>OX465267.1:4028913-4743199 GCA_949987775.1 Aproaerema taeniolella | reverse complement strand
AAACTTATCATCTCTGTATTTGTTAATTTTGTAAATCTTTCAATGTAAAATATTTTAAAACTCAAATTTTATTTATTTGTATAGCTTTAGCATTTCAAACATGACAAAATTGATAAACCAAACAACCAGACCTACTTTCGCATCATATACTTTTCACGAAGGACAAAGGGCCTCGCAAAGACCTGCCGCCCGGGGCCTCGCAATGGGTAAGGCCGCCTCTGCTTCTAGGTGAGCTCGCTACATCATCGACCTCATCTTTGCCCTGAGCTAGATTGTGGTCAAGAGCAAATCCATTCTTAATTAAAAAAAAAAAAGAATAACTATACAAAATTCTAATACGATACGACTCAAAGTTTAATTTGATGCCTAATTCGAATTCATTTGAAACTAATTACTTAAATCTAAGTATTTGTAGATAAAGTAGGTACGTAGCGGCACCTTAAAAACAATAAACTTGGTACTCACCACTATACAATCCTGAAGAATCTGTTGCCATCGTGAACACAGAACACAGACTAACTTACTTGACAGCTCGGACCAGACTGACTCAAGTAAAGTAAAATACAAACGCGACAGCATGTTATCTCACTTTAACTTGAAGTAAGAACGCAATGTTTGTTTCATTTGCACAATAGCGCGACGTTGCCGTACTTACCCTTCATATTCACCGCATATGTGGCTCCGGAGCCACATTTACCACTAAGTCGGATAAAAATCGGAGCCACATTATGCGCTTGCGTATGATTTTTTTGACCGTTAGTGGATCAACAATTACCTTAAAATTTTATGACGAGTTTATCGAAAACGGGTAAATGCACATCCACTGACGTCACACGCTGAATTCATATATTCGAGCTATACAGCTATATCTGAATCCGAAGCTTAATGTACACACAAAATAGGTGGATCAACATTTGTTCTAAATCAGTACTGGATCAACTTTTACCGTGAAAGGTTGATTATATATATATATATATATATATAAACAAATACATATAATACATATATAATAAACTAGCTTTCCGCTTAGTTTTCTTTTAACTGTACCTATACATTTCGACTAGCTAGCTACGAGTAAGGGCGTCCGCTGCGTTAAGTTTCTTGTAATTTCATATGAGCAGCGCTGCGTGCAGCGGGTCACCCATCGCGCGGGTTACAAGGAAACAGCACCCGCGGCGGGCGCCCGCGCCGTGCACCCGCTTAACGCAGCGGACGCCCTAAGAGAGAAAATTCTGACTTGGTAAGCACACCGCGGACTGACAAAGTTTGGGAACCCCTGATAAGTGATACAACATGCATGTCATGCTAAGAATGCTGACAATAGTGAATATGTTGGTGCGAGCTATTTAATGATGTAAATAATGTTGACGATATATCCGTTCTGTATTTCTTTTAGTGCAACTGGACACTATAACTGGACACTATAATGGGCACTTCGAAATCTGAATTACCATTGCCCCCTTCTGAGCTTCTAGTATTACTATTACATAGGAGGCAATGGTAATACCATTTTGCCGTGACGTTTTCAAATTATAAAAAGGCCCATTGTTGAGTTAATAGTTGTTATGTTACGATTGAGTTGTTTATTATTATTCGGTTTAATTATTATTGTGGCTCAGCTCGCTCGGCTTGACTATAAAATATACTTGATATTTTTTCAAATGACGGACACCTGTGAAATTTGCGATAGGTTAACCCATTACAATAACTCTAAAATTCTTCTTCTTCTTATTATTATGTAGGTCAGAGTTTTCGAACCGCCAAATGGCCTCTGACTCTAAAATAAAATAAATTTATACAGCCCCCGATATTCATCCTTACTAATATTATAAATGCGAAAGTAACTCTGTCTGTCCGTCTTTCATGCCTAAACTACTGAACCGATTTTGATGAAATTTGGTACAGAGATAGATTGGAGCCTGAGAAAGGACATAGGCTACATTTTATCCCACAGATGGGCACGATATAACCTATAATCCACGCGGGCGGAGTCGCAGGCGGAAAGCTAGTAGCTTATAAGTTTTAAACGAATGAACCAATTTTAATCAAATATAGCTTAGTACAATCTCATTACGTCAACTTTCTAACAACAAAAAAACCGTATCGAAATCGACCTCTTCATTTAAAGGTGGCACTTCACTTGGCGTTGCGTGTTCGCGTATTTGCTGTATTTGGCCAAATACTACCATGTGTGGAGGATTTATTTGTCTGTATTTGCCATATTTGTACAAATATGACAAACACACAAATAGGCAAATACGCCGATCCGTTCGCTTGTCGGTCTTTTGTCACACATCAAAGGACGAAATATGATTATTAGACCATTTTAGACCTTATTTGCCTGTGTTATTTGCTGTTGACATTCCAAGTGAAGACGTCGTGTTTGTGCTGTTTGGACTGCGTACAAATATTTGGACAAATACAGCAAATACACGCAACGCCAAGTGAAGTGCCACCTATACGCCGATCCGTTTGCTTGTCGGTCTTTTGTCACACATCAAAGGACGAAATATGATTATTAGACCATTTTAGACCTTATTTGCCTGTGTTTGTTGCTGTTGACATTCCAAGTGAAGACGTCGTGTTTGTGCTGTTTGGACTGCGTACAAATATTTGGACAAATACAGCAAATACACGCAACGCCAAGTGAAGTGCCACCTTAAGAGCTA
The DNA here is from genome assembly GCA_949987775.1 of Aproaerema taeniolella. Taxonomy (NCBI): domain Eukaryota; kingdom Metazoa; phylum Arthropoda; class Insecta; order Lepidoptera; family Gelechiidae; genus Aproaerema; species Aproaerema taeniolella. The sequence continues at coordinate 4,740,530 of OX465267.1, read as the reverse complement.
CGACACCACAGACTAACACACATACACACGTCAAACTTGTACCACCGTTTATAATTTTATTAAAATTTTTTTTAAAAATCGTTTAAGTGATGATAAGCGATATTATATTTATTATTCATGTTTATTTTATTTTTTTATTTAATAGACCACCTACAAGTTACATACCAAGTCTTAATTAAAATGGCACAAAACAAAAAAATGGCTTATTGGTAACGTAATTATAGGTGACAACCGTATTCAAAAAATTAAGTAACATTAAGTATACTAAGAAAAATTAAACAGTCGTAGGGAAACAATTTGTAAAATTAAAAGTTTCATTAAATTTATAATGTTTATTGCCATTTTACCCAAAAATATCATTCTTCCTTCCCAACAAGCTTATTCGCTAATAGATAATCAGATATTAACATAAAGAGTCAGTTATTAGAGCCATTGGTTTTTACTAGAATTTATCTACATAATATTCAGATAAGTATACATGTCGCTATTACTATTTATCACACCTCTAATTTTTCTTTATTTCAAAATAAATCTTATAACAACGGCGTAGAGCTTGAAAATGTGTGATACTAAAGGCTGTTTATAGTCCTCTAATGGTTGGAAGAAAAAAAATTGTTGAACTTCGAATTTTGCCTGAAATCCAACACGTGTATCGTGTTTTTTTTTTATTTTACCGACGAATTTGATAAGGTGAGGTGGCCAGTTGTATAAATTGAGAGTTCAACAACCCTTCATATTCTATCTTTCACCTCGGATGAGATGTGCACCTACCACTCACTCTCACCAATCACGGTAAGGTAGACTGGTAGATAATGCCATTGGGCATTAAGTCCGCCCTTTTTAGTGCATCAGGTTAAATAAATAAGTTGAAACCCTACTATGGTTTTTAATGTGTATTTATTCTTAACCCTCGCCAAAAGAAGAGGAGTGTTATAAGTTTGACGTGTGTATCTGTGTGTCTGTCTGTGGCATGGTAGCTCCTAAACGGATGGGCCGATTACGATGCGGTTTTTTTGTTTGAAAGCTTACGTGATCGAAATGGTTCTAAACAGGTTCAGCCGTTTAAAAGTTATACGCACTTTACCACAAAACATCAAAACACCACTGACTTAGACTGACTTATGTCATTTTGTTATTTTTTAATTTATCCCTTTCGGGAAAGGCAAAGGAGTCTATGTCCATACAGCCATTTTTAAATATGGTATTATTTGTGGTAAGGTCCTAAATGTCGAGGGCTATACAATTTTTTTAATTTTATAGTTATTTCACTTCTACAGGTCTGTTAGTAGGTTTCTATTTTGATTTTCATATGTTCTTATAACATTCGATACACCCACGGAACCCTGAAATTGAAATGAAGCGACAGAAAAAAAACACCGTTGCATGTCTAACACAATCTCATATTAAACAACCGACTGGCCTTGACGGGTGCTAGTACATCTATATACAGCTTTTATAGCGGTTATTCTCATTTATTGCAATATTTTTATTATTAATACAACTATGCATATCGACTCTTTTTCACTGCATCATTTTTGTTGCTTCAAAATAAATTCAACTAAGACCCAATTTCACCATACTCTGTTAGTTATTTAACAGACGATTAGCAGCTAACCCGAGATTTGACAATGTCAATTCATACTTTTTGTTTGACGATTAACTTCAATCGTTTAGGCAAAAAAATTCTTAATCTGTTATCTAACTAACAGAGTACAATTGGACCTAAATAACGCTGTCGTTTTGACATTGGAAATGTCTTCGTTCGCTCCAGTGTAGGTTCCGATTTCACGAAAAAGTGCGATCCCCTTATATCTCGGAGAGTTGTGAATATATGATATTAAAAAAAACTCAAAAGACGCGTATTTACGAGAGCTTTAAGGTGCAAAACGAAAAAAGTTATGGCCGGAATAGTGAAAAAAATATTCAATTTTGGAAACGAAAATGATATCAAAAATTTGCACAATTTAGTCAGCTACAATTTGAGCCTAAAACAAAGACGATCGGGTTAAGGCTTTGCCCTTTGAAAAAAAGTGAAAAGGTCAGAACGAAATTTTTTCGAATTCCGTTGATTCATTTCCGATGTGCTCGATAGTCGTGTGAGGTATGAAATCTGTAATTTTTTCACTAATTAGTTTCATCCTTGACATTACTCGTTATTACTTTTGGTTTTAACATTTTGTATCACCACCGATATAGCTTGCTCATATCTGTGAAACGACTGAACCAACTTTCATAAAACATTGCTATAAATCATCTGGATCACGTAAGCTTTCAAACAAAAATAACCGCCGTTTAGGATCTACGATGCCATAGACAAACACACAAAGATACAGATACACAGATACACACGTCAAACTTATAACACCCCTCTTTTGCTTATCAGCGGTTAAAAAAACAATGCTTACCTTATGTGCCTGTTTGGTTTCGTCGATGTAATGTGTAGTTATGATGACAGTGGTGCCACCTCGCGCCAACTCCGCAAGGAACTCCCAGATTCTGCAATTTAAGATAAAGTTTAGATAAATTCATGTTTTTTTTAACAACTGCAAAGATGTTGTAATGAATAACTACTAGCTTGTCGCACGGGACGTAGTTCCCGTGGGAATTTGGTAAAACTTTGCAGCCATGTGTTATATGCCCGGTTGCCTGGAAGAAATCACTCTATAGTAATAAGGCCGCCGCATTGTACACTACATGATGAACATTGTTTTAAAGTTATGTTTTTTTTGTTTGCACCCCAAAAAGTATCACATTAGATACAGGATTTGTATCGCACAGCGCGTAAGCTGGTGCGTGAGTTATTAAAGAGTATTGTATTGTATTATACAGGTTGAAAAAGAACCTCCTAGCTTTATTGAAAATCCTGAACCAGTATCACTTACTGAACACTTTTTATTTTATTTTATTTTGGGGGGGGGGGGGAGGAATATCTACGTTTAGGCAAAAAGGAGTAATGTCTACGTTTAGGCAAAAAATGAATTATTCCCATGGAAATTTTAAAAAAAATTTTTTTTCATAAATGTGGTCTTTGAGTGATACTGGTTCAGGATTTTGAATATAGCAAGGAGGTTTGTTTTCACCCAGTATATAATACTGTTATTATTTTAACAACAGTAAAATTTAAAAAAATGTGTCACCCCTGACAGTCATCTTTTATAAACTTAAAACTTTTGAACAGCTGAACCAATTTTGTTTAATATTGCTGAGAACCATCTCGATTATGTCAGCTTTCAAACAAATAAAACCGTACCAAAATTACTCCATCCATACTTCCTTTTATCGTGTAAGTATAGTCAAGTGTGTGGCAAACTTGGCTAACCCTGGTGTCAGAGTTTTCACACCGCACAATGGCCTCTGACTTGTTTTTAACGACTGTAGTCAATCGACAACAGCCGGGACCGACAGCTTAACGTGCCCTCCGAAGCACGGAAACTCCATCCATTTTGGAGCTACGATGCCACAGAAAGACACAGATATGGATACACAGATACACTCGCCAAACTTATAACAGCCCCCTTTTTGCGGGGGGTTAAAAAGAAGATGAACCAAGGTCCATATTTTGAAATACATACAGCAGCACTTCGGGTTACCCAATTCGAACTATACGAAAGCTGGCGCTAGGATTACGTCAAGGTCAACAAGTATAGCCTGATGTGCTATAGATATTTAGTTTTATACAAGGTGTTCCAAAAAGGGATCATTCAACAATTACGTGATCACCGGAAGGGGGGGGGGTCGGGTGCTTGTATATACATCGGATTATTTGGGGGGGGGGGGAAGAAGCCATGATTACGTCATCATTTTATAACTTTAATTAACGTATAGCGAAATGAAAAACTATCTATTTTATTGATTTAACTTTATAGTTCTTACCTTTTTGCATTTTGACAAATGACTTACCCTCTTCGCTAAGACCCATAGAAACATAACATAGGAGTCAGTGCTAATACAGCAAAAATTTTAAACACGGACGGATTACGTAATCAAGGCGAGGGGGGGGGGGTTAAAAACAAAAGATTACGCTGTGATTACATAGGGGGGGGGGGGCCAACGGCCAAAAAAAAAAAACGGCCAAAAATGATCACGTGATTGTTGAACGATCCCAAAAACCCAAAAAAAGAAATTCCAAAATTTAATTTTAAAAGTGAAATATTCGGAACTCTAGTTTGACATTAACAAAATGAAAGTTTCATATAATTAATATGACATACTTGTCAATTTGTAATAGAGCTGTGCAATTAGCTTAATTTTAATTAATTTTGATTAATTATTTTTTTGGGTTTTTTTGAAACACCTTGTAGAGTCAAATTAAATCTAATATTAAAATTGACACAAAGAGAAAACCAAAAACAGTCAGACCAGTTTATCTAGGAAGTTTATCGATATTTAAAATTAAATGACAAGGTTAAAATTAAATTAAGTATTTGTTAATGTTGATTATATTGTTTCTAAATTTATTCTACAATTCCTATTTCCTTACTAGGTACTACACACATCAACACGGTCTAGGGATATTGCACGATTTTTCATAAAAAAGAGGTCTGTTTGAGAAGCTATAATAGCATACTCGAGATACATGGAGGGCTATAATTTTCAGAAGAGCAAGTGCTAAACCTGAATTTTCAATTCTAGTCAACAAATTTTGTTTTACTTGAAATTTGTAAAAACGTCATACAAAATCAGGCAAAAAGTGCATTTTCGTTTTCGTTTCCGTTACAAACACCTATTTACTGTTTTACCCGTAACCACTACTTACTCGTGAATATAGCTTTAACCTTTTCACCGCCAAAGTCTGATATATCAGACAAAAAAAATATTTTTTTAAACTTTAATATCGTTCACCAAGCGTTCGCCATATGCCATGACATATATATTTTTTAATATTTTGATGTCGTGGCGTGTGGTGGGCGTTTTTGACGAAAACTCTTGGCGCTTAAAGGGTTAAAAATTATTTCACGCTTTTTGAAGGCGAGTCAATTTTTTGTTAAAAATATTTTATTAATTTACATGTCTATTCCATGTCTCATCTATGAACTTGGTCAAGATTGAGGTCAAGAGTTAATGATTATGCATCTCATAACAAAAAAAAAGAATCAGATGTCTGAAAAATAAGTTACAGGAAACCCTCTCAATGCAACTTATCATGAGTTAACTTATTGCTAAATACAGCACTAAGTCCGCCTTTTGTTACAAAACGTGGTATCGCCGCCATATCTCAATGTCTCGGTCATTGTTCAGCTGCCGGGTTTCACAACTGCATTGTTTATGCGCTTGCGGAGGGGAAATTAAAACGCAGTGGATTGCTACGTCATACTAATCCTTACTAATATTATAAACGCGAGGTTTGTATGTATGGATGTATAGATATTTTTTAAATCTTTCACGCTCAAACGGCTGGACCAATTTTGATAAAATTTGGTGTGGAGGTAGCTTTTCGCCCGTAATACAGGAAAACCCTCGTATTCCACTGACTGACTTTTACAGTGTATCTGGTAAGGGTTGGCAGCAGATACAGTATAAGCAGATAAGTATTCCATTACTCCCAGTCCAGCGTGGAAGGATTTTTCCACCTGAATGGATATAATTTTCCACGTTAAAAAAGTATGAGTCATCGACTTCAATCCCAACAACAGCTAGCACAAATTAGATAACTAATATTTTTTGCAGACTTCAATGCTTATTAGCAGATAACCACAAACGAAAATTTCACTCATTTATTTAGATGATGTTCTGATTTGTAGTATTTTTTGTTTTTGTTGATTTTTTTTAAAAGCACTGAATCATTTTAGATAAAATTTATATGGAACCACCTCTGGAGTATACTCTTTCGAACAAAAGAAGAATTTTGAAAATCGGTCCGTAATTGGCGGAGAAATCGGTCAACATACATAAAAAAATACAGTCGAACATAGAACCTCCTCCTTTTTGAAGTCGGTTAAAAAGGATGTATGTCCAAATCAATACACAAGAGAAATTAAAACTACACCAAATCCAAATAACCCTATTTCCTTGTATTGTATACAGGGCTTTAGGTATCTCTCTTTCAACCTCTCGGGTGGTTAATCAGTCCAGTTTCTTAGACTGATTGCCTGACAGGTTTTTATTTATTTATTATAAGATGGGTTAACTCTTGACCTCAATCTTGACCATAAGGTCAAAGATGAGGTCGACGATGGAGCGAGTTAACCCAGAAAATGCCTATAAAGGCACTGGTACTCTCACGCACCGACGGAACACAACAAGCTGTTTGGCGTCGGACTTCGGTAGGAGGGTGGTCGCGAACCAGACGGCCCTTTACAGAGCCTACCACACCGCATGAGACCATAGGACGACACCTCAGATTCAGAAAAAAATTAAGTGTCGTTGCCTGGATGGGTCTCATTTGTGTTTCCTTAGTCGCCTCTTACGACACCCACGGAATGAGATGGGGTGGTGTTATTCTCAACCGATCACCACACGGTTATCTCAACCGATCACCACACGGTTGAAAGAGATTTACTTAAGGCCCTGTATATTCCTTGTATGTCCTGTGTATATTCCTTGTATTGATTCGGAAGTCGGTACTCTCGTGAGAGAAAAGCAGAACGTATTTTAGCCTTTGCAGCGAAATAAAAGTAATCAAAGTCAAATAATAACAGTTATTCCCACGTACTCTCAAAAAAAAACTATCGCAACACTGTTTGATGATTATGATAATTATTATGATAATAAGGTAGGTACGGTTAGATGATGTCAAAATAAACAATGTTAAATGAAAAACATTTGAATTAGCGGGTAATAAAAATTATGTGCATTTTCTATTAACAGTAACTGATGGTTTTAAATTGTTTAGCGAATCAGTTGAACAAACTGAATAACAACGTTCTTACGTGATGACCTAGAATTATTATTATTATTAATTTTTTGTCAATCATAATAATACGCGGTAACGTAACATATTACAATAATTTGGACATGTAGACTGTCAATAATATTACAATATTTAATAGGCATTTACTGGGTTGACTCGCTCCATTTCTGATTATATCTGTTAGACAAGTAACCATGGGAATAAATTGCTCGGCTCCATAGTTATTCAGATATTAAGTCAATTAAAATTAGAAGTAAGAAAAATATGATTGACATAAAAAGAGCGACCCTCGGAGTTTCTGGCCTACTCTTCTCCTGAGGAAGACTGCACCTTATTTGTGAAAAGGCGTAAAGTCAAAAATGCTAATATAATTCACTAAGTGATAAGTGATATGGGCTCCCATTTTCCGCATGTAGGCTCTTAAGTGGCCCATTATGCGTGTGGGTCAGTGGCTATTCCAGCCACTTCAGCTCCGTCCAGAAGCTCAGAATCCTCCTGGGGATTTCGCAGGCTTCGCGGAGCGACCTAATGTCTGCAAGAATTTTTGCCCGGTGTTCTGCCACTCCCATGCAATCCAGGATTACATGGGCGACTGTTTCATCAGCCTCTAGGCAGCCCCTACAGAGGGGACTGTTGGTGACGTTTAGTACGAATAAGTGCTTGTTCAGAGCACAGTGGCCCGTAAGGGTACCCACCATTATTCGTAGGTTATCTCTGGATAGGTTTAGCAGTCTACGCGTCAAACGCGGGGAGGGTCCTGTGAAGGCTTCCTTCGACTGCCGACAGTGATATAATTCACGATTTTGCTAATGTATTTATTAAGACGTTTTCAAGAAGCACTTTGCATGTTTTACGGAAATTAAGCAAATTTTGACTTTTTTTTGACTTTGACATCGTCGACCTCATCTATGACCTTGAGTCATCGAAGAGTTAAATCATCTGATAATAAAAAAAAAAAATGAACTACGTACCTTTCTCTCAAAACAGGATCCAACCCAACCGTAGGCTCATCCAAGATCAGTAGCTCAGGCTCGTGTACTAATGCAGCAGCTAAAGACACCCTTCTCTGCTGCCCCCCTGACAGGTTCTTCACGAATCTGCTTCCAGAAGGTAGTTCTAGAAGGTTCGAGAGGAAGTCGAAGCGTTCGCTCAGCTTCTGTGTCTTCATGCCATATATTCTTCCGAAGTAAAACACTGCGTCGCGCACTGTGAATTCGCCTACTAAGGCTATGTCCTGGGGAAGAAGAGAATAGAATATGAATATAAATGTTCTAAATTAATATTAAGCCAGCTTCAAAAATAAAACAGCAGTACTAACCCAAGCAGCAAATGGACGTGCTATAATGGTCGAGAGCACGTTTTTGTTTTCGCTTTAAGTTCTATAAAAGTTCTTAAAACAATCGAGTAAAAGTGCTGTAAACGTTTACTCGACGCGAAAAAGGCGCAGATTATTCAGACTTAAGTCCTATTAAAGTGGAATAAGCGCTGAGTAAGCAGCAAAAAGATGCTGTAAGATTTGAGTAAAAGTGGTAGAAAACACTAAGAGTGTTTTAAGAGCAACCAAAATGCGTATATAGGATATTTAGTTCAATAAACGCAATTTATTTGCTATTATACAGATAAAGTGTGCTATAATAGCAGCTGAATTGCTTTTATTCGCCTTTTTAGTTCTATAACAGCAAATACAATGCTTTTACTTGACTAATAAGTGCTGTAAACGATCTTAGGGAGGCTTTTATACCACTAACTTAATGAAAATTTTCAACTCAATGAGTGCGAAAGTGCTTGTATGCTACATTATTTGTAAAACAAGTAAACTACATTTCAAAGGTAATATTAGCAATCAATGTGTTTATTTTTACTGTTCGTGTAGCTACTCCAAAACATCATGCGCAACAAGCTTTATTGATAAACCCAAAGGCATTTTTACATAAACATTCATGCGCTGCCTATTTTCTTAAATTTGACGACTAATTTATAAAATTAAATATATTTTAAATAATTATTTTTTGTATGTCCATATTGATAATTTAGTTGCAGTTACAGCTAACTTATTCCATTAAAAGTCGAGTAAGAGTGCTGGTCACCACATTTATAGCACAAGGTGTCGCCATGATAACAGGATTTAGGGTTCGCTTCGTACGAGACCAAAAAAACCAATTTCATTATGATTATTTTTCTTTAAAGGAACATCTTATTTCATAAAACAATGCTGTTCATGTCCTTCATATATTCCGACAATTAATGGAGATACGTCGATTTCTATTATTTTAAACAATATCGGCCAGAACTGATGATTGGAAATTTTGTAGACCGGGAGTCCATCAATATTTACAAGCAAAGAAATTGTATCATACGTAATATTTACTCGTTCCAAAATTTCTTCCAAATGTTTTATTAATCCATTGTGCCAGTATTTACCAGAGCCGACAGAAGTGACATTTATTTTTTTCGTATCAGTCTTCAACAAGGTTCGTGGATCTTTAGGGAGAACATATGGCAGGCGTTTATTTAAAATAGTTGCCAGATGTCTAAATGCCACATGAGATATATTAAATTGAAGAGCCCATTCTCTTAAATTCATCTGAAAATTACTATCGTCGTCACTGTCTTTTTCACTTTTATCATCACTGCTTTCTGAATCAGAACTGATTTCAGTACTATCAATATCTGAACTTATTACAAAATCACTTGTATGACTCGGCCCTGGTTCCAAATGTCGTCCGTCGTCGTTCACATTGTTAATTATTTTGTTACTTGAGTCTACGGGACCACTTAAAATAATCGGCCTTGCGCTTGGAAATTCGTTTTAGGTTTTGCTGAATCAGTTTTGCAGAGCATTTCATCTGCTCCAACGTTTTTTAAACTTTTTACGAACATGGCCGCATCTTTTCAATTACTTCCATTGGTTTTTATCCATTTTGATAGCAAAATACTCGCGAAAACGTCTTCAAGGTATCGATCGACAAAATGGATGGACTTGTGCTGTTACTGTTTCCCAGAACTCTACAATACTACTTTAAGCTGAGTAAATATCGTATAAAAGCTCTTAATTACACTACAGCTCCTATACAAACGTTTTTAATTCTATTATACGAGTTAGTCTATAAGCGTGCAGTAACAGCAGCAATGTTGCCATAAGCAATTCGATTGAGTTTATAGAGCTTTTATAGAAACATAAAAGAGAGCTGAGTAACGGCTGTATAAAAGCACCCAATTCAGCGAATCAGCTATTCTACAGCTATTATACGACTGTTATAGATCAAACGATCGAATAACGAGTATTTTAGCCACTTTGATTCAGCATCTGCTAAAAGGTAGAGTAAAAGTGCTAAAACATAGTGCTGTAAACGTTTATTCGACGTCCTTAAAGCACACATTAGCAAATATTGCCAAATAGTCGAGATAACCGCTATTATACGATAAATGGGTGTTTTAAGAACGGTTACTCGGCTCTTATACGATTAAAGGCTGAGTAAACAAATTCTTATTCGACTATTTTGCTGCTTGGGAAAAAATGAAAAAGAACACTTTTTAATGTACAGTCAAGAGCAGGTCACGCTTTACACTACCAGTTTCAGCTGAGCTCTGATTTATACTGCGCGCCCTTTGCGCGCCATACAATGCAGGGCCGGTCTAAAGTCCAAAGTGTCAAGCTTGACGTGCTCTTGAGTGTACCAAGTACTTATGACCTGTTTAAACTTGGTGCGAAGGTAGACGTATAGCCTATTCAAACTTATTTGGCTTGGCACCGACTTCTAACTGATCGGTAAGGTACCTAGGGGACCATCCATAAATTACGTCACACGTTAAGGAGAGGGGAGGGGGTCGATAAAGTGCGACATTGTGTGACAAGGGGGTGGGAGGGGTCATAAGTTTCGTGACGTCACATTTCAAAATGTGGTATGAGTATTAAAATGTGTTAACTATTATTAACTACAAACTTAACCTCCTCAGTCCCAAGCACCCTTTTTACGTTTTTACTTTGGTTGAGACATTGAGTTTCGAGTTCCCAAAAAAACAACAACTATTAAGTACTGCTTTTATTAGAAAATTACAAAAAATGGAAAATATGCAAAATATGTGACGTCACGTGACAAAGAGGGGGAGGAGGTCAAAAAATCATAAAATTCGTGTGACGTAATTTATGGATGGCCCCTAGCACATTGCATGATATTGTCTCTATATTTTTCTTTTTAGTACTTACTGCTGTTATATCTGTAGTCGATTTTTTTTCTGAATGGTTTATTTTTTCCATTTTTAGTAAGTATAAATAATATAAACTAGTAAGTACCTATTACCTATTATTAACGCCGCAAGTGTGATGGGTACTTTTGCAGCGGGGATGACACGGGGAGATTTTTTAAATTGACATTTTTATAACCTCCTTAATAATGTTGACCTTTGACTTAATAATTAAATTAATTAATTGACATTAAATTAAAAGGTTGCCCTTGATTTCATTGGGGTTTTATCATCAAATCCTGACCATGGACTGCCTCTAGAGTATTCTCTTTCAAACAAGAAAATATAAAATCGGTTCACAAAGGGCCGAGAAATAAGTTCAACTTGTTTTTTATAATGAGATGGGTTAACTCTTGACCCCAATCTTGACCAAGGCATAGATGAGGTCGACGATAGAGCGAGTTAACCCAGAAAATGAACAATATCCACTTAGCGAAGGTGATATGTCTTTAATTCAACAATGAAAGAACAGAACCTACCTGAGGCATATACCCAACCCTAGGTCCAGGCACGCCACTGCCTTTCTCCCCTGGCTTCCCTCCGAGCACCCAAATGTTGCCGCTGTCCAGTCTCCGTCTACCCACGATGCAGGATAATAGCGTGGTCTTCCCGCATCCTGAAGGTCCGAGCAGTCCATATCTGTGGGAGAGAGCGTTTTTATTTTAACCCCAGGCAATAAAGAAGGGTGTCAGCGTCACTTCTTCTTATCGTGTAGGTATAGTCAAGTATGTGGCGAACTTGTCTAACCCTGGTATCAGAGTTTTCAAACCGCACAGTGGCCTCTGACCACTCACTACCACTCGACCAACCGGCTGTCTTTTCCTATTACCCTATGAAAATGTGGATTTTTTCTCCTCCGCCCCGATTCGCGGTACCGGTACGTACCCGACCGCTTCTCTCCACAAACGTATGTTCGACGCTTCTCTCCCAGTAACGCCCTAAGCCGAGGTTCAAGCCCCACAGGGGGCGCCCTTAGGCCTGTCACTTAAAATTTTGGGATGAGAGCCATCTGCGCTCACTACTTGCTCGGTGAAGCTGTCAAGCGGCCTTGAGTGTAGTCATTTAGAAAAAAAAGGATTTTTTCTTTCTAATTTACTTTATCATAATGAATGTAGCATAATTTATACCGTCATAATGAAACTTTTGCATCAGTTATCGGTTTTTGGCATAATGATTTTTAAGCATAACGGTCTGTGGTAAGGTGAAGTTAGGTTAAGCTAGTAAAAAACATGTGAAAACAGTTCCCTATGCGTTAAGTTGTTATGGCGAAATATCATTAGTACTATAACACCTCTTCCGGGGGCAATGAATAAAATACCAATCAATTCGAATCCTGACATCGAATACCATTTCAAACCTTTTAAAATGATATTTTTATTTAATTTTTTATAAGTGTTATTATTAGCATCCACAAGACTTTATGTCCGTGTCTTTGTCTAGATTAAGTTTTCTTATTAATACTTGATTTTAAACTATAATACAATACTTTCCATAGAGGTTTACAATTTATAAATAAGTATAATAAATATATGAAAACATAATGTATATAATATATATATATATATATATATATATATTTAAGCGAGTGACGGTTCTTCGCTGTTGCATTCAGACCTCAAGGCATCTATGACGGCTGTGTCTCGACTTTTGATCGCCATTTTGAGGTTGTAATTGACCACTTTTCCCCTGCCTGAATAAAATGATATTCGAATAATCTTCTTCGAAATGACCGATTGAGAAAGGAGTTGCGTTATGCCAGATCCTCCATGAAGGTCTGCATACCACAGTACCTACTAAAAACGTTTAAATTATTACAAAAGTTGTTATGCGACTAAATACAGATCCATGAAAATGTCAACACATTCCGGAAATTAAGTAGCACTTCTTAAGTGCGATATGGGTGGGCCTTGCTCTTTACCGTTTTCGTCAGCTTTTAATTTCGTTTTTCCGTTTTCCCGCGTCTTCTTCCGCGTGCCATAACTTGCGTCTTTAGTGTATCCGCATTTACTGTACTTTCGCCGACAAAAATCTCATTTTTACCTTATTTATTTTGGTAGGTGTAACATTTTATTTTATGGTTGGAGTGGACACTTTCAGCTGCCTATTCTTCCCAGGCATACTGTAAAAGTCAGTATTCTGTGTAGGCTGACAACCTCTCACCACTATACATCATGTTTCATCTAATAACCCTCTGATTTTTTGTCAAATGTGGTATTAAGCGGTATTAAAACTATTGATGCTCTGCCTACTCTGTTAGGGATTGTAGGCGTGAGCTTATGAATGTATGTATGTATATGGTTGGAGTGGCATGCGAAAAATTACATTGATATTTAAAGTCTTGGATTATTCACTTGTTGATAAAATGGCGTCTAAGTTTTTCGTGATTTTGCCAAAGTCGGCGTCGGTTAAGTATTAAAAAATCAAGAAAAGAAACCCTTTTTAGGTTGTAGTACCTACGTCAGAACCTCGTCCAGCAGGGCGCACCACTAGCAAGTTAGGATGAAGATTTTAGAGCACTAGGGTCCGAAATACAGAACGCGACTCAGACTCTGATCTATTGCAGTCGTCTTTATGATTTTGATAGTGAGAGGAAGAGATAATCAACACTTAAGTTTAGATTAAGACTTGAGTTTCCTTCTGTAATACGGGCCTAAGATTATTCTGACCCCACACACCCCACCCCGTCTTGGAATATTTCCTCATCTAATAACCCTCTTTTTAAACGACCTCAAAGAAGTAAGGTTCTCAATTCGGCTGTATGTTTTATTTTTTGATTTTGTGTATGATTGTTACGCGACTACTTCGCGAATTGTCGGCAGATTTTCAAATGTATTTTTTTGTGCAGTTCAGTTCAGTTATTTATTTAGTAACAAAATTACATTTGTGTTTGAATCTTTTAAATTAATTTAACATTCATTTATTTAAATTAGCATTAAAACTTAGGTACATAATTATTATTTTCATAAGTCAATTATAAAAATAAAAAATTGCGAAAGAGTATACACCTGATTCAGCGTATTTTTTTAATTCACAAAAACAAAAAGTACATATGATTACATTTATTTAGATGACGTTATGGTTTGTGGTTATTATATCTGCCAATAGGCATTGTTGGGATTTAAGTAAGTTTGATTCGTACGTTTTTTAAAGTGGACAATTATTTGATGCTCTACCTGTCCCGACAGGGACCGCATACGTAAGATCACAAAAATGCGCAAAGTTAACATTATACTTTGAAAAAGCGCGGGCAAAGTGATTAAAACAAAATTTATTGCTTTGAGAATTAGAAAAGTGTTGCTACTCAGTTGAAGACATAAAGTAGAATTGTGTATTTTCAATTAAATTATTTTGCTTGCAAGAATACGAGATAAACTGGGTGTTCCACTTGTTAGTGTGTATTTATTTATATTGTAAAGTAGGTTAAGCAACGTACACAGAAGCCTTTTTAACTTGATGGGTGAACGAAATTGGCAATTCATCATGAGCGTTTCCGTGCTTTGGAGGAAACGTTAAGCTGTCGGTCCCGCTGTTGTCGATTGACTACAGTCGTTAAAACCAAGTCTGTGGCCATGTGCGGTTTGAAAACTCTGACACCAGGGTTAACCAAGTTCGCCACACACTTGACTATACCTACACGATAAGAAGAAGAAGTAGAGTCAAAAGATTATTTTTATTTTAAGTATAAGTCTTATTTAAATACCTACTTATAGTTTACAGAACATTCAAATACAATAATTCTATGTTTATAAATAAATGAATAATAATAATAATATAATTCATGATTAAATATTGGATTTCCTTGTAAGATAAACTTGTGTAAATATTAATTGAAATCGCAAACCTCGGACATGTGCATAAAAGAGGTTAAAATAATATAATGTACGTAAATGTTTAAAGTCCTTTTGACATTGACCTAACCAAGTCGTTTACGCTTATTTACTGAGTGAATCAAAAGGTTTTACTTTAAAAAAACAAAATGTTAAGTTAAAAAAGATTGAACTTAATAATTTTCCACGTTAAAACGTATGAGTCACCGACTTCAATCCAAAAACAGTAGATAACTAGTATTTTTTGCAGACTACAATGCCTATTAGCAGATAACCATAAACGAAAATGTCACTCATTTATTTAGATGATGTTCTGGTTTGTAGTATTTTTTTTTGTTTTTGTTGATTTTTTTAAAAGCGCTGAATCATTTTCGATAAAATCTTATACGGGACTACCTCTTGAGTATATTCTTTCGAACAAAAAAATAATTTTGAAAATCGGTCCATAATTGGCGGAGAAATCGGTGAACATACATAAAAAAATACGTACAGTCGAACATAGAACCCTCTTCTTTTTTGAAGTTGGTTAAAAATGATTCAATTTATCTTGGCCAACCAACCAATGTCGCGAGACACGTCTTGAACTAATTTTTACTTTTTTGTAATGTTTAGTTACTATCATTAGTTTTAGACTGTGTTGTGTCAGCATTGTGACATTTAACTGTCACGCACATAGCTGATTATTTAATGTAAGTAATTTATTGTAATTTGCTTTACTGTAATTTGCAGTAAAAACTGAGCGGTGATAGCCCAGTTGGTAATGAGTCAGACTTGTAATCTGGAGGTTGCGGGTTCAAATCCTGGTGCGGGGCTGTACCACTAAATTCGTCTTTTTGGATTTAGTATGGATTTCTAATTATCACTTGCTCAACGGTGAAGGAAAACATCGTGATGAAACATTCCTGTCCAAGAAAATTAATTTTCAAAAGACGAGCGGTCCACCAGCCCGCATTGGGCCAGCGTGGTGGACTATGTTCTACGTCCCCTTCGTGTTCGAAGGGAGACCCGTACCCCTCGGTGGGAACGTATATGGGCTGGTAAAAAAAAATGCTAGTTGCTAGGTAACTGCTGCCGCATTGAGATTTCACTCTCTCGACAGTTGATTGTCGAGGAAAACATAACCTTGAATATAACAATTCCGTTTCTGTAATTTCTAGTTCATGTTTAGTTTGTATTTTAATTTCTTGTGTACAGTCAACTGGACATCAGGTTACCACAAACTGTCAAATTTCCCCAATGAAGAGTAAACTCTAATGCTTGGAGATAAAATTGAAAATCGATTGAAGAAATTTGACAGTTTTGGATAGCATGATGTGCTGTTGACCCTGTACATTGTGTCAAGTAATAAAGACTAATCTTAATATTTTAATTTCAGAAGATTGCATTTCTTTAGCATTCGATTGCCGTTATTCAAACGCAAGAAAAATTAAAACTTCTGCCGATACAAATAGGATCCATTTTTCTTGTGTTGATTCGGAAGTCTACACTCTCACGAGAGAAAAATTTCATTGCGTACACTATAGTGTATATCTAGGCCTATAGGCCTTTTAAAACGGCACGGCAAAATGGTATTACCATTGCCTCCTATGTAATAGTAATAATAGAAGCTGAGAACAAAGGGGGCAATGGTAAATCAAATTTTGAAGTACCGTGCCGTGCCGTTCGAATTATAAAAAGGCCCTATGGCAGATCAACTTTTTGTTAAATTGGGATTTCGTATTCCCGAGAAAAATCCAAAAACGTAAGTATGAAAAATTCAGATTTCCAAAAATATTATATGAAAAACAGCAATTTCATAGGTAAAGACCTATTATTTAGACATCATTCAGACTCTATACAGTGCTATGCATGTTTGGACTGTGCGTTGATGTGTAAGTCAGTCAGTTCAGCTTCTTGATGATACTCACATGATTCCCTTGTCAACGGTCATGTCAAGTTGCTCCAGTACGGGTTTGTAGTCAGGCTTGTCTTTACGGCCATAGGCCTTGTTCGCCTTCTCCACGATCACAGCCGCTGGCCTGGCCGCCATCTTGGTTTTATTTGACGTCTACGTCAGTGTGAGGACATTTTGTGTCTGTGGAAGAAGAGAAGATTTGATTAGAAGGAACAGAATAGAATAGAATAGAAAAAAATATTTATTTCATAGGACATTCAGGATGCCACTTAAAACAAGTCAAGATTACAATGAAATACATGCAAACATACATTCAAACATACATTAAACGACCTACATTTAATTCTAACAAAGGCATGGCAGCTTGGTCCTTATTCCACGTTTTTATCGTCTTCAAAAAAGGAGGAGGTTCTATGTTCGACTGTATGTATTATAACTTTGTTTGTACAATAAAGAATATATACAGGGCTTTAGGTATCTCTCTTTCAACCTCTCGGGTTAATCAGTCCATGGAACTGATCAACTTTCCCAAGGAACATACCTAGGTCAAAATACGAGAAAAAAATTTTGTGTTCCCATACAAACTTCATCAGTGTATAGCGCATTTTGTATGGGAGATCAAAATTTTATTGTGTTTTTTTTTATTATGAGATGGGTTAACTCTTGACCATTAAGGTCAAAGATGAGGTCGACGATGGAGCGAGTTAACTCAGAAAATGACTATAAAGGCGTGACGGTGAAAAGTCCCACAGGCTCAGCATAATGTCACGCTGATAATTCTGCCTATTACAGAAGGAGACTCTGTAATAGGCAGAATTACAGAGTATGTTGTCTCGTTCTCTCAAAATCAAAATGACAAAGACGACTGCTACTCAAGTATAGATCAGAGTCTGAGTCGCGGTCTCTAATTCATGCATTAGCGCTATTTTCTAAAGAGATTTTAAACTACCACCACAGAACCTAATGTAAGTATAAGACAGTTTAAGTACTACAAAATTATTAAGTAGATGCCTCGTGACTCTCTATCACACCTTAAGTACAGCCAAGAAAACACCAAGAGTGAAAGCTTAACTCTTGTCTCGACGGAATAAAGGTGCCCTTGTCAAGCTACAAGTGCTAAAAACATTGCAGGCAGGTAATTGTACAATGGAAAAAATTGCAGTCTTATGCAAAATAAGCGATAATAAGAGAAGTAAATTGTTGCTTGTCGCAGAAAACAATACCTAATTGTCTCAGAATACGATACAATTATATTCCACTTATTAATAAGTATCTGGTAACTTTTAATTGTTACACTGTCGTACCTATGCATGTGGTGCTACGCGAAGAAATATACAGGGCTTTAGGTAAATCACTTTTAACCTCTCGGGTGGTAAATCAGTTCATGAAACTGAACAACTTTCCCAAGGAACAAAGGTCAGAATACGAAAACATTTTTTTTAGTTCCCATACAAACTGCGTCAACTGATAGCGTATTTTGTATGGGATTTTTTTTTTCATACTTCCACCTTTGTTCCTTGGGAAAGTTGTTCAGTTCAATGGACTGATTTACCACCTGAGAGGTTGAAAGTCATTTACCTAAAGCCCTGTATAAAATGTGTAACCTTTGAAATGTTTGAACCAATTTTAATTAAACATAGGTAAGGGGTAAGAACCATCTCATTTAGCCGATCAGGGAGGTTAAGCAACGCACACAGAGGCAGGGAACTTGATAGGTGACCAAAGTGGCAACTTATCACGAGCGTTTCCGTGTTTCGGAGGGCACGTTAAGCTGTCGGTCCTGGCTGTTGTCGATTGACTACAGTCGTTAAAACCAAGTCGGAGGCCATTTGGCGGTTTGAAAACTCTGACACCAGGGTTAGTCAAGTTAGCCACTCACTTGACTATACCTACACGATAAGAAGAAGAAGCAGACCTCATTTAGTTAGCTTTCAAGCAAAAAAACCACATCAAATGTTCAAAATCCGTTTAGGAGCTATGATGCTACAGACCGTCAGAAATTTAAACAGATAACACAAATACCCCTCTTTATTGACAGGGGTTAAAAACACGACTGTAAATGGGGAATTTTTTCTTTTTTTTTTATTGAAGCTTCTTTACCTTATAACCTGGTTCAAATATTGTTTTTTAATATAATTAAAATTAAGAAAGATATGAACATTTCAATCTCTCAATTATAAAGAGAGGGAAATACATGGAAATACTAAACTATGACGTCACAGTTGAGTACCACCATATAAATTCAACACAAAATTTATTTTTGTAAGTAAAATACAGAGAAAAATGTTTGATAGACTATAAGTTTTTTTATTTTTCGACCGTTTTAAAATTTTTATTTCGAATTCTGTTATAGTACGATACAAGGTGATAAAAAACCTCCTAGCTATATTCAAAATCCTGAACCAGTATCACTCAAAGAACACATTAATTATTATTTTATTTTTTATTTTTTTTCCAACGGGAATATGTAGCTCATTTTTCGCCTAAACGTAGACATTACTCCTACACCAGGCACGCGAGGGGTGCGGGTAGCGCTCGGGGGGTACACCCGAGTGGTGTCTAAAAAGTGGAAATCAAGTTGTGGAAAAAAATCCTACCGAAAAAAAAAAAAAAAAAATAGTGTTCTGTAAGTGATACTAGTTCAGGATTTTGAATAAAGCTAGGAGGTTTTTTTCACCTGTATATGGTAATATATTATCTTAATAAATGTATATTCAATGATATTCAATAGCAATCATCTACCCAATTGTCATAAACAATTTTTCTAAACATTTAATGATTTGTTATTTATATGTATTTTAAAAGATGCTGTTATAGTTATGTTGTTATGTGTTATGCACGTTCTTCTCTTCTGTATCATCCATGGAATTTTATTTTAATATACAATAACCCCTTGAACAATGGTTGCGTGATGCGTGATGAAATACATTATATTTTTATTATGTCACTGATGACTAAAATATTGAATGGTTGAGGTAAATGTTTATATATAATGTATTTTTATTATGTGTTTGCTTGCAACTTTATATCAGCTAGGCATTGTAATTTAACAATCCAAAAAATAAATATTCTTGACTGTTTCTATACAAAAAAACGACATCAAAATCAGTTCATCTGTTATGGAGCTACGATGTCACAGAAGTCAAAATAGTTTTATTTAATGAAACATTCAGGATATTACTTCAAATAAGTCAAATTAAAGGATGTATGTATTTGAATCCGGTTTAATTTTTGACTTAACATATTATCTACTATATAAAAATAAGTCGGGTTTTCCTTCCTGACGTTATAACTCCAGAACGCACGAACCGATTTCCACGGTTTTGCAGTCGTTGGAAAGGTCTCGGGCTCCGTGAGGTTTATAGGATACTTTTTATTTAAAAAAAATTAGGACGCCGGCGGAGCCGCGGGCGGAAAGCTAGTTATATATATAATTATTTAAGTAGTTTAACATATTCGTTGTTTTGACTCTACTGATTCTACGTCTATTTGCATAGGTACAGACATACAGAAACACTCGTCAAACTTACAACACTCCGCTTTTTTTTCAGGGTTTAAAAAGACATGTCCACAGAATTCTATAAACAAACACACTTACATCAGCTACGAACAAAAGATTATAAATACTGTAGAAATCCCAAGCCAACTAAGGGTTGAAAATGTTGAAAAAAAACACACACCAATCATGGTAGAATTAGATGGATTTTATATATGTATGAAAGCTTATATAGTTTGGCGTGAACACCTCAATACCGCGTAATAGAATTGACAACCAACGCCATCTGGCGGCACAATTAGGGAACTAATTGTAAGAAGATGTCGGGTTTAAATACTCAAAGAAGATTATACAAATACGTAACTCTGTGTGTTTGTGTGACGTTGGACTCGTTTTGGGCGGCGGCTTCGCTCGCTAAGTAAACAGGTTTCGAAACGCACGCGGCCTTGCAGAGGTCAAGAAAAGTGGATTAGGACAGTTTTCTTATATAAAAAAAGTTAAAAAACTCATTTGTTGGACAGTAACTGCCATCCAAGGTCTATTTATATTGAGCGTCGGTGGTCTAACGGCTATAGCTGGTGAGACTCGCAAGCGAGAGGTACCGAGTTCAATCCCCAGTGCCGCCATGTGCCATGTAAAAATGGAAGAACGACTCGTTTTCTGAGTTACGAGTACAATACAAATTTACATTAGTTGCACACTAACCGATGCTCTTACGGTGAGCGAAAACATCGTGGGGAAATCGACTCTCCATACAGCTTTCAAACAACAAAAAAACGCATCAAAATCGGTTCATTATTTTAGGAGCTACAGGCAGATATAAAGACACACACGTCAAACTTATAATATAGGTTTAAAATACAAGACTCCATACGCAACATGATATAATTGTTGTTATTAATATTTTTATTATTATTATTATTATTATTATTAATTAACTGAAGCGGCCGTCCAGTCAAACAGGGCCAAGCTGAAAACCAGCGCTGTACAGATTTTTTCTTTAATGGAAAGTAGTATTGGAATTTTGGACTAAAGAAAAAAAAATGAGCGGCAGTCTTAAGTACCCATAGAATATCAAAGTTAGACTCATAAAAAGAAACTGTTTTTATGGCAGCCAACTCGAGACATGGGCATGGTTAGAAATATAAATAATCGGTGATATATATTTTTATCTATATCTATTTTATATTCTATCTATATTATACAATATACATATTATAAAGAGGGAAGATATGATTGTTTGTTTGTTTGTTTGCATTGAATAGGCTCCGAAACTACTGGACCGATTAGAAAAATTCTTTCACCATTAGAAAGCTACATTATCCCCGATGGACATAGGCTACATAATTTTCATGAATTCCCACGAGAACGAATTCTCGAGCGGAATGCTAGTCTAAGATAGACAGACACTTATTTAGCCACTAAAAATAAATGCATTATGCATAATTTTATTAAATAATTTTAGCCTATATTCCTTTAATCATGCCATGTGGTGATCGGTAGAGAATAACACCACCCCATCTCTTTCCGTGGGTGACGTAAGAGGCGACTAAGGAAACGCAAATGAGACCTGCCTCCTAGTAGTCCATCTCAGGCAACGACACTTAATTTTTTTTCTGAATCTGAGGTGTCGTTCTATGGTCTCATGCGGTGTGGTAGGCTCTGTAAAGGGCCGTCTGGTTCGCGACCACCCTCCTACCGAAGTCCGACGTCAAACAGTTTGCTGTGTTCCGTCGGTGCGTAGGAGAAACAGTACCTTTATAGGCATTTTCTGGGTTAACTCGCTCCATCGTCGACCTCATCTTTGACTTTTATGGTCAAGGTTGAGGTCAAGAGTTAACCCATCTTATAATAATAAAAAAAATCATTGTATCATAGATTTGACTTTATCAATAAAAATGATTTCATTTCATGACTCAATCACGCCACAATCGACATTCAAGGTCCCCATTGATAACGTGCAATTTGCAATTAAACATTACGGAATGGAGTTGCATTGGCGGCGACACATCCTGTTAGTAAGGCTCTATGGCCTAAGGATTACAAACCTTTATGGTGTATTATAATAGTAAAACAGAAAATATGATCACCGCAATAGTTAAATTGCCTTTTGAATTAAATAAAGGCGAATAAAAAGTCTGTAGAAACAATCACAAATTTTAGCTAAGGAGAAGAAGAGAAGAGAAACACACAAAAAAATATGATCACAAATAGCTAAGGAGAAGAAGAGAAGAGAAATACACAAAAAATATTGCTGATTAAAAAAATAATAATTTGTTTATACCATCTGTAAAATGCTATTTATGTACCACTTTTATTAAGCATAACCTAGTTGGAGAACCTTTTATCAAAGTTGATGCTACTTTAAACATAATTGTGTGGATATATGTATGTAAAAATATTTGTATAGCACTAAACACGCACAGTTCTTATTTTCGATGTTGTGCACACAAATTTTTGCTGCAATGTTTGTAACTTGTTTTTTGTGCCAAATAAATAAATAAATTATGTCACGTTTCGTCTTGTTAACGTAAATAAGGACGACATTACATTTAAATAAACTTTAATTTTAGTTAAAGTTTCTGCAACTGAGTGTTATTCACATTTAATCTAAATTGGTCAATAATATGTTATTGTCAACCTAAGCGCAACTTTATTTTAAATTTGGATTTCAAATTCGTGTTTTTTTTTATGAAATCATAAATTTATAACCCCCGACAAAAAAGAGGGGCGTTTTTAAGTTTGACGTGAGTATCTGCATGTCTATGTATCTGTGTGCCTGTCTGAGGCAGCGTAGCTCCAGCAAATGGACCGATCTCGATGAGGTTTTTTTTGAAAGCTGACGTAATCGAGATGTTTTTAGCTATATTTCATTAAAATTTGTTCAGTCGTTTAAAACTTACAAGCAATCAAATGTCGGCGGTGATACAATATTTTTAATTTTAGAGTTATGTATTTAAATACCCAATAATAAATTGTAAAAAAAATAGTAAACGTTCACCAAAAGTCAAGAACAACAAAGTCATAAAACTACTTACACGTGAAAAGAATAACTTACTTTTTCAATAGAAAATGGTCACACACAAGGCCAATTTCATTAGAGTACAAGACTAGAATACTAAAAGCATATTTTTGTCTTTAAATCATTTCTTTGTCGAAGTCTTGTCACGTTTGTCTATTTGAACTAGTGTTTATTCTAAAGCTATTTAATTTAAAACTCTGTTTTTAGGGGTTTAACGTCTATTTTGTTATGTTTTTAAGTACATCGGCAAAAGATTAACGGACAGAGGGGGTGATCCGCGAGCCGGGACTTTCCTGGTCCAAAGAATCTCCATCGCGATTCAACGCGGAAACACTGCCAGCGTTCTGGGGACCTTTGCTACGGGCGAGACTCGGGCCGGTTTTTGACGTGAACTTTTTGTTTTATTAGTTTTCCTAGTTTTCCTATGTGGCACTATTCCTATGTGTGCTGCCTTTATCGGGTGCTGTAGTCGCCTTAACCTTCCTCTTTCGCTGTCTTTTAATTTCCTTGTGAGTGCAATAAATACTTTTTTGTGTGTTTGTTTCGTACTGAGGGAAAAAGGCTGATGATAAGAGGGAAGATAAATGGCTCATAAGTCATCATCATCATCATGGTAACAATATTGGTGGTTTTTTTCGTTTGGTAACAAAACAAGTTACTGTTATGCTTAGTAGCATTTTTGAAGCTGTAAGAGAACTTCCTACAGTACAAAGTGGGCAGAAATAGCTTATTATTATTATACGGAAAGAAATACGAGTAGATTGTGAGTAAAGCATTTTTAATAATTAATTTTATAAATACAAAAGTAACTCTGTCTGTCACGCTTTCACGGCTAAAAAACTAAACCGAATTTTAATGAGGTTTGGTACAGAGATAGATTAGACCTTGAGAAAGGACTTCGACTACATTTTATCCCACAGCTAGGCACGATATAACCTAAAATCCACGCGGGCGGAGCCGCGGGCGGAAAGCTAGTTTTATACAAATGGATCACATCTTTTTAAAATCTAAAGATTTTTTTCCATCAAAATTGACTTTTTGATTCTATGACAACTTAATGATCTACCTGCCTTATGAATTTTTAAACAATTTTTGCACGCTAATTTAACATTGGCAAGACATGCATGTACTTATACTACTTATCAATTCGTGTCTTAAGCAAATAAATATTTCTATTTTATTCTAAGAAATACATGCGTGTATATGAAAAACAACATTATTTTATTTCGACACCATATTGGTAGGTAGGTAATGCAAACATTATTGCGTTGTAACCCGTACCACATCTGGTTCTCTCTTGCCATCTCTAAGGTAGACTGGAAGAGATCCCTTCAGGGATAAGTCCGCCTTTGCATATATATGTAATATCTTTTGTATTAGACTGTAAGAGTTTGCAATAAAGAGTTTACATACATACATACATACATACATTAATGATAAATGATTGGATTGTTTTATGACATTTAATTTGTTTACGAGTAACACAGTTGGACTCTACCATTTTTTTAACAACAAATAAATTACTTAACAATAATTTGTGTACCTGACTGTAATTATGAAAAGGGTTTCTCGATTGTGTCTGCAGAAGATTGAATTTTTTAAAAGATGATGATGATTTTATAAGATTTTTTTTTATATACAAATATTTTATTTTAATCATCAAAACAATGAAAGGGCAAAACGGCGCAAAAAATGGATTGATATAAACGGTAAGTTATTTTTAAGTACTGTGATAAATTTGGGTTAAGTTATGTATCTCTTATACATATGTTTGTAAATTGAGGTTGATTTAAAATTGAGGGATATAATTTTCCACGTTAAAAAAGTATGAGTCACCGACTTCAATCCCAACAACAGTTCGCACAAAGTAGATAACTAGTATTTTTTGCAGACTACAATGCCTATTAGCAGATAACCACAAACGAAAATGTCACTCATTTATTTAGATGATGTTCTGGTTTGTAGTATTGTTTTGTTTTTGTTGATTTTTTAAAAGCGCTGAATTATTTTCGATAAAATTTATGTAGGGCCACCTCTAGAGTATACTCTTTCGAAAAAAAAAGAATTTTGAAAATCGGTCTATAATTGGCAGAGCAATCAGTGAACATATTTACATAAAAAAATACATACAGTCGAACATAGAACCTCCTCCTTTTTTGAAGTCTGCTTAATGAATTAGCCTACGAAACTAAACTAGTTTCTCAACATGGGTTGACATAAAATAAAAAAAATCGCCTCTTCATAAAACTTGGGCAATCAGTAAATTACCTTTGTTTTTTCTAAAATTTCATATTGGTTCTTTGAGAAAGTTGTTCAGTTTCATGACGAGATTATCTTGTAAAGTTTCACTAATTAACTTAATCTTGTTTAGAGACGAAGCCAATATTATTTATTCTCGATATCACCCAGTATCTCTAAGTAGTTGAAAAATTCTAAAAATCTGGATTCCTTTTTTGTATTTGTGTATCTTTGGAACACATTCAATAATAACACTGAGTTTTTTTAATAAAGAAAGTGAATTAAATACAATTACCGTAAATAAAGACATTTAAATAAATAAATACAATTAAATACATTATAGTCAATTTTTATTATGTGCAATAGTGTTAACATACATACATACATTACCTTTTTGGCGTTGCTTTTGTACACACACACACACACACACAGCAAGTAATAAAATATATATTTTTGGATTTGGTCAAAATAACATCACAGACCAGTAACTTGTAATTCATCATTACGTAACTTTAAATCATGTCTGTATTGCACCATGTGTCCCAATATATTGTACTAGCTGACTCTTAGAGCACAGGTGCTAGGTTTGAACTATTTTAAGTGTCAGCTGTCCTCTCTTTGTTTCCCAACAGCCGTATTGTAAAATGTAACTATTTCTAAAGATACCTGTATAGTCTGGCTTTTTTGAAATAAACATATTTGTTTGTTGTTTGTTTGTTTGTTTTACAAATTTTCCCCCAATTTGACATATGACTATGTGGATTAATAGAGGGTACGGGCCCACACAATATAAAGTCACCCAAAGTCAACAAATCCCCATTAAATACACAAATAATTAGTGTCTTACTAATTATTAATTAACCTCGCATCATTATTGGTCATCGTTCTCTTTGCAAATGTCATTGACAGCCGATGTCAGGTGAAAGTGGCTAGCGTAGTGTGTGATCGTCTGTATGTTCATCTATTGTATTGGCGGTACAGTCGCGGAGAAAATGATAGAATGAACGAGACATAAAGTACACTTTAAATCCTTTAATGTAACATACTGTATGAACGAATATGTTGTATGTTTTTAAATCTTTTATTGTAAATTTGACTTATTTTAAGTATCATTCTGAATGTTCTATGAAAAAAGCTATTTTGACGGACTTTTTTTATTTATTTTTATTATAAGATGGGTTAACTCTTGACCTCAATCTTGACTAAGGTCATAGATGAGGTCGACGATGGAGCGAGTTAACCCAGAAAATGCCTATAAGTCACAGGTACTCCTACGCACCGACGGAACACAGCAAGCTGTTTGGCGTCGGACTTCGGTAGGAGGGTGGTCGTAAACCAGACGGCCCTTCACAGAGTCTAACACACCGCATGAAACCATAGGACGACACCTCAGATTCAGAACAAATTGAGGTGTCGTTGCCTGGGGTGGATTAATAGGAGGCAGGTCTCAATCGTGTTTCCTTAGACGCCTCTTACGACACCCACGGAAAGAAATGGGATGGTGTTATTCTAAACCGATCACCACACGGTGCAAACCGACTTTATTTGACTTTATTTCTATTAAGATATTCGAGTTTTGGTATGTGAAATCAAACAGGTTGAATATTCCTTGTGTGGAAAATGATAAGGAGACGTATTTTTGAAACAGTAGAAATAAATCTTGAATTCGTGCGCGAAAGTAATTCGTCTACGAAATTATATTCTACTACCCTTGTTTTTATGCATTTTTGAATCACTCGAATTCGGTGTTGCCATAAAGTTAGAAAACTTAAAAAGGTTCCTTTCCACGCAGAAAAATAAAAAACCAATAATCAATTATACGAATCGGTGACGCCTTTTTTGTAGAAAGGAACATTAAAAAAAAGTCTACTCAATGTTTTTTGACAATACACAATCGGTTTACGGAGGACGGGATGAGCTTATACAGGGAAAATACATTGAAGACTTGGCAGTATGTCTTCATAAATTATTTTGCCTTCCCGGAAAGAGATGAGTTTAAAAAAAAAACGTGTGTAACTGTCAATGTTACTATGCGCGCTTTCCACTAGTAGAAAATACAAACGAATGGTCGGAACCCCTCGCTGCAGAATTCACGGAATTAATTTTCAAAAATAGTGATTTAGCAGATTCGAATTCGTATGCGAATTGGAATTCTCTTGTTTCAAAAATACGTCTCAAGGTCTATATTAGTTTATTACAACCACCTAAAGTTTCACTGGCAAATTTAAAGTCACCCCATAACGAGCAAAATAATAAATCAATGGTAAAATCTAAGCCTTAGAGAAATTGCACATGCATTAGAATTGTTACTGAAATTGATAATGCACTTTCCTGTTCAACCGTACTTAGATCAACACAAAAATATGTTTTAATTTATTTTTAAATTAAATAAATTTTTAAATTTAAATTAAAAAAAATATTAAGAATTACTGAGCGCGTTGAACTCTAAACTAAGGTATTTCGTTTCGTTCCGGCAATTTTTTTTATACAAAAACACAATTATTAAATATACGGAGGATATATTTTTGTTTCAAATTAATTATTTGATGACTGGAATATAAATAAACTTTGCTTATGTTAAAAAATACAAAATTTTTTGAACGGGAAATTGGATTCTAATACTGGCTTTGCAAATTGGAGTTTTGCGTTTTGCTTTATGATAAAATACGGCTAAGAACCATCTCGATCACGTCAGATTTCAAACGAAGAAAAACTATATCGAAATCGCTCCATTCGCCGTATAAAAGCGGCAAAAAAATCACGTTTGTTGTATGGGAGACCCTTTAAATATTTAATTTATTCTACTTTTTAGTATTTGTTGTTATAGCAGCAATCAAAATACATCATCTGTGAAAATTTTAACTGTCTAACTGCCATAGTTCATGAGATACAGCCTCGGATAGACTTATCTATAAAAACGAGCAAAAAAATTACGTTTTTTGTATGGGAGCCCCCTTAAATATTTATTTTATTCTGGTTTTTAGTATTTGTTGTTATAGGGCCAACAGAAAAACATCATCTGCGAAAATTTCAACTATCTAACTATCACGGTTCATGAGGCATCCTGGTGACAGACGGACAGACGGACGGACGGACGGACTGCCTTAGTAATAGGGACCCTATTACTAAGGTTGTCCCTTTTTTCCCTTTGGATACGGAACCCTAAAAACGAGCAAAAAAATCACGTTTTTTGTATGAGAGCCCCCATAAATATTTATTTTATTCTGGTTTTTAGTATTTGTTGTTATAGGACTAACAGAAAAACATCATCTGCGGAAATTTCAACCATCTAACTATCACGGTTCATGAGATACAGCATGGTGACAGACGGACAGACGGACGGACAGCGGAGCCTTAGCAATAGGGTCCCGTTTTTTTCCCTTTGGATACGGAACCCCAAAAAGGAGTATAGCATAGGTTTAAGGTAAAAAACATATATCTGGAAAAATCAATAAACATGACCAAAGTCACGTACAAAAAAACCTTTAAAAATATGTCATTAAACCTAGCAAACATAATTTTGTATGTTCTTAAAGAACGAGTACATGAGCAAACAAAGAAATATATAAACTCTCATCAAGCTTGTTCAGTTCATATTTCATTCATTGTTTGAATTAGTTGGCGAAAAATAAGGATGTGTAGCAATCCAATATACTCAACAACTTTTCTAAAGAAACATAGGTAGAAATATGAACAAAAAAAATTGCTGTCCATACAACTGATCACCTAATATGAGTGAGAATATGATAAATAACACTAAAATTAAAAATGTTGAACCACCCCCAAGATTCGATTGCTTATAACTTTTGAACGACTGAACAGATTCTCATGAAACATAGCTAAGAACACTCAGGATAAAATTATCTATGTCACAAAAAAAACTAAACGAAAATCGGTTCATCCGTTTGGGAGCTACGATACCACAGATAGATACACAGACAGACACGTTAAACTTATAACACCCCTCTCTTTTTGCGTCGGGGGTTAAAATAAACGCTAAACGCTACACACTCAAAGGCCTTGGAACACACATAAAGACAAACACAAACACCCATGACCCGAGAACAAACATCTGCTTTTTACACAAATGTTTGCCCCGACTGGGGATCGAACCCAGGACCCGCCGATCAAGAGGCAGCGTGTAGTGACGCTCGACCAAACCGGCCGTCAAAAATAAAGAATTTCGTACAGGAACCCGAGGATATTTGTTTAGCTTCATCTTAAGTTTCACAAACTTTTTTTAATGAGCTCGCTCTTGACAATCTAGCTCAGGGCAAAGATGTGGTTGAGAATATAGCGAGCTCACTCAGAAAAAGCCAATTCACTCGTAGTTTAAAGATATTCTGGTTGTATGAGCTCGGAAATATAAACAAACTAATTTAAATTTACCCTAAGGGACTTACAATATAACTCTTTACTGCACACCAAAAAACAATCATTAAACAAAAACTCGTTTACCTTATAGTGTAACAATGCGGCGGAACTTATTCCCTTATAGGACAAACTAGCTGATGCCCGCAACTTCGTTTGCGTGTTAATTTAGATTTTTACATACAAAAGTTTTTTCCCGCTAACTCCCGTTCCCGTGGGAATTTTGCAATATCCTGTTGCAACTAAGCTTTAAGTTTACTAAGGTACCTGCATGCCAAATTTCAAGCGTCTAACTTAAGCGGTTTAGATTTTTCATACAAAAGGATTTTCCCGCTAATTCCCGTTCCCGTGGGAATTTCGGGAATTCCTTTCTTAGTGCACCTCTACGGTACTTAAGCTACGTCCTTTCCAAATTTCAAGGGCCTACGTTTAGCCGTTTAGGCTGTGCGTTGATATGTCAGTCACTCAGTTTCTCCTTTTATATATTTAGATTATCAAGCTTGAAATCATCTTAGATTATTTAGTCAGTCCCGAAATAGGTACCTTTCCAACTTTTTTTAAATATGAACCTTATTACCATTGAAGAAAAAACTCGGGCAGATATCTCATTGTACAAACGGCAGCATATCAGGCTATACATTTTGACGTTGACGTCGCCCTTATCTCACTCTTAATAGCATAACCTGACGTGCTTCTGTCTGTTTATCGTAGACTAGTACGTAAATATTAGCTCTCGTATTATTTAATCAGAGTAGGTTCTGTCTTATTACGAACAGTCTTTACGCAATGTTGAGATAATTCGACTTTGGTCAAAAGGTCGTGGAATACGATTCAAGTTTAGATAAACATCACATAATAAACAATTTTTGTATTCACGGTGTTGGTTTTACAGAAAATGGCAGTTATTGCGATAATTCACTTAAGTATGTTTGTAACGAATAAACACAAAAACTACTGGACCGATTTTAAACATTCTTTCACCGTTAGAATGCTACATTATCCCCGAGTAACATAGGCTACATCATTTTCCCATGAATTTCCATGGGAACGAAGTTCTAGGCCCCGATTCTGTAACTTCAGTTGTGTGTCGATGGATTGGTCGCTATTTTATCCATTCAGGTGGCGAAATTGAGAACTATCCAAATTTCATACATCTAATGACGGCTGCCTTGACTGATGTTGCCACCGCCAACTGAATTTTCAGTTGCTGGGTAGTTTGCAACTTTACGTTCGGTTGGCGGTGGCGCTGCTGGTCGGGGTTGTTGTCAGCAAGTATATGAAAATTAAATAGTTCTCAGTTTCGCCACCTGAACAGATAAAATGGCCTCCATTCCATCGACACACAACACAACTGAAGCTACAGAAACGGGGCCCTGGGCGGAAAGGTATAGGTCATATTTTCACTTCCGAGAATCGCTACTTCATTCATTTTCACAATCCCTCGGTTATTTTTACAAGTTTCGAATAACTACATTAAATCTGGTTCTTACCACTATTTTTGTTTGATATGAGTACTCAAAATATTGGCACTATTGCAAACGCCATGTTCCTGGCTGAACCGTCAAATAATTAATTCAGCTAATCGATAAGAAAACATCTAGTTAAAAAAAGTGTAAACAGGTTTTTTAATATACAGGGCTTTAGGTATATCTCTTTCAACCTCTCCGGTGGTTAATCAGTCCATGAAACTGAACAACTTTTCCCAATAAACGTAGGTCAAAGTACAAAAAAAATTTGAGTTCCCATAAAAACTTCATCAGCATAAAGCGCATTTTATATCAAGAGATAATAAAAAAATAATAAGATTAATTAAAATAACACTTTGTATCTAAATCCCACTATCCTTGATGTTATTTAGGAAGCTGAAGCGAATTAAATTGTTAGTTGGTTTATATTTTGTATTTTATAAACTGTATCCATGTGTGTTTGTGTATCTGTCTGTGGCGTCTGTGTAGCTCCTAAACGAACGGACCGGTTTTTTTGTTTGAAAGCTTGTGTGATTGAGATGTTTCTTAGTTATATTTTATCAAAATTAATAAATCAGTTAAAAAGTTACAACTAATCAATGTCGTATCACCCCCGACAACTTCATGCATTTTTAGAAATAAAAAGAAAAAATATTGTTAAATATTCTAATACATTTTTTAGAGTTATTTTGTATTTAATTGTGTACCATTTTTATTTTATTACTAGCTGACCCGACAGACGTTGTCCTGTTTAATTTTTTTTTTCAACTTTCTTAATTTTTTCTTTCATAAGATCCTTCTCCTGATAATAACGAACAGAACAAAAAAAGAATTAGCGAAATCGGTCCAGCCGTTCAGGCGTGATGCCGTGACCAAGGGAAATAGGGATTCATTTTTATAATATATAGATTTTCATTAGTAATTAGTTTGCAAAATTTTTTTTGATTTATTTTCTTTTGATAATTATTTTTTGACATTATAATATTATTTTTTTGACATTGTCATAATTTTCATTTTTTGTTTTTTATTTGATTGTGTATTAAGGGCAAATGGTGAAATAAATTATTTATTTATTTATTAAGACGCTGTAACTTTTTATTTATATACCTTTAAGGCTCACTCACAAAAACGTTCATTGAAGTTAAAGTTTCATTAAATGTAATGCCGTTGTTGACATCAATGAGACGGAAAGTGACAGTTTGACATTTAGAGTAGCATTAATTTTACGTTTCTACAACTGAATATCAGTATTTTGCTTTTTTCAAAACACACTTTTGCACCGACCATTCCACCGCTGGACACATTTGATAGTTACATCACCGCTGTCAACGATCTCAGCCGTTAAGGTTGCTCAATATGAGTACAGTCGTTTTAGTAGGTCATTCTGGGTCATCGGCGACGCTGGGTCTGTTTGAGGCCTATCGATCGATATTAAATTGTGCTTGGCCATTTTGAAATTTTGTTAAGTAATCGAAATTAAGATCATTTGCCTGCCTCAGTGTAGTTTATCAAAGTCAAAGTAAATGATTTTCCACGTTAAAAACGTATGAGTAATATACTTCAATCCTTACAACAGTTTGCACAAAGTAGAGAACTAGTATTCTTTTTCAGACTACAATGCCTATTAGCAGATAACCATAAACGAAAATGTCATTCATTTATTTAGATGATGTTGTGGTTTGTAGTATTTTTTGTTTTTGTTGATTTTTTTTAAAAGCGCTGAATCATTTTCAATAAAATTTATATGGGACCACTTCAGGAGTATACTCTTTCGAACAAAAAAATAATATTGAAAATCGGCTCACTGTTATTGGAGTTATCGCGTAGCAAACATCCAAAAAAAAAAAACATACAGACGAATTGAAAACCTTCTCTTTTTTTGAAGTCGGTTGAAAATAGCTTTATTTCATAGAGCATTCAGAATGTTACTTAAAATAAGACAAAAGTAGTGAATTAGATTAGCATTTTAAACTTTGCGCCAATTCGCAAGAGAAGAATAGACAAGAAACTCAGGGTCACTCTTTTTATGTCAATCATATAAATTCCTTAAATGTATATTTTTTTTGTAGTGTTTTCTTTTCGGAGTCGTTCAGTGAGGTTAAGCAACGTATACGGAACATTGCACCTTGATGGGTGTCGTTTTGGGGAACTTTTAAACACTGGTCAGTATTTTTAAGTAATCAGTAGAACATAAATAAGGATTTTTTATTTTTATTTCCAATATGATACTACCACTTTTTAACGTCTTAGAGGACTAAGATAGCTAGTATTAAAGAATACTAAGAATCTTAGAGGACTAGTGAAAAAAATAGAAATATTGGTCCAACGATTTGTGCTAAGGAACACGATTATCAATTTTCAAGTTTTTTTTTTGACAACTTTACTTTCGCTTACTAATTTGAAGTCGTATCAAACGTATAATTCACCCGCATTGGGCTAGCATCGTATACTATGGCCTATAACCTCGTGTTTCGAAGGGAGGCCCGTGCCCCTCGGTGGGGACGTAATTGGGCTAATAAAAAATAAATTAAAAAATACGTGCACTTAGTTAAAGTTTCAACATAGAATCAAAGCAACGACCTCCAGATCGACTTTCAGAGCTATAAATATTGCACCAATACCACTATCGTCGTAAATTATAAGACTATTATTAGAATGCCAAGATTTTGCATTCTAACTTGAAAAAAAAAATTAAAATAAAGGAAATTTTAATGATTTTTTATACTTTTATAAGGTGGCTAGTAATGTTTTAGTGTTCTGGTAATAACCTAGGTTACAGTCCATGAAATATTTAACAAGCCTAGAAACAAGATAAGTCTATCAATCTGTTTTCCTTGATGAGTCTGTAAAATGATGATTTTTCATACAAATGAAGATTTATTCGTATGAACTAGTTAAAAAAATACAGCCAATTAATTAAATATATTTCGTTTAAAAAACTTTTAAATAACCTAAATGAGTGTGATACTGAAATGTTTTGACAATTCTTCAAATTTTCAAAAATACATTAGGTAGAACTACAAAGCACAATTTTTTAAGGATGATTTCCAGCTAATTTAAATTAAAAATATTTTTTATTTTATTTTATTTAGAATAGAATAGAATAGAATAGAAAATGTTCGTTGCTTTAAATCTTTATTTTATAGGACACTAGCTTTCCGCCCGCGGCTCCGCCCGCGTGGACTACAGGTTATATCGTGCCCAACTGTGGGATAAAATGTAGCCTAATGTCCTTTCACAGGCTCTATTTTATCTCTGTAACAAATTTCATCAAAATCGGTTGAGTAGTGTAGGCGTGAAAGACGTAAAGACAGACAGACAGACAGAGTTACTTTCGCATTTATAATATTAAGAAAGGATTCAGGATGCCACTTAAAATAAGTCATGGGTGCTCTTATTTTTTAATTTTAACTAAATCTGAAATAACTCTAGAGCTGAGCAGTTCATTCCCATGGCTGCTTGTCTGATAGTTAATCAGAAATTTTGTAATAGCCCTTTTTGCTAAGTTTTTGTTTAATTACTGTCATTTGTCCAAAATTAAATTTTGAATACACATGGGAATCTTATTATATAGAAACTTATGTACATTGACCCATAAAAGAGTTCGTGACATGAAAACGTTTTTAAAATTATACAAAGCTTTTCAAAAACGTGTGAAGTCTTAAATCACTCCGACAATAAAGATTGAAAACTAACAAAAACAACACACAAACAAAATACTTACAGAAAAAAATATACGCAATTGTTTTTTCTCTACACACTGAAAGACTCAGCAAGGTTTACTTTTGTTTAGTGTATCCTCCAAAGTACAGACAACTTAGACGATACACTCTATAGACGGAGCCAGGAGCGTGCCCCTTTTAGATAGCAATAGTTTACCCCTCCCCTGCACCCAACCATACTTCACTGTACAAAAACTGTACAACAACTTAACTAATGGAGTCTCTTTTCTCACAAATTCACCACAAAAAGGAATAAACTTTATGCACAAAACCCTTACAAAACCTTAAAAACCGTAATGACTGACAGAAGCTGCAGATCAAACGCTTTGTTTGTCACGAATTGAAAATCATGACATCAAAAAAAAATGGGTTACGCAGAAAGAGATGGCGTTAAAGTAACCTATCTCTTACTTTCTTGTAGTAACTCACATGTTTGCATCTTTTTCAAAAGTGTTGTGACGTCATAAGTACTCCGTCTATAGAGTGTATGGTCTAAGACAGACACTCACAAACACAGACACAAATTCGACATCTCACAACTCTTCATTTCTAAACAGAAGGAATGTAGTTATAAACAGCCAGTAACAATCTACTTTTTCTCGAAAACAAATGAGTTAATAACACATTTTTAAAACTATTTTCTTAATGTTTTTTTTAAATCACAGTCGCTCATTCATAATTAGAATGGCTCCTAGACTGTCACGCTCGACCACACACTGCTCGTATGATCTGTCGGCGCATACGCATTGCTTTGGTACCGTTAGGACAGTATAATAGTGTTACAGTAAGTACTTAATTTTCTGTGCCAGACAGTCAGTTAAGTACGGACGGCCGCAACTCAGGTTAGCACACGCGTGCACTGTATGCTGTTGTGATAAGAGCAGTTTTGCAATGAAAATGGAATAACCTGATGTGCTGGCCTCTGTACATGAGGGTAGCGAACCTCATGGGTGATCAATTGACCACGGTGGCAATTTTTCACGAGTTAAGCCATCTAATGGTGTCGGCTGTTGATGATTGGCTATGCTATGGTCTGAGTTACACCTTGTAAGGGGCAGCTTATCAAAAACTGAAACCCTGAACTCACACATTAATTCTAAATGATTTTCCAGTGGAATGTTGCATAGGTGACTTTAAATTAGTGGCTGTAAATTTAATGGATGATTCTGTCAATGAAACTGAACAAGTTTCCCCACGGAACTCATATGAAATTCCCGTAAAAAAATTTTTTGTTTCCATATTAAGCTGATAGCACAAATTGTATGAAGAGGTGACTTTTTTTCCATTGTGAGCATAAAGACAGATTCTCAAAAAGGCAGATTCTCATAAGAAAAAAAATATCATAAATAATTTCATTTTTCGATCTGTTTTCCGTTTAGTAGTTCAGTTTTGGGCTGTTTCACATAAAATATAGAAATAAAATAACTGTAGTACCTACTGTCCAATCAATATACAGTTCTGTTACCACTGTATATTGAGGTCAATGTGCCACGCCGCGTCTAGAGAGTGGGACGTGTGTAGAAAGGATGCGTAAGCGCAGGTAATCATGACAACTTCACTATCTTATTAAAACTCTGATACTTGGGTATGCCAAGTTTGTCATGTACTTGATTATACCTATGTATCAAATATTACATAGGTATAATCACCAAATATTATCTTTTTGTCAATGGTTCATTTGCAATTTATTTTTACTAGCTTTCCGCCCGGGACTTCGTTCCCTTGGTAAATAGGGAAAATTATGTAGCCTATGTTTTAATCCAGGGTGTCAGCTACCTCCATACCAAATTTTATCAAAATTGGTCCAGCCGTTTGAGCGTGAAAGAGTAACAAATATCTACTTATATACATCCATCAATACATCCATCTAAACAAAATTTCGCTTTTATAATATTAGTAAGGATAAAACCGTATCTGAATAAACGGTGTCTGGGTTCAATTTTCGGTTGCGACAAATATCTGAGACAACGAGTGGTAGTAACGTTATTTCTAACTCCATGGATACTGTGGTCTCTTCCTGGTCGAGTCGAATCCTTTTCCTAGGGCTTATTAGTTCCATTTCTCATTCGAGGTACGCTTAACCATGATCCAGGGTTTGGCAGGTCAAATAATTACAGTAGAGCAGTGTTTTTCAATCTTTTTGAATTCGCGACCCCTTTGCGAGGTAAAAAGTTCTGGCGACCCCCTAAAGCACGAAAGGTGGGAGGCAGTATTATACAGACACGGCCTTTTCAATTAAACTGTAGTTTTTTTATTGTAGTGTTAGGACCTATAAATAAGCCCGGTACTACCTCGTAGGCGGCAGCTGAAAATCAGTGTTTTGCCACTTACGGTAAAACTTTATACTGAGCTGCAACCTAGTTTCCTGCAGCACACACTTACTTTGCTTTGTTTTTTTTTGTTTTAATTGTTGTTATTATTATGTGTGTTTTATTTTTTTACCCGACTGCCAAAGAAGGAGGGTAATGTTTTTCGAGTGTATGTAAGTATGTATGTATGTCTTTTCCTTTGTGACCTCCTGTAGCCTAAACGGCTTGATGGATTTTGATGTATGAGGTATCGTTAGATTTGTCTTGATTACGGGAGTGTCATAGGATACATTTTATCCTAAAAGTCCCACGGGATAAAGACATAATAATATTTTTTAGTGTGCAGTCGGGTATTTTGTTTTTTTAATAATTAATAGTTATTATGTTATTACGCTCTATGTCTCTGTGCTTATCTTATCTACTTTCTTTGCTATTTATTGTTTATTTGTTCCTTATTTCCTTGTTTGTTGTATTGTAAAACTCTATCGTTGCTTTTGTGTTTGTCTCTTTCTGTACTGACTCTTTGTAAGTGTGTACTGTGATGAAAATAAATTTCTTATCTATCTAAGTGTGTTTTATTTTACTCGCGATCCCCCGTTAAGGGGGTCGCGACCCACAGTTTGAAAAACACTGCAGTAGAGCGACTGCCATTTGACCTCCGCGACTGTTTGTATCACAGTCGGCTGAATGTGCAGGTTTCCTCACAATGTTTTCTCGCACTGTAGGAGCATCGGTTAGTATGCAACTAATGTACAAAACTCGGAATATGAGTCATTAGTTCAAGGCGGCACTGGGGATCAAACTCGATGTCTCTCGCTTACGACCCCGTTAAAACACCAACGCGTTTCCTGGCTTAGATTAAATTTTCGTAAAAAAAAATTCTTCTCGATTCGGGGCATTTTTGTCCCCTTGTCTGTATCCCAAGAAACCTAGCCAAAGGTCACCGTAGGCCTATGGACTTCCAATAAAAACAGGAATACACAACACAATCCGCATAAGGTACACGGAGTAAAAGAAATCTCGTAAAAGCAACGAAAAATCTTGTGACATACAATACAATTAACAGAACATAAAACATAGTGTACAACAAGGCGGCCTTATTGCTAGGCAGCAATTTCTTCCAGGCAACCTTAGGGTAGGACAGCAGTAAGGTAAGCAGTATGTTAACTAACTGTACTGTACTGTACTGTTATTTTTAGTAATGTTAACCTTTTTTACGTAGCCATTACTAGAATTTTAGAAGGTGTTTCTTCTTCTTATCGTGTAGGTATAGTCAAGTGTGTGGCTAGCCTGGCTAACCCTGGTGTCAGAGTTTTCAAACCACACAGTGGCATCTGACATGGTTTTAACGACTGTAGTCAATCGATAACGGCCGGGATCGACAGCTTAAAGTGCCCTCCGAAGCACAGAAATGCTCGTGATAAATTTCCACTTTGGGCGCCACGAGGTGCTAAGAAATTATAGTTTAGGCAACAATTCTTGTGATAACAGTACGTTCTCATAGTCTTGTAATCCCACTTTTTTCTCAATGTAATGTACTTATTTTTACACGTGTCTTGTACTATAAGATATAACTTTATTACAACTTTTTTATGAGAAGATTTATGTTATAGGTTATAAACCTACAACCTCAAAAAGAAAAGCAAAGTCACGGTTGATTTATTAACATATTTATACATGAATACGTAATAAATCTGAGCTGAGCATGGACAGTGGTTTTGATACTGATGCAATCGTTTCAAGCCAATAACTGTATAGACATATTATTCCTTATATTTTTATGTTCTGTTTTCCTAACTAATTTATACAGGACTAGCTTTCCGCGCGGGACTTCGGGAAAATTGTGTAGCCTATGTTACTCAATGATAATGTAGTATTCAAATGTTAAAAGAATTTTTCAAATCGGTCCAGTAGTTTTGGAGCCTACTCCATGCAAACAAATAAACAATCAAATCTTTCCTATTTATAATAATAGGTCTTTACCTATGAAATTGCCGATTTTTTCTCAAGCTTTATTTTATTCATAATTTATCTGATTGAATAGCTATTCCTAAAATATTTTTTATTTTAAACCTTGGCCATATAACGGATATATTGTGTCAAATTAATACATATTTACTTTAGATTTATTTGCTGAAAAAGAAGCTCAAATATAGCTCGTTTCATCCGTTGTCCGTTTCATTGCTTATTTTTGCTGTACCTTTGTTACAGTTACAACTTTCAATAAAGTAAGTATGATAAAAATTTACTTAATGTTGTCTAAACCTTCCAACAAAATTTTGCTAAATTTGGATTTCGCATTCCCGAGAAAAATCCAAAAACGTTAGTATGGAAAATTCAGTTTTCCAAAAATATTGTATGAAAAACGGCAATTTTATAGGTAAAGACCTATTATTAGTATAGATAATAATAATATACATATAGATAGTGTAG
This sequence comes from Aproaerema taeniolella, assembly GCA_949987775.1. NCBI lineage: Eukaryota > Metazoa > Arthropoda > Insecta > Lepidoptera > Gelechiidae > Aproaerema > Aproaerema taeniolella. Next base: position 4,700,657 of record OX465267.1, on the reverse strand, counting down.
ATGATGAAATGGTGTTACAGCTACATATTTATCATCTACATTTATAAAATTACACAACTCGATAGTTTAAGCATGACGTCGCATTTGACATACATTGTTAGGGTTATTAGATGGATCATCTTAGCCGTCAGCTTTTGGCCCATGATGATATCTAAATATATAAAAGGAGAAACTGACTGACTGACTGACTGACTGACTGACTGACATATCAACGCACAGCCTAAACGGCTAAACGTAGGCACTTGAAATTTGGAAGGGACGCAGCTTAGGTACCGTAGAGGTGCACTAAGAAAGGAATTCCCAAAATTCCCACGGGAACGGGAATTAGCGGGAAAATCCTTTCGAATAAAAAATCTAAACCGCTTAAGTTAGACGCCTGAAATTCGGCATGCAGGTACCTTCGTAAATTTAAAGCTTAGTTGCAACAGGATATTGCAAAATTCCCACGGGAACGGGAGTTAGCGGGAAAAAACTTTTGTATGAAAAAATCTAAACTGCATAAGTTAGATGCTTGAAATTTTACATGCATATACCTTAGTGAATGCAAAGTTAAAAATTCCCCTGGGAACGGGAAGCGAGTTAGAGGCTTGAAAATACTTGAAATTTATAGCTCGCGGTAGTAGCAACCAAGAAACGTCGCGGCCGCGGCGGCGGTTGTGGGGCGGCGACACTATAATGTAGTGTAGGTACTTTATTCTATAAAAAAAATTAAAACGCAAACGAAGTTGCGGGCATAAGCTAGTAAAACCATAGACATAGAAAAAATAAGTTTAAAACCCTAGCGTTCCATTACTGGCTTCTACAATATACCAGCGTGGAAGCCATCATGTATTCATATAGACAATTTTAATGAATTTACGTGTTGGAATGATAAATAATATTCCTAAATCAAAAAGCCTACGAAATAACCTATAATTACAAAAGAATTAAGGTCTTGGGTTATTATTTTTGATGTCTAAAACTACATACCAATCAGCACTAAATAATTATATTGATGTTATAAATGTCCTTGTGCCCGTTAGTATGGTACTTATACTAAAGTTTAGTACCATACCTTTCGGGACGTATCATATCTCTATTTGTTTATTTGTATGACAAAATTCAAACATTTCTCTAAAATTAATGATATAATAAACAATAAACGCTACACATTCAAAGGCCCACACTAAGGTTTTCCTTTGTGTCGTGGGTCCCTCGGAACACACATAAAGACGAACATCCATGACCCGAGAACAAACATCTGCTTTTTACACGAATATTTGCTCCGACTAGGAATCGAACCCGGGACCCGTCGATCAAGAAGAAGTATAACTACCACTTGACCAAACCGGCCGTCAAAAATTGGCGTAAGAAGGCTAAAAACATACATTATTTTCTTTATTTCTTTCTTCAACTGAGCTATCGGTCTATCACCACTCTTGTATTACCTACTAATAAATAGTTTTACAAACTTTTCGTGACAGCCTCCATTTGCACTGAGACTACTTGAAAGGCATATAATTTTCTGTTAGAAAATCCCTTCTAATTTTGCATGGCGTTTAAAATATTCTGGAAAAGTCAAAACGTTAAATTACTACACAAAAACTGCAGCTAACACTGTGTTAGATCTTGCTTTAAGCGAAAGTTTGACGGCCGGTTTGGTCGAGTGGTAGTGACGCTGCCTCTTGATCGGCGGTTCCTGTGGGTTTGATCCTCAGTCGGGGCAAACATTTGTGTAAAAGCAGATGTTTGTTCTCGGGTCATGGGTGTTTGTGTTTATTTTTATGTGTGTTTCAAGGGACCGAGGACACAAGGAAAAACCTAAGTGAGGGCCTTTGAGTGTGTAGCGTTTATAAAAAAAAGGTTGATACATGCCAACATAACCCTTCACGCAAATCGTCCCAAATTTTCGCTGAAGAGATCTTGAAGCAGCCCTCTTAGTTAACCAAACTCGCTTGATTAGTGGATAGACACTCAGATTCCCAAGAACGCGCCACGTATTTCACATGTATCACTTTCGTTAATATTAGCTCACACGAATAGTAATCTATCTAACTATTGTCAACTAAGTATGTCATATTGTAGCATAATTGTGGGAACCACACAATAGTAACCACAAAATTGACAATATTCTTAAACTGGCAAGTCCTTGTTTAAAACATTTTGTGCGAAATTCTCGCGATTTAGCTCTTGTGTTTGTCTTTTTTATTGTAATCTAAACTCAAATATGATACAGAATTCTCTCTCTCACCATAGAGTAACTAATCAGCTCCAGAGTTAATCAGATATTAAGTCATTAAAACTAAAAAATAAGGAAATGTGTATTATTGAGTTAAAAAGAGCAACCATCGGAGTTTCTTGCCTATTCTTCCCTTTGCGAATAGGCGCAAACTTAAAAATGCGAATGTAGGTATCTTGACTTATTGTACTTAAGTAACATCCTGAATTTTCTATGAAATAAAGCTATTTTCGACTTTGACTATACAAGTACGTACTACATAGATAATATTTGATTAGAAAAACATCGTGATAATATTATGTATCACCACTGCGATCTGCGACAACGCAAGTTTAAGAACATTTTACCGCGTCGTGTAATATTAGATAATGCGGTTAAACCTTTTCATATTTACTAAAAACTAAACACGAATACCTCTCAAATGGTGGCTCTGTTTTGGTTAAAATTGCACAATTTTAAGAAACTGACTTTATCGCGTTCAGACAGCAGAGACGATTTTATGATAACTATATCACTTCCCACGCGGGGCTTCGTTCCCGTGGAATACACATAAACCTTCTTTTTTGCTCCATCCGTTGGTAAAAACCGTATGAAAATCCGTTCGGCAGTTTTTGAATTTATCGCGATCAAACAGACAAAGACGGCTGGAGAGTTTGTTCTATAACATAGTATAATATAATTTACTAGCTGATGCCCGCAACTTCGTTTGCGTGTTAATTTAGATTTTTACATACAAAAGTTTTTTCCCGCTAACTCCCGTTCCCGTGGAAATTTTGCAATATCCTGTTGCAACTAAGCTTTAAGTTTACTAAGGTAGGTACCTGCATGCAAATTTCAAGCGTCTAACTTAAGCGGTTTAGATTTTTCATACAAAAGGGTTTTCCCGCTAATTCCCGTTCCCGTGGGAATTTCGGGAATTCCTTTCTTAGTGCACATCTAAGGTACCTAAGCTACGTCCCTTCCAAATTTCAAGAGCCTACGTTTAGCCGTTTAGGCTGTGCGTTAATATGTCAGTCAGTCAGTCAGTCAGTTTCTCTTTTTATATATTTAAATACAGATTATTTTTTGTTCACCAGCTAACCCGGCGAACTTCGTAACGCCTTAGAATGAATTTCTTGAGATTTTTTAAATATCTTCTGACCTTTTAAACCTTTCCTGAACTTTCACTTTTATTTCAAGACAAAAATTAGCCAAATCAGTCCAGACATCCTCGAGTTTTAGCGAGACAAACGAACAACAATTCATTTTATATAATAGAAAGGTAGATTTTACAAGTATTCAATATTTTTAAAGTGACAAACCCACAGCTTCCAAATTCCCAACAAGCAATCACGTCTCTATTAAAAAAAAATTAACACACAAAGAGTTCACAAACTCTTTACCATAGCCGTAATGGTATAAAGAAATTGAGATACCCTCATTCCGGCTAACCGGTCTCTTTGACCCAGCGAGTTACGTGCTATTACGTCAGTGTCGATCGCAAGATCTTAACCTGCTGGCACACTCTACTGTCATTCACCCACGAAATCGAAAGGTTATTTTTGTTTAACATATTTTTTAATCAAATTGTGGACATAGGAGTTCAATTCTATTCTTGATGAGATGTCGATGTCGGATTGTGTTAAGGTGTATTATAAGTTATAAGATAACTCTAAACTTAAATATTTTGAATCACCTCCGACATTCTTTTAGGAGCTATGATGTTACAGACAGGGACACAGATTCAGACATACACGTCATTTTCAACCGACTTCAAAAAAGGAGGAGGTTCTCAATTCGACTGTATTTTTTTTTGTATATTTGTTACGCGATTACTCCGGCAACTGTTGTCCGATTTTCAAAATTCTTTATTTGTTCGAAAGAGTATACTCCTGAAGAGGTCCCATATAAATTTTATCGAAAATGATTCAGCGCTTTTAAAAAAAATCAACAAAAACAAAATATACTACAAACTAGAACATCATCTAAATAAATGAATGACATTTCTGTTTGTAGTTATTTGCTAATAGGCATTGTAGTCCGCAAAAAACTAGATATCTACTTTGTGCGAACTGTTGTTGGGATTGAAGTCGGTGACTCATACGTTTTTAACGTGGAAAATTATTATAACACCTTTCTTTTTGTCAGGGGTTAAAAATATAGAATTACTAGCTTTCCGCCCGCGTGGACTACAGGTTATATCGTGCCCAGCTGTGGGATAAAATGTAGCCTATGTCCTTTCCTAAGGTCTAATCTATCTCTGTACCAAATTTCATCAAAATCGGTTCAGTAGTTTAGGCGTGAAAGACGGACAGACAAACAGAGTTACTTTCGCATTTATAATATTAGTAAGGATGAAGTCGCCAATATAACATTACGTTTATTTCATCGAGTCAGCGCACACATACTCGTACATTACTTACAAACATTGAAATTTATGTTCTTATGCTATTGCAATAACGATTATGGTAAGATATGATACGATTATGATATCACAATAGTTTTATGCTTGCATATGTCAGCTACGGTGACATACGCCTCTCCTTTAATTTTAATATCAATAAATCTAATAACTAATGTCTATTAGTTATTAGATTTATCGTCCACAATAATTTATTGTTGTTTTGTTATACACACATAAAAAACATTTATAGGAATTGAAAATTCAGGTATAGAACTTGCTCACACTAAAAATTTTATACAAATACGTGTCTTAAATAGTTTTCACAGCTTCTCAAACAGGCCTCTGTTGTATGATAATTTTCCACGTTAAAAACGTATGAGTCACCGACTTCAATCCCAACAACAGTTCGCACAAAGTAGATATCTAGTTTTTTGCGGACTACAATGCCTATTAGCAAATAACTACAAACAGAAATGTCATTCATTTATTTAGATGATGTTCTAGTTTGTAGTATATTTTGTTTTTGTTGATTTTTTTTAAAAGCGCTGAATCATTTTCGATAAAATTTATATGGGACCTCTTCAGGAGTATACTCTTTCGAACAAATAAAGAATTTTGAAAATCGGACAACATTTGCCGGAGTAATCGCGTAACAAATATAAAAAAAAAAAAACCGTCGAATTGAGAACCTCCTCCTTTTTTGAAGTCGGTTGAAAAATCGTGCGTGTTGCTTAGACTTTTTAACCCCCGACGCAAAATGGGAGGGGTGTTATAAGTTTAACGTGTCTATTTGTGTATCTGTGTATCTGTCTGTGGTATCGTAGCTCCCAAACGGATGAAGCGATTTTCGTTTAGTTTTTTTTGTGTCATAGATAATTTTATCCCGAGTGTGCTAAGCTACGTTTCATGAAAATCTGTTCAACCGTTTAAAAACTATAAGCAGTTGAATGTCGGAGGTGATTCAATTTTTATTTATTTTAGTGTTATTTGATGTGTGTATTATGGAACCACGAAGTTTTCCGAGAGACAATAATTATTAGATCGTAGGAGGACTGTACTTCGTTTCACATAAGAAAGTTCATAATTAATAAGATTTAAAACAAAGATGTGAATTTCCCTTTAATACTAAACAACATTGAAACCAGCTAGAAACTCTCAAAACATTAAATATAGTTTTTAAACATAAATGTAAGTATCAAAATTAAACTTAATTTATGTTTAAAATATAATCATAAAGTACACACGGCAGCACATCAGACTACACATGTTGACCTTGACGTCGCCCTTATCTCGCTCGTATTATCGCCGGATTTCGTAGTGCCCCATTTCTTTCCGTGGGTGTCGTAAGACGCGACTAAGGAAACAAATGAGACCTGCCTCCTATTAATCCACCCCAGGCAACGACACCTCAATTTGCTCTGAATCTGAGGTGTCGTCCTATGGTCTCATGCGGTGTAGTTGGCTCTGTGAAGGACCGTCTGGTTCGCGACCACCCTCCTCCCGAAGTCCGACGCCAAACAGCTTACTGTGTTCCGTCGGTGCGTAAGAGTACCAGTACCTTAATAGGCATTTTCTGGGTTAACTCGCTCCATCGTCGACCTCATCTATGACCTTGGTCAGGATTGAGGTCAAGAGTTAACCCATCTAATACAAATAAAAAAAGTGAAAATGCGTAACCTGATATGCTGCTGTCTTTACATCAATAAATTTACTAATCAGCCGATTAAACAGTCTTCGAAATACGTAATTTTTTTGTTTACTTCATCAGCTGATCACACAAAGGCGAACTAGTTTTAGATTTTTGAATTTTCTTGATAAGAGTTCAGTTCTGTGGAGCTTCGCTACTGACCGATTAAAAGTATGAAAATCCCCAAAAAATTGATCAATTTTTTTCTTAAGAACCATAGAGACAGTCTGAAAATGTTTTTTTAATTTAATTTTATTATAAGATGGGTGAACTCTTGACCTCAATCTTGACCATAAGGTCAAAGATGGGGTCTAAGATGGAGCGAGTTAACCCAGATAATGCCTATAAAGGCACTGGTACTCCCACGCACCAACGGAACACAGCAAGCTGTTTGGCGTCGGACTTCGGTAGAAGGGTGGTCGCGAACCAGACGGCCCTTTACAGAGCCTACCACTCCGCATGAGACCATAGGACGACACCTCAGATTCAGAAAAAAATGAAGTGTCGTTGCCTGGGATGGATTACTAGGAGGCAGGTCTCATTTGCCTCCAGTTATGGATAGCACTTACTTCGTTAGTCCAAAAGCTTGCAATAGGCAGCGCTCGATTCTGAAAAAGAAAATATAACAGTTAGTATCTGGATAAAATATTAACGCACAGCCACATCTTCGTCCCTGGGCTAGAGTATTGTAAACAAAAACCCATAATCAATATTTAAAAAAAAACTAGGAGTGGATGTTAAAAAAAAATTTAACAGTCTATATACGTCCACACCGAGGGGCACGGGCTTCCCTTCCAAACACGATGGAGATTTAGCCATAGTCCACCACGCTGGCCCAATGCGGGTTGGTTAGAATATAAAGTTATTAAACATCTTTTAGTCCCTCGCGTATTGAGAAAGCTTTTATTTAAAGTAAATTCTGGAGGGAAGGAATTTTAGGCAGAAAATGTCATGTAGTTCATTGATAAGCCGTTGACATGAATTATGTAAGGTAAGCTTTGCAATGCATGAATGGGGCCTTTGCTTGTCCGACTTTGTCGACTGCATTCTTCTGTCTATCTATACATATTATTATTAAATATTATCTTCTATATCTATCTATTCTATATTCTATATCTTCTATCTATATCTATCTATACATATTATAAAGAGGAAAGATTTGATTGTTTGCATTGAATAGGCTCCGAAACTACTGGAGCGATTTGAAAAATTCTTTTCATTACTCATACTCTGAAAGTAGGTCTGAAGTTGCCTAAGGAGGGGCTTGAAAGTAATACTTTTCAGGCCTAGGGAGAATCGCTTTCAACTGACAGCTGTCAAATTAATATACTTTATAATAATATACTTTTAGGTATTTCTTTAAAATAACATAGATTTTGGCAAAATATTTACCATTTTTTTCAATGATAAAAATGAAAAATAATGGCTGAATAGCTGACCAGCCACGGAAAAAAAAACATAATAGGCGGAAATGTGGCATTCCGATCTTCATTTGTTTTTTCTAGTTGTAAAGTTTTGTTTTACTTCTGGATTGCAGAGATTTGTATGAATGCAATGAGTTCAGCTTATTAATGTTGTTATTTTTCTTGTATTCGTAAAGAAAAGCACAGTGTTTACCTCGGGTGAAAGACTTATTTAGTCCCTCGAACTATTAGCTCTCCTATTTTCACCCCTTAAGTAATAATGTACTATTCACCATTAGAAAGCTACATTATCCCCGATGGACATAGGCTACATCATTTTCCCTAATTCCCATGGGAACGAAGGCCCGGGTGGAATGCTAGTAATATATAAAACAAAGTCAGGTTTGTTCGAACACTTTGAGCTGACAGCCATCTGCGCTCGCCACTTACTCGGTGAAGCTGTAAAGCCCGTAAGCGGCCAACAGTGTAGATATTAAAAAAAAAGTTCGAACACTTATAACTCGGGAACGGCTAGACCGATTTTCATGGTTTTAATTTGTTGTATTTGTCTCTGTCCTAACTATTAAAAACATTGGAAAATTGACAAAAAATTCCCACGGAAACGAAGTGTCAAACGGAAAGCTAGTAATTTATAAATTAGATCGTGAGAAATGTGCTGTCTGAAATTTAACACAATTTGGACAAAATGAAGATGGCATAACTCGAGCACACGTAATACGAAAACGCACACTATGTCCTCAAAAACATAATTATTGTGAAATCTTAGAACATGCCGCGTCTGTCTTTCCTAACAGGGTAAGAAGAGGACAAAGTTCGTATTTCGTGTTCTTACGTTCGTATGTCTGTGGAGCTATTTTTGGTACAGTCAAGAGCAGGTCACGCTTTACACTACCAGTTTAAGCTGAGCTCTGACTTATACTGCGCGCCATACAATGCAGGGCCGGTCCAAGGTCCAAAGTGTCGAGCTTGACGTGCTCTTGAGTGTACAGCAGTTTTTTACCATGTATTCTCGTAATATCACCTTTAAAAATTTTGTTTCAACCCCTACATTAGATTGCTTATAACCTTTAAACAACTGAACCCATTTTCATTAAAAATAGATAAGAAATACCTAGATCACGTCAGCTTACGAACTAACAAAACCGCATCGAAATGGGTTTATTAGTTTAGGAGCTACAATGCCACACATAGACACTCATACATATAGATACACAGATATATCAAACTTATGACATCCTTATTTTTGTGTCGAGGGTTATAAATAATCCAAAATACACACGGAAACACATCAGGATATAGATGTTGACTTTGATGTCGCCCTTATCTTGCTTGGCTTTCATAGTGAAAATAGATAACCTGAGGTGCTGCTGTCCGTACCGATAAAAAAATTACGCGTAGATTGACTGGTTCGATCAGTTCTAGCTTCCGTTCTTTGTATCGCTACAAGAAATGTACGACAACATGTGCGTTATTTACTTTAAATCAGTGGTTCTTAACCTTTTAGTAACGAGCGATCATTTTCTAAAATGATTTTTTGCCATGGACTACTGTTAGGAGGTAAAAATAATAAAAGGGTCTGTTGTTCATATTCAAAAGTGTTTTAATTTTTTTGTGAAATTTGTATTTACGTTAACGGCCGGTTTCGTCGAATGGTAGTGACGCTGCCCCAGGAATCAAACTTTACGGGTCCTGGGTTCAATTCCCAGTCAGGGCAAACATTTGTGTAAAAGTAGAAGTTTGTTCTCGGGTCATATTCTCGGGTTTGTTCTCGGGTCGGGTATCTGTCTTTATGTATCTTCCGAGGGACCCACGACACCAGGCAAAACCTTAGTGTGGACCTTTGGTTTGTAGCGTGTGTACTAAAAGCCAAATAATTGAAGGCTCTAGCATCCAATCGATTTCAGTGATTGTGTCGACTCGTCACATTTCATACAATATTTTTGGAATGGCTTGCGGACCCTTTCGATGCTTCCAGGGACCATCACTGGTCCGCAGACTACTGGTTAAGAACCACTGCTTTAAATGAACCAAATGACTCTTTGATGATGTATGTTTTCCGTTTTACATGATGGCCGCCGCTCTCAGAGAAAGATTCTTTCTTGTTCCTTCCTATGTTATGTTATGTATGAAGTTTTGTTACGTAAATGTACATTTTGCAATAGATTGCGTATCTGCAATATATTTTCAACTTGTATGAGGCGATATTTGCTTTTTAAGAAGTTTACACTTCGCTGGTTTAAAAAAATGGTTATAGGTACTAAAAAAAGTCCGCATTACTGAACTCGCCTCAGAGTCTGATCTATACATTAGCTGCCGTCTTTGTAATTTTGATAATAAGAGATAGAGACAATCAATACTTAAGTACAGATCCAGACTCGAGTCTCCTTCTGTAATTCGGGCCTTAGAAGGCCTTAGAAGTGGCAGTCTGTGATCCCTGCCCACCCCATTGCGACGCAAGCGTGAGCGTATGTATTGTGCTCCTATTTTTTGATCGTATCTCGGTATATATTTCGTTTTTCCAAATTATAACAAAACAACGATAAAGTATGTAATTTTAAATACATACATACATAAGCACACGCCTTTGTCCCATTGGGGTAGGCAGAGACCACAGATTGCCAATTGCTATGATCCAAATACACCTCTTTCACTTCCTCTACATTCATGTTCTTCGGATTCGGGTACTCCTAACACGGCCTTTTCTCAGTACATCACCGATTTGGTCCATCTAATTCTAAATTTAAATAATTTAAAGAAAAATCTAATAAGTTATAGACACGAAATTTAAAACGAAAATCAATAAAGTAGGTAGTTATGTAATCAAATTATCGAAAGTAATAAATCTAATAATTCATAGTCAGCCTTTTATCGTAGATTAATCTTTTTTACTGCATCTTTTAATTTGCCTTTGAGTATAAATTAATTTTACTATCATGGCTTTATGAACTTGAACTTCATAAACCTAAAGACATGAAGTTATTTTTATTAATAACTCGCTTAACTTTTTATTACAGCCATAATTCTTGGATGTCATAGAAATTGCAGTAAAAGTTTTTAATATTTTAATAACTGCACAGAGCGGAGATAGTTGCAAGGTTGCATGATTAAGTTTTTGCACAGGCGACATAAAATTTTATGGAAAATCGTTAAAAGAACCTTCTTTAAATGTAATGCCATCCATTTTAACGACTGCATGCCGAGTACGATAGTGACAGCACCGCGATAAGACCGCGAACCTATGTCAAAATGTCAACATTGACAACGCCATAGGGCGAGCAAGCCTTTGCGCGGGACCCACGCGCAATCAAAGTGAAGTTTCAGCGTGAGCCGAGCGCGAGTTTGTCGGTATCGTGCTAGAGCTGCAGTAAGATGGAATGTGACAATATTATACTTATTTAGGTCCAATTTCACCATACTCTGTTTGTTAGTTAATCCAAGATTAAGAAGTTAATTAGACAAAACGTCAAACAAAAAGTATGAAAATGACATTGTCAAATCTCCGGTTAGCTGCTAATCGTCTGTTAAAAAACTAACAGAGAATGGTGAAATTGGGTCTAAAAGTGACATTAACTTTAACAGACGTCTCTCTAACTGATTGTTAGGCCTGTATTACAGAATGCGACTCAGACTCTGATCCATACTTAAGTAGCAGTCATCTTTGTCATTTTGATAGGGAGAGAAAGAGACAATCAATACTTAAGTATAGATCAAGACTAGAATCCTTCTGTAATACGGGCCTAACTCTGACCATATATAAATAAATAGTTTCAGGGAAAGGAAAATATTCAGCGCGAGGAGGACCATAGGTCGAAAAATGAAAGAAAAAATTGGAATATTGATAACTTAAGTGCCCTAAATAAAAGGGCTTTTTTTTTTTTTGAGAATTTAAAATGGATATGTACCTTGGAAAAAGTGATTTAGTTTCACCCGCTTGAGTTTCGCTTAACAAACTCTTTGGATTTATACACAATTTTACACGCAATGTTGATATTAAATAATCATTTTAATATACAAATTAAAATTAATCATCAACGCCCAACAGCAGAATTGGAATTTCCTGACTGATCAGCAGTGGCTGCTGGGTCATCACCGGTGGCTGATCCGTTCGACTCCCCGGTTGTGTCGCCCGAAGTACTGGGACTTCCTGGAGGACCATTGGCTGAAGTGTCAGTGGTTCCTGATGTGTCAGCATTGGCTTTTCCATCATCACTACTTGCTGCTGCTGAGCCGTCTTCGGAAGCCGATGATGAGGCTGGTGGAGTAATGGATGAATTAATTTCAAGTAAGCTTGATGTCTTAACATACTTCTTATAGTTATTTCTTATTTATTTTAATTTATTCAATAAGTATATATGAAAGGTTAACTCTTGGGTTGAGGTGTACAATGGAGCGAGTTAACCCTAAAAATGCCTATTAAGGCATTGGTACTTCCACACACCGATGGAACACAGCAAGATGTTTGGTATCGAACTTTGGTAGTGGTCGTGAACCAGACGCTTGGGACCATAGGGAGGGCGCTCTTTATGTTTCTTATCGATACAACTAGGTATAATATGTAAGTCAGATTCTATTGCTGAGTAGTTAAGTTTTCTACATAGCTTGAGAATTTCATTATAAGAGTGATTGCTTTTTTGAATAAAAAATCAACTAATTTAAATAGCTCTGTTCTGTGTTTCAACTTTTAACTACCTATAATAAGTTTTCAATTCATCCATATGATTATAAATTGAGTATTCACTACAGGGGGCTCCGCTCTGACTTTTTACAATCGACGGACGGCTGGTAATTGTCACTACATGACACTGTCATCTGTATAGCTCACATTCGGAATCTTTGTCAAAAAAACATTTTTTCTTTCCTTACCTGGTGGTGTAGTTTTCGGTGGAGTAGTTGTCGGTGGTTTAGTTGTTGGTGGGGTAGAATCAGAAGACCCACTCAAATCAATCGTAATATCCGTGGGTCCAGAATTAGGTGGGATATTCACAACTGTAGTACCGGAATTGCTGCAGCTGTTACAGCTAGACTGGCAGTTGCAGATGCCAGCGTAGCAGTTGCAGTTCCTATTGCAGTTGTTGCAACCGCTGTTGCAAGGACTGCAGCCGTATCGGTTGCAAGTGGTGCATTGTCGTGAGTTCCCGTTGTTTGACACAGTTATCACTTGTGCTTCGTACTCCGCGAACTGGAATTGTTGTTTGTAATGTAGGTATGGTTAAGCTTAATAATGACCCGAGAACAAACAATGTTTGCCATAACCGGGAACTGAATATGGAACCGTAAATTGAGAGGCGGTATCACTGACAATCACATCACACTACTAATATTTAAAGGCGAAGCTCAAATACCTAGCTGACAATAAAAAAAATTGTATCAAGGTAGCTGACACCCTGGATTAACATTTAGGTCACATAATTTTTCCAAATTCCCTCGGAAACGAAGTCCCGGGTGCAAAGTTAGACTTACATACAAATGCGAAAGTTTGTGAGGATGGATGGATTTTTGTTGCTCCTTCACCCAAAAACGACTGTACGGATACAAGTGAAAATTTACAATAATGTAGCTTAGTCATCAGATTTACGCAAAGATTCCATAGTATTCCTGAATTCCCGGGTGGAGAGCTAGTAATTTCTATTAAATAAATAACTACGAATTTTTAGGGAAACAAAAATGTTAGACGCGAATAGGACTTGAATCCGCGTTCCCAGAATTCTATCTCCTGGTGCATCAACTAAGCTACCGTGCCTTCAAGTCAAGCGGCAAAATTCTGAAAAGCATAATATGTCTTGCGCGTCGGTTAGCGCCATCTGTGTCTCGTATGGAGAACTACAGACTCTCGCGTGGACATACACAAAGAATATACAGAACAAGCTTTCCGCCCAGGACTTCATTCAGGTGGAAATTTGAGAACATTATGTTGCCTATGTATTAAACCAGGTTGCCAGCTACCTTTGTACCAAATTTCACCAAAATTGGTCCAGCCGTTTGGGTTAGAAAGAGTAACAAACATCCATAGATACGAATTTCGCGTTTATAATATTAATGAGGAAGGATATCGGGTAAGCGTTTTTTAAAATAATAAAATAAATAACTATATAAATAAATCAATTACTCACCTGTGTCAAACAGACAATCACGACCAAACCTGCTGTGTACCACTTCATTTTCAAAAATAATGCCAGTCGCACTCACATCACGTCTTTATAAACGCTGAGATAAGGTCTAAGTTCCTTTGTTAAATATCAAATAGTTGTTTAGGCACGTTTCTTTTTTCATTCAGTTTTTCGTTGTGATAAGGGTGTTATCTTGTGAAGGCTAGTAGTGCGAGTCGGGTAGGTTAAGCAGTGTTTAGTGTGGTTTGTTTTTGTTGGGTAACCGTCGTTGTAACATTTCACAAAAAATTGTAACGTCAAAAAAAATCCTCTCTATTTACCATATTCCGCTATGAATTCACCTATTTACTGTTTTACCCGTAACCACTACTTACCTACTCGTGAACATAGCTTTAAAAAATTATTTTACCCTTTTTGAAGGCGGGTCAATTTTTTGTTAAAAATATTTTATTGTTTATTTTAAATGTGTGTTTTTTTATGTCGTTTGTATCTTTGTGCTGCATAGTAAAATAAATGTTTTATTATTAATATTATTATTAAAATAATTAGTGCTCCTTTACGTGGCCCTATTTCAAAATGTAATATTGGATAACTGGAAATAAGTGAGCGAAAATAAAAGATGTGAATGAACCCACAAAACTGAACAACTTTCCCCAAGAAACACAGGTCGAAATATGAAAAATATTTATTTTAGCTACTCCATACAACTTGTACGATCAGATGATTTTCCCCGGTCACAATTTTTTTAAGAACTTTTTTTAGGTTCTCTAGGGAAAACTGTTCAGTTTCATGGGGAGAATCAGCCCCTAAAGTTTCGCTAACTAAAAATTGTATTCCTCCTTGTGTCTTGAGTATTTTTATACCTTCTTTTATATGAAAAATCGTGCAATATCCCTAAACAGGTTTTTTTTTTTATGAGAAGAGTCTCTTGACCTCAATCTTGACGAAGGTCATAGATGAGGTCGACGATGGAGCAAGTTAACCCAGAAAATGCCTATTAAGGCACCACATGAGACCATAGGACGACGCCTCAGATTCAAAGCAAATTGAGGTGCCGATGCCTAGGATGGATTTATAGGAGGCAGATCTCATTGAGTTTCCTTAGTCGCCTCTTACGATACCCACGGAAAGAGATGGGGTGGTGTTATTCTGAACCGATCACCACACGGTTTACAGTATTTATGCATTCACAGTCGGTTGCAATATTCTTTCTTCTGTTCTGTTCTGTTCTTACCAGCCCATATACGTCCCCACCGAGGGGCACGGGCCTCCCTTCGAAACACGAAGGGGATTTAGGCCATAGTCCACCACGCTGGCTCAATGCGGTTTTGTGGACTGCCCGCCCCAGGATTTGACCCCGCGACCTTCGGATTACAAATCTGGCTCATTACCAACTGGGCTATCACTGCTACGGTTGCAATATGTCTACACGAAATTGCATAAATAAATATGCATTCAATAAGTGCATAGTATTATTTACACAGTTACTTGTTGATTTTATTTATTGCTTATGTGGTGCTAATGTTTATATAGAAGGTGTCATTTCGTAATTGGTATCTAACAGGAAAATGGACAAAAAATATATCTATTTCCTTTTACGCTGGACTGAGAGTAAAATAAAAACTTATAATGCGCCAGCTGCCTGCTCTCCCAGGCTTACTATAAAAGGCAGTTTTTTTCTGCATTATGGACGAAAGGCTGACTTCCTCTCACCACTTACATCATATTTCATCTTATAACCCTCTGAATTTATATCAAACGTGGCATCAAGTGGTTTTAAAACCACTGATGCTCTGCCTACCCCAATAGGGATTATAAGCGTGAGCATAGGAATGTGTGTATTAGATATATATTTCAAAACGAGTAAAAAAGGAGCCGTATGGCGAAGAGCAAGAATAACATCAACCAATTTCCTCCCCCCATAAGGAGGGTCTAGGGGCTCGCATACAATCGATTATTCGGTCTAATCGATTATTAAAAATTCCTGTAGTAAATAATCACGTTATTTCTATTCATGGGACATAAAATAAACAGGTTTGTAACCCTTGAATTTTAGTAGATTTTTGCTACTCCCACAGAACAACAGCACTCCTGCCCCCCTGCGTCTAGAATGATAAGTGATATTCTGCCATCCCAGACACAGGTTATTATTGTGACTTTTACAAAACTCTTACAGAAACTTACAAAATGTTACAACGACGGTTACCCAACAAAAACAAACCACACTAAACACTGCTTAACCTACCCGACTCGCACTACTAACCTACACAAGATAACACCTTATCACAACGAAAAACTGAATGAAAAAAAAACGTGCCTAAACAACTATTTGATATTTAACAATTAATAATAATAATAAAATATTTTTTATTTCCAAAAAGGGTAAGTTGACATAGGTAGATTGTTAAATAATTAACTTACAATAAGCCATTACAAAGTCTGCCAACAAATCAATTAACCTGCGAAACAAAGGAACTTAAACCTTATCTTAGCGTTTATAAAGACGTGATGTGAGTACGACTGGCATTATTTTTGAAAATGAAGTGGTACACAGCAGGTTTGGTCGTGATTGTCTGTTTGACACAGGTGAGTAATTGATTTATTTATATAGTTATTTATTTTATTATTTTAAAAAAACGCTTACCTGATATCCTTCCTCATTAATATTATAAACGCGAAATTCGTATCTATGGATGTTTGTTACTCTTTCTCACCCAAACGGCTGGACCAATTTTAGTAAAATTTGATACGAAGGTAGCTGGCAACCTGGTTTAATACATAGGCAACATAATGTTCTCAAATTTCCACCTGAATGAAGTCCTGGGCGGAAAGCTTGTTCTTTATATTCTTTGTGTATGTCCACGCGAGAGTTTGTAGTTCTCCGTACGAGACACGGATGGCGCTAACCGACATGCAAGATATATTGTGCTTTTCAGAATTTCGCCGCTTGACTTGAAGGCTTCTGGGGACGCGGATTCATGTCTATTCGCATCTAACATTTTTGTTTCCCTAAAAATTCGTAGTTATTTATTTAATAGAAATTACTAGCTCTCCACCCGGGAATTCAGGAATACTATGTAATCTTTGCGTGAATCTGATGACTAAGCTATATTACTGCAAATTTTCACTTCTATCCGTACAGTCGTTTTTGCGTGAAGGAGCAACAAAAATCCTCCCATCCTCACAAGCTTTCGCATTTATATGTAAGACTATCTTTGCACCCAGGACTTCGTTTCCGAGGGAATTCGGAAAATTTTCTGACCTAAATGTTAATCCAGGGTGTCAGCTATCTCCATACCAGATTTTATTACAATTAGCCAGCAGTTTGAGCGTAATAAAATAAAAAAAACATACCAACACTGTCACAAACTTTCGCCTTTAAATATTAGGAGTGTAATGTGATTGTCAGTGGTAGTGATACCGCCTCTTGATTTACTGTTCTGGGTTCAATTCCCTGTTGCGGCAAACATTATTTGTTCTCGGGTCATTATTAAGCTTAACCATACCTACATTACAAACAACAATTCCAGTTCGCGGAGTACGAAGCACAAGTGATAACTGTGTCAAACAACGGGAACTCACGACAATGCACCACCTGCAACCGATACGGCTGCAGCCCTTGCAACAACTGCAATAGGAACTGCAACTGCTACGCTGGCATCTGCAACTGCCAGTCTAGCTGTAACAGCTGCAGCAATTCCGGTACTACTGTTGTGAATATCCCACCTAATTCTGGACCCACGAATATTACGATTGATTTGAGTGGGTCTTCTGATTCTACCCCACCAACAACTACCCCACCACCAAATAAACCACCGACAACTACTCCACCGAAAACTACACCACCAGGTAAGGAAAAAATAAAGTTTTTTTGACAAAGATTCCGAATATGAGCTCTATTATGTACTATCTACGACAGAAATTTCGAAAAAATCTTCTGTCAAATGTCATCTGTCTTGCCCTATACAAATGACAGTGACAGTTAGTGACAATTACCAGCTGTCTGTCGATTGTAAAAAGTCCGAGTGGAGCCCCCTGTAGGGAATATTCAATTTATAATGATACGGATGAATTGAAAACTTATTATAGGTAGTTAAAAGTTGAAACACAGAAGAGAGCTATTTTTAAATTAGTTGATTTTTATATTCAAACTAGCTTTCCGCCTGGACTTCGTTCCCGTGGGAATTTTGGGAAATCATGTACCCTATGTCTATCATGGATAATGTAGGATTCTAATGATGAAAGAATTTTTCGAATGGACCGATTTCGGAGCCTATTCAATGCAAACAAACAAACAAACAATCAAATCTTTCCTCTTTATAATATTATTAGTATAGAAAAGCAATTACTCTTATAATGAAGTTCTCAAGCTATGTAGAAAACTTAACTACTCAGCAATAGAATTTGACTTACATATTATACCTAGTTGTTTCGATAAGAAACATAAAGGGCGCTCTCCCTATTGTCCCATGCGTCTGGGTTGCGACCACTCTCCTACCAAAGGTCGATACCAAACATTTTGCTGTGTTCCATCGGTGTGTAGAAGTACCAGTGCCTTAATAGGCATTTTTAGGGTTTACTCGCTCCATTGTACACCTCAACCCAAGAGTTAACCTTTTATATATACTTATCGAATAAATTAAAATAAATAATAAATAACTATAAGAAGTGTGTTAAGACATCAAGCTTACTTGAAATTAATTCTTCCATTACTCCACCAGCCTCATCATCGGCTTCCAAAGACGGCTCAGCAGCAGCAAGTAGTGATGATGGAAAAGCTAATGGTGACACATCAGGAACGGGAACCGATCACCTTTTCGAAGAATTTATGTCCGAATTTTACTTGACTGAAAAGGGAACCGATCACCTTTTCGAAAAATTTATGTCCGAATTTTATTTGACTGAAAAGGGAACCGATCACCTTTTCGAAGAATTTATGTCCGAATTTTATTTGACTGAAAACGGTTAACCTGCGTCTTTTTTGCTGTATGCTTCATATGCCATATTTTCAGATCATCGAAATGCCATTAGACAAAAGTATCATTTTACCGAATTATGTTTCATCCATTTTCAAAATAACTTTTTACTGTTGGTCGAAGTTTTTTGTTAGCATTTAACTATTGACCGAGTTCTCTTTTGAACTTTTCATTGTTGGCCAAAGTTTTTTTTGAACTTTTTTCTTTCGGCCGCAATCTTTTTAACTTTTTTCATTTGCCTCAACAAATAGGACAGGTTAGAACATGTTTTTTTATTCCTGCTTGCTTGCACGCTGTATGCCTGCATGCTGCTTGCATGTTGCATGCTTGCTTGTTTGTTGCTTCCTAGCTTGCACGGGGCAAATGAAATGGTGGTGTAATGAACATATGTGAAAAAAAAAACATGGCAAATAAAACGGTGGTGTAATGAAGTAGTGGCCGAGCATAAAATCGCCAAAAAGTTTTTCGCCAAATAAGTTTTCTGTCAAATGAAAATCGATCAACATTTTTTCGAACATAAGATAGGTAACCATCAGGAACCACTGACACTTCAGCCAACGGTCCTTCAGGAAGTCCCAGTACTTCGGGCGACACAACCAGGGAGTCGAACGGATCAGCCACCGGTGATGACCCAGCAGCCACTGCTGATCAGTCAGGAAATTCCAATTCTGCTGTTGGGCGTCGATGATTAATTGTGATTTGTATATTAAAATGATTATTTATATCAAAATTGTGTGTAAAATTGTGTATAAATCCAAAGAGTTTTTTTAAGCGAAACTTAAAGGGGTGAAACTGAATCACTTTTTCCAAGGTACTTATCCATTTAAATTATCAAAAAAAAATTAAAGCCCTTTTATTTAGGGTAATTAAGTTATCGATATTCCAATTTTTTCTTTCTTTTTTTGACCTATGGTCCTCCTCGCGCTGAATATTTTTCTTTCCCTAAAATTATTTATTTATCTATGGTCAGATTCGTATGTCCACGCGAGAGTTTGTAGTTCTCCGTACGAGACACGGATGGCGTTAACCGACATGAAAGACATATTGTGCTTCTCAGAATTTCGCCGCTTGACTTGAAGGCTTCTGGGGACGCGGATTCAAGTACTATTCGCGTCTAACATTTTTGTTTCCCTAAAAATTCGTAGTTATTTATTTAATAGAAATTACTAGCTCTCCACCCGGGAATTCAGGAATACTATGTAATCTTTGCGTGAATCTGATGACTAAGCTATATTACTGCAAATTTTCACTAGTATCCGTACAGTCGTTTTTGCGTGAAGGAGCAACAAAAATCCTCCCATCCTCACAAGCTTTCGCATTTATATGTAAAACTATCTTTGCACCCAGGACTTCGTTTCCGAGGGTATTCGGAAAATTTTGTGACCTTATGGTCAAGATTGAGGTCAAGAGTTAACCCATCTTATAATAATAATAATGTTAATCCAGGGTGTAAGCTATCTCCATACCAAATTTTATTACAATTAGCCAGCCGTTTGAGCGTAAAAAAATAAAAAAAAACATACAAACACTGTCACAAACTTTCGCCTTTAAATATTAGTAGTGTAATCTGATTGTCAGTGGTAGTGATACCGCCTCTTGATTTACTGTTCTGGGTTCAATTCCCTGTAGCGGCAATGGCATAACTATATTAGTTTTTATACTGCCAAAAAGCTTGTGCGAATACTTATTTCATTAAACTAGGTCCTGTTCAAACAGGTGCGGCGCCGACGTCAAAAAAAAATTCCTCTCTATAAGTAATTACCATATTCCGCTATGAATTCACCTATTTACTGTTTTACCCGTAACCACTACTTACTCGTGAACATAGATTTAAAAATATATTTCACCCTTTTTGAAGGCGGGTAAATTTTTTGTTAAAAATATTTTATTTTATTCTTTTTAAAGGTTATCATTTATCATTCATATAACTCCCTCGTAGATCCATACTAATATTATAATAGCGAAAGTAACTCTGTCTGTCTGTCCGTCTTTCACGCCTAAACTACTGAATCGATTTTGATGAAATTTGGTACAGAGATAGATTAGGGCCTGGGAAAGGACATAGGCTACATTTTATCCCACAGTTGGGCACGATATAACTTATAGTCCACTCGGGAGGAGCACCGGGCGGAAAGCTAGTTTATTATAAAGCACTAAATCACTCGAGATTAAAGAGCGATATAGTGATCAATTACTTTCACCCCACGGAATGATATGAGGTGGTGATATTCATAACCAGTCGCAAAATGGCAAGAAAGATACGGGTAAGTACAATTCTCAAACCGATCGCCAGATGGCATGAAATATATGGGGTGGTGGGTGATATTATCAACCGATTACCAGACAGCAGGGAAGATGTGTGGTGGTTATATACGCTACCGGTCACTAAACGGTAGATCCCCACAAAGGAGCCCCAAAAAACAACTTAAAAGTCTCAGGGAATCACTTCGTTTTTGCTTCGTTTACATTGATGACCTATTATCATCCACATATATGACCGTAAATTTTTTTTTTAATTTTTGACCTAAACTACTGAAGCGATTTCGATAAAATTTTTATGGGACCAATCTGGAAGTAGATGCTTCCGAACTAAAAAAATTTTTTGAAATGGGTTTATAAATGACGGAGTTTTGAGGTAACAAACATTTAAAAGAACCTCAGAGTTTCTTGCCTGTTCTTCTCTGAGGAAGACTGCACCTTTGCGAATAGGCGTAGAGTCAGTAGGATCAAAAGAACGAATGCGTATGTATGTATTGAAATCATTTAATGTATGTTTGTATGTATTTCATTGTAATCTTGACTTGTTTTAAGTGACATCCTGAATGTCCTATAAAATAAAGATTTTTCTATTCTATTCTATTCTAAAAAAAAAAATTCACCCGAATTGAGAACCTCCTCCTTTTTTTTGAAGTCGGTTAAAAATACAAACAATTTAAACAGATTAATTTGCGTATGGACTAGCTTTCCGCCCGCTTGGACTACAGACTATATCGTGCCTAGCTGTGGGATAAAATGTAGCCTATGATGTCCTTTGTTAAGGTAATCTATCTTTGTTCCAAATTCCATCAAAATCGGTTCAGTAGTTCACACGTGAAACAGTAACAGACAGACAGACAAAGTTACTTTTGCGTTTATAATATTAATATCTGGGTAGTAGCTCAACTTAAATTAATTCTCGTCCCGCACAATTAATTGGTCCTTAACATTTTCCGGAGTACATTTTTTTTTCCTTTCCATCACGGATTTATCCATAGTAATATTATAAATGCGAAAGTAACTCTGTCTGTCTGTTTTTCACGCCTAAACTACTGAACCGATTTTGATGGAATTTGGTACAGATATAGATTAGAGCCTGGGAAAGGACATAGGCTACATTTTATCCCACAGTTGGGCACGATATAACCTGTAGTCCACGCGGGCGGAAAGCTAGTATGGATATATTCCCGTTTACGTATGTTGTCTTTGTTAATAGCTAATACAATTTGCTATCGATTTAAAAAAACCCGTAATTTAGATGAAATAGTTTTTAATTGTTTGTTTTACGTATTCAATTTGGCAGAGTAATTTAGCTTAATTTGGAAAACTTTTTTTACCAGTTTAGTAAGAAAGCGGTTCCGTGTTGTTAATTTTATAATGCGTAGATAAGCATGACGCACTGCATTAAATCGAAGAAAAAAATACTACGGTAATATTCAGGACATAAACTAGATAAGTAGTTTGCTGAAAACATTGAAGACTGAGACTCTGTTCTATACTTAAGTAGCAGTCGTCTTTGTCATTTTGATAGTGAGAGAAAGAGACAATCAATACTTAAATATAGATCAACACTTGAGTTTCCTTCTGTAAGATTAACCCTCGAGTCTCCTCAGTATATTACCAACTCTAATTTCTGTGGCTACTGGGAAGACCTTTTAAAATTTTAAAATTGAAAATAGAATTGATGCAATTCTAATTTTAATCGAAATATTTTTAAAAATAACTGGCCATTCCTATTTTGTTTTTGAAAATGGAATGCAATTATGAAAATATATTAATAAGAATTGTTATTGTCTATTCAATGGGCCTTATTATTATTATTATTATTTATTATTTAACTCTTTATTTGCACACACATAAATATAAACTGACAAAAACAAACAAAAATAAGAAAGTGTACAGAAGGGCGGCCTTATTGCTAAAAAGCAATCTCTTCCAGGCAACCTTGGGGTAGAGGAGAAATAATAAGAAGGTAAAACAGAAGCTGGTGGTGCAAATATTAATGATTAAAAAATAAATAAATAAAAATAAAAACTTAGTAACTATTTAAAATACGTAGAAATAGAAATCAAATATAAGTATATAAAATAAATAGAAGTATATACCTACCTATAACAATAAATATATATATATATATATACATACATACATAGCGTAAACAAAAGGACGAGAGAAAGAACAGTTGATAAAATAAAAGACAATTATATCTTAAGGAAATGCGCTTTAAGGCGATTCTTAAAGGATTCCAGAGAGGGAGCCCGCCTAATATCTTCTGGCAAAGCATTCCACTTGCGGATGGCTTGGACTGTAAAGGAGTGAGAGTAGAAATCAGAGGAATGGGAAGGAATATCGAGCGTCAGGGTGTGTGAAGTGCGAAGTGTGCGATTTAAAGAAAATGATCGGTAAGAGAAACGTTCTTTGAGGTAATTAGGAGTGGAAGGGAGCATTAGGACAGAATAGAGTGAAGAAAGGATGTGGAGGTCTCTCCGTTGATGAATCGGCAGCCACTTTAATAGACAGCGGAAACTGGAGACATGGTCATATTTGCGGAGCCCGAAAATGAAACGACTGCAAAGATTTTGAAGACGTTCGAGTTTATTAAGCAACTCGGAGGAAAGGTCTGGGTAGCAGACATCCGCGTAATCCAGTATGGGAAGCAGGAGCGATTGAGCGAGACATATTTTAGTCCTCGTGGGAAGAAAATTACGAAGACGCCGCAGAGAAAAATAAGAGGCAAACATCTTCCTACTGACTTCGGCCGCCTGAGGCTTCCATGTAAGACAGTTGTCAAACATGATGCCCAAGTTTTTGACCGTTTTAGAAAACGGTATATGGACGCCGTCGAACATGACACATGGTAGTTTTGAATTGTCAATCCTAGAAATAAACCACTGGCTGCCTATTATGATGGATTGTGTTTTAGCAGGATTGACTTTCAAGCCAAAATTCCTACTCCAGTTGGATATAGATTCCAGATCCTGGTTGGTTTTCAGGATTGCTTCATCAATATTGTTCAAAGGGGATTGTGCGTAAATTTGCAAATCGTCTGCGTACATGTGATAGGAACACGAAAGAGAGGATGATATCGAATTTATGAAGATGGAAAATAAAAGAGGTGATAAGACGCCACCTTGTGGGACTCCGGCAGACACATCATACCAAGTAGCCTTCGTCCGAGCAAATAACTGCGAAACCAATCAATCACTCCAGGAGATATGTTGAGAGAACTGAGCAGCTTAAGCAATTTTTCATTTTTGATTATTTCCTTATTAACCAAATGGTCATATATTTATAAGTTATTGATATTAAAGATGATTTTATTAGTTATTGTCATATAAAAATAGGAAAACCGCAATTTTACCTTTGTACTTATATAGGCATTATATGCTAAGCCTATGTCAACTAAGTATAACGTAATAACAATTTAAATAAATAAAATGATGTGTTTTCCCGTTCTCATCACGTGGCTTTTAAGATTTAATTATGTTTTCTTATGTATTTAAGACGAGGATGTTATATTTGGTTTCGAGGAAAGAGGATGGGTGACCATCAGGGCTGGCATCATAATGCTTGTTTTTGTGGATTATGCTGTTCTTATCGTTCTTTATTGCAAAAATGTGTGTATTTAAATAAATAATTTAATTTTGAATATAGAAAAAAATAAACACTTTTCGGAGGAAATGTTCTCTATATATATATATATATATATATATATATATATATATATATATATATATATATATGATTTCCTATATGTATTTGGTATGATTTCCTATATATATAGGAAATCATACCAAATACATACACACGCTCACGTCTGTTATTCCTAACAGGGTGGGCAGAGCATCAGTAATTATAGCGAACCACTTGATGCCACGTTTGACATTGTGAGGGTTTTCAGATGGAACAGGTTTTCAGATGGAAATGGTGAGAGGTTGTCAGCCTTTCGCCCATGATACAACAAAACCCTCGCATCTTAACTTACAGACTTTTACAGTATGCCTGAGAAGAGTTAGCAGCTGGTACATTCTAAGTTTTTCTTTCACTCCCAGTCCAGCATGGAAGGTAATGATGGTTTGAATATAGGGTTTCAGTTTTTGCTAAGCAATGGCTAAATATACAGACCTAACTATAGAAAACAAGACACAATGGAAAGTTCAGACTGTCAAAACGGTCCCATCCTTCTCTCATCTACAGGAATCATCCCTCGCACACTTCCCACCAGCCTACGACTACTTAACATACATCGCCTCACATACATCCTTTTACGAAATACACGCGTTATACACGCATCAACACGGTCTAGGGATATTGCACGATTTTTCATACAAAAGAGGCTTGTTTGGGAAGCTATAATAGCATACTCGAGATACATGGAGCGCTATAATTTTCAGACGAGCAAGTGCTAAACCTGAATTTCAATTCTAGTCAATAAATTTTGTTTTACTTGAAATTTGTGAAATCGGGACGAAAAAAAATGCGTAAATTCGACCATTGTAGGTATATTTAAGTTTAGATAAGTTTATTATGTTAAATAAGTGTCTTGCTTTAATAAACAATTTTTCTTTCTTTCTTTCTTTCTTTTATTTTCATACAAAACGCAGGCAAAAAGTGCACTTTCGTTTTCGTTTCCGTCAAGTTTCAGAAATTTCAAGTAAAACAAAATTTATTGACTAGGATTGAAAATTCAAGTTTAGCACTTGCTTGTCTGAAAGTTATAGTTCTCCATGTATCTTGAGTATGCTTTTATAACTTCTCAAACATGCCTCTTTTGTATGAAAAATCGTGCAATATCCCTATATGAAACACGTGTAGAATAGTTAGGAAGTTTCTCTCTCTGGACATGTAAAAAATAAAACAAAAAACTCCCCTCGTTTTGGCCACAAGCCCGCGATAGAGGCGAAATCCCCAGAAATTGGAGAAGAAAATGGTTTTTCTCGAATAAAATAATAACCTCGAATAAAATAAATCATAAATATTTTTATTTCAGGTACATAGCTACAGACAAGTTGCCAATGCTTTATAATATGCTTTATTAGAGCTATTGCTGTTTATATATAATTACACTTTTCATTGTTTTGCAATAATTCCCAACTATTAGACTGTAAGTCAAACAATTATAAAAAAAATGATTCAATGTACTGGGAAAATGTTGTGTAACACAAATTAACATAATAAACATTAAGCACCTGTATTTTATTTTTTAAACAAAGTTCTTGTTATAAAAACTTATAATTACAATTTATTATCTATATAAAACATAAACTGTGTTTATTTATCTTGTCAAGCTGTGACGATAAGATTATCTTGTGGTAGTGACGCTACCTCTTTATTCAAGCCCCAGTCTGGACAATTATTTGTTTCAAAAGCAGATGTGGTGATTGGTTGAGAATAACACCACCAGATCTCTTTTCGTGGGTGTCGTAAGAGGGGTCTAAGGAAACTCAAATGAGAACCGCCTCCTATTAATACATTCTAGGCAACGAAACCTCACTTTGTTCTGAATCTGAGGTGGCGTCCTATTAAGGCTCTTTGAAGGGCCGTCTGGTTTGCCACCGGCTGCTTTTTCACTATGATAATAGGTCTTTACCTATGAAATTGCCGTTTTTCATACAATATTTTTGGAAAACTGAATTTTCCATACTAATGTCTTTAGATTTTTCTCGGGAATGCGAAATCCAAATTTAGCAAAATTTTGTGGGAAGGTTTGGACAACATTAAGTTACTTTTCATCATACTTAATTTATTTAAAGTTGTAACTGTAACAACGGTACAGCAAAAATAAGCAATGAAACGGGCAACGGATGAAACGAGCTATATTTGAGCTTCTTTCTCAGCAAATAAATCTAAAGTAAACATGTATTTATTTGACTCAATATCTCCGTTATATGGCCAAGGTTTTAAATAAAAAACAATTTTAGTAATAGCTGTGCAATCAAATAGATTATGAATAAAATAAAGCTTGAGAAAAAATCAATAACTTCATAGGTGAAGACCTATTATAAAGATTTTATATCAATTCCAGTTCAGCTTGGAAGTTAACCTATAAAAGTCATTTCAATTTGCTTTGTCAAATGACCTCTAACGATATTATATCACTCTTTTTAGCGATTCGAGAACACGTAATATATAATCAAGTTATTCATTAAAATATGTAGACAGACCTGTTGCAAACTGGTTCTTCAGGTATTTATTTCAAACTAGCTCGGGACTTCTTTCTCGTGGGAATTCGGGAAAATCATGTACCCTAAGTTCATCTTGGATAATGTAGGATTCTAATGGTGAAAGAATTTTTCAAATCGGTCCAGTAGTTTCCGAGCCTATTCAATGCAAACAAACAAATAAACAAACAAACAAATCTTTCCCCTTTATAATATTAGTATAGATAGATATAGATTAAAATAAGACTTTTCTTCGATATAATGCATTTATTAATAAATCAAAAACATATTTACACCAATAAAAAAGTAGAATAATGAAAATTGAAAAGTAAGAAAAGACGATCTCAAAAACAAAAGACGATCTGGTGTTAAAGCGTTTTTAAATGAATAAAACATGTGATAATCCGAAGGTCGCGGGTTCAAATCCTGGTGCGGGCCTGTACCACTAAATTCGTCTTTTCGGATTTATGTACGGATTTCTAATTATCACTTGCTCAACGTTGAAGGAAAACATCGTGATGAAACCTGCCCGTCCAAGAAAAATTCATTTTCGAAAGGCGAGCGGTCCACCTACCCGCATTGGGCCAGCGTGGTGGACTATGGCCTAAATCCCCTTCGTGTTTCGAAGGAAGGCCCGTGCCCCTCGGTGGGGACATATATGGGCTGGTAAAAAAAAACATGTGGTATGTAATCTTTTTGCTTCTCCAACATTTGGCGTGGATTCGAGAATTCGTAATAGGTAATCAAGTTATTTATTAAAATAGGTAGACAAACCTGTACTATTAAAATATATCATCAATGCTGTATTGGTTTATATTTGGATTGACGATAAAATCTTGATTGTATAATGAATTTAAATAATTTTGCGAAAATTGAGGATTTGTATCACTAACAAAGGTCGAAAGAAGTAAAAAAGTTTGAAAAGTCAAATGACGTTAGCTCGAACACGTTCCCCGCTAAGGGACACGAGCTTTTCGAAGCAGAGACCGAAGTCTCTCCTACCGAAGTCCGACGCCAAATGCTTGCTGTGTTCTGTCGGTGCGTGGGAGTACCAGTGCTTTAATAGGCATTTTCTTGGTTAACTATGACCTTGGTCAAGATTGAGGTCTAGAGTCAACCCTTCTCATAATAAATAAAAAACCAGCCAAGTGCGAGTCGGGTTCCGTAACATTATCAAAAAATCACGTTTGTTGTATGGGAGCCTATTTTAGCCTATTATTCTATTTTAGTTATTATAGTGGCAACATAAATACATCATCTGTGAAAATTTCAACTGACCAACTATCACAGCTCATGAGATACAGCCTGGTGATAAACGGACTGACGGACGGATAGCGGAGTCTTAGTAAGAAGGTCCCGTTTTATCCTTTGGGTACGGAACCCTAAAAGGGGAGAGGGTGGCCTAACTAGCCCACCACGCCTATGCAGATCGGCGGACTGCGCGCCATTTTGAAACTCTATTTTCTCGAACTTTATCTGTGAGATGTGTGCTGTTTTTCTGTGTTTGTTGTAAAGTTTTGTAGTTTATGTACGTAATGCAATTGAACTTTATTTAAATACATTTTTGAGAACAACCGTGAGAATCTTAAAAACAATATACTTTCGAAGTTATTTTCAAAAAATAAATATTTTTTCTTTTAATTAGGTTTATGGGGAAAAATGAAAATTCCTTTGGTCCCGTGAAAATTTGGGAAAATTATGTTAAATATATTTTTTTCTTATATCTAAGTTATATTACTGCATAGTTTCACGAAAATCCATCCAGTAGTTTTTGCGTAGTTAAGTTACAAAATTTCAAATAGCTTCATTCATTTACAATATTAGGAGGATACGATTACTTGCTTTTCTAATGTAAATACATTCCTTTCTTTATAAATTAACTAGCATACCGCTCGGGACTTTGTTCCCGCGGGAATTCTGGAAAATTATTTAGCCTATGTTACTCAGGGATAATGTAGCATCCTAATGGTGAAAGAATTTTTGAAATCGGTCCAGCAGTTTCGGAGCCTATTCGTTACATACAAAATACAAATCTTTCCTCTTTATAATATTAGTATAGATGTGTTAGCGTAAAGATAAGTCTTGGTTTAATAAAATAATTAGGCACTTAAAAACACATAGAAAACAAGTAAATCAGTGTTACGACCATAACTTTTACACTCAGCGGCATTTTAATGGTGTTATCAGTACATCTGAGTCAGTCAACCATGCCCAGTTTTGTAGTCACTTTCCTATGGGTGCATTTAGAAAGTAAATAGGCCGGTTTTCTATACAGTAACTATGCATTCAGTGGTAAATGCCTTTTAAAATACACTCGTTAAGCAAAAGTATCTAAAAGGATTCTTCTTCTTATCGTGTAGGTATAGTCAAGTGTGGGGCAAACTTGACTAACCTTAGTGTCAGAGTTTGCAAACCGTCAATCGGCCTCTGACTTGTTTTATAAAGATTACGAACAGTTTTTTAACAGGGTTACAAAGTACTCTCGATTTTGTACTATTTTGTAACGCCAGTTTGCGATTTGTTAAGTATACACAATCAAGCCTAAAATTCAAGTTTTTCTTAAATCTGTCAATGGTACAAAATAGTTTAGATTCACCATTTGATATATCTAGTTCTTATGAAAAAATATGGTCTTTAAAGTTCTAGTGGATAAGCTTCTTCTGGATGAGCCCGCTACATCCTGGACTGCATCTTATGCTTTGGGCTAGATTGTGGTCAAAAATTAAAAAAAGTCGTACTAGGCCTAAGAGGTACAACATCGCATATTGGCGGTACGGAATAGTATAAAATCTATTAAGTGTCATACGCGCTGTTCTGAAGTAATTTGTATGTTGTTCCTCTTGAAATCCACCGTGGGAACTAGAAGCTAACCCCTAATATAAGTAGCTTGTACCCACTCCACTATCAATACCTGTCTTAAATCTATGTATGTTATGTTTCGTACACCCCTTATGCATTAGTTTTGTGTCACCACAGCCAACAGTATACGATAGTTGATAGTGAAATTAACCTTGGCCGCTGGTATGCTGCGCACGCTTCGATTGCAACTCGCCCTTGACAACACGCAACTTAAACTGCGGATATGTATGCTAGAGACGATTCGAGAAATGGTTCTAGATGAGTTGGGAACCCACAATTTTTTTATAAAATAATTTAGGACTTAATCCTTTAGGTACTTCTATGTCTAATATCATAAATGCGAAAGTAATTTTCTCTGTCTATTACGTTTTGGTGCCTAAACTACCCTAAATATTTTAATGAAATTTCGTATTAATGTAGTTCAAGATACGAAGGTGGACATTGGCTATATTTTAAGATTTTAACAAGAAATTTGGAAGAGTTTCTTCGGGAGCCATAGGTGGCATATAAATAAAACAGTATTATATGCCACCTATGGATTTATACTTTCGCGTGGGCCTTGTATGCCGTTATTTATGTTAATATTATGTGGATACGCTTTAAATTAACTAGCAAAACTTTACCGGTTGCTTCATTACATGAAACTGAACAAATTTCCTAAGGAAACTTCTCAAACAAAGGCAAATCAGCTGATCACATTAGTTGTGTGGAGAGGCGGAAATTTTTTATCCTTTTTTTATCCAGTACATCCTTAATTGTCTCTATGGCTCGTATCACAGAAGGAGACTCAAGTCTCGATCTATACTTAAGTATTTATTGCCTCTTTCTCTCACTATCAAAATGAGACAGGCGACTGCTACTTAAGTAAGCTACTACTTAAGTAGTGCTTTGTAAGTGTGTACTGTGAGCACTGTGAGGAAACAAATTTCTTATCTATAAGTTTCTATCTATCTAAGGTCAAAGTCTGAGGCCCGTATTATAGAAGGAAACTCAAGTCTTGATCTATATTTAAGTATTGATTGTCTCTTTCTCTCACTATCAAAATGACAAAGATGACTGCTACTTAATTATAGATTATTCTGAGTCGCGTTCTGTAATACGGATCTGACTAATTTAAAGCATTTTAAAGGCACCTGAAATATCTCAAAAACATTTATGAAAAAAAAGTACAAGACCACCGGAATCCAGTACAAATAGATTCACGTCCGATGTCACAACTATTGCAACTGTCGCGCCAAATCGAAGCCTTAAACGACTGTTATAGAGGTCAATGACTGCATTCATGCTGTTTAAATCAACTGTCTTACAACAGGTAAGCAGTGATAGCTTTATTATTAACTAGCTTTCCGCCCGGGACTTCGTTCCCGTGGGAATTTGGGAAAATTATGTGTTAATCAATATCAAAATTGGTCTAGCCGTTTGAGCGTGAAAGAGTAACAAACAGCCAGCTATACGTCCTCATACAAACTTTCGTAGGTATTTAGAATATTAATTGTATTAGTAGAATATTATGTTATTCTAATATCGAAGCTATATTTCTGACAGGTTTCATCGAAACTCGTCCTGTGGTTTTGGTCTTTTTTTTAAGTTATGGTATGGGTTAACTCTTGACCCCAAGGTCATAGACGAGGTCGACGATGGAGCAAGTTAACCCAGGAAATGCCAATTAAGGCACTGGTACTCCCACGCACCGACGAACACAGCAAGCTGTTTGGCATCGGACTTCGGTAGGTGGTCGCGAACCAGACGGCCCTTTACAGAGCCTACCACACCGCATGAGACCATAAGACGCCACCTCAGATTCAAAACAAACTGAGGTGTCGTTGCCTAAGATGGATTACTAGGAGGCAGGTCTCATTTTTGTTTCCTTAGTCGCCTCTTACGACACCCACGAAAAGAGATGAGGCGGCGTTTACCACCCGACGTGAATACAAAAAGGTTGAAAACTGCTCTAATCAATGGCGTCTTAATGTCAGTATATGACAATAGGGCTTTAGTGGCCATTTTCAACCGACTTCAAAAAAGGAGGAGGTTCTCAATTCGACTGTTTTTTTTTTTTTGTATATTTGTTACGCGATTACTCCGGCAACTGTTGTCCGATTTTCAAAATTCTTTATTTGTTCGAAAGAGTATACTCCTGAAGAGGTCCCATATAAATTTTATCGAAAATGATTCAGCGCTTTTAAAAAAAATCAACAAAAACAAAATATACTACAAACTAGAACATCATCTAAATAAATGAATGACATTTCTGTTTGTAGTTATTTGCTAATAGGCATTGTAGTCCGCAAAAAACTAGATATCTACTTTGTGCGAACTGTTGTTGGGATTGAAGTCGGTGACTCATACGTTTTTAACGTGGAAAATTATATAGGTTTAGGTTCAGGTGACGAAATTGAGAACTATCAACATTACCTTTCGCTCGTCTTCATCTTTTACATTGCGCAACGTTAAGGAATGGAATTTTCTGCCTGCGTCTGTATTTCCGAGCTCATACAGCGACTGATCAAGAGTACTGATCGCCCTAGGCTAATTACGAGAACGCGCCTCCGCCAGTTGTACCTCACGCATTATATTAAGATACTAGCATTCAGCCCGGGACTTCGTTCCCGTGGGAATTCGGGAAAATTATGTAGCCTATGTCCATCGGGGATAATGTACCTTTCTAATGGTGAAAGAATTTTTCAAATCGGTCCAGTAGTTTCGGAGCCTATTCAATACAAACAAACAAACAATCAAATCTTTCCTCTTTATAATATATAGCTTCCCGCGCGGGACTTCGTTCCCGTGGGAATTCGGGAAAATCATATACCCTATGTCCATCCCGGATAATTTAGGATTCTAATGGTGAAAGAATTTTTCAAATCGGTCCAGTAGTTTCGGAGCCTATTCGATGCAAACAAACAAACAAACAAACAAACAAACAAACAAACAATCAAATCTTTCCTCTTTATAATATGTATACAGATATACAGATAATATATGTATGTAATGTATGTAAAGAAACGATTTTAGCGCCCCCCCCCCCCGATCCTCGCGCCCTAGGCTGCAGCCTAATTAGCCTAAGGGTTAATCAGGGCCTGAGCTCATATAACCTGAATCTCTTAAAAGTTTGATTGAATTGGTACCTATATCCTTAACTAGATTGTGATCAAGAGCGAACCCATTGTATATCTACACTAATATTATAAAGAGAAAAGATTTGATTGTTTGTTTGTTTGCATTGATTAGGCTCTGAAACTACTGGACCGATTTGAAAAATTATTTTACCATTAGAATGCTACGTTATCCCTGAGTATCTTCATATAACCTGAATCTCTTTAAAGCTTGATTGAATAGGCATCTTATAGATGACCTTGCTATATTCTTAACTAAGTCGTGATTAAGAACAAACCCATTGGGCCTTCTTATAATTCGAAAACGGCACGTCAAAATTGTATTACCATTGCCTTCTATACATATACTAGTGATACTAGAAGTTGGGACAATGGTTATACAAATTTTTCCGCGCCGTGCCGTACCGTTTGCGTTATAAAAAGGTCCATTATCTATAAAAAATACACAGGTACCTACAACAAAGAACTCTACTTATTAATAAGAATAACAAATGACTGTCACGTTCGTTCGTCCCTAGAAACAATTGTGAATTTTGGGTTGAGTCCCATTAGCAATTCAAAAACATACAGTCAAAATATACTGGGACTCACTTGACTATCAGGCTATGATTATTTATCCTATTCTATTAGCAATATCAAAACTTGTTTTTTTTTGTTTTTTTTTGTTATGAGATGGGTTAACTCCCATCTCCAAAACCAACTACTACTCCAACTACTTCTTACCTTACTGCTGTCCTACCCTAAGGTTGCCTGGAAGAAATGCTACCTAGCAATAAGGCCGCCTTGTTGTACACTATGTTTTATGTTCTGTTAATTGTATTGTATGTCTTTGTGTGCAAATAAAGTATATTGTATTGTATTGTATTGTAACTCTTGACCCCAACCTTGACCATGGTCATAGATGAGGTTGACGATGGATCAAGTTAACCCAGAAAATGCCAATTATGGCACTGGTACTCCCACGCACCGACGGAACACAGCAAGCTGTTTGGCGTCGGACTTAGGTAAAAAAAGAGGGGTGTTATAAGTTTGAGGTTTTAATGCGGTTTTTGTTTGAAAGCCGACGTAATCGGGATGGTTCTTAGCTATATTGAATCAAAATTGGTTCAGCCATTTAAAGTTATAAGCGATCGAATTTCGGGATTGACACAATATATTTAATTTTAGAGTTATTCATACAACATAAATAATTCTAACTCTGACATCAGGGTTAGTCAAGTTCGCCACACACTTGTCTATAGAGGGCTTTGGGTATCTCTCTTTTAACCTCTCGGGTGGTTAATCATTCCATGAAACTGAACAAGTTCTCCAGGGAACATCTAAGGTTAAAATACCATAATGAATAACTTCATCAGCATATAGACCCATGTTCCTTGGGGAAGTTGTTCAGTTTCATGGACTGATTAACCACCCGATAGGTTGAAAGAGAGATACCTAAAGCCCTGTATACCTACACGATAAGAAGAAGAAAAATTCTAAGAATTTGGTACTTTAGAAAAAATTGGTGGCGTACTGATAAAAGGCCGTGTTAGGAGTACCCGAATCCGACGAGCATGTATGAAGCGAATTATGAATGTAGAGGATGCGAAAGAGGTGTGTTTGGATGGTATCAGCAACTCAAGCACAACAGGCTCACGGTGAAATGAGCCGCACTTAAATGTCAAAACTACGAGCACTCAACCCTATATAGAGACGTAATATAGTAGTGTATAGAGACGTAAGAAAATTTGTAATGCGATTTAAAAGAGCAACCTCAGAGTTTCTTGCCTGTTCTTCTCTGAGGAAGACTGCACCTTTGCGAATAGGCGTAGAGTCAGTAGGGTCAAAAGAACGAATGCGTATGTATGTATTTAAATCGTTTAATGTATGTTTGTATGTATTTCATTGTAATCTTGACTAGTTTTAAGTGACATCCTGAATGTCCTATAAAATAAAGATTTTTCTATTCTATTCTAATCTATTAATAGGCGACCCGAACCCGTCAACTCGTTAGTGGCTAGTCACTGATATACAAGTTGAAAAACAACCTCCTAGCTTTATTGAAAATCCTGAACCAGTATCACTTACTGAACACTTTTTTTTTTTGGGCCGGGGTTTGTTTTCTAAACGTAGACACCCGGGTGCACCCACCGAGCGCTACCCGCACCCCTCGCGTGCCTGGTGTAGACGTAATGTCTACGTTTAGACAAAAAATGAACTATTCCCATTGAAAAAATATCTAAAAAAAATTATTATTTTTCATAAATGTTTTCTTTGAGTGATACTGGTTCAGGATTTTGAATATAGCTAGGAGGTTCTTTTTCACCGAGTATAACGCACGCCCTTGCGATCGTGTTCGGAATCTCTTCGGATTACTTCGCACCTAGTTGACAAAATCGTTTTCTTTCAAATTCGCATGTATTACGTCTCTATATAGGGTTAAGTGCTCGTAGTGTCAAAATGACAAATTCAAAAGGCGAGTAAGTCTTGCCGCGATGCCCTCGCAAAATATACCTGACGGCCGGTTTGGTCGAGTGGTAGTGACGCTGCCTCTTGATCGGCGGGTCCTGGGTTCGATCCCCAGTCGGGGCAAACATTTGTGTAAAAAGCAGATGTTTGTTCTCGGGTCATGGGTGTTTGTGTTTGTCTTTGTGTGTTCCAAGGGACCCACGACACAAGGGAAAACCTTAGTGTGGGCCTTTGAGTGTGTAGCGTTTATTATTATTATACCTGTCATCTGAGCGGCGTGATTCGCAAGTTTGTGGCGCTCCGTGCTAGGTATGCTAATGGCAATCTGTGGTTTTTGCCTAACCCAATGGGACAAAGGCGTGAGTTTATGTATGTTAATTGTATGTATTAAGAATTCTGTGGTAAGATACAACAGATAAAAAGAACAAAAAACGGCAAAAAGCTAATCTACAAAAAATGACTTTAAAAAACGTAAAGGGTATTTTATGTATCACCAATTCATCACTAGCTACTATACTTTAAATCTCAGTTCTTAGAAAAATCATAAGCTTGAATTTTATAACAAATAGATGTTAACTCTAAAATTAAAAATTAAGTATGATCATTTAGGGCCTTACCACAAAAAATAAAACTAAAACTTAGACAATGTTTAAAAATGGCTGTATGGACATAGATTCCTTTACCTTTACCGAAAGGGATAAAATGATAAAAGTCATTATAAGATATTGTCTACAATAAGTAGTTTTTTGATGTTTATTGGTAAAGCAGTTATCTGTACTAATCTATACTAATACTAATTACTAATTACTAATATTATATAAAGAGGAAAGATTTGTATTTTTGTATGTAACGAATAGGCTCCGAAACTACTGGACCGATTTCAAAAATTCTTTCACCATTAGGATGCTACATTATCTTTGAGTAACAAAGGCTACATAATTTTCCCGAATTCCTACAGGAACGAAGTCCCGAGCGGGATGCTAGTTGCTTATAACTCTTAAATGGCTGAACCTATTTTCATCAAACGTAGCTAAGAACCATCTCGATTACGTCAGCTTTCAAACAAAAAACCGATACAAACGATACACAGACATACAGATACAAACGTCAAACTTATAACACCCCTCTTTTTTGTCGGGGTTAAGAACAATGATTTAACTTCTAACCGTTGCGTGTCATAGTCATAGGTATTGCATTGCTGCGGAATTTATTACGTAATGTTCATTAAGTAAATGCCAAATGTGCTTTATTGACAATATTGAATAGTTGTACAAAAGTAATCACATTACAATAATATTATAAAGGCGAAAGTGTGTGTTTGTTACTTCTTCACGCTCAAGTGGCTGGACGACAGTTCACCGTGTGGTGATCGGTTGAGAATAACATCACCCCATCTCTTTCCGTGGGTGTCGTAAGAGGCGACTAAGGAAACACAAATGAGACCTGCCACCTAGTAATCCATCCCAGGCAACGACACTTCATTTTTTTCTGAATCTGAGGTGTCGTCCTATGGTCTCATGCGGTGTGGTAGGCTCTGTAAAAGGCCGTCTGGTTCGCGACCACCCTCCTACCGAAGTCCGACGCCAAATAGCTTGCTGTGTTCCGTCGGTGCGTGGGAGTACCAGTGCCTTAATAGGCATTTTCTGGGTTAACTCGCTCCATCGTCGACCTCATCTTTGATCTTATGGTCAAGATTGAGGTCAAGAGTTAATCCATCTTATAATAAAAAAAATCAATTTTGATAAAATTTTGAATGGAAATAGTAATTTCCATGCATTGACAAATAGGCTAATTTTTCTGAATTCCCACGGGAAGAATTCCCGGGTGGAATGTTATCAACTAAATTCGAAACTTATTGTCGCCGCTTAGCTTAGCGTAGCTACTTACCGAATGGGTAAAATATTGAAATACATTCGTCTTATGGTCTTGGTCTTAGGTTTTAATTTGGGGTTACAGCTAACACTAAAGATGACAATGTCAATTTCAAACATTTTCTGTCAATGTTGTCAGGTTAGATTCTAACCACGGGTTAACTGTCGGTTAATTGGTGAATATGGTTATATTAAACCCGCGACAAAAAAGAGATATGTTATAAGTTTGACTTGTGTATCTGTGTAGCGTTCTAAGTTTAACTTTAGAAGCTACGATGTCTGTGGCAAAGATGACACAATCAAAATGGTTCTTAGTTAAGTTTTGATTGGTATAGGTGTAAGTTATAAGCAGTTAATTTCGGAGGTAATACAAAATTTTAAACTTCAAAGCTATACCTTAGGTACCTACATACCGTGGTGATGAACTAAATAGTTGAAAAAAAAAGAATGTTAAGGTAATTATTCAGTCTTAAAAAATATTTTATGTACTAAAAAAAGTACTAATGTAGTGCTAACAAAAAAGTTAGCTTTAGTATCTGCATTACAACTTCTTTATATCGTTAGCAATCAATCAATCAAACGCTTTATTGTTAGACAAGACAAAGTTGAATAATATCGACCTAAGATATTTGTAACTTGTCTAGTGGCTTGCTAGAAAAATAAAAGTAATGTCTGCGAAATCAACCAATGATTGAGTTGAGTAAGGCACTTTTTTTACACTTTTTTTATTTATTGCAGTACCAATGGATCTGTAGCCCGGGGACATTTATATTACTAAAAAAGTTACCGCTTGTCTTTGTGAAATTATAATAGATTTCGCCATTTTATATACTAAAAGTGAGGTCTTAATAAATGACCGTAACCCGCCATAACCAAATGTAGTGATTATATAGTGAGTCAATAAGTTATTTAAATTTTTGAGTTCCCGTTTCAAACTTATACCATGAAGAAGAAATGTCTTAAAATCTAAACCGGCCACAGAAATCGTCTTAAAATAGGTGTATGGTTTATCAAGAGGGCCTATTAACAGATATATAAATTTGAAACGGTAACTCAGAAATGTAAAAAAAAACACAAAATATGGTTACGGCGGGTTACGGTCATTAAGATCTCACTTTTTGTATATAAAATGGCTAAATCTATAATAATATCACACAGACAAACGGTAACCTTTTTAGTAGGTAATATAAATGTCCCCGGGCTACAGATCTACAATGAAATCTATTTTAGAAGTGGATTTAGTCCGGAATTTAAAAGAGATTATTTAAATTAAGAGTCTACTAACTCTCGTTCTACTATTTCAAAATTGAAAATGGAACTTGACGAGATGATTCAGCG
Source organism: Aproaerema taeniolella (assembly GCA_949987775.1). Classification (NCBI taxonomy): domain Eukaryota; kingdom Metazoa; phylum Arthropoda; class Insecta; order Lepidoptera; family Gelechiidae; genus Aproaerema; species Aproaerema taeniolella. Next base: position 4,661,813 of record OX465267.1, on the reverse strand, counting down.
ATAAAACTTTCTTCATTCAAAAAAGATTCACAGCAAAAAGTTTTCGTAACAATTTTGAAGTAGGTTATACAAGTTACACCTGCGCCAAAGTTTGCGTGGTTGAGCTTATGAGATAATTAAACAAAGTAATGTTGCATGATAAACAGACTTAAGTTTTAAATGGCGAAAAAATGAGAACAGTGTGACAAACTACTCACCAAATCACAGATAAGCGTTTCACCTCCTTTTACTTTTGTGCAGCACCTCACTATATTCAAAACTTAAAATAACACCGCTTTGAAATTAAATAAAAATTCAGAGCACTAGATAAAAACTTTTTGTAGAGCTGAATAAATTCTTGAATTAAAAAGTTTGTTAACCGGATTTCGCGCGCTTTATTTCGGTTTTTATTTTTTAAAGCGTCGCGTGTGCGCGGTGCACGATTCTATACTGCCAGATAGCGGACGGCAGATCGCTCTCTCCTGGCATTGTCGTAGAGCTACAAACCTTGAGACACGGCAAACTTTAATAACGTGAATATTTTACGATAATTACTTGGTTAATAAAAAAGCCATGTAACTTAAAATTTTTGTGTAAGTACCTAAGTTGATTATGTGGACATAAATTATTTTTAATGGAAAACTTCGTAACACGTCAACAGTTCTCAAGATTCAAAAAGCGAACTAATATGCTCTTTAAGTACTATTTTCGAGTGCAACTCAAATATTTGTGGAGCTTTTAAACTGTTTTAGAGTTTAACTTGTAGATTTAACATAAAAATAAAATTGCTATTTATGGATACTTATGCTTATGATACGTCACGAAGTTATTTGCTATTTGTAATGTTTACTGCAAGCTGTAGATTGATTTACATTGAGTTTTAAAAGATGACTCGTATATCGCAGAAGGCTGAACTGAAACATTTACTACTCTCCCAAAAACTACACACGGACGCACACAAACTGTACTTTTAACAATATTGGCATTGTTAGTTTTAGGCTAAGTTAATATTTTTTCAGTGGTGTGGCAGGTCTAGCAAAATGCCACATCCTACCCCGCAGAAGTACTAAACACCAAATACAAATTTAAGTTAAAAAATTATAATTCAAACGTATTTATTAGAAAAGTTGTCGATCGTTTTTAGAACGCACCCGTTGTTTGCATTTTTTTTTACTGGGGGCATCCAATAAATTTGCCATGGGCCTGAGATTGTATAGTCACGCCAAAGATTTTTTTTAGTTCAGGGACCAGCTGAAAATGAGCGTTGAGACAATTAAGTCATCGCTGCATCACTTGCCCTTTTTGGTGCATTACACCAAGATAGGCATAAGGTTTAGGCCACAGTGTTACAGTGCTTAGGCATCCGTTCAATTTGTATATTTGGTGTATTGTTACTAAATATAAATTTACTTTTTTATTCTAAATACAGCCAAAAGAGTTACACAACTAGAAAAATAAAAGAATCCACTTGCAGCAGAGTTTAGGGTCTTATTATTTCACTGTGGCACCCTTTGAGTTCGGGACCCTGATACGTATTGAAAAAAGTTAAGTTAACACATAAATGTAAAATAGATTTATTAAACAATAGCATCGCCTCGCGGTTTCATCTGCGTTTTAAATAGTATTTACATGTCCTTTACTGTACCCCTACACAGCTAGCATGGCCCGCTAACAAACTTGCGTGTCACGCCACTTAGATGACGGTGAAACTTCACTTTGATTGCGCTAGGCCAGGGCATGGCGCAGAGGCTTGCTCATTTGACACTTTTTTGTCATTTGACCGCGATGTTTTCACGTTGTACTAGAGCTGCTGATATGTTTAAGCAAAATTCATGATGATCGGTTGAGTAGTTCCGACGTAAAAGAGTAACCAATTAAAAAAAAATCTTTCGCAATTATTAATAAGTTAGGAATCTATCAAATTATAGGGAATACCCTAACAATACTTTCTACTTTCTTGTTGTGTCTCGACAATCATCGATTTTCCTAATGTAAACGAAATAAGTAAAGTATATATAAATTATAAGATTTTTTTATATCGCCTTCATTTATTTAAATTCAGAAATACTTACTTAAGTACTTTATTGTTGTTTCGTTTTAATTTTCTTGTTTATTACTTATTAGATTCATCAACTACAGTAATCTAATTAATTTAGATTTTATCTTTTTAGGTTTCCGTTCCCAAAGGGAAAAAACGGGACCCTATTACTAAGGCTCCGCTGTCTGTCCGTCTGTCACCAGGCTGTATCTCATGAACCGTGATAGTTACAAGGTTGAAATTTTCACAGATGACGTATTTTGGTTTCTGCTATAACAACAAATACCAAAAAGTGGAACAAATTTAATATTTAAGGGGGCTCCCATACAACAAACGTGATTTTTTGCCGCTTTTATAGAGGTAATGGTTTTTATAGAGTCCGACTCGCACTTGGCTGGTTTTATAGGTAATGGTTCGGAACGGAACCCTACGTGCGGGAGTCTGACTCGCACTTGCCCTTTTTATTGAATACTAATAATTAAATAACAAAACTAAAAATTACATATCAATTCTCATTTACATTTTAAATGTATTCCTTTTATTAAATGCATACTTTATCGTTGTTTTATTATAATTTCGTATGTACACAAAATAGGAGCAGTGCACTTGCGTCATTTAATATCCAGTACATGTCTAAAATTCTAAACTCTACGTAAATTGCAATGACGTCATATTTTAGATACCTTTCCCTGCTATTTCGGTATGCAGATTACACATTTTTTCAATAATTGTTCTCTTTTCATTATGCCTATTATTGTTATTGGTTATTGACCTGGTTTTTTTTATGCACACGTTTTTGAATATCATTTATGGATTATTTAATCTACACTAATATTGAAAAGGGGAAAGATTTGTATTTTTGTATGTAACGAATAAACTTAAAAACTACTGGACCGATTTCAAAAATGTATTAACCATTAGGATGCTACAATATCCCTGAGTAACAAAGGTTACATAATTTTCCCGAATTCCCACGGAAACGAAGTGCCGAGCCGAATGCTAGTCTATCTATACTACCTATACTTCTATACTAATATTATAAAGAGGAAAGATTTGTACCTATTTTTGTATGTTTGTATGTATGTAATGAATAGGCTCAAAAAGTACTGGGCCGATTTAAAAAATTCTTTCACCATTAGGATGCTACATTATCCCTAAGTAACATAGGCTACATAATTTTTCCGAATTCTCACGGGAACGAAGTTCCGAGCGGGATGCTAGTAATATTATAAAGAGGAAAGATTTGTATTTTTGTATGTAACGAATAAACTTAAAAACTACTGGACCGATTTCAAAAATTCTTTCACCATTAGGATGCTACATTATCCCTGAGTTACATAGGCTACATAATTTTCCCAAATTTTTACGGGAACGAAGTCCCAAGCGCAATGCTAGTCTATGCTAATATTATAAAGAGGAAAGATTTGTATTTTTGTATGTAACGAATAGGCTCCGAAACTACTGGACCGATTTCAAAAATTCTTTCACCATTAGGATGCAACATTATCCCTAAGTAACATAGGTTACATGAAGTCCCGAGCGGGATGCTAGCAATATTTTAAAGAGGAAAGATATGTATTTTTGTATGAAACGAATAAACTTAAAAACTACTGGTAGCCCAATTGGCTTAGAATTCAAATCAAATTTAATTCCTACAAAAGGTTTTATTATTTTAATAGCTTCATTTGTTGCCAAATAAGACTATCCTAAGTTTTGCCACTCGGCGGAGGTGTGCGTAAGTGGGTGGTAAAATGTACCCAAAAAGGGATATTTTTGCAATTTTTCGGTTATATTTCTTATATAATGCATATGCATTTTGTAGTATATTGTGGTGGTGAAATCTTCTATAAAATACTAGTTTTCCATCTGCGGCTCTGCCTGCGTGGAGTACAGATTATATCGTGCCCAACTGTGGGATAAAATGTAGCCCATGTTCTTTCCCAGGCAAAAAAATATTTCTGTGGTGAAAGACGGATAGACAGACAGACAGAGTTACTTTCGCATTTATAACATTAGTAAGGACATTATCAGTTATTAAAAAAAAATATTGGTCAGGTATTCGTTTAATTATTATAACAATAGGGCATTTTAATATTTCATCATCATTATTTAACTATTTATAAGTAAATTCATATTTGGGTTGTTGTGGCTTACCTACGAGTAGAGGTACACAATTTTTAACCCCCAACAAAAAAGAGGGATGTTATAAGTTTGATGTGTGTATCTATGTATCTGTATGTCAGTCTGTGACATCGTAGCTCTTAAACGAATGGACCGATTTCGATGGGGTTTGTTTTTGTTTGAAAGCTGACGTAATCGAGATGGTTTTTAGCTATATTTTATCGAAACTGGTTCAGTCGTTTAAAAGTTGTAAGCAGTTGGATGTCGGGACTATAGAAAATTTTTAATTTTAAAGTTATATAAATTATGCTCGTTGATGTTTTTTCTTAAAATTTTGAATTTCAAGTAAAAGATTTCAACGAGATTTTTTGAGAAGAAAATTTTTTTTCAACCGATTTTCAAGAAAGTATTTAAGTTAAATTTCAAAAGACTTATAAATAAAGTACCGCACGTTTTATTTTTGTGTTACCTACCCTACATCAGTTTTCGCTTCCATATGCATTAATAAGAAGAATTTGTTGAGTTTAGCATGATAAGTGAACAGGATAAATGAGAAGAGATTCTTGTAAGCACATTTCTGTTATGTTACAATTATTTTAATTACAAAATTTTATTTTAAAGTGAACCTGCGTGGCGGGCGAGAGACGACTGACGTCACCTCGCCTGACGGTATAGAAATATTACACGCTGCGCCATCTATTCGATACTTATAGTACTATCATAACAACCTTTAAACCTTCATGTAGTAGTAGAACTACGTCAGCTCTCATGTAACCTTTTAGTTCATGCGATAAACTATAGATGGCACCACTTGGAAGAGGAATGTGAGGCTCTTGTAAAGCCTTGAAGGTAATTTAAAGCGGCGCTAGATGGCAGCACTTGTTTGGATTCCTTTTTTATTTCTTTCTTTCTGATTATTTATTCGTCCGCTAGTTTATTTTAACTGATTTAGGTAATTTTTAAGAACAAACCGCTTGGATAGGTATGGGGTAACTGAAAGCAAAACTGTAAATGTTTCTACAAATGTCGCTTATAATATTTGTTTTTGCCAAATCACAAATTTCATGTCAGTTTTAAATAAAATGATACCTTGAGTGTTTTTTATACCTGGCGTTTTTTAAATTTTATGACTCTTGAGTTGCCATCCTATTTATTGTTGATAGTTATAACTTTATTTTTCTAAACTAAGTATCGAAATTTTCTCACAATTTGTCGCTCGTTTAAATAGGTACAATACAATATAGGTACACTTTACTAGCACCTTATGTATGTATAGTAGATGTATATATATATATGTAATATTTAATGTTTTTCATCATTTATTTGTGTGTATGTAAATGTTTATATATTTAGGTATAGATATGTATAAGGTATATTACTCTTTGCACGTCTACCGCTTCACCTTCTGTATCGGTTCCTTCACCCCCCGGTTGCCTGGCAGAAATTGCTCTATAGCAATAAGGCCGCCGGATTGTACACTACATTATGAACTTTTGTTTTTGTTTAATGCTATTTTTTATATTTTTTTTGTGTGAAATAAAGAGTATTGTATTGTACTTTAATGCACTTCAACACAAAAAATGTACAGTTATATTTTAATATGAACAGTTATGTCAGGGGTACCACAGTACCAAAGACGGCCCCATTAGTAGAAAAGAAGCAATATCTTACCAGCAACCTTTCCTTCTAAAAAGATGGGTTTTTAAAAGGATACGAAAAAACTAAAAAAAAAATTAAACGGACTTCACAAAAGCGAAAAATAATGTCAAAATTTTTTTGAAAAAGATTTTTTTATAATTTTTTTTTTCAATTTTTAGTGTAAATAATAGAGAGTACATGAGAAACATTGTAAACGCGCATTAAATTCGATTGTGTCCCTCAATTTCCTTGATTCCATCAACAGATCCTGAGTTGGAGACAATGGGATCACAAAGGTGAAATTGAGTATACTCTTTTGAACAAAAAATAATTTTGGAAATCAGTTCACAAATGGCGGTGAAATCGGTGAACATACCTACAATAACAAAATATACATACAACCTCCTTCTTTTTTAAAGTCGGTTAAATCAAATCAAATCATTTACAAAGATGGGCCTATTTTAAAATGTGGTTCTGTCATATTCGCCCACTTCCTGTCATGCTTCTTATCAGCCCATATACGTCCCCGCCGAGGGGCACGGGCCTCCCTTCGAAACACGAAAGGGGATTTAGGCAAATGAATTTTCTTGGACGGGCGGGTTTCATCACGATGTTTTCCTTCACCGTTGAGGAAGTGATAATTAGAAATCCGTACATAAGTCCGAAAAGACGAATTTAGTGGTACAGGCCCGCACCAGGATTTGAACCCGCGACCTTCGGATTATAAGTCTGGCTCATAACCAACTGGGCTATCACTGCTACTATCACTCCTGTCATGCAAATATTTCTAAATAATAATAAAAATAAACTCATTCCTTTCAACATCTTGACTTAAAAGCGTTTCAAATGTACAATGAAAATAAAATGAGTGTTATTTTCCACGTCTATTTTAGTCGTGGTAATATCACTGAGTTATTTTATAATAAATGTCACTTCGCTGTGTGTTTGCCCCCTATTGTTCTATGAACACCCTGACTTCTCACCTTTTGCAGGTGTTCAAAACTATTCACTATAAAAATATCTCTTCGCCTACGAAATTACTGTTTTCCGTACAATCTTTTTAAACAACTGATCTTTTCATTTTTTTACCAGCCCATATGCGTCCCCACCGAGGGGCACGGGCCCACCTTCGACACACGAATGGGATTTAGTCCATAGTCCACCACGCTGGCCCAATGCGGGTTGGTAAACCGCTCTTTCGAAAACGAAGTTTCTTAGAACGAATTTCTTCACGATGTTTTCCTTCACTGCTGAGCAAGTGGTAATTAAATATAAATCCGTATATAAAAACGAAAATACGAATTTAGTACTACAGTCCCGCACCAGGATTTGAAGCCACAATCTTTCGGTTACAAGTCTGGCTCATTGCCAACTGGGTTGTGACCGCTATGATCTTTTCATACCGTGATAGTATGTAGCCTATGTTACTCAGGGATAATGTAGCTTTATAACGGTGAAAGAATTTTTCAAATCGGTCCAGTAGTTTTGGAGTCTATACAAAGCAAACAAACAATTAAATATTTCCTCTTTATAATACTAGTGTAGAAAACAGTTGTCTACTCCTGCTCGCTTCATTCGTTTCCTTGAACGAAGTAGTAATTTCATGTTTTACTACATTTTTTGTCGACAAGTGATCGTTTATGCTTATATTACACCTATAGTCATAGTATGATACTACTGACGTAAAGTTTGTCTGTTTGGTAAGGTCACGGTGACATCTATTAGATGGTTTGTAATTGCTGATTATTATTGTACATGTATTGTTTTTGTCAGAAAACAGTTACGTACCTCTTCAAGGGAATTATCACTGTGCACTCTTCTATAATTTGCTTAAACTAGCTTTTCCCGCGACTTCGCTCGCGCAAAGAACTCTTCTAGACACCCATTTCATTCTTGACCCCTTAGGAAATGATTTATGTATGTACCGAGGGACCCACGGAACAAAGGAAAACCTTAGTGTGGGCCTTTGAGTGTGTAGCGTTTGTTATTATTATTTTTATAGATAATGGGTAAACTCTTAACTACAGTTTCCCAAGGGCGGAGATGCGGTCGAGGATGTAGCTCACCCAGAAGATGCCTATTCACTCGAACTTCAAAGAGACTCGAGAAGCCGTGTGGTGGTCGGTTGAGAATAACACCACCCCATCTCTTTCCGTGGGTGTCGTAAGAGGCGACTAAAGAAACACGAATTAGACCTGCTTTCTAGTAATCCATCCCAAGCAACGACACTTCATTTTTTTCTGAATCTGAGGTGTCGTCCTATGGTCTCATGCGGAGTGGTAGGCTCTGTAAAGAGCCGTCTGGTTCGCGACCACCCTCCTACCGAAGTCCGACGCCAAACAGTTTGCTGTGTTCCGTCGGTGCGTGGGAGTAGCAGTGTCTTATAGGCATTTTCTGGGTTAACTCGCTCCATCGTCGACCTCATCTATGACCTTGGTCAAGATTGAGGTCAAGAGTTAACCCATCTAATAATAAAAAATACATGTCAAAATGAAATAAAAATAAGGCACTGGCCTTTATAGGCATTTTATGGGTTAACTCGCTCCATCTTCGACCTCATCTTTGACCTTTATGGTCAAGACGAGTTAACCCATCTTATAAAAAAAAATCGGGTTGTATGAGCCCGGAAATACAGACGCAGTACGTTTAATCAACACCTCAGAACCAACGTTTCTTGCAAAGTATTTAAAAAATTACAATCGTAAATGCAAAAAAAACACTTAAAAGCGAAATAATCAACATGAATGTGAAATAAAATATAATTAATATGACCTGTAGAGTCAAAGCGGCAAACTATAAAAATCTTTGCATTCACAAATGCTTATAAAGTAATCTTTAAAATGTAAGCATTAGAGTTGAAGATAGCTTGATTCACGCGCAAAATATGAAGTAAAAACTATTGTTTTATTGATATAAAGCTAATAATTGCGTGTAGATGATGATTTTATGTGATTTAACAATTAAACAACATTCATTTATTGTTAATGCGTGCTAAGATACAATATTTTGCGTTCCATTTGTAAACTTACAAACGTGGTGATAAACACTCTTATTATAACCACGTTATTTTTTAATGAGTACGCATTTTTTTTTGTCCGTAAACTTTATGAAAATTTAACAGACTCGTATTTTTCTTGTTTTATATCGTTTCATATAAAAAATTCAAGCTAGATCGTCTGAAGCATGAAATTAATCAAAATGTATGTATGGAAAAAAAAAACATCGTCCAATTGACTTGAAACTTAGTAATAGTACTCTTCAACACAATTTGTGGCACCCATGTTTCTACGTTTTACAAAATTCATCCTCTAAGACGTTAAAAAGGGGTATCAAAACAATTTTTTTTCCTCCTTATTTACGTTCTATCAACGTTACCGACACCGTAAGAAAAAATGTCGTACTGATTAAAAAGTTACCCTGTGTAGGTGCAATGGATGACTTTAAATAAGCGAAAATTAATGAAGATATCCCCAAGGAGCATAGATCGAAATATGAAAAAAATTTCGTCATTCCATACAGCTTGTGCGATCAGCTGATTTGCCTATGTGTCGGATGCCTAATTCTTTTTCTAAGAATTTAATATTGGTCCGCAGAGAAAGTTGTTCAGTTTCAAGGGGAGAATTACCCCCTAAAGTTTCCGTGAAAATTCAGAGTGTCACTTACCTCCGTACCAAATTTTATCAAGATTTGTCCAGCCGTTCGGGCTTGAAAGAGTAACAAAGTCATACATCCATACTTACAAACTTTCACGTTTATAGTATACTAGCTTTCCGCCTGCGGCTCCGCCCGCGTGGACTTTCACATTTTTTAAAATAAAAAGTATCCTATGTTACTTCTAGAGCCTCCGAGAAAATGTGTACAAAGTTTCATGATGATCGGTTGAGCAGTTTTTGCGTGAAAGCGTAACAAACATCCACGCTTTCACATTTATAATATTAGTAAGGAAGTAAGGAATTATATCACGCGTCTATATTGGTGTCAGAATAGTCAAAACGACAAATATAGGCCTCTGACTTGGTTTAACGACTACAGTCAATCGAGAACGGCGGGGACCAGCGCGGCGTGCCGAGAATGAGGCATGAGGTCGAAATGTATCGAGCTCAGTTGAATTTTAAAGAGATTCGGGTTATATGAGCCTGGAAATGCAGACCCAGGCAATATATTCCTTGGCAGTGCGCAATATAAAAGATTAGTTTCCTCCCTTGGTTTCGCCCGCTTGGAGTTTGTGATCCAATCAACGAAAGCCAAAACTGCTAAATAGGGGAAAAAATCGTGTTTAAGCGATTTTTGGCATAGTTGTAGAGAATCGTGTCTGAAGCAACATACTGAATGTTGGATGGGGGTGGAGCTAACGTGTAGGGGGCGGTTTAAAGGTCCCTTTTTTAAGTTTTCAACCGACTTCAAAAAAGGAGGAGGTTCTCAATTCGACTGTATGTTTTTTTTTTTTTTTTTTTTTGTATATTTGTTACGCGATTACTCCGGCAACTGTTGTCCGATTTTCAAAATTCTTTATTTGTTCGAAAGAGTATACTCCTGAAGAGGTCCCATATAAATTTTATCGAAAATGATTCAGCGCTTTTAAAAAAAATCAACAAAAACAAAATATACTACAAACTAGAACATCATCTAAATAAATGAATGACATTTCTGTTTGTAGTTATTTGCTAATAGGGATTGTAGTCCGCAAAAAACTAGATATCTACTTTGTGCGAAATGTTGTTGGGATTGAAGTCGGTGACTCATACGTTTTTAACGTGGAAAATTATTCATAAACAACTTGTAAACGGTGGCTCATAGCAAAAAAAAATCTTTAACTCAAGTAATCTACTTAAAATTCTCTATAAAAAAGTTCTGCACTCTTTTCCGCTGAGATCGATGTTTAATGAGATATGAAGGAAAGAAGAATTTCTTGGAAATTGCAGTTTTTCCAGGATATCTCGGCAACTCCACCTGGGAGGTGAAGGGACTTTCCCGAGTGTCATTCTGGAAGGTGTCCGAACACATTCCAAAAGGTCCTGCTCAGTAATAATTATCAATGTCTAGATCAAAACCTAATTTTACCTTATAAACTTATTTCCTTCATATCTAAGTATATTGATACCAGCGAAAAAGTGTACAACATTTTTTTGTAGAGAATTTTAGGTAGATTACTTGAGTAAAATATTTTTTTTTTTGCTAAGGGCCACCGTTTACGAGTTGTTTAAGTAAAACTTTAAAAAGGGACTTTTAAACCGCCCCCTACACGTTAGCTCCACCCCCATCCATCAGTACTTTCAGTATGTTGCTTCAGACACCATTCCCTACAACTATGCCAAAAATGACTTATACACGAATTATTTCCCATATTTTTCCTACGTTGAATGGGCTATTGGTCTATCACTAAAAGATTATAGTGAGTAAACTTTAAAGATAGAAATAACCTGTTGCGAATCCTTAACTTTTAAAGAGGAATTGTTCCGCTATACATGGTTTTTGAGTAACTTTAACCGTTTATGCAGCTGCGCACGCTACGGAAACTCAAAGGAAAAAAAATTCACACTCCCTGAAGTAGGTATGTCTATATCTACACAAATCTACATCTACTCTTATCTATGTTAATATTATAAAGAAAAAATTCACACGGGAACGAAGTCCCGGGCAAAAAGCTAGACTAGTAAAAACACAGAGGCAGGTCACTGAGTTGTTTATTTTGCAATAAAATCATTCCACATGGTTATTTGTAAATAAATTGCTGAACCACACGCCAACGCACCATATACGTGACAAGAATAAACATACGTGCATATATCAATAAAATAACATGTTTATATGTATAACAAACAAACATGTTGTCTTATTCTTATAGTGTTACGTGCGTTAATCACGTCTTATGTAACATAAGGCACATTCTTCAATTAATTATGTTAGATTGATGATTATGGATCGTTATGATTAGCTTCCATGCTGGACTGGAAGCGAAAGCAAAACTTAGAATATGCCAGCTGCCAACTCTTCTCAGAAGACGTACTTTTGAAACAATAGAATTCCAATTCGCATACGAATTGACAAGATTCGCATGCGAATACGCTAAATCGCAATTTTTCAAAACTCATTCCGTGAATTCTGCAGCAAGTGGTCCGACCACTTGTTTTGTATTTTCTACTAGTAGAAAGCGCGTAAAGTGACATTGACAGTTACACACGTTTTTTTTTGTTAAATTCATCTCATTCCGGAAAAGCAAAGGTATTTATGAAGACATACAGTAAAGTCTTCAATGTATTTTCCCTGCATAAGTTCCTCCCGTCCTCCGTAAACCGATTGTGTATTGTAAAAAAACATTGAGTAGGTAGACTTCTTTTTTTAAAACGTTCCTTTCTTCAAATAAGGCGTTACCGATTCTTATAATTGGTTACCGGTTTTTATTTTTCTGCGTGGAACGAAACCATTTAAGTTTTCTAACTTTATGGCAACACCGAATTCGAGTATTAAAAAAATGCATAAAACAAGTGCATTAGAATTTTATTTCGTAGACGAATTACTTTCCCGCACGAATTCAAGATTCATTTCTACTGTTTCAGAAATACGTCTCCAGGCATATTGTAGAAGCCAGTCAGTGGGATGCGAAGGTTTTGCTGTATGTTGGGTGAAAGGCCGATAACCTATCACTATTATATTCATGTTCAATTTAATAACCTTCAGAATGGATGTCAAATATGGTGTTAAGTGGTTTTAGAACCACGATGTTCTGCCTATCCCAAAAGGGATTATAGGCCTGAGTGTGTGTAGATATAATTAGGTACTGTGATATGTAGTCTTCATCGAGTTGGGACTACGTTTCACAGACGCTACTGGCTGGTCGGAGTGCTGTCATCAAGTATCGATTTAAATTTAAAATCGAATTTCCCTATTCGAGAATACAAATAAAGGACGGTGACAGCAATCCGGGGCCAGGGGTCATTCGACGAGAAACGCCCAGACGCCCAAGTGTCTTGGTTGTGCGCGAAAACGTTCAGATGTGCAATTGATTTTTAGAAGCGTATCACAGTGTCGCGTTAAATGTAAATATACTTGTGTAACATCAGATCTGCAGTGTTCTCAATAACGCCCCCCTCACAGTTCTGTAGCGTAGCTCTGAGGGAGCTGGTAACCGGGTCGAGGTGGAGAATACCAGGTAAAGGCAGTTAATCACTTTACGTTATTTATTTTTCAGAAACCTAACCTTCATCGCCTAAACCGCGGAAGAGACTGTATCAGTTTATTTTTTTATTTTTATTATAAGATAGGTTAACTCTTGACTTCAATCTTGACCAAGATCATAGATGAGGTCGACGATGGAGCGAGTCAACCCAGAAAATACCCATAAGGCACTGGTACTCCCACGCACCGACGGAACACAGCAAGTTGTTGGCATCGGACTTCGTAAGGAGGGTGGTCGCGAACCAGACGGCCCTTCACAGAGCCTACGAGTACCACACCGCATCAGACCATAGGACGACACCTCAAATTCAGAACAAATTGAGGTATCGTTGCCTAGGGTGGATTAATAGGAGGCAGGTCTCATTTGTGTTTCCTTAGTCGCCTCTTACGACACCCACGGAAAGAAATGGGGTGGTGTTACTCTCTACCGATCACTACACGGCACAAATATGTATGTATGTGATTGCGATGTCGCCAGTATAAAGTTAAAAACCTCTAAGATTTGTAATACGTCAGAGCCTCGTCCGTTCTGCACCGCTGTAGGGTAGGTGAGCCTGCAGAATGGACGAAGCTCTCAGGTCTCACCCTCAGGTTACGATTTTGTAGCACTAAGATGTTTGTATTAACTTATTTTATGTTCATCATATCAGCCTATTGCAGTCCACTGCTGAACATAGGCCTCCCCCAAGGTGCGCCACTTTGCACGATCCTCCGTTGTTTTCATCCAGCCACTACCCGCTATCTTCTTTAGGTCATCTGACCATCTGGCTGGGGGGCGTCCTACACTACGTTTGCCAAGACGTGGTCTCCATTCGAGAACCTGTCTACTCCAACGCTCGTCGGTTCTGCGACAGACATGGCCAGCCCACTGCCACTTCAGCTTGCTATACTTTTGGATAATATCCATCACTCCGGTTTTCTGTCGGATGACCTCGTTTCGGATTCTATCCCTTAACGAGATCCCGAGCATGGAGCGCTCCATTGCTCGCTGAGTGACATGCAATCGGTGGGCCAACCTCACTGTCATGTTCCACGTTTCGGCTCCGTAGGTCATGACTGGTAGGACGCATTGATTAAAGACCTTGGTCTTTAGACACTGCGGGAGTGGCGACGAAAAGATATGACGCCGCTTCCCAAATGCTGCCCAGCCAAGCTGCACTCTTCTGGTGATTTCCCGCTCGAAGTTGTCTCTACCTAACTGCAACGCTTGCCCGAGGTATATGTATTCCTGAACAACATCGAGCGTAACACCGTCAACAGAGATCGGCCTGGACACGACATTATCATTGAACATGACCTTGGTCTTGTCCAAGTTCATCCCAAGGCCGACACGTCTCGAGGCAGCGTTAAGGCTGTGCAGCATTTCTTGCAGGACTTGTGGTGTTTCTGCCAATATTATTATGTCGTCAGCGAAGCGGAGGTGCGATAGAAATTTGCCGTTGACATTGATGCCCAGTCCATTCCAATCTAGCGTCTTAAAGACGTCCTCTAGAGCATTGTTAAACAGTTTCGGGGATATGACATCCCCCTGTCTAACACCTCTGAGCAATTGGATTGGTCTTGTACGGTGGTTTTGTACTTGGACTGTCATCGTTGCCATATTATATAGGCTTTTTATGTTGCTGAATATCAATGAATGATCTAACAATGACGTAGTAACAAGTACGTACTTTTTGGTAAGTAACATGGGCGTATACCCAGCATGTAGGATTGTGGGTGGGGCAAACTTTTTTCCAAAGTTATACGTCAGTGCCAACGCGGGGCAAAGACTTGATACGCGCTTGGTTCATCGGCACTGTAAGGCCCATATTACAGAAGGAGACTCAAGTCTTGATTTATACTTAAGTATTGACCTCTTATTCTCTCACTATCAAAATGACAAAGACTTCTGCTACTTAAGTATCGATATCAGTGTCTCAGTCGCGTTCTGTAATATGAGCCTAAGTTTATTGTTAGTAATTTATAAACTTTAATAGATGATCAATTAAATTTGTTCTTAACACAGGATGCGGGGTGGCTCCGATGCCACAGCTATCACTTTCAAATGACCGTGGCATACGAAAGAAAGAAAGAAAACATAAGTTTATATCCAGAGGAGTAAACTCAGAGGTTCCACACCGCCAAATGGCTTCTGATTTGGTTTAACGATACAGTCATACAGTTGAGTTTCAGTATTTTATTAATGAACGATTTATTATTGTTTTTTTATGGTTAATGAGTTCGCTTTTGCCCAGAGTCTAGCTCAGAAGCGAAGATGTGGTCGAGAATGTAGTAAGCTCACCCAGAAGATGACTATTCACTTGAGAATTACAAATAATTCACAATAGGTATGTAACATATGGTTTTACTTTCGTTGCTTAAAGTAGGTAACCTGATGAAGATCCTCTTATAGTTCAAGTTCTATATTCGTAACAAAACACATTGTGTCGAATTGGTACATGAATAATTGGTTAATTAAACATTAGCAATAATAGGTAAATTAGATAATTATAAAAACAAAATGCCGTGTGGTGATCAGTTCAGAATAACACCACCCCATTTCATTCCGTGGGTGTGGTAACAGGCGACTATGGAAACACAAATGAGACCTGCCTCCTATTAATCCACCCCAGGCAACGACACTTCAAATTGTTTTAAATCTGAGGTGGCGTCCTATGGTCTCATGCGGTGTGGTAGACTCTGTGAAGGGACGTCTGGTTCGCGACCACCCTCCTACCGAAGTCCGACGCCAAACAGCTTGCTGTGTTCCGTCGGTGCGTAGGAGTACCAGTGTCTTATAGGCATTTTCTGGGTTAACTCGCTCCATCGTCGACCTCATCTTTGGCCTTGGTCAAGATTGAGGTCAAGAGTTAACCCATCTTATAATAAAAAAAATGTCAAAAAGAAATAAAAATAAAACATGTCATTATTTATTGTAAAAAAATAATAATTAAAAAATGTCAATGGAAATATTAATTAAAACTATAAAAACACTTCTCCAGCAAGAAGGCTTTTAATTCAAATTTAAAATCTTTAGATCTATCCAGCATTTTGATCTCCTCAGGCAAACGATTAAAAAATTTAGGAGCTTGGTGTCTGGCACTATGCTCGACTACATTTATTTAGGAGTAATTGTCCTACCCACATATACGGGTTGAAAATAAACCTCCTAGCTTTATTGAAAATCCTGAACCAGTATCACTTACTGAACACTTTTTTTGGGGGGGGGGGATTTTTTTTCCTAAACGTAGACACCACTCGGGCGCACCCCCCGAGCGCTACCCGCACCCCTCACGTGCCTGGTGTAGGAGTAATGTCTACGTTTAGGCAAAAAATGAACTATTCCCATTGAAAAAATATAACAAAACATTTTTTTTATAAATGTGTTCTTTGAGTGATACTGGTTCAGGATTTTGAATATAGCTAGAAGGTTCGTTTTCACCCAGTATACGTAGAGTATAGAATGGAAACTGTCGGCCCAACGCCGGTTTCAGTTACTTGAGTAAAACGCCGTGTGATATTCTGAGTTGACGTGTATAAGTTACATTCCGATTCATAGATTAATGTGTTTTCGCCGAAGCAGTCAAACACCTTGAAATATTCTCAATTTGTGGAATGGCACTAAAAATACACTCGGTTGGGAAATCCGCGAAAAAATATGAACATAATTAAGAGTAGATTAATAATCATTTACGTCACAAAACAACTCATGGTTAATATGCACATTTATACTAAGAACGTAGATATGTAAATGCATGAGTCATAGACGTTTCCGCGCTCGTGATTTGCTGAGCTCTGTCGATTTTCTCACGTAATCTTCATGACGTCGTAACTTGCGTCAATTTAAACTTAAACTGGTTCTGGTGTTGTCTGATTTTTTGGTTTTATTTTGTACGTAAATGTAGGTTTTATGCTTCAAATTGAATGTTTTAATTTCCGAAATAAGCGGTTTGAGTTCTTCAACCTATGGCTACCCAATGCTGAGTGTAGGTCTCTTCCATTGTACTCCACTCTCTTCGATCTTGAGTCTTTTGCATCCAGTTCTTCCCGGCAATCCTGGCAAGATCGTCAGTCCATCTCATTGCTTGTCTGCCCACGTTTCTACGCCCAGTTCGAGGTCTCCACTCTAGCACTTTTTTAAGCCATCTTTGGTCATATCTCCAGCATATGTGACCTGAACACTTCCATTTTCTTTGAGCTACCACTACTGCTATGTCAGGAAATTTAGTTCTTCTACAAATTTCCGTATTCCTGATACGGTCTCGGAGTGAAATTCCAAGCATAAACCGCTTCATAGCTCTTTGGGTCATTTATCCAAAGAGCTCCATAGCTCCATAGCCTATTGATGATAGAGGACATTGTCAAGTTTAAATTCAATCAAATATATGCGGGGCGGCAATGAATTGTAAAAAAATTTGTATCACGCCCGACATTCGACTAATTATAACTTTTAAACGGCGGCGGAACCAACTTTGATCAAATGTCGCTAAGAACCATCTCGGTTACGTCAGATACACAGACATGAAAACTTATTAACTTATAACACCTCTCTGTTTTGGTCGGGGTTAAAAAAGGTTATTACCATTGTCATACCACTGATTAGCGAATTAGCCACCTCGATATAACTTGAAATAACTTCAGTTTGAAACTTAGGCATAAGTCTTGTAAGCGAGATGTGCTTTTCAATGAAGATTTGCATAAAATGCAATTGCATACAAAACATTTTTTTGAGCATTAATGTTATGGGTTTGGCCCGTTTTTCATTCAGGTTACGCTTGATCATTATTCTGACAGAACAGATAAAATGCAGTGGAATGATTGCTTATGTGTCCTTGATAACAGAGGAATAGTTAGATCTAATTGTAATGGGCTATGTGCAAGATTTTTAAAATAATTTGATTTTTTTATTTTAAGCAGGTTTAAGGTCCCATATTCAAATAAAAAATATATCAAATAATTTTGATCATAGATATAAAAATAATTAATTTTTAAAATTTTGGTTACGATTTGTTGCTTATTACAGCATTCTACAGATTAACTCCTTTGCCAAAGTAAAAAAAAAAAAAAAACGATTGACAGTTGGTTGACATAATTATAACCTATAACGTTGCGTTTTTGAGTTTAAGTTCAACATTTAAGTTTCAATCACAGACTAACTAGATATACGTTTCAAAGTACTTACGTTTAAATGATCCTCACAGCAAAAAAGTGGACGTTTGGGACAATTCTTGTCAACCATTTTACATCAACTTTCTTTCAATTCCTTTGGAATGGTAACAAACGTCAAATCTGGTGAGTTAATGTCAGTGTTTGAACAAAGAGGTATAAAACATTTTTTGGTTCTCTCCACCGCTGTAACTCGTCAGATGCCATGTTGAGTAGCAAAGCCTGCTGCGCTGTCGTTATTAGTGTTATTCCACAAATCCGAAGAGTATTAATCACTATCGTTGAAGCAGTTCTCGGAGTCCGGTATGAATAAGGTGTAGTCGTGAGAAAATCAGTCAAAATTTAGCACTACAAGTCCGTGCAAAGTTAAATCGTAATCCGGTATGCGGTAGCAGTAAAAGACTTCAGAAAAAATTAACCAAAAGCAAAAATAAAACTCAAAAATAAACAACCAAATACAAAATGAAATAGGTTATGATTTTTTTATATTGACATGACAGCTTGGCAAAGACACGATTGTATAATGCCGTATTTATGATTAGTTTACCCTACTGAGAAACTTTTAATTATTATATTTTTATTTCAAAAGATAGATTTTTTATATATATTTTTTTTAGGAAACGGGACCTTATTCCTTTATGTTAAATAAAAAATTAAACGAAATTAAAAATATTTTTAAAATGTCGTACATAGCCCATTATAATTACACAATACTTGTTTTTGCCTAAAAGTGCAGATTTTTTTACGAAGTTTTTCCTAAGCGTACAAGCATCGGTTCGAATGCTAACATCACTTGTGGAAGCTTGTAATTGGCTGTTAGATGTATTTTCTATGTACCTAAAATTATTATATGTAGCTGTAAGCTCCCCAAATAAAATAAAATAAAATAAAAAATCACAAAAAGTCATGTCAGTTCAAGAAGGTTTTACGGATAAAATTCAATATTCAGCGAGTCGGATCTGCTTACAACTTCTATTATTTTACATTTATCATATCTACGATTCAGCCACCGATAAACTTAGTTACCATAGTTTCTGAACTCACTAAAATCTCGCAATTTATATTGCAAAACCGTACGCAAACAAACTGTTTTGAGTTGTTGGAATAATTCGAAGCTATTTAAAAGTTGGAAGAAAGTTGAATTAGGAATTAGGCAGCAGCGTCTGACTGCGTAGCTTAAAAAAGAGGGGTGTTATAAGTTTGACGAGTATCTCTGTATATCTGTGTGTCTGTCTGTTATTAATTATTTTTCAGGTGAAGGAAAATTTCACAAAAAGGCTTCAAAATGGGATCAGGCGCACTGAACTTTAAAAAATTATTAAGAAAATTACTCAACAAAATAAAAAAAAACATCTGACTGCTGTTTGATAATCCTTAGATCTTAAAGTTTGATAAAAAAAAATAAAAAAAAATATTTATACCTTCCCCATTACTGGTTTGGCAGTAGAAACCCTTATAGACAAAAGCCTATGGATTTACAGTTTCAACTAGGTAATCATAAAGAATTGCTAAGTTTCATTTGCAAAATAATCAACAAATTATTATATTTAATTATTGCAGATTAACATGTCGCAAGTTTGCAATCATTAATTAATTATCTTTTACGCAGACTAAAAACAAAAACCCTGAAACTTGATTTCCAGTAAGCATGAATCATAAAAAAATATTCCGTTTTCATAGTAGCAGCTTCGTCAGGATTCCATTGAAGGCTAACAGGCTTCAACTCCCGCGCATCAAGTTCAGTGTTAACGCAACTAGCTCCGTGAACGCACGCGCGCCATTCTAATCCGGCGCCAAATTCGAGAATCGAATGGTGTTTTATTCTTTTATGAAATAAAGTGCTGTGCGTTTTGTGCCATTATTGTTTTTAAGGTTATGATAGCTTTTTAATTTTGTGTTGTGTTTTTTGGGATCTGACTCTTGGAGTTTCTAGGTGAGCATATATTTTTTCTTTTTTTTTTTGCGATGTTTTTCTGGTCTTTAATAAGCTCTTATAGAACAAATTGAAGGAATATGATGACAATTTAAGCTGAATTTATGTTAGCTTATTTTTTATAAAATTATACATGTTATATGAGTTAATTCAACTGTTTACATAAACGGTCCTTCGAGAGCTTAGGTTTTTTTTATTAACAGACTGGCATATAGGTACTTTAAACAAAACTAGTTCGAAGCTAGCTGAGATAAATCTTAAAAAAAAACATTACTTAACTATCTATTTACAGCGGCGTGCCCACTACTTATGTCTCAATAACTTAGCGGTTGCAAAATTTATGTAGCAAGGTCTTAACACGTCTCACAGCGAAAAAATATTTATTCGCAATAAATATTTCGGCTGGAAACATCGGAAGGTCACAGTACCTTCTGATATCTAACGTGTTTAAATTTAGAATTCCATAGCGATTTCAAAAAAAATTATGTGATTTCAAAAAAGAAAAATTCATTAGATTTGTTTGTATTAATAAAACGATAGGTGCATTTATAAAATTTTGCATGAACGGGGATTCCCAATAACGAATAATTGTACGAATACAGTACTTAAGTACTTAAACATATTAACTTAAAAGCAGAAACTTTTGCATATCCACATCTTGGGTCAACACCCCAAAAAGAATCAAAAGCTGTATCCTATTTTCAACTTTAACACGTATGGGACAAGGTGAACATTCAAATAAATATAAAAGTAAACATAACGAGTTAGTCAGTGTTAGGTTATTTAAAGATGTAAGAAGTTCTTGCAAGTAGATTACATTTTAAGTGCAGTTTTTTATTTGACGTAAAAGGTAAATAGGGCCGCTTCCCGCGCGGGACTTCGTTCCCGTGGGAATTCGGGAAAATCATGTACCCTATGTCCATCCCGGATAATGTAGGATTTTAATGGTGAAATAATTTTTCAAATCGGTCCAGTAGTTCAAAAAATCAAATCTTTCCTCTTTATAATATGTATAGATATAGATATTGATGTTATACTTTTATTTTATAAATGTTTATAGTCTTTCTATAACTAAATGGGAATGAACATTGAACAATCTAGATCTTAACATGAAAAAAAATTGGAATTCAGAATAACCTAAACGTTGTTATTTTACTTTTATGTTATTATAGCTTTTTCCCACGGCTTCGCTCGCGCAAAGAATTATTTTAGCCACCCATTTCACTCTTGACCCCTTAGGGGATGATTTTCGAAAAATCGCGAAACACGTGTCCGTTAATTTGCTTCAAGGTATATCCTCACGAGGTTTTGAGTCAATTTTTCTATATGTTTTCTCTATACAAACGTTTCATATATATTTTTTAAATACTTATTTATATATTTTATATACACATTTACTAGCTTTTTCCCGCTTCTTCGCTCGCGCAAAGAGCTTTTTTAGTCACTCATTTAATTCCCAAAATTTGGACTTTTGAAAAATCGCAACACACGTGTCCATTTATTTGCTTCAAGGTATATCTTGAGGAAGTTTCGAGTCAAAAAGTCCAAAAAAATTAAAGATTAAAGATAGAGGATTCCCGGGACTTCGTTACCGTTAGATTTTTGTAAAACCCTTCCTTTAAACCTCGCCTACGTTATAAAAGGAACCCTTGTGCCAAATTTCAGCTTTCTAGGTCCAGGGAATTGGGCTGGGCGTTGATGAGTCAGTGAGTCAGGACCTTCAATTTTGTATATTTACTTATACAGGTTCTGAAGGTACATCAAAAAATTACTCACTTGTCTTGAAGTCTGGGTGCTATGAAAAGTGTTGTTATAGTTCCCTGAACAGCGTATAAAAAAATCACGGCTCAGATTATAGGTACAATCGCATAATTTACTTGTGAACTGTAAAGCGCCAGGCAGAAATTACAGCCGACGGAGAGTGTCTGGCGGTGTTGATCATTAATTTTAAATTCAATTAATTATAACTTTGTAAAACATCAGCATCCAAACTTCAAGACAAGTGAGTAATTTTTGGAAGTACCTTCGGAACCTGGTAGCTGAAAATTGGCCGTCGGCCCAGGTTAGCAGGTATTCATATGTTAATAGTACATATTAGCACTACTCTTTCCCACACTTTTGGTTACTGAGAAAATGAGTAAGGTCTGGCGGCCCTGGGATTTCAGTCTATTAGATAAAATACCAAACATGTATAATAATTATCTCGGCTAACAATTCTTCTTATATGCCAGTTTTTTTTAAACTTAAAATCAAATGACTTTTGATTTTATATAAAAAAAAATTAAGTTCATTAGGGCAAATATTTCATACTTAAAAACAATTCGGCTGTTCTAAAAACTGGTTTTATAAAACAAGTTTTGCGTATACGGCAAGTTATTTCATACTTAAAAAGGTATAAATTAAAGTCATTTCGATCTTGGTTTAGACCTTGGATAATGGCAGACTTTATAAGCTAAGATAGTAGATCTGAAATAGTAGACTTTAAAATAAATGACCATTTGAAATGTTGAGTTGTATAACTTCGTTTGTGACTATTTTTGTGCTGTTATCTGTACACACGGCAGCTCATCAGGTTATACATGTTAAACTCTCTTCTAGAGATAAGCTCGCTTTTGTACACTATTTTTTATGTGAAATTTTTTCTACTGTGTTTGTGCAATAAAGAATATATATATTACATGTTAAACTTGACGTCACTCTTATCTCGTTCGCAATTTAACGTCGGCTTTCGGAGTGCAAATGGGTAACCTGACCTGCTGCTGTCTGTACATAAACCTAGCAAATGGCGGGAACTCGGCGTGAGTATTAAACCTTCGCGCGATTCTTACACACCCGTGTATGCAAGATTTGTAGCACACACGCCGTAAAAAAGCGCGTGACGCGAGGACGAAGTTGTTTAATTTATAATAGTGATAAAAATTGTATAGTCAAGAGCAGGTCATGCTTTACACTACCAGTTTAAGCTGAGCTCTGATTTATACTGCACGCCATACAATGCAGGGCCGGTCCAAAGTCCAAAGTGTCAAGCTTGATGTGCTCTTGAGTGTACAATAGATGTCAAATAGTGTAGTGATTAAACTCTTTAAATGAAATGCTTATGAAATGCCGTCCGTTTAACGTCAGCAAGATGGAAAGTGACAGGTTAATATTTAAAGTAGCATTAACTTTAATGGACGTTTTTGGAACTGGGCATTAGTTTATCTGCTCCATTTGGTTTCAAAAAAGATCGCCGCGGCAGTGCTTCTCGCCGCCGGACTTCTTCGTAAATAAAACACTATCGAATGACGGAGAACATTAGTAGCAAATAAAGAAAAAATACACTGAAGATATGGCTGTATGGACATAAAGTCCATTGCCTTTTCTGTAAGGATAAATAAAAATAAAATAGCAAATGCAAATAGGTTATGACCATAGACATATAAAAAATAAGTTAAAATAGGTTATGTACCTATGACTTATCAATCAGCTTTATAAAAATGTACTCCCATAGAATCAACACAAGTTAGCAAAACAAGTCATAATAACAGAGGGGAAGCCGTAATTTACAAGACGTCATATCTTAATGAATGAATGAATGAGAAGGTTATTATAAACGGATGTAGGGAAAACCCTTTCATTGGAGACTGCAGCAATTATCTCGGCAGGAAATCGCGTAGGCTGTATTGAAATTATATTTTAACTTCTGATTAAAGTATCAAAATAGAAGGACACTTTATAGTAGCAAAGCGAATTCAAAGGTTTCAAGCTTGTTTCAAAATTCTTTAGAAGGGTTTGGTAACAAAGGATACCTAGCGAAATTAGAATAGTGGGCGTCCTGTTTATCCACGGTAGCGTGGGCGTTATCTTAAGGACGTCATCAAAATTTGTTTTGTGCAGTCTAGAGAACAAAAACTTGGCTTGAATTTTTACAAAATGGCGCCTAAAATGTCCTGATTTTGCCAATGTCTGAGTATTTCAATCGACATTAAAATATCAGATAGAGAGAACACAGGTTTGTAGAACGTCATAGTCTCTTCCGTTGATCAGCAGGGTGCACCACTAGCAAATGAGGAAGACAATTTTGAAACACTAAAATTTTATGACCGAACACACCCCAACAAAAACTTGTTAATGTTTATAACGCTGAATTCTAGTAACACGTGATGCGCTGTCTAGTTAAAAATGGAAGCTTGACTTGACTTTTTGCTAAGAAGTTTGGTTTTTGCTTTGATATACTATCCTTGTCATGTCGATGATCCTTGTCATCGGAAGTAAGTCCTCTAACTTCTACTAGAATACAACGTCATATCATGCACATTTCGAATTTCGAATGACTTTTGAAACTGACTGATCGAATTCTCCGTCACCGCCAAACCCAACTAGATTGACGGCTGACTTGAAAATTGGCGGGAGGACTTTACAATTGAGTTTGAATTTAGAAGAGTTATTCCATTCTGCGTGTTCGGAGTTTTTTGGTTTTTGTTGCTTTGTAGTTTTTCACAGTTTACAGTTCTAGGGAAGTGTAAAATGAAACGCTGCTCTGATAGAAAATGGTAGTTGATGTCGGCCAAATGAAGAGATTTTGCGAGGGTCAATTGACAGTTGTTTCTGCAGCATGGTCAAGCGTCCCCTGAATATACATACATATGTCCCTGAGGGGGTAGATAGAGCACCATACAGTTCTGAAACCACTTGACGCCACGTTTAACATACATTCTGAAGTTTATTAGATTGAACACGATTGACATGTTGATAGGTTGTCAGCCTTTCGCCCACTACACAAAAAAATCTATGCATACCAATTACAGACTCTTACAGTACTTAAGCCTGGGAATAGTTGTCGGCTGACATATTTAGGGTGACTTTAAATTGGCTAACGAAACTTTGTGGGGTAATTCTCTCAATAAAATTTAACAACTTTTCCCAACTTTTCCGAACGAACGAAACTTTATGGGGTAATTCTCTCAATAAAATTGAACAACTTTTCCCAACTTTTCCGAACGAACTCTGAAATTCTAAAAAAAAAGTTTTTACGGTTCCGTACCCAAAGGGAAAAAAACAGGACCCTATTACTAAGACTCCGCTGTCCGTCCATCTGTCACCAGGCTGTATCTCATGAACCGTGATATTAGACAGTTGAAATTTTCACAGATGATTTATTTCTATTGGTCCTATAACGACAAATAATAAAAATCAGAATGAAATAAATATTTAAGGGGGGCGTTTTTTGTATTCCCATACAAAAAACGTGATTTTTTGCTCGTTTTTGTAGATAAGTCTGTCCGTACACCTCAGATACAGCCTCGGACAGACTTATCCGAGGCTGTATCTCATGAACCGTGATAGTTAGACAGTTGAAATGTTCACAGATGATGTATTTTGGTTGTTACTATAACAACAATACTAAAAAGTAGAATAAATTAAATATTTAAGGAGCCCCCTACATTAAACGTGATTTTTTTGCCGTTTTTATAGAGATAATGGTTTTTATAGAGTCCGACTCGCACCTGCCCGTTTTATTTTATATTAAGACCTATGTTTCTTCTGGAAAGTTGTTCAGTTTCGTGGGTTGATTAAAATCCTTAATTTTCTCTAATAATAGGTCTTTACCTATGAAATTGCCGATTTTTTCTCAAACTTTATTTTATTCATAATTTATTTGATTGAACAGCTATTACTAAAATAGTTTTTTATTTAAAACTTTGGCCATATAACGGAGATATTGAGTCAAGTTAATATTTACTTTAGATTTATTTGCTGAAAAAGAAGCTCATCTGTTGCCCGTTTCATTGCTTATTTTTACTGTACCGTTGTTACAGTTACAACTTTCAATAAACTAAGTATGATGAAAATTTACTTAATGTCATTCAAACCTTCCCATAAAATTTTGCTAAATTTAGATTTCGCATTCCCGAGAAAAATCCAAAAACGTTAGTATGGAAAATTCAGTTTTCCAAAAATATTGTATGAAAAACGGCAATTTCACAGGTAAAGACCTATTATTAAAGTCACCCAATACGAAAATGAAATGGAAAAAGTGCTGGGAAAGATATGTCGGCCACAAATAACCCCACCCTATTAGTTTCAAGCTGTTATTGACACATTGTTATCCACGTTGAGTCAACAAAGAAACTATAGTATTGCCTTCCTGATCTGAAAGGGCACTTGAGCCTTGTGCACAAGACCTTTCCTTGTTTCTATACTTTATGACTTGTTAAAGTAGACATCCTACTTTTCTTTTATATACAGAGTGTTTGATTTGTTTTGAAATTTACTAAACAATATCTCGGGATTTTAAGTCAAAATATGTTTTTCATCATTTATTCGTGTGTATGTATATGTTTATATATTTAGGTATAGATATGTAAATGGTATATTACTCTTTGCACGTCTACCGCTTCACCTTCTGTATCGGTTCCTTCACCCCCCGGTTGCCTGGAAGAAATTGCTCTATAGCAATACACTACATTATGAACATTTGTTTTTGTTTAATGTTATGTTTTATGTTTTTTTTGTGTCCAATAAAGAGTATTGTATTGTATTTTATTGTAAATATCTAGGGATATTGCACGATTTTCCATACAAAAGAGGTCTGTTTGAGAAGCTACAGAAGCATACTCGAGATACATGGAGCGCTATAATTTTCAGACGAGCAATTGCTAAACCTGAATTTTCAATTTTAATCAATAAATTTTGTTTAACTTGAAATTTGTGAAAACGTGACGAAAATGAAAAAAAAAAATTGCGTAAATGCGACTATTTTCATACAAAAAGCAGGCAAAAAGTGCATTTTCGTTTTAGTTTCCGTCACGTTTTCACAAACTTCAAGTAAAACAAAATTTATTGACTAGAATTGAAAATTCAAGTTGAGCACTTGCTCGTCTGAAAATTATAGCCCTCCATGTATCTCGAGTATGCTTTTATAGCTTCTCAAAAGTACTAGTACACGACACTTTAACTCCAGGCCTATCTATAAAATGTAATCTTCCCCCGAGAAGAAACTACGAAGGGTGCTGTTTAAAAAAATTCATTGCAACATTCCTTATTTTCTAATTTTAACTAAATCTGAAATAACTCTAGAGAGGAACAGTTTATTCCCATGGTTGCTTGTCTGATAATGAATCAGAAATTCTGTAATAGTCCTTTTTGCAAAGTTGTTGTTTAATTTTTTAGTCTTTTTTTTCCAACGGTAAATTTTAAATACACATGGGAATTTTTATCTTATTACGGCAATTTCAATTCCGTCATTTGATGTTACGGCAATTTCGTAGCCCCCTAAATTTGGACCCTATTGAATTTCCAAAATATTTAAAACCAAAGTCGCATACTTTTATCGTAAAAACAAAGACCCCAGGTCGTGTCTATCTGTACGGGATCAACTCAAACACTATCGAATGGATTTTTATACGATTTTCAACAAACCAGAGGAAGGTATATAATGTTTGTGCAAATTGGTTGTAACAAGGGAATACCACCCTCCTACCGAAGTCCGACGCCAAACAGCTTGCTGTGTTCCGTCGGTGTGTGGGAGTACCAGTGCCTTAATTGGCATTTTCTGGGTTAACTCGCTCCATCGTCGACCTTGGTCAAGATTGGGGTCAAGAGTTAACCCATCTATACATATTATAAAGAGGAAAGATTTGATTGTTTGTTTGTTTGTTTGCATTGAATAGGCTCCGAAACTACTGGACTGATTTGAAAAATTATTTCACCATTAGAAAGCTACATTATCCGCGATGGACATAGGCTTATAATAAAAATAATAATAATTCGCTGAAAAACCGGGACGGGTCGCTAGTCTATTATGTCCGTTATGTAATTTCTATTTAGTTTCTTTGTTTTTATATTTATCACAAGTATCACAACAGGAAAAATGCTCTAAGAAAGTCTTTATTTTTCCTTATTTCCTTATTTTTCGCTACCTACTTAATTAATAATCATTTTACATCAAAGTATAAGATATTTTACTGATAGTACTAAAGAACATTCATTTGCGTAAACAATTTGCATCTTTTTCAAGGCTAAACAAACACCTCACAATCTTTCCCGGTCTTAAAAATCATTCATCGGACTGAAGGTTCTGCTAAAGAATAAATTTATTTAAAAATTATAAATGAAAATTTATTACTTACTACTCTTTGGTGACTGGTCTATGCTCTTGAAAGCCATCTATATCGATAGGCAATTATTTTAATTTCTTCTATTTGGAAAAAAACATGCATAAACCATTTGGAATTAAAAGTTTCACAATTGAAGCACACATAATCTGTAATTATGTATAAAATCTCTATAACTTTACAGAAATATAGCATCTTTAATAGCAGCTCAAGCACAACGTGAGAAAAACGTGGTCAAATGTCAAAAAATTGCCGAAATGACAAAACCAGAGGGTGAGCAATTAGACCTTTGCGCGGTGCCCAATGCCCTCGCGCAATCAAAGTGAAGTTTTACAATCCTCGGAGTGGCGTGACGCGCGAGTTAGTCGAGGGCCGTGCTAGATATACAGAAATATTAAACGTCTAGTTTTAGAAGTTAGTAGTGACATATTCAAAGCAAGTTCTTAATATTTGTTTGGTCAGGCTGTTTTCGAGTATTTATAAACTCAAAATTCAAAAAGGGCTTCATCCATTGAAGGCAAGTAACCCTAAAACGACGAACTTCTTGACGTCAGCGAACAGGTTTTGAGTCTGCTCTTTGAAATATGCAGAACCTACGTTATTGAGACACGTATAGTGAATGCGTGACAGTCGTATTGACAGCTTAAAGGTTAAGCATGACGTAGGCCTTGGTTTTTCTTTTCTTTTAAATTTATCCCTGGAAAGGCAAAGGAATCTGTGTCCGTACAGCCATGTCTTTAGCGTATTTCTTCTTTTTAAGCGCCTCCCATTCTTCGTAAACATACGTGTTTTGTTTATGGAGAACTGTGCCGACGAGAATCACTGCCAAGGCGAACGGGTTATAAACCGCAAAATATTAAGTTGCCAGTTAAATTTCTCGCTAGCCTAATTAACCTATTCGTTCACTTCTCATATTATTTTTTTCTTAAAGCTTTGTTTTGGCCAAAAGGTGCCTAATACAAGATAATTTTCCACGTTTAAAACGTATGAGTCACCAACTTCAATCCTAACACGAGTTCGCACAAAGTATATATCTAGTATATTTTGCGGACTACAATGCCTATTAGCAGATAACTACAAGCTGAAATGTCATTCATTTATTTAGATGATGTTCTAGTTTGTAGTATTTTTTGTTTTTGTTGATTTTTTTTAAAAGCGCTGAATCATTTTCGATAAAATTTATATGGGACCTCTTCAGGAGTATACTCTTTCGAACAAATAAAGAATTTTGAAAATCGGACAACAGTTGGCGGAGTTATCGCGTAACAAATATACAAAAACAAAAAAAATACAGTCGAATTCGACACAGTCGAAATACAGTCGAATTCTCAATTGAGAACCTCCTCCTTTTTTGAAGTCGGTTGAAAAATAAAATAAAAAACGCTGCGGAATGACTCTGCAATTAGAAGTATATTTATTTTTCACACTACAGCAGGCCGAGTACGATAGTGACAGCGCCGCGACAACACCGTGGTCCTATGTCAAAATGTCAACATTGACAACGCCATAGGGCGAGCAAGCCTTTGCGCGGGGCCCTCGCGCAATCAAAGTGAAGTTTCAGCGTGAGCCGAGCGCGACTTTGTCGTTATCGTGCTAGAGCTGCAGGGTTCCAACAGTTTCCTCACTATGGCCTCTTTCAATAAACATACATACACCGCTCATGCCTTTGTCCCATTGGGGTAGGCAGATACCACAGATTGCCACTTGCGACGATCCAAACATTTGCTTTCTCAACATCTTAAATATATAAAACAGAGTCGGGTTTGTTCGAACACTTATAACTCCAGAATCGATTTTGATAAAATTTGTAGCTGATACCCTGGATTAACAGATAGGCTACATAATTTTCCCTAATTCCCACGGGAACAAAGTCCCGAGCGGAAAGATAGTTCATAATAAATTCGCTTCATAAATGCTTTTCGGATTCGGGTATCGCTCCCAATATAATTATTTTTTGAAATTTTAGACTAGGAATTTCATAAGTACCTCAATATTTTCCTTTCTCCAAGATTTGTTTAGTTTATTAGCAGCTAACCAGAGATTTGACAATGTCATTTTCATAATTTTTTTTGACATTTTGTCTGATTAGCTTCTAGCCGCGGTTTAACCGTTGGTTATATTTTTGGTAAACACGAGTCTTAGGCCTTAGGCTGCTAATCGTTGGTTCAATTTTTGGTGAACACTGGCCTTAGTGTGCTAATTTACATACTTAATTTTCGGTGTAGTCATAACACCGTGAAATATTTGTATTTTTTTTTATTAGCATAAAAAGGCGAGTTTATTTATATTGCAAAAGAATGGATATTTGCCCTCTAATAAAAAAATTCTTACTTAATATCCTTACTTATAATATTATAAATGCAAAAGTAACTGTGTCTGTCTGTCTGTCCGTTTTTCACGCCTAAACTACTGAACCAATTTTGATGAAATTTGGTACAGAGATAGATTAGAGCCTCGGAAAGGACACAGGCTACATTTTATACCACAGTTGGGTACGCGGGCGGAAAGCTAGTCTAAAATAAAAATAAAAACTTCTTCACATGTAGGTAATTGCTTGGAGTTCTAAGACATAATGTTTATGATATTAATTTAATGTTTGCGTACCTTAATGACTTGAGATCAGAGTATAAACTAAATTATCTTTTAGTTTGCCATTTAGAATGATTATTGTCTAGACTAGAAGAACTATAGAAATAAACTATTAACCTTAACCCTTACTGACACCATACTCGTATATACACATCAACGCGGTCTAGGGATATTGCACGATTTTTCATACAAACGAGGTCTGTTTGAGAAGCTACAAAAGCATACTCCAGATAGATGGGAGTGCTATAATTTTAAGGCGATCAAGTGCTAAACCTGAATTTTAAATTCTAATCAATAAATTCTGTTTTACTTGAAATTTGTGAAAACGTGACGAAAATGTTTTTTTTTTTTGCGTAAATTCGACTATTTTCATACAAAAAGCAGGCAAAAAGTGCATTTTCGTTTTCGTTTCCGTCACGTTTTCACAAATTTCAAGTAAAACAAAATTTATTGATTAGAATTGAAAATTCAGGTTTAGCACTTGCTCGTCTGAAAATTATAGCCCTCCATGTATCTCAAGTATGCTATTATAGCTTCTCAAACAGACCTCTTTTGTATGAAAAATCGTGCAATATCCCTAGACCGCGTTGATGTGTGTACTCACATTAATGTACACACGGCAGGACATCAGACTATACATGTTGACCTTGACGTCGCCCTTATCTCGCTCGTAATAGCGTCGACTTTCGTAGTGCTAATGGGTAACCTGACATGATGCTGTGTTTACTTACTCAAAGCCTCTATTACGTATTAGGGTAGCACATTATCTACCTAAATCCTTGTTGCGTACCAAAGATGCATTTCGATCTTGGAGACGGAGCCCTACCTATGTATATTGTACTAGTTTTCCGCCCGCAGCTCCGCCCGCGTTGACTACAGGTTATATTGTGCCCAACTATTGGATAAAATGTAGCCTATGTCCTTTTCCAGGCTCCAACCTATCTCTGTACCAAATTTCATCAAAATCGGTTCAGGATTTTAGGCGTGAAAGACGGGCAGACAGACAGACAGAGTTACTTTCGCATTTATAATATTATTACTAAGGATATAGAGCTATTTGGCCATGAACATTTAAATTATGAAAAAGGTTACCGTTTAGTATTTTTTTAAATACTCAGAAATAATGTTACCATTTTTCGTTATTTAAATTTCTACGGTCGATAGTACTATTAGAGATTAGGTACTCAGAAATATATACACCTAGCATTGAAATACATTTTAAAATACGTGCAAAAACTTTTATATGGGTAAAATAAATAAAAGTCATAAATATTATTAACATTGCACGAAAAACCCGTTAAAATTGAATTTTGAAACAGGAAATCGTTTTTTCTGGCATCCGTTAGGTTTCTTTGAAATACGTGGTTTTTACCTTAACAAAAACAACCTTATTCCGTTTAAATAAGAGTGAAATTTTGTCTTTCTTGTGCTGTTTATAAATAAGGGTCCAAAAACGTTGGTGACGTCATTCTGACGTATTGAATCAATCATTGTGACATTTGTGACAGCCGACAGGCGTCAATGCTACATGACAAGGCGAGTTTTCTTCTCCGATCCGTGGTGGAATAGAATAGAATAGAAAAAAAACTTTATTTTATAGGACATACCACCTAAAACAAGTCAAGTTTACAATGAAATACATACAAACAGTAAAGGATTTAGTTCTATTGACCCTACTGACTCTACGCCTATTCGCAAAGGTGCAGTCTTTCCCAGAGAAGAACAGGCAAGAAACTCCAAGGGTGCTCTTTTTAATCGCATTACAAATTTTCTTCTTTTCTAATTTTAACTAAATCTGAAATAACTCTAGAGCTGAGCAGTTAATTCCCATGGCTGCTTGTCTTGTGGTTAGAATATAGCTAAGAACCATCTCGATCACGTCAGCTTTCAAACAAAAAAAAAACGCGCCGAAATCGATCCATTCTTTTGGGAGCTATGATGCCACAGACAGATACACAGACATACAGATACACTCGTAAAACTTATACCTCTTTTTTGTCGGTGGTTAAAATCTTCGTGGCATTGTTTAAAAAAACGAGAAAATGGCAGCAGTTTGATCAAAGAAAATATGAACGAAAGAATATCAGTTATTTCTTATCTAGAGCTGAGCAGTTTCCGTTTTTCGCGGAAAACTAAGTGCGCGAAAATTTCTGTTTTTCGCGGAAAATTTTGAACGAATTTTGTCCAACCGTTTCTTCTATTCACATCCAATTTTTAACCGACTTCAAAAAAGGAGGAGGTTTCTCAATTCGACCGTATATATTTTTTTTCATGTATGTCCGCGGATAACTTCGTCGTTTATGAACCGATTTTGATTATTCTTTTTTTGTTAGAAAGGGAGTATCCCAAGGGTGGTCACATGGTAAGGAAACCAGGCTCTAATGGTGGAATCCTGAAGAAATTGAGGGAAACTCTCAAAAAAATTGTCTTTTTGGGATTGAAGTCGGTGACTCTTACGTTTTTGACGTGGGAAATTATTTGTTTTAAAATTTGTACGAAATGTATCTAATCAGAGCCGGCGTTGCTCAATGGCAGGACGGCGCGGTGTCTCCTATGGGAGCCACCAGTGCTCAAGAGGTTCCCTATTATGTGTAATTCAATTATATTTTGATACATTACTACACAGTAAATGCTAAATCATGTAGCATCTGCATTTTGTTTTTAACGCAACAGGCACGTTCTCATGTCAGATACGTGTTCTGCCACAAATCTTATAAAATATTGACATTCACGCATTATACTTATTACTTTTACATTTCTTCTGTCTCGTAGGTATTTTTTTGGTTATAATAAAAATAAGAATATATTTCTTTTGTTACTAATTCAACAAAACTAATTCAATTCAATTCTTTGAAAAGTCGCGTCCACAATCGTGATTTTGCCAATGTCTGAGTAGGTATTTTAATCAAAATTAAAATGTATAGAATGGCCAAGTCACTATAAACAAGTAGAGAAACCCTTTAAGGGTAGTATTACGTCAGAGCCTCGTCTGTTGATCACGATTTTGGAGCACTAATATGTTATGATGACCCTACACACCCCAATAAAACTAATACCTACTTTGTTATAGTTACACTAAATACAAACAAACCGACCATACGTTTTTATTTTTATTTTTCATTATAAGATGGGTTAACTCTTGACCTCAATCTTGACTATAAAGGTCAAAGATGAGGTCGACGATGGAGCGAGTTAACCCAGAAAATGCCTATAAAGGCACTGGTACTCCCACGCGCCGACGGAACACAGCAAGCTGTTTGGCGTCGGACTTCTGTAGGAGGATGGTCGCGAACCAGACGACCCTTTACAGAGCCTACCACGCCGTATGAGACCATAGGACGACACTTCAGATTCAGAAGAAAATGGAGTGTCGTTGCCTGGGATGGATTACTGGAGGCAGGTCTCATTTGTGTTTCCTTAGTCGCCTCTTACGACACCCACGGAAAGAGATGGGGTGGTGTTATTCTCAACCGATCACCACACGTGAACGTTAAGTTGCAAACTACCTAGGCATTTAAACTTCAGTTGGCAGTGGACCATCTAGTCAAGGTAGCTGCGTTCGAGCCCATGTCTACAGATTCTCATTTCTACAGATTTTCATTGCAACAGAATCTCATTTTTCCTGATTTTCATGTCTACGAAATCCCATTTATTATGAATTTTTTTTTGGTTCTTAGTTTCGCTACCTGCACGGATAAAATGATCACCGTTGTCATTCCGCTGCCTTCTAAACTTAGTTCTTCATTTCACCACCTGAATTCCATTGTTGATGGTACCGTGTGGTGATTGGTTGAAAATAACACCATCCCATCTCTTTCCGTGGGTGTCGTAAGAGGCGACTAAGGAAACACAAATGAGACCTGCCTCCTAGTAATGCATCCCAGGCCACGACACTTCATTTTTTTCTGAATCTGAGGTGTCGTCCTATGGTCTTCTGGTTCGCGACCACCCTCCTACTGAAGTCCGATGCCAAACAGCTTGCTATATTCCGTCGGTGCGTGGGAGTACCAGTGCCTTTATAGGCATTTTTTAGATTAACTCGCTACATCGTCGACCTCATCTTTGACCTTATGGTCAAGATTGTGGTCAAGAGTTAACCCATCTTATAATTTAAAAAAAAACGCCATTGGGCCTTTTTATAATTCGAAAACGGCACGGCAAAATTATATTACCATTGCCTCCTATGTAATAGTAATAATAGAAGCTGAGAACATAGGAGGTAATGGTAATTCAAATTTTGAATTGCCTTACCGTGCCGTTCGAATTATAAAAAGGTCCATTGAATAGCAGAATCACCGTCCAGATTTTTCAACATTTTTCAAAAAAAGATCGTCAATCTCACCCGGAACTATGGCTATATGGCTATTGTTCCTATGAACGATTAAGAGGTAGACAAGGCACTACGGCTCAACCAAACCGGTTATAAAAATTATCGTGATCATGTGAGATATCGGTGTTATTTTCCTATTCCTCCAAAAATAACTATACGTATTCGACAAGGTCAGTTATCAATTATCATATAATATGCCTTCTGCGTAAAAATATTTTTGAATATTAATGATTAATTACTTACAATAACAAAACTAAGGTTGGCAGTCAAGGATTCAAGAATAGCAGAAAATAACATAAAAATAAGTTACCAATGGAAAAATATGATTTTTTTTGGTTACACTTATTGCCTGGGAGGGGAAAAACCTAATTTACCAATTAAGTTTTTTTCGTTGGTTCGTTTAAAACTTTAATGTTAGTAAAAAGACCTTGGTGGCTATTCCGCTAATCCAGGGATTCTCAAACTTATGGCCTCACGTATCCCTATGTTCCCAAAAAACTGCGAACCCCAATCCTTCGCCCCTAAAATGAAAATCCAGCTGTTTACGAAAGAACTATTATAAAAATGATAAAGTAAAAAAATGTGCTATTTTTATGAATTAGGTGGATTGCTTTTCGTCCCTAATTAAGTCGAATTTAGAAGCAATTTGTAATTTAGCTACTCGAATGGATAAAATGGTTACCATTGTCATTCTACTGGCATTGAAACGCCATTTATTAGCAGAATAGCCCCCTTGGTTGTAAAACTCATTAAAGCATCTCTCTTTTGCGCTATACAAATGACAGTGACAGGTATAGTGTGACGTCAAGTTATAGGTTGTATAGGTAAAATGGGCCGCAAAAACAAGTTGTTTTATTATGTAATTGGTTTATTTATTTGATGTAATATACAATGCTTTAAATAAAACAGATGTGTTAAAAAAACAAGTTTCCTCAAAAAAATATTACCAAATTGACATATATAACGCTGGTGTTGAGTAGCCGTTTTTGTAACTATATTTTTTTAACTTCGACACTCTTTCGTGCCCTCTGTAAAATGTGTGTCAGCTGAAGAAACAAAAATAAGTGACGTCTATCTCAAAGTCTATGGTAATCTAGAAAAACCTGTATTGTAAGTTTTATCTTTTGTGTTGCTGGTTTTCTAAATAACCTATGAAACTAAATTGTATTCTTTGTGAAAAAAAAAACATGATTGGTACATTTGTGAGATTGGGGCTACATCCAAATATAGCATAGAATAATATACCACAAATGGAGATCGGAGGCCAATGTTCGAAAACGCAAGGTTATCCGATGAATATATTAATCCCTAACTCGATCACACCAAAATAAGAACAATTAATATTTACAACACAGTGCTCGGATATAGCGTCATAATTATGGCGTTATAGTATTGTGTTATGTGTAGCGCAAAATCACATGTGACGTAAGTAATTATAAGAAATTAAAATAATTTCAATGTTTTGTAATTCAAAGCTTAATTTTCATTAAAAAATTATTTCATTTTAAAATTAATTATAAAAATTGAGAAGAAATTACATAAATATCTGCAACTCCCTTCGCTCGTGTTTTATGTGGGCTCACGTAACAAATTATACATTAATTAACACAATTGTATCGTTAATAACTACATATAATCATCTTTATAGACAATGTTCGGTGCGAACATTTCTGCGCGGCATTTCATTTCCAAAAAATATTAGTGAATCGGGTAAGCGTTTTAAAAATACTAAATTAGTCATATTTATGAAAGAAAAACAATAGTAGAGGTAATTACTTTGAGCCACTCCATGCTACATTTGAACGTTCAAAATCGTAAGGTCTTGCATACGGAACCAGTTATTTAATTTACCCAATTATTTAGGAATCTTACTAGCTTTCCCCCCGCGACTTCGTACTCCTGGAAAGTAGCTTATGTCACTTTTTAGTCCTCCAATACCATCCAACTACCCTTTCCAATAATCGTTTCAGCCCCATCTAAATGACTTACATACATACATACGATCACGACTATAATCCCTAGCGCGGTAGACAGAGCATCAGTGGTTATAGAACCACTATACTAAATCACTTCCCTTCAAAAAAAGGAGGAGGTTCTCATTTCGACTGTATGATGTTTTTTTTAGCCCCAACACAAAAAGAGAGGTGTTATAAGTTTGACTGCTATATGGGTCTGTTTGTGTGTCTGTCTGTGGCAACGTAGCGCGTTTTTAAAAAAAATTTAAAAGCATCTTATCAAAATCGGTTTACAAGTTATAGGCGATGAATGTCGAAGGTGGTACACAATTTTTTTGAGTTATTTGTATGTTTGTTACGCGACTACTCCGCCAATCATTATTGATTTTGATGATTTATTTTAAACGGTTGTTAATACTTACTTCATTATATTTTTACTCTTGAGATACAGGTCTTCATGAGGTTATCCTTCACCTCTAGAAACCACTAATTAACTTAGTATCATCTTCATGTAACTGAAC
Organism: Aproaerema taeniolella; assembly: GCA_949987775.1. Lineage (NCBI taxonomy): Eukaryota > Metazoa > Arthropoda > Insecta > Lepidoptera > Gelechiidae > Aproaerema > Aproaerema taeniolella. The sequence continues at coordinate 4,624,292 of OX465267.1, read as the reverse complement.
AACCTTTGGTTATCCGAAAATGGACGACTATAATTAAGTTTATTATCGATGCGTAAACATCTTTCATTAAGGTTGATTTTTATTAAAAATGTTGTTAAAAAACTAGTTAAGGGACCACCCATAAATTACGTTATACGTCAAGAGAGGGGGAAGGGATTAAAGAAGTGTGACATTGTGTGGCAAGGGTAGGAGGAGTCATAAGTTACAATGACGTCACATTTCAAGATTTATATATAAAAAATATAAATATATAAAAAAGTTTTTAGTTAGACGTGTGTATTTGTGTGTCTGTTTGTGGCATCGTAGCTCCTAAAAGTATGGACCGAATTCGATGCCGTTTTTTTATTTGAAAGGTGACGTAATCAAGAATCTTAACGCTCACGGGGTAGGCATAACATCATGTGGTTCTGAAACCACTGGACGCCACATTTTAAAAATAACAAAAAATGGAAAACATGCAAAATATGTGACGTCACATTAGGGTGGGGGAGTCTATGTAACCAGCTGCGACAGGGAGGATTAAAAAAATAATGGAATTCGCGTGACGTAGTTTATGAATGACCTTCAATTTGAAAGTTGCTCATCTTGTCATCTAAATTCGTACTCGGCCACTGTGTCAATGTCACATCGCTCAGTGGGGTAACGACAGCAAAAAAAATAGGTGTGTCATAATCTGATTTTAAATAATTTTTTAATTTGTTGTTTGCTTCTTTGACATTAGATTTAAAAAAAAATTGTCAATTTGAAATTTTACATTATAATGATTTAAATGTATTTGATTCTGTATGTGATTGATGTATTTTGTTTTGTATGTTTCTAATTGTATAATATGGGCAAAGCTGAAATAAATGAGTTAATAATAATAATCGCTGATTATAACAGAAATGTGACCAGTTGTTACAGGGGAGGGCTAAAAAAATAATTAAATTCGTGTTACGTAATTTATGAATGGCCCGTTGTATGAAAGTTGCTCATCTTGTCATCTATATTCGTACTTGGCCACTGTGTCAATGTCACTTCGCTCAGTGGGGTAACGACAGCACAAAAAACTAGTGTGTCATAATCGGTCATTATAATATTAATTGCTTAATTCTTTCCTGCTGGTGAATACTGGGTGGTAATGTGGTAATAAGAAAGTGATTCGAATTTTGACTTAATATGGGATACATTATTATTGTTATTTTATTATAAGATGGGTTAACTCTTGACCTCAATCTTAACCAAGGTCATAGATGAGGTTGACGATGGAGCGAGTTAACCCAGAAAATGCCCACAAGGCACAGGTACTCCCACGCACCGACAGAACACAGCAAACAGTTTGGCGTCGGACTTCGGTAGGAGGGTGGTCGCGAACCAGACAGCCCTTCACAAAGCCTACCACACCGCATGAGACCATAGGACGCCACCTCAGATTCAGAACAAATTGAGGTGACGTTGCCTGGGGTGGATTAATAGGAGGAAGGTCTCGTTTATGATTCCTTAGTCGCCTCTTACGACACTCACGGAAAGAAATGGGGTGGTGTTATTCTCAACCGATCACCACATTAAGTCAAAAGGTACAGGCTGGGCAAAGGCCTTTTAACTTACTTTAGTATCACTATCACATGTGTGCTGATTGTTAAAAAAAATGTACTGCCTTCTGTCAATAGAAACATTTTATAACTCTAAAATTCAAAAAAAAATCATAACCCTCGACATTTAGAGCCTTACCACACAAAACAACACTAAAACTTAGACAATGCTTAAAACCGGATTGTGTCAGTTTTTGTACCTATTAAAAAAAATTACGTAAGTCAGTTCTAGACATTGTATAAGTGGTGTTAGCAGTTTTTGCATAAAACTCTTAAACGGCTGAACCAATTTTGATCAAATACAGCGTAGAACCATCTTCATTAAGTCAGCTTTCAAACAAAAAAAAACTCGTTGTCATTGGTCCATTCATTTAAGAGCTACGATAGACACACATGTCAAACTTATAACACCCCTGTGTGTCTGTGTATCTGTATGTCTGTCTGTGATACAAAATTTACAAACTGCTGAATACTTCGCAAACAAAGCTTGTAATACTATTAATAATAACAAAATTAGCGCAAAGTTAATTTGAATTATTTAGTTAGATCCTTATCTCAAAAAAATGCGATAAACCAGTTCCAAGTTAAATAGTTAGACCTTGCAAGTTTGTTGGAGTTAAATATTCGTAAAATTATCGTTCTAGAATTCAGTTAGCAATTTTTTAATTTTTTTGAAGACTTGTGCTAAGTTGCTAAGTAGTTTGCAACTTGGTTGGCAGTGGAGCTGCTAGTCAGCTTTTCCTAAGGAATTTGTACGAACGTTTAAAACAATTTCAACTTTTCATGATGGCAAAAAATATGTTTCTTCAAATTTGTTAGCGAAAATTGAGGATATGAATCAGCCCACGAAAGTAAACAACATTTCCCAACTAAACAACGATCTCAGTATTCGTATATTTATTATTATACTTATTTATAAATTGTAAACCTCTATGGAACGTATTATATTATTTAAAAAAGCAAGTATTAACAAGAAAACTTTATCTAGACTAGACAAAGGCACGGACATAAAGTCTGTAGATGCTAATAATAACACATCATTAAAAAAAAAACTTTTCCTAACCCCAACTTTTCCAATTACCCCTTAAAGTTTCATTAACAAATTTGTAGTCACCCCATAAATTTATGGGGGATCAATCGTACAGCGTTGTATGCAGTGGTGATATTTTTTTTTACATTTCGACCTAGGTGAAAGCCTTCAATTTGGTAAATAACTTATTTAAAATCTGACGCGGTGATAGCCCAGTTGGTAATGAGCCGGACTTGTAACTGGAACCGCTAAGCGGTTCTGTACCACTAAATTTGTCTTTTCGGATTTATGTACGGATTTCTTATCAATTATCACTTGCTCAGCGATGAAGAAAAACATCGCGATGATACTCGCACGTCTAAAAAAATTCATTTTCGAAAGACGAGCGGTCCACCAACCCGCATTGGGTCAGCGTGGTGGACTATGGCCTGAATTCCCTTCGTGTTCCATACCAGTCCACTTGGCGGGGACGTATATGGGCTGATAAAAAAAATCTTCCGATAAATCTGTAAGATACAGCATCAATACTATGGGGCACTTTAAAATTGGTTTAATGCAACCTCTAGGACAAACTAAGAATGTTAATGAATATTTACCTAGCACCGCACAGACATTTTGAACTTGGTCAGACTTGCTTTAATTAAAATAACAAGTCTAGAATTATAATGAACACTATTTGTTGACCGAGCTTTAATCTTAGGCGCCATTTTGTGACTTGCAGTCCTAATGACTTTAAACTAAGCCCAAAAAATGCATGTAATCGCAGACATTATACACGACAAGATTACGCTGTCTCATCTTCCGAGCTTGCCATTATTTTTCTATCTACTGTGACGTAAGATGAGCGATTTAGTGATGGGACGGTGCTAAATGCTCCCTTTTTGACACGCTTGCATGCGTCGTCTAGTCGTAGGTATATATGTCTGTATTGTTAGCTAGCCGCATTAAAAATCTTGTGACACAATTTTCACCTCTCCATGTAACATGTGCGATCAGCCGATTTGCCTAACTATATATATTCTGTGCCTTTGAATAGGAACTAGATTTTTTAAAAGAATTTTATATGTATAGGGTTCCTAAGTTTAACTAATTCAATAAGAAAAAAAAATCTAAGAGTGCAAACAAAGACTTTCATAGTCTTTCTATTTTTGGCGCGAAACAAACAAATCGGAAAGGTTTCTTGTGTAACATCTTTTATGCAAGCCTCTGCTCACGACATTTGCAATTTGAATAAACTTTTGGGATTCCGTGAAGTAAGGAATACCAGTTTTTGTTTCTGGACTTTGATTTCGAGGAAATATTTGAAAATTCAAACTCCTCGTTTGGTTTATTAAAGGAATTTGTGACGTATTAGTTGAAACTCTTAAGGGAGGTTTCTAAATTAAGAAAAAACATTGTAGTAGAATCACTGTCGTTAATTACGTGTACGTGTGGCTCTTAAATATTAAGCCCTCGCGCGATTCTTGCACACCCGTGTTTGCAGGATTTGTATCGCATTTTTGTCCGTGTGGTGATCGGTTGAGAATAACACCACCCCATCTCTTTTCGTGGGTGTCGTAAGAGGCGACTAAGGAAACACAAATGAGACCTGCCTCCTAGTAATCCATCCCAGGCAACGACACTTCATTTTTTTTTAAATCTGAGGTATCATTCTATGGTCTAATGCGGTGGGGCCGTCTGGTTCGCGACCACCCTCCTACCGAAGTCCGACGCCAAACAGCTTGCTGTGTACCGTCGGAGCGTGGGAGTACCAGTGCCTTTATAGGCATTTCTGGGTTAACTCACTCCATCGTCGACCTCATCTTTGACCTTATGGTCAAGATTGAGGTCAAGAGTTAACCCATCTTATAATAAAAAAAATGCGGCGAAAACAAGCGCGCGACGGGAAAATGTAGAAAACTATAGAAATATAAGAGACGTCTGACAGGGCCCCGATTCTATAACTTAAGTTGTGTGTCGATGGAATGGTCACCATTTTATCCGTATTTCGCCACCTGAACAGATAAATTGGCCTCCATTCCATCGACACACAAGTTACAAAATCGGAGCCCAGGACTTAGGTTCAAGACCGAATGTGTCACCTTCAGGATGACATAAAGGAAGCGGTTAATTTTGAATTCAAAAATGGAATAAATTATGGTCATGAAAGACGCATACAGCCTTGTTAAAAATTCTTTCAAATACAGGGATTCATTCTAGATCCCAATGTTTGGGCTGGTCCAAGAATGTTCTTAAAACATGATAATAATAATTTTATTACGCATTTCGTTTTTTATTAAGCAACTGTGTATTGTAAATCCTGTGATGATTTTGACTGTACATTTCACTGCTATCCCATAATCCCATCCAAACACATTTATAAGGTAATGAATTGAAACTATATTACTTATCGCACGGGTGTGTTATGGGCTATGTATGTGACAACCTTTAATTTGTGTTATAAGATTGTCAAGTTGTATAAATAGCCGTTGCTTTTCTTCAATAAATAACAAATAATAACTAATGAAAGTTGTAACTGTCAAACAAAAGGTATTTATATTTAGAGAATGTAGTAAGTATTGTTTTGTGAAAGGGTCATCATCAATTTAGGCCAAAACCGAAGGGTAATATAATATTATCCTTTTAATTGAAGGTGTGCAAAACATGTTTCGGAGATTTCTCTGAGACTTTCTATCTTAGACCTTTTTACCGAAATTATATTTCATGAAATAAGTTCTAATCTTAGATTTTTTATCTTGAATCAAATTACTCTCATGACAGCCTCATAAGAGCCTTCAAAAATAAAAAATGTCCTGGAAATCAAGGAGCAATCCTCATTTCCAAGACTTTTCTAACATAAAGAAATATATTTTGCTATGTCTGAAAGAGGTACTAAAATATCTCCACTATTTTTTAAACACCTCTCAAGTATCTACGCCTCAAGAGTACGCTCTACTGATCTTAAAATGAAGACTTACTTGAAATAAATAATAGTAGATTATACAACGAGGGAATAAAGCAGTGTATTTTGTCACGGGCGCTATATTGAACCCCATGTGTTGAACAAATTCACCAGCTTATAGCATAAGCTGTATATGTAAAGCTGATTTTTTTTCATAATTTTTATAATTTAGGGAAAGTCGTTCAGTTTTGTGAGCTGATTCACATCTTTAATTTTCGCTAACTAATTTAAAGTCACCCAATACTGATATTTTAGTCTTTATTATAATTGATGACTATGTAATTTATAACACTTTAATACGCTAAAAATCGCAAACACGTGTCCGTTTATTTGCTGAAATGTCAAAAAAAATTGTTTTCTCCATACAAACTTTGAACCCCCATTTTACCTCCCTAGGGTTTAAATTTCGAAAAATCTTTCTTAGTGCTTGCCTACGTCATAAAATATACTTTGCAATTTTTTTTCAAAAGCTTTCTAGGTCTAAGGGTTTGCGCTGGGCGTTGATGAGTCAGTGAATCAGGACCTCCAATTTTATATATAAGATTTAATGTAAGAAACTTTGACAGCTAAATAAACAATTTTACAGTTTAAAATATAAATTTAAAAAAGAATCATCGAATGATGATAGTTTCTTTACTTAAACTGCAAAAATTGAATAATCATTTTTTACTCAACTAAAAAAAGGTATTGTTTTGCAAGAAAAATAATAAGAAAAGAAGACAGCAACTAGAATATTAATCAAGGTTCAGTTGTTTGTTATCGACCTTTTGTGCTCTTGTTTACGTAACCCTAATCCGTTAGTTTAGCATTAGTTTAACTTTAACTTTAACCGATGTTTAACTTTAAGGTAAATAAAGTGGGTGTAAGGAGTAGCCGAAAGCCTTGAATTCTGACCATCATCTAAATATATAAAAGGAGAAACTGACTGAATGACTGACTGACTGACATATCAACGCACAGCCTAAACGGCTAAACGTAGGCACTTGAAATTTGGAAGGGACGTAACTTAGATACCGTAGAGGTGCACTAAGAAAGGAATTCCCGAAATTCCCACGGGAACGGGAATTAGCGGGAAAATCCTTTTGTATGAAAAATCTAAACCGCTTAAGTTAGACGCTTGAAATTTGGCATGCAGGTACCTTAGTAAACTTAAAGCTTAGTTGCAACAGAATATTTCAAAATTCCCACGGGAACGGGAGTTAGCGGGAAAAAACTTTTGTATGTAAAAATCTAAATCTTAAACTAAATCAATATTTAATAAATGGACCGTCAATAAAGTGTAATCAGCCAATCTACTATATAAAAATAAGTCGGGTTTTCCTTCCTGACGCTATAACTCCAGAACGCACGAACCGATTTTCACGGTTTTGCATTCGTTGGAAAGGTCTCGGGCTCCGTGAGGGCTCCGCCCGCGTCCTAATTTTTTTAAAAATAAAAAGTATCCTATAAACCTCACGGAGCCCGAGACCATTCCAACGAATGCAAAACCGTGGAAATCGGTTCGTGCGTTCTGGAGTTATAGCGTCAGGAAGGAAAACCTGACTTATTTTTATATAGTAGAGAGATAATTGTAAGTTAAATGAAACGTAAACAATGAAAAAAATAATGTCGTAGATCAGTTGTCAAGATCATCTGCAAAGCAAATTATCCTTAAGTAGGGGGTACATAATAGTTTGCTGCTCTTTTTGCTGACATTACAAGTATGGTTAGCATGTAACCCAGTCAGGTAATGTGAATGCGGCGATTATGTAAATTGTACACCTTTAGAGTTCCTTAGATGAATTGTTTAGACGGGGAAATGAGTCAGTTTTAGGAGAATTTTCTGTTTGATTTTCTAATTTAAAATTACATCAATTTATACTGGTATAAATACTTAAATTCTTGAAATAAAATTTTAGAACGGACAGCCATTTCTATAGATAGCCAAAAGTTTATTCTTTGTTGAGAAAATTACAATTAATTATTTTTTTCTTCTCAATTTTGACGAGGCCTAGGGCGTCTTAATATTTAATTAATGATGGCTGGATATTACACATATATACGCTCACGCCCATAGTCCCTAACGGGGTAGGCAGAGCATCAGTGGTTCTAGAACTGGGGTTGGCTGGATATTTATTAAGAGATAACTGGCAAAAAGATAACACTAAAAATAATTACTCTTATTCGTTTATACGATACCATTGTTATTTATTTTCCACTTCAAAAACATACAAACACACCACAAACAAACGTATTCTACTCGAATGTTAAATAATAAACATGTGAAAACAATAATAAAATAAATGATAATTATCAATAAAATGAAAACCAGAACATTATGGAACATATCATATTATTTTTTCAAGCCATAGAAAAACATATTCTACAAACACAGATAAATACGGAACCTAAAAGCTGGAACCAGACTCACTCTTGCCAACATTTTTGCAAATCTGTCAAGACAACGATGTCAAGGGCGGTATCATCATTCGCATAAAGGTCATTGTCGTATGCACTACTACCACTATTATGCCCCGGTGACTTCCGACTGTAATAAGTAATAACTTCATGACTTATGCGTCCTACCATAATTATTAATGTTTAAAGGTATTGTAGGTACTTATGTACAAACATCAGCGCAACGCTTTATACAGGTTGAAAAAGAACCTCCTAGCTTTATTGAAAATCCTGAACCAGTATCACTTACTGAACACTTTTTTTTTGGGGGGGGGGGGGGGATTTTTTTTTCTTTAATGTAAACACCACTCGGGCGCACCCCCCGAGCGCTACCCGCACCCCTCGCGTGCCTGGTGTAGGAGTAATGTCTACGTTTAGGCAAAAAATTAGTTATTCCCATTGAAAAAATAAAAAAAAAAATTTTTTTCATAAATGTGTTCTTTGAGTGATACTGGTTCAGGGTTTTGAATATAGCTAGGAGGTTCTTTTTCACCGAGTATAGTTGAATTAAGATAACTCTAAAATTAAAAATGTTATATCACCCCCAACAATCGATTGCTTATAACTTTTAAGCAGCGGAACCAATTCTAATCAAATATAGTTAAGAATAGTTCATATTTTTTTTTAATATGTTTTTTATTTCGCCTATGTAGTCTTTCGCCTCTGCTAGGAAAGGCCTTCCACTTTCCTCAGTCCTGCGCGAAAGTCCACCAGTCTTTGCAGTAAGCGTTTAAGTTCAAATCATTGTATATTTCCATAGTTTTGCTCGATTTTTACCTGGAAGCGAAAAGTCTGTAAAACAATTCTCCGGTCCCGTATCATTCCTTCTTCTTAGCTTCATTGATATTAGAACTAGACAAGAATAGATAGAAAGATAGAAATGAATTTATAAATTCACCAAAATTATTGCAAATATCCCTTCTTAGAGATTAGCTCGTCTTTATCAACTTAGTACAATTTGTAACTTTAAACAAATGTCGTTGAGGAAGGCGAGCTTATCTCTTCCAGTCAACCAAGACTTAATTCATTATAGAAAATGGCTTTACTCAAGTTACGAAGATCATTCCTGGCCATCTTCATGCCTGAAGATCACCAAAAATTATTTTCAAATCTTACGTTATTTGTTTTTATAGACATTAGGTCTTTGCCATTTGGCCTCTGTCTTGGTTTAACTCTGACAGCAAGGTTAGTCAAGTTCACCACACACTTGACTATGCCTACACGATAATTTTCCACGTTAAAAACGTATGAGTCACCGACTTCAATCCTAACAGTTCGCACTAAGTAGATATCTAGTATTTTTTGTGGACTACAATGCTTATTAGCAGATAACTACAAGCAGAAATGTCATTCATTTATTTAGATGATGTTCTAGTTTGTAGTGTTTTTTGTTTTTGTTGTTTTTTTTTAAAGCGCTGAATCATTTTTGATAAAATTTATATGGGACCTCTTCAGGAGTATACTCTTTCGAACAAATAAAGAATTATTCAAATCGGTTTATAATTGCCGGAGTAATCGCGTAACAAATATACAAAAAAAAATACAGTCGAATTGAGAACCTCCTCCTTTTTTGAAGTCGGTTGATAAGGAATGAAGGAATGTTCCTTTTTATAATTCGAACGGCACGGCACGGCACTTCAAAATTTGAATTACCATTGCCCCCTATGTTCTTAGCTTTTAGTAATACTATACATAGGAGGCAAAGGTAATACAATTTTTCCGTGTCGTTTTCAAATTATAAAAAGGCCCAATCTTTTTCTAATATCAATGTGTCTACTCAAAGTTTTTGAATGGAAGTAGCAACAATCGTAAGTCGATTTCGTGATCGCTATTGAGTTTAACCTTTCGAGAAATAGGAAAAGTCGGGAAAAGTTATTGATATACCTTTAGGATTTATTTTATAAGATTTATATGGAATTTGAGTATAAAATAGCTAAGATCTTATTGTGAACCGTCTTTTCTGTAAAAACAAATGATCACGGGCGTTTCCATGCTTCAGAGGGCATGTCAAGCTATCTAATCTATCCCTATGTCGAAGTTCATTTCCGTATGTATGTATGTCTTCATCAGCCCATATACGTCCCCACTGCTGGGGCACGGGCCTCCCTCAATAACATGAGGGGTAAATGCCATACTCACCACGCTTGGCAGACGGGTTGGCGAGGATTTTGATATAATTGCAGAGTTTTCCTTCTCTGTGTGCAGATGAACTTGCTTGCATATTTACCTTAGTCGCCTTGTACGACACCTCGGTAAGAAACAGGGTGGTCCTATTCTACTTTGCCGGGGACTCACACGGCTTATGTATGTATTTATTCTTTATTGTACAATGATAATACAGAGGATAACAAGTTTACAGTAATAGGAAGTTTACAAAGGCGGACTTATCCCACGAGGAGATTTCTTCCAGTCAACCTAGAGGGCAAGCTAAACTTCCGTGCTTCAGAGGGCAAGCTAAACTATTTCGAGGATTTCCGTGCTTCTTTGGGCACTGGTGAAAATGGATAGGGTGCTATTTGTAACCAGCAATTGAAGTGTTTCTCGGTCACTTTATTTTTCTTTCTGACTAGAATTCCGCTCGGGACTTCGTTCCCGTGGGAATTCGGGAAAATTATATAGCCTATGTCCATCGGGGATAATGTAGCTTTTTAATGGTGAAAGAATTTTTCAAATCGGTCCAGTAGTTTCGGAGCCTATTCAATGCAAACAAACAATCAAATCTTTCCTCTTTATAATATGTATAGATAGATAGATATAGATAGATAGATTTTAAATTAGGTAGCAAAATTTTAAGGGATTATTTTTCCAATGAAACTGAACAATTTTCCATGAGGAACCTATATAAAACTAAAAAAAAATCGCTTTCCGTACAATGGCAAAATCAACTGATCGCACTATCTGCTCTGCCTATCCGGATGGATGTTTTATTATATTTTGACCTATGTTCCTTGGGGAATGTTTCATGGCCTGAGTTACAGCCTTAATTTTCGTTAACTTATTTAAAGTCGCCTAATATAAAGGAAGACTTTTTTATCACCATCAACATTTTTTGTACGTAAACTTTATAAAAATTTAACAGACCCGTATTTTTTGTTTCTACTTTTCATATAAATATTTCAAGCTAGATCGTCTGAAGCATGAAAATAATTCAAAATTTTTATATGGAAAAAATTTACTTGAGACTTGGTGATAGTACTCTTCATTACAATTTGTGACATTCGTGTTTCTGCGTTTTACAAAATTCATCCTCTCAGACGTTAAAAAGGGGTATCAAAATCAGAAAATTTTGGAAAAAAATTTTTTTTTCTCCTTATTGACGTTCTAGCAACGTTACTGATACATTGAAAAAAAATTGGATGGTGATTAAAAAAATCACCCTGTATTTGATACAGACGTCACACTGATTTTTTTCGGGGGTTAAAAATAGTTAATTATGATTAATCAAATGCCGCTAGAGCTGTGACTAACCAAAAAAAAAAAACAAATTTTCGAAATTTTGATTTTGATTAGAGGATGCCTATGGATTTAATGAAATTTTTCTTGATTTCTTATCAAACTCGTTAAAGGGACCTTTGTTCTAGGTTAAGGATTTGGGCTGGGCGGCGCGGTGATAAATCAGCGAGTCAGGAAACCGCTTTTTATACCTCTTTTTATCAAAACAAAGTGGTCTTAGTCAGCCCATTTATAACTCAAAAACGGCTAGACAAGTTTTGGTCAAACTTTTGCAGTGGTGCCATTTGTGACCGCTACGATATTCGAAGAGGTTTATTATAAAGAACCGCAGCTGATTACGAAATGCGGAAACCGAGATTATGATTACAATATTACAAACAATGGCCGACCTTCGAATGTATAATTCACGGAAAATGTATTTTATGACAAGAAAAACCATCAGAATATTAATAATGTTGTGAGATAGATGTACGTACAAAAGTGATAATGTATTTTATACACCACCTGCATCTGGAACACGTATTATACGTCAAGTATTCTATATTTCAAAGTAAGCCATTAAAGCTTAAGGGAAATAAAATTGTATGGAACTTCCCTTGGGCATTAATGACATTTAAATATGGAACGCCAAAATTTCAACAAAAACTTCTATCAAAAATAATTTCGAAAAAAAACAAGGCTGTTACTTCCTTGGTCCAAGTAGATTTTAACTATAAAATTTGACACATTAAAGAGATTTTACTTTTATTCAAAATATTTAGTATAAAAACTTGGCTCTATGTCTTAGCTATTGACTTTCCTTTGCCTACGGAACTAAATATTATAAGTAAACGTCGTAGGTGATTTTGGATCTGTGATTTTTATCGCGAATTACTAAATTGTTTTGTGGTAAGTTTTTTAAATAAATAAATAAAAAGTCCAGTATGTAATTCCAGCGACTCTTACATAGAAACGGAGGCTCAAAACATTATTGATGGGATGAATTTATAATTTCTTTTTTACTTAACCTCGCAGTAGGTGTATAAAGTAGAGTAAGCTACTCGGGGATAAAAGTGTCTTAGTCTTGGGCAGACTTGAATCCCTCGCTTCATTCAGGATTCTTACCATAATTCCCTCGCTCCGCTCGGGAATCAACATCTTAATTCCCTCACTACGTTCGGGAATTAACTACAGAATCCTTCAATTCGCTCAGAATTCAATATACTGCCCGTGACATTATACACTGTTTTATCCCCTTGTTGCTTAATCTACTATTTACCCGACTGTGCGACGCAAAGGAGGGTAATGTGTTTATAAGCCTATGTATGTATGTATGTATGTTTGTACCTTTGCGGCACTATTTAGACCAAACGCGTGGGCTAATTTTGATGAATGATATGTCGTTGGATTTTTCATGACGGCGCGAGTGTCATAGAAAGTATAAAAATCGTTATGTTATTCAATAATAAAATAATAAAAGTCTCGACTACTGGACTTACTTATTTTTTTCTTTTCAGTTTTTATCACGCAGTCGGGTTTTTCATTTTTTATTTGATTACTTATAAGAATACAGTCAGTAATTATTTTTCTTTTGCTTGTTGTTTTAAAATTAAATAAATTTTCAAAATTATTTTCTGTTATTATAGAAATTTGAAAAAGAAGACGGTTTAAAAATAAAATGTAAGGAAATGAAATATCTATCCTTTCTTTTAAACGTCAGCTCAAAACCAACTTTTTGTCCACGTAGTTCATTTTTAGTTTACTAAGAATAAGAGAATAATTCAAAGACAGTCTTAATCATTACTAACGCCCTATCTACCGCGATAGAGAATTCAGGCGTGAGTACAATGTATCTATGGTATTTTATTTGTCAGATTGATTTTTGATAATAATCTATGAAAATAAACTTTAAGAAATGCAAATGCTTGCGCTAATATTTTTGGCGATGTAAAAAGTTACCGTTCTATCAACTTTGGGTTAAGAATTGTTTTGTGATGTTCTTTGTAAATCACTTTTATTAACTAAGTTGTATTTTACAAAACACAGACACTTATATTTTCATACTGGTACTTCTAATTTCACACTTTATGGTCAAAAACCTTAGCTGTTAATGAGTTGAAAAAAAAAAGATTAACAATGATTCATTGAATCAGTCATCTTCCTTTTCTTTATTCGTTTACTAATGCAGTTGATTTGTAGTACAATTTGAGCACGTGTTATCTTAGGATAGTCTTAAGGACTAGACTGGGTCTTTGAGTGACCAAAGTGGCAATTTATCTCGAGCGTTTCCGTGCTTCGGAGAGCACGTTAAGCTGTCAGTCCCGGCTGTTGTCGATTGACTACAGTTAAAACCAAGTCAGAGGCCATTGTGTGGTTTGAAAACTCTGACACCAGGGTTAGCAAAGTTCGCCACACACTTGACTATATACCTACACGATAAGAAGAAGAAGATCCCTGAAAATGTTTGACACTGATTACCTAGGTCCTTAAAGTCGGTAATTGTTATGTTAAAGTTATTGCTACGTTATGTACAATACAACATATAACAAAGTTAGTTGTTGTCATCAAAGTAACATTTAGATTATTCTCGGAAAGGTGTGTAATATATTACGACAAATAAGAAAGCTTAAGGTTAAACAAATTAGGTTTTTCCTTTAACCTTCGATAGATATTTACACAATACTATGAGTAAGACAAAAATATCTTAAACTGACGAAACAATGTCAAAAATGAAGTACCAACGCGAACCCTTAGGGGTTCTCTTTTATAAAAAAGTTAGAAATGTAAAAAAATATATTGAAATATACTTGTACGTTTCTGTTACGATTTCGCCTATTATATAACAACAAGAAACCTGACTTTCTAAATAGCTTTATTTTTACCATATAAAATTTATATGGTACCACTTCAGGAGTATACTCTTTTGAACAAAAAAATGGAAAATAGGCCAATCATCACATTCTTTATAAATATTTATAGACAACTAGCTTTCCGCCCGCGGCTTCGCCCGCGAGTCCTACAGGTTATATCGTGTCCATGCTGTGGGATAAAATGTAGCCTATGTCCTTTCCCAGGCTCTAATCTATCTCTGTAACAAATTTCATCAAAATCGGTTCAGTAGTTTAGGCGTGAAAGACGGACAGACAGACAGAGTTACTTTCGCATTTATAATATTAGTAAGGAAGTAAGGATTAGCATAAAAAAACGTGACCTCCTTAACGCACTCTACCTATAGTCACTCACCGGTCACCCATCATTATACGACCACAATAAACGCTCCTTAACTTCACTTATCGATTGAGGGCAGTGAGTTAAGGTTATAGTACGTCTACGCCATATTGGCAGTAATTACATTAATATAATCCAAGCGAGCCTTGAATAAGCAAGTGGTGGGTGCACTAGGCGCTCTCTGTGGCCATGCAAATGTCACCGGAAACACCTTATTGGGTATTACTACTAGTAAAAGCCTACTATAGAACTTCTATGCAGCTAGTTTAAGAGTAGATTAGTTATAAGGTACTATTGAGCATGCCATGCTAAGTCCCAAAACTTAAATTCGACAAAAACAAAAAAAAAATGAAGATGTATTTCACCTTCGAATTCTGGATGATTTTGCATTTTAACAATCATGAATGAGAAAAGTGGTCTAAACGCGAGTAAATATTATATATGTATACGGCCAATTTTGCGGAGTAAAGTTTCGCATGTCATAGTGGTATGTTACATCGCACATTATATTTTATTTATATTACCATCTTATGTAATTTCTTTACCTGTAACTTTGCAGTAAATGTCACAAATTAATAATATTAATGTGTCTAAGACAATAAATAAGTATTGTATTTGAATTTGAACCGAGAGTAAAGAAGTGTCAAATCAAAATGGTTGTCAAAACTGACAATAGAAATCAAAACAGAAAGTGACGTCTTATCAGTTAAATAGCACACAATGTATGAAGATACAATGACGTCTTTCTATTGGAAAGAAGATAACGTTCATGAATCCTGACATTCGTTCAATTCCATTCCACGCCAAAGAATCATTATACGATCATTGAGCTATTACATAATACTTCAATGTATACGATCAAGAAAAGTTACTATGCGGGAACACACTCAAACTATACACACTCAAAGGCCCATACTAAGGTTTTCCCTTGTGTCGTGGATCCCTTGGAATACACACAAAGACAGACACAAACACCCATGACCCGAGAAACGAACATCTGCTTTTCACAAAATGTTTGCCCCGACCAGGAATTGAACCCAGGACCCGTCGATCAAGAGGCAGCGCAACTACCATAATTGTAGTATTTTTTATTATTATTTTTTATTATAAGATGGGTTAACCCTTGACCTCAATCTTGATCATAAAGGTCAAAGATGAGGTCGACGATGGAGCGAGTTAACCCAGAAAACGCCTATAAAGGCACTGGTACTCCCACGCACCGACGGAACACAGCAAGCTGTTTGGCGTCGGACTTCGGTAGGAGGGTGGTCGCGAACCAGACGGCCCTTTACAGAGCCTACCACACCGCATGAGACCATAGGACGACACCTCAGATTCAGACAAAAATGAAGTGTCGTTACCTGGGATGGATCACTAGGAGGCAGGTCTCATTTGTGTTTCCTTAGTCGCCTCTTACGACACCCACGGAAAGAGATGGGGTGGTGTTATTCTTAACCGATCACCACACGGCACAATATGGTAATATGCACATGAAACTAACTGAAATATAAAATACTAAGAGTAAAATTACGCCTTACGAGTCAGTCGCATTTAGGTCAAATCCTCTTTTAGAACGTATGTCAAATGCGGCATCAAGTGGGTCTTAAACCTGTCTTTACAGGGATGATAGACATTGTTATGTGGTGACTTTAAATTAGACTAGCGAAACTTAAGGGAGTGATTCCCCCCATGAAACTGAACAACTTTCCGTAAGAAACCTATAATAAATTCTCAGAAAAAATTTCGACCCTGCAGAGGCAAATCAGCTGATCGTACAAGATATATTGAGAGGCAATTTTTTTTTCATATTTCAACCTATTGTATTGTATTGTATTGTAAAATCCTTTATTGCACATCAAACAAAATAAATACATTTAAAACAAAAGAGATAAATATTAAATAAATTTAAGGTACAAAGGCGGACTTATCCCACAAGGGGATCTCTTCCAGTCAACCTACGAGAGAGCGAGAGGATTCATGATACGTAGGCGTACAACAGGAAAATAGTAGAGACAGAAATAGGTATTGAATATTATCATGGAAATAGATAGACCTATGTTCCTTGAAGAAAGTTGTTCAGTCTTATGGGCTGATTTACGTCCTTAATTATCTCGCTAATTTTAAGTCATTCAATACGTGATAATGAAGGATGTATCACTGTTATCGATTGATACAGTCATTTAAACAAATTAGAGACCATTTGAAGCACTCGTAGCCCATTGGCACGTTAAGCTGTCGGTCCCGGCTGTTGTCGATTGACTACAGTCGTTAAAACGAAGTCAGAGGCCATTGTGCGGTTTGAAAAGTCTGACACCAGGGTTATCCAAGTTCGCCACACACTTGACTATACCTACACGATAAGAAGAAGAAGCGGGTTAAAAACTCTGACACTAGGGTTGGTCAAGTTAAGATTACGTTTGCGCAAGTGGATGAACTGTATGCATTGATGACGAAATAACGTCTATTATAAATAAACAATAAGCTATATTCAGCTTTTATCACTCATAGAATTAGAATGCAGATGAATAGAACTGATTTGTCGCTATTGGATCTTATTGTGCTTTATTACATCCGATTGTATCACTATAATTGGTATATTGTTTGCTTAGCCGCAGTAAAAGCAGAGCTGACATTTTCCTTGTGTTTGTTTATTTTTGAAATGTTTTAAGGTGGATTGCGACAACATTTCCATGGGGATTTTGCCTTTTTTACTAACTTCAAAAAACTAGAAGGTTTTTATTATGATGATGATAAGAAATTAAAAGAATCAGCCACCCAACCTTAAATTAGCCAGCAAAAAATCGGTCTCTCCATTTAGGAGCTGTGACGCCACAGACAGACAAACTTATACAGATACTCGTCAAACTTATAACACTCCTCTTCGCCATTTGCTTCCAAATAGCAAGTAAGACTGGGACTAGGAGCACTAAATTGGATTACTAACTGATCTGATTGGACACTAATTGCAATCGAGAACTGGTAGTTGGCCAAATTATGAGACTAATTCCAGTATATGTCAGCTGCCTCGCTGTTTAGATAGCAGTGTTTCCGTGTGGCTGAAATAATTCAGTTAGTTCTGATTGGGTTGCGCTTAGTTGGGCACCCACACGATTCGGATGACATTTAAACGATATTAACTTTTTACCCATAAAATCTTCGGAGAGCACGTTAAGCTGTCGGTCCCGGCTGTTGTCGATTGACTACAGTCGTTAAAACCAAGTCAGAGGCCATTGTGCGGTTTGAAAACTGACACCAGGGTTAGCCAAGTTCGTCACACACTTGACCATACCTACATGATAAGAAGAAGAAGACCCATATAATGAAAGTATTTTCATGCTTCAGATTATCTTGAAACTGTTGCGTGAAACGATAACAAACAAAATACGGGTCTGTTTTTCTATGAACTATAAAATTTGACCAAAGGCAAATCAGCTGATCGCACAAGTTCTATAGAAAGGCAATTTTTGAAGTGAAAAGTTCTTTAGCGGCGTTGTGCAGTTTGAAGTATGCGGGTAAAACATTTTAAACCCTGATCGAAAATCCGTAAGGCGGAGGGGTGTTTAATAAATATAGGAAATTAAAACTGCAAAAGTCAAGATGTCATCGAGTGTCAGCATAGAAAAAATTAAATTAAATATTAATGCACAACGTTAATGTCATTAAGTTTTCACTTCTGCCGGCACTTCCGGAGTGCAAACCGTTGTTTTTTTTTTATATTTCGACCTATTGTTCTTTGGAAAAAAAAATGTTTAGTTTTGTGGATTGATTTACATCCTTAATTTACGCTAACTATTCAGCCACCCAATATAACCAGAATACAACCAGTAATAAAAAGTTATCCTGTTTTTAGGTGTAAATAAAGAAAAAGTTGTAATAAATCGCATCTTAACCCTCAAAATTGTAATGATAATGTCCTGTTATGAATTTATTATACAAGGGTTCCGGTCTCCCCTTTGTAAGGTCCTTTTTTAACAAAAGATTTCCCTAAACCATCCTTTTAAAACTGGACTTAACTGGCTAACTTTAGCGTTAACCTAAATTGAGTTTTACGAAAGTAAACAATGATTTTTACTATGAATTGTGTTTAACTTTTTTAACCTTTGGTGTCTTGGGATATAAATAAGTCCATATAACCGGGCTCATATAACCCGAATCCACAGAACTACACTGGGCGTCAAAAATAAGTAGTACAGTTTTAAAATTGCGATTTCTCCCAAACTATAAAACTTAGACCTTTGAAACAAAAAAGGTTAAAAAGAAAATTTAATCTTATTCAATAAAAACTTCATGCATTATAAGAACTTATAATGCTTGACTTTAAAAAAAACGAATAAATAAAAACACTTTTTTTAAACTGTTGAAAGGTGTTGTCTTACTTAGGATTTTTGTGTTTGACACATTCGCTGCTGATAAAGCAATTGTAATTGAAAAGCATAGGTATCTTCAGAGAGTAAATTTGACTAATCATGCCTCTTTCACCAGAAGTATGTGCAAGAATCTTAGCTTTTCTCGAAGTGGGCATCAGTATGCGTCGTACTGCAAGGAGGGTGGGTGTAACTTTAAGAACGGTTCAGCGAGTAAAGCAAAGGTACGAAGAGACTGGAAACCATCTAAGGAGACGAGGTAATGGCAGACCCAGGTGCACAAGTACCCGAGAAGATCGCTTTATTGTTTCCACTGTGTTAAGAAATCGACACCTTAATGCAGTTGAGGTTCAGCAACAGCTTCTTCGGACCCGAACAGACTACATCAGTGAGAGTACAGTGAGAAGAAGACTTGCTGAAGCTAACCTGAAGCCTCTAAGACCAGCAAATGGCCCCAAACTTGAGACAGAGCATCGCGTAGCAAGACTACGCTACGCCCGTCAACACGTACAATGGGGCGAAGAAGAATGGGCTAGAGTTTTATTCACAGATGAGTCTCGATTCTCTTTATACACTTCAGATGGACGGCGGAGAGTCTACAGACGACCCGGTGAGCGATACATTCAAGCTTGTATCTCGGAAAGAGTCCAATATGGCGGGGGCTCTGTACACGTATGGGCTGGTATCTCTTCAGAGAGTCGCACAGAGCTTGTGGTAATAGAAAATGGGACTTTGACTGGTGAAAGATATGCCTCGGAGATCCTCAACGAGTATGCAGGGCCATATTTAATAAATATGGGTGATGGAGCCATCCTAATGCATGATAACGCCCGGCCACACACTGCTCACCACGTACAAGAGTACATTCAGGAGGTTGGCATCAACTTGATGGCTTGGCCATCGAGAAGCCCAGATCTCAACCCGATTGAACACGCCTGGGATGAGCTTGGGAGGCTAGTCAGAAGGCGCAGTCCACCTCCTGCCACACTCAGGGCTCTAAAACATGCGCTGATAGAAGAATGGGAAAATATTCCCCAACACCGCCTCCGAAACTTAGTGTTCAGCATGCCAAACCGGATCCAAGCTGTAATTAGAGCCCGAGGCGGCAACACAAGTTATTAAATTGTGAAAAAGTTCCAAAACGTGAAAATTAAGTGGTTGACATATCGTTAAAAATTGATACTTTTTAGTATTTATCTTAATTTTAAGTTTGAAACTTTATTCATGCCAAATAAAATATAACTTTAATAAACTTCGTTAAGTTTACTATAAACTGCTTTTTATTTCATAAGTGTAACTACTATAGTTTAGGAGTAATTGCAATTTGAAAAGTGTACTACTTATTTTTGACGCCCAGTGTATATCAATATGGCTAAGCTAAGACCTATCTCAAGATGTAGGCCTGTGCCCCAATCTCTTTAAAGTTCGGGTGAATAGGAATCTTCTGAGTGAGCTTGCTATATCCTCGACCGCATCTTCGCCCTTGAGCTAGATTGTGGTCAAGAGCGAACCCTTCTCTATAAAAATAAAATCAAATTAACTGTTTCCAAGGCACCAAACATAAAATTTGTAAAAAATTTTTCCAACTTTTTAGACAATTTGTTTGGAGGCCAAAATTTTTTTCTTTTTTCAACCATTGTTCCTTACAGAAAGTTGTTCAATTTAGTCAACCGATGCATATCTAAGTTATAGAACAGTTTGTAAACAATCACTTTTTTTAAGAATTTTTGTTAAAAGACAGTTATTGACCTCTATGTAGCCTTTAACTCATTTGTAATAGAGCCGTTTTTCGCGATGCAACTATTAAACGTGAAGTACTTTTGTCTGTACTTTGCAAATAATTAAAACGGAAGACGTAACCTTGTACTAAGGTGATCTACATCTTACTAATTACTAAGGTGTGCACATACCGAATTACTTGACCAACTTAACATTGCAAAACCTTAACTAGAGCATGAAATATTAAGTAATATTATATAATTTACTTTTTAATTCATTGTAAATGAGATTTAAGTGATGATTTAATCGAATCTGGAGTGAATTTTTTTTATTTCTTTTTTCAATACAGATTGATGTGTCGTTGCCTAAGATAGATTAATATGGCAGGTCTAATTTGTGTTTTCTTAGTCGCCTCTTACGACACCCATGGAAAGAGATAGGGTGGTGTTTTGTCTCAACAGAACACTACACTGTTTTTTTTTCTCCGAAATCGGTACATTTGTGATTTGATAGCATATTTCCAGTAACCCTGTATATCTCTTAAATGGCTAAACCAATTTTGATCAAATATTGTTAAGAACTATCTCGATCACGTCAGCTTTAAAATAAAAAAACCGTATCGAAATCAGTCTATTTGTTTAGAAGCTACAATGCCACAGACATATACACAGATATACAGATACACACCTCTTTTTTGTCGGGGGTTAGTAAAGTCGATAGCGGTGTCAAAGACCGTAGTACTCATTGATGTCATATTACCTCAGTGGTGGTAGATGCTCATGTGACTGAAATAGGAGTGGTAGGTGGCTAAGAGTTATTATGTCTGACATTCAGATGTGTGAATTTTAGCGCCTTTTTTGTGGTAACTTACGTCATTTGTCTATATTGTTTGATAGAGTCAATTGATCAACTTTTATGGCTATAAAACTTGGTAATAAAATGTAATAAAACCTTTGATTTTAAAAATACCATCTTACAATATATTTTATTGATCACTCGTAAAGCTCATGCACGCACGTATATTATTGTAGTAGATTGTTAACCGAGGGTCGAAAGAATCAATTCCCGAGGTATTTAAACTTATATTTAGTTTAGTTTAGTTTCATTTATTTCACGATAAATATAACATTTACAATATGTAATTACATGTAGTGTCATCCATAATATGATCGTCATAAAAAAATAATAACAATAATATATATGTATAGTTAATCAAATAAAGAGAAAAAAAAAGAAAAAAATTATATTTGAGAAAAGATAACATAAAGTCAATATCTATATATATAAAAGAAAGTCGTGTTTGTTACAACACTTATAACTCAAGATCGGCTGGACTGATTTTGATCAAATTTGGTATGGAGGTAGCTGATAGCCTGGATTAACACATAGGTTACATAATTTTTTGGAATTCCCACGGGAACGAAGTCCCGGGCGAAAAGCTAGTTTAAAATAAATGTAAATCTACGAGTTTTTTAATTAGACTTTTTAATTAGTTTTTTTACATAAAACTCTTCACAGCTGACAGCAGTTCTATTTTTAAAGTTCATTCTGGCCCTTAGGTGGGAAGTACTTCTGTCCTACCCTAAGGTTGCCTGGAAGAAATTGCTACCTAGCAATAAGGCCGCCTTGTTGTACACTATGTTTTATGTTCTGTTTATTGTGCTGTATTTCCTTGTGTTCAATTTTTTTTAATTATAATATGGGTTAACTCTTGACCTCAATCTTGACCATAAGGTCAAAGATGAGGTCGACGATGGAGCGAGTTAACCCAGAAAATGCCTATAAAGGCACTGGTGATGGAACACAGCAAGCTGTTTGGCGTCGGAATTCGGTAGGA
Organism: Aproaerema taeniolella; assembly: GCA_949987775.1. Classification (NCBI taxonomy): domain Eukaryota; kingdom Metazoa; phylum Arthropoda; class Insecta; order Lepidoptera; family Gelechiidae; genus Aproaerema; species Aproaerema taeniolella. The sequence goes on along the minus strand of OX465267.1, from coordinate 4,601,734 downwards.
GGGTGGTCGCGAACCAGACGGCCTTTTACAGAGCCTACCACACCTCATGAGACCATAGGACGACACGTCAGATTCAGAAAAAAATGAAGTGTGGTTGCCTGGGATGGATTACTCAACCGATCACCACACGATTAAAAATAAAGTATATTGTATTGTATTGTAATTTGTATGAGTTTTTCCCTCCCTATGGAGGGAAGCAGTATTTTCCACCCAATAATCAGATCAAAATAACACTACTTTCCCAGTACCTATAAGGAATGAAAAATAAATAGGTAGTTAAACGCTACACACTGCTGAAACTTAAAAAAATATTTCACCTCTCCATTCAATTTTATTCAGATTAGCACAAGGACAAGGGGAAGCCCTTGTACGGGAAGACGAATTGTAAAAAATCGCCCTTAAAGTTTAGCTAACTAGTAAGTTAAAGTCAGCCAATAAATATAGCGTTGTACAGAGGCCAGCGCATCAGGTTACTCCATTTTCATTGCAAAACCGCATTTATCACAACAGCACAGAGTGCACGACTGTGGTTACCTGAGTTTCAGCCGTCCTTTCAATGTTGAGTCGAAAGCCTGTTTTCTGCCCTTCAATCGAATATGGACACTTGGTTCGGAAGATGTCTAGGTGTGGCCAGTGATCGATTATCTTTTTTTAAACTTGCAGCACTACATTATCTTTAAAACGCCATCCTATTAGGTCAAGGCTTGTAAGAGAAACTCGATGGTAAATAACATATTTATGATAGGTGCTGGTTACTCAGTGAATCTTTAGGGGTCATTTTGTGATGCGATTTAAAAGAGCAACCTCAGAGTTTCTTGCCTGTTCTTCTCTGAGAAAGACTGCACCTTTGCGAAAAGGCGTAGAGTCAGTAGGGTCAAAAGAACGAATGCGTATGTATGTATTTAAATCGTTTAATGTATGTTTGTATGTATTTCATTGTAATTTTGACTTGTTTTAAGTGACATCCTGAATGTCCTATAAAATAAAGATTTTTATATTCTATTCTTCTTTTGAAGCTGAATAATTTTACCCAAACTATGTAAAAAAAAGCATAGCATAGACCAATGAATGAATGAATTTTGCAAAAACACGATAACTACTCAGCACTGGCTGATCTGAACCTATCAGTGAGGTTAAAAAACGTACACATGGGGATGGGTGACCAAAAAGTGGCAATTAATCATGAGCGTTTCCGTGCTTCGAAAGGTACGTTAACTAGTCGGTCCTAGCAATTGTCGACTGACCAGTCGTTAAACAAAGATTATTAAACTAATTATGAGGAAAATTATGGAATGCGGATTAAGGAGTACAATAGTATTGAAGATCGAGCAGAATTATCTTCAGTTGGTTAAATAAAAAACAGAAACAGGAAATGGATGCAACTAAAACTTGAGTCAGCCAGTGATGAAGACAAAGATGGCAATTCCACGAACCAATGGCGCCTTCACGTCGGTGGAATGTTAGGTGACCACTTCATCTGTTCAGGTGGCCAAATTTAAAATGAATGAATGAATAAATTCTATATTGCACACGTAAACAAAATAAAAACAGAAGGAAAATATTAACACAAGTGCAAAAGGCGGTCTGGGTACCTACCACGATCGTTTAAAAGCATTTCTGTTTAGGATCCAACTTTGACCTGCTTCGCAATTGGAATGTTTTTTAAAATGGTACCATGATAGCGCTGCTTTTGAACTGCTCGGTTGTCTATGGTCCATTTTAAATGTCTGCATAAATTGTCGCTGGTCTGCCTTTGAATCGCAACAGCGACAAAATTGAATCGCTTATAAGCCATCTGGTACGAATAAGCGTTGCAGACTTGTTTAGGTCCTAAATTGGATCGCGCTAAGCGATCATGGTAAACTTCCAGATCACTAAAAGTGATCTCTTCCAGACAACCCTTTGACTGAAAGGAAAAATATTAAATAGCCTGAAGGTTAGTGCGCAGATCAAGAAATAGGTAATAAAAAATAAAAGTTTTAAGTAAAATAAATATAAACAAAATAAATTCCTGAGATGTTATATTACATGTTGGACATAAATAATTACTAAACCTACACCTCAGGCTTAGGTTTAGAACTATCTAAACCTTAGGGACCATCCATAAATTACGTCACACGTTAAGGGGAGGGGAGGGGGTCGACAAAGTGTGACATTGTGTGACAATGGGGTGGGAGGGGTCATAAGTTTCGTGACGTCACATTTCAAAATGTGTTATGAGTATCAAAACGCGTAAACTTTTAACGACAAACTTAACCTCCGCAGTCCCAAGCACTCTTTTTACGTTTTTACTTTGGTTGATACAATGAGTTTTAAGTTCCCAAAAAATAAAAACTCTATTAAGTACTGCTTTTATTAGAAAATTACAAAAAATTTAAAATATGCAAAATATGTGACGTCACGCTAGGGAGGGGGGAGTCTTACAAATGTGACCAGCTGTGACATGGAGGGGGGAGGGGTCAAAAAATCATGAAATTCGTGTGACGTAATTTATGGGTGGCCCCTTATACAGAGAGTCGGCTGTGGGCTCGAGTGTGACGACTTGGCGTTCGAGAGTTCCACCATGGCTTAATCAGGCTGCAGGCTTCACTTGTAAACTAAAACTAATTATTTTTTCAACCACCAAATGCAAAACATGTGATTGTCTTAAATTGGGTAACTTCTATAAAATGTAGTTTACTAATAAGCCAACAAAACCGAACTATTTTCTTTAAGGAATTTATGAAAATAATAAAATGTTTCATATCTCCATACAACTTCTGCGATCATTGATAAAGTATGAAAAGTCGATTTTTGAATGAAAAGTTTTACCTATGTTAAGCAATAAGGCCGCCTTGTTGTACAGTATGTTTTATGTTCTGTAAATTGTACTGTATGTCTTGTGTGCAAATGAAGTATATTGTATTTTTTTTTGTGAATGTCGAATGGCTTTCTTAGGGAAAGCTGTTCGTTTCAGTAACTTCACTTTTTGGTGACTGTAGAGTGACCTGTAACTCTTTGCAGACTGTTCAGACTACACGCAGAGTGTAATTAACAGGTCACAATATTAAATGTACGTGCGCCTGATACCGTACTTTTTTGCCGTCTGTACTCATATGTCTTGTAATAATTTGTTTAAATAAGAATTAGTTAAATATACACGCGTATTTCCATAAACCACGTAGGCAGGATGCCATTTAGTTACTTATGTTACTTAGTTAACTTTTCAAGGTAGTTAAGTATAGCTAAGGCCATGTGAACTTTGCATTAACTAATTACTTACTTAAATGAATAATGTATTCTTTTAATGTATTTGCTAATGATTTACAAGATTTGTTTTTAGTGCTAAGACGTCATGTATTCTGTATTAACCCCCGGGAAAAAAAGAGGAGTGTTATAAATTTGACGTGTGTGTCTGTATGTCTGTCTGTGGCACCGTAGCTCCTAAATAAATGGAACGATTTTGATGCGGTTTTTTTATGTGAAAGCTGATGTCGTTGAGATGGTCCTTAGCGATATTTGATGATTTTAGTAGTTAAAAAGTTATAAGCAAACGAATGTCAGGGGGTTATAATTTTTAACCTCCGACGCAAAAAGAGAGGGGTGTTATAAATAAGTTTTAACTCGGGTGAACGACACCCATTGCTGCCTCGAACTATTGGCGCTCGAAAGAAATGGGTGCCTTTCAGCCCTCGGTTAACAATCTACTATAACGTGTCTGTCTGTGTATCTATGTATCTGTCGGTGGTATCCAAACTCCAAAACGGATGAACCGATTTTCGTTTAGTTTTTTTATGTCATAGATAATTTTATCCCGAGTTTTCTTAGCCAAGTTTCATGAAAATCTGTTCAGCCGTTTAAAAGTTATAAGCAATCGAATGTCAAGTGATTCAATTTTTTTTAATTTTAGTGTTATTTTAAAATTTTGAAGTTATTCATCGGTTCATTCACTTAGGAGCTACGATGCCACAGACACACGTCAAACTTACAACAACCCTTTATTTTGTCGTGGGTTAAAAATATTTCTAAAACTTACCCAATTAGCGCAAATAGGTACTTAAATCGCTGTAATACCTTCAAATCTCCGTTTAAGTACCTTTTGTTACAAGTAGCATATGCGAAGTGTACTTACATTTAATGAGCAAATAAGACTTATTTTAATATTACGTTTCATTTTGATATTCTATTTTGAGAACGGCTATAGAAATGTCACGAAGAAAATTGCGATGCGGATCTATTTATAAGAAAAGGTTGGTCATATAAAATATACTAAAATAAAATATACGAGTAACTATCGGTTACGGGTAAAACAGCAAATTCATAGCGGAATATGGTAAATAGAGAGGAATGTTTTTTTTGACGTAGAGTAGGTAGCCCAGAACACAAAGGAGCCCTAAAAAATAACTTAAAAGTCTCAGGGAACAACTTCGCTTTTGCTTCGTTTACATTGATGACCTATTATCATCCACATATATGACCGTAAATTTCAGTTTATTTTAATTTTTGTCCTAAACTACTGAAGCGATTTCGATAATTTTTTTATGGGACCAATCTGGAAGTAGATGCTACCGAACTAATAATTTTTTTTTGAAATCGGTCTACAAATGACGGAGTTTTGAGGTAACAAACTTAAAAAAAAATCACCCGAATTGAGAACCTCCTCCTTTTTTTTGAAGTCGGTTAAAAACTGGCTCTTTTGGCTCTTTCACGCTGAAACGGTTGGACCAATTTTGATAAAATTTGGTATGGAAGTAGCTGACACCCTTGATTAACACATAGGGTCCATAATTTTTTCAAATTCCCAAGGAAACGATGTCCCGGGCGGAAATCTAATGAATTTATAAAGCCCTAAAATGATTTAGCTCATCACGGGGTGATCGATTTAGAATCTAATACCCCTGGGCATCTATTCCACTAATCAATTACATCTCTATGGCGGTGGAAGACAATGGTGACCATTTTATTCGTTCAGGTGACAAAATTCAGAACTATCAAATAATAGAATAGAATAAAAATAATTTATTGTCTCCACACCATACACATAGTTACAAAGAACATGCAAACAAAAAAAAATAAATAAAAAAATAACAAAATCAAAATGTACTAAACCTATTTAACATAATGTGTTTTAATCTAGGTTGCGGATCACTATGTGCATGCCGCAGTGAGTCAAAAGGTTATAACTCCGTGCGGTCAAACACTGATTTTCAGTTATAACCTGAGGGGCCAGTACGAGATTTAATGAGAATATGAAGATGTGATGGATGTATGAAATTTGTGTAAGTCCGTGAGTGATGTGTGTTGTGTGGTTCCTGTGAAATGCAAAAAAAAATTAAACTGTAAATGTTGTACTTACGCATAGATATTAATTTTAACCAACCCGCACTGGGCCAGCGTGGTGGACTATGGCCTAAATCCCCTTCTGGTTTCGAAGGGAGGCCCGTGCCCCTCGGTGGGGACGTATATGGGCTGGTAAAAAAAAACGTATCAAAACCTCATACACTTGATGATAACCGTCCCGACCAGCAGCGCCACTACCAACTGCACCTTAAGTTACCAACTACTTCGCAACTTAAAATTCAGTTAGCAATGGCGCCTTCAGTCGAGGTAGCTGTCATCAAATATATGAGATTTAGATAGTTCTAAATTTCACCACCTGAACGAATAAAGTGGTTACTTTTATCATGCCTTCGCAATTGAGATGCAGTTGGTTACTACAGGGGCTCTTAATCTTTTTCAATCCGCGGCACATTTGAATTAGCTATGTAGTCGAAATAGATAGGTACAGTTGAAAAAAATAGGCACAATGATGCTAGTTAGGTAGATAGGCATAACTATTGAAACATCCACAGTATGAAACTGAGTTTTTCATTTATTCATTAGACTACTCAATTAATACAAAAACGGTTACCTAAGATTACCGGTGTGGTTAAGATTGGTGATCTCCATACGTTTTTTTTAAAACGTAGGATTGTTTATTTTGTACCCTTAAGGCCCCGATTCTGTAACTTAAGTTGTGTGTCAATGGAAAAGAGGCGATTCTGTTCAGGTGGCAACATTGAGAACTATTAAATTTTCATACATTTACTGACAACCACCGCCAACCGAACGTTAAGTATCTAGCACTGAAAATTATGTGGGCGATGGTGCCACCAGTCAAAGCAGCGGTCATTAGATGTTTGAAATTTAGATAGTTCTCCATTTCACCTTTTTAACAAGTCTTTAACGGATAAAATAGCCTTAAGCCATGAAATGTCTGTACTGTGTCGAAATTGTGACTTAAGTTGTAAAGCAGACACTTATAGCACAGGTTTTTATTAAACCTATTTTAAGTGGCTGCTGTCCCTAATAATATAGCTCAGTGGACAAACCTTGTTAAATATTTTAATGTGCTGGCTATCTTTGTAGTGTCAAATAAACTTATTATTATTATTATTAAAATGGCGACCATTCCATCGACACACAACTTAAAATACAGAATCGGGACCCAGCCCAGGGCGCCGCGGCGCACATTTTGGGGACCCCTGGGTTACTTAGTAGAATAAAGCCCCGATCACGAGTCTATTAAGTGATGGCAGGTAATTAAAAAACCATTTCATTGTTATATTTTGTCCCGCCGCAAGTTCCGATTTCTGACTCACTTATTAACAAAATTAATAAATATTACGCATTCTTAGCACAGTGTCTATAGAGTTTGGTTCGTAGTTTTTGTTTAAAAATAGTAGAAATGTGTTATATAATTATTTAAGTGCCGACAGCAGTGTTATAATATAGCAAAATGTTTATGGAAAAAAATATTTAAACTAACAAGTGGATTTTGGAAATCTTTATTTAAACTAGAAATATGTGGTCATTTAAAAGGTAAATGTATTTTTTATTTTTTAACTATTCCATCCTTCCATTCAATCACGCCTAAATTCCCTGACGGGGTAGGCGGAGTATCGTATTGTTATTAAACAAATAGAAACCAAATTTGACAGACCTTTTTCTAGCTGTTTTAATTACTTTACATCATCATGCTCCGTAACTAAGATTTTCGGCTGTGCAGAGGCTCTGAAAGATGACATTTGCAATTCAAAATGCATTGTTTATAGAAAACGTTCCACGATTCATTTTCAAAATCACTTACGACCCACTACGCTTGTTCTGTAATGGATTTTCATAGTATTTTACTAATCAAGATTAGCAAAACTCCTTGGTAAAACAATCTCTTTTCTTATAAAATGTCAAAAACTCTTTACAAAAAAAACAACTAGAGTGCGTTTCAAAGAATAGTGAGCTGTGCCTAGTTATTGGTAGCATTGCGAATTGTTGAAAATGCAAGGAAATACAGATTATTTTTCGACAATTCACAATGCTACCAACAATTAGCTCACTATTCTTTGAAACGCAGTCTATAGAAATAAATAGCGGCATATTACTTTATCGCTAAAGAAGAAATAATATTACGTTTTGTAATACCTACCTATATAAATGTTTTATTTGCCTCGCATGATGATGTAAAGTAGAATGCTTACCTCGGTTGCAAGAAGCTATTTCACCCTCGAACTATATTCGCCCTTGCTCGCTTCGCTCGCTCGGGCATCTAAATATCTCGGGTGCACTCGGTCCATTAGCACCCTTTGCGAGCTGCGCTCGCACGGGCATCAAATTGGATCTTGTTCTGTAATAGATTTCTTACGTCCCTTGTGTAACAATCTACTATTAAAGTCCATGGTTCTAAGTCATAATAAACCCGAAGTTATTTTATGTAATTTTCTTATGTCATCGTAAATATGTCATAGAAGTTCTGGTGAATACTCGAGTATGCTTTTTCTGGGTGAAATTGCTAGATCTTTTGACCTTATTTTTGGCGCTGTGTTAGAGTGTGGTCAAGAGCAAACCAATTAAAAAATGTTTGAGATTATATGACTGAATTTAATATGAGAAAAAGTAGCATTGTTTGTTAGAAACTCACAGTGTTTCTATTTTCTTAATGAGTCTTGGCAAATAGTATCTGTCTCGTTTCTGTCCTTAGAAAATGAACTTGCTTGTTTTAAATACGAAATTTTCCGAACCACAATAAAATAATAAAAGCACTGTGTGTCTCTAAATAAATAAACTTTTTAAGAATAAAATTAAACCGACTTCGGAAAACCGAAAAATAAAGACAAAATCATTTAATGTCCTGCCTACTGATCCGTTTGCAGTCGGTGCGAAGGCGGCCTATCAAGCTAATTTTATGTATATTGCGTAGGATATTATATTATTTTGTCTTTATATTTCGGTTATTTTTTTTTTCTTAAAAAGTTTATTTTTTTTTTCCATTTTTAGTGTAAATAATATAAAGAACATGAGAAAAAGTGTAAGTGCCTATTTAACTCAAGGGTTTCCCTCTATTTTCATGGGATTCTATCACCAGATCCTGACATGGTGACAATGGGACCACCTCTGGAGTATACCTTTTCGAACAAAAACAGAATTTTGAAAATCGGTCTACAAATGGCGGAGAAGTCGGTGAACATACATTAAAAAAAAGATACATACAGTCGAACATAGAACTCCTCCTTTTTGGAAGACGGTTAATTATCACAAAGATACTTATACATTCACCTAAACATAGCATCATAATAATTACCGACAAAAACAATAAGCTGCGAACAACAATTTTTTGTCGAATAAAACTCATGATGACGCACATTATGATTGCTGGCATTAATTGTAAAAACTTGTAACGTGCAAAAAATAACGGAATGTAGAGATTATCTCTACAGACTTGATCTCATCGAGGTTTTAGAAGTTTATGGGGAATTTCCATTCTGGTAGCTTGTAAAGCTTGACGCTTATAGCACAGGTCTAACTTAAATTAAATTTAAGTGTCAGTTGGCCTCTTTTTTAACCCCCGACAGAAAAAGAGGGGTGTTAAGTTTGACTTGCGTATTTGTATGTCTGTGTATCTGTGTGCCTGTCTGTGCCATCGTATAGCTACTAAACGAATGGACTGATTTCAATACGGGTTTTTAGTTTGAAAGCTGACATGATCGAGTTGGTTATTAGCTATATTTCGAAGGTCCGGGGTGATACAAAATTGGTTCAGCCGTTTAAACAACATTTTTAGATGAAAGGTTAAAAAATATTCATCCTTACACCGTCACAAACTTTCACAAATATACTATTGGTAGGATATATCGCTATAGCGATAAAACATTCAACTTAAAATCTCATAAACTGCTTGCGCGCCGAATGCAGTGCTCATTGCACTGAGAACAGGAGGTTTACCATGATCGCTTAGCGCGATCCAAGTTAGGACCTAAACAAGTCTGCAACGCATATTCGTACCATGATGGCTTATAAGCGATTCAATTTTGGCGCTGTTGCGATTCAAAGGCAGACCAGCGACAATTTATGTTGACATTTAAAATGGACCATAGACAACCGAGCAGTTCAAAAGCAGCGCTATCATGGTACCATTTTAAAAAACATTCAAATTGCGAAGCAGTTTAAAGTTGGATCCTAAACAGAAATGCTTTTAAACGATCGTGGTAGGTACCCTGAACTCAGTTCAGAAAATATAATTTGTAAAAAAAATTATAAACTTCTTTACAATTTTAAGAAGACACTTATTTAACTTTTACATAACTTGAACCACTTACAGTTGAAATTTACAGTTATTTCATCCATTGTTTCGTGTATAACTTTTAATATGTTTTTACTTTTTTCCGTTACACAAGAAGTACGCCTGGGATATCGATAAATGTTATGAATTTCAGAAATTCTAAAGAAATGACCTTTGTTTTAGAAGTCTTAGCCAAACAATTACAATGAGGTATGTTACTGCAATACTTGAGCAATATAATAGCCAACTAGCATTAAAATACGTTTAAAATTTTGTATGGAGAAAAAAAAAACGAATATACATTTTTTTCAGCTAATTATTTCACTTGGTCCACCAACCCGCATTGGGCCAGCGTGGTGGATTATGACCTATGGACTATGGCTTTCGTGTTTTGAAAAGAGCCCCGTGCTTCTTGGTGTGGATGTTTTTGGGATGATAAAAAAATTGAAATTTGTTAAAAAAAACTATTATTTAAAATTAAAAAAGTGCTCTTTATCGCAATTTGTAAGATGATTAAAAATTTTGGAAGTAAATAATTTATAATTCATCCCCTACTTCAGCAAAAAGGGGTAACAAAACACTGGAAATTTCCAAATTACAACATTTTTTCCCTTCTCCTAAAGTTCTTTGACTAATCGTGGAGACAGAGTTTTTAAACTGCCAATAGCCTCTGACTTGGTTTAATTTTTTCCCCTGATTTATGTTCTCTCAATTGTGGTGAAAACGTAAGACAAATATGGTCAATGATTAAAAAGTAAGGCTAAGAAAGAATAAATATTCCAGCAAAAACATAACGTAACCAATATTACTGTTTATAATTAATTACGTAAGAAACAGACACCTTTATAACCTCTGACATTGACATCTGCTAAACAACCTGCGCAAGCGCGCACAAAACGAGTTTCGCGCATATCACAATCTTTAATAAAAAATACGGTAGACAATCAAAAGATTTAAGATCGCTCAGGTAACAGATAACTTAACCCTTGGAGTGTAATTATGTCAAAAGTGGTATCAAATGTTTGAAAACAACTGATGCTAGGCGTATTATAAGATTATAGCGTATGTATGTTCTCAATTTCGCCACCTGAACAGATGAAATGGCCTCCATTCCATCGATACACACAACTTAAGTTATAGAATCGGGGCCCAGGTTCTCACATTTATGTTATCTACCATTATTTCATATGGTAGATAGCGTTATATCGATACTTAACGCATGCCCGGACGGTCTTAGGTGTATGTTCTACAATCGGGTGAGTGACCTCGATAGGTCCAAAGTTTAAGAGGTTTTTTTTGAACCACGGAAATATTTTGTTTTGTTAAAGTTTAGTATCGGTTATGATATTTACTGACTTTACTGTTAATTTCTTAAAACTCGATCAATAAGTATTGTAAAGATTTAATTGATGGTAAAATACTTAGTAAATGGTAAATAGTTGGTAGAGCTTTGGTTAATGGGTTAGATTCGTAAACGAGAGGTACAGAGTTCTATCCGAGATTTGTGAAAATGACTTCCACTAAGGAGACTCAGTTCCGTATTACAGAACGCGACTCAAACTCTGATCTATACTTAAGTAGCAGTCCTCATTGTCATTTTGATAGTGAGAAAGAGACAACCAACCCTTAAGTATATGTATACAGGAAGATTTTTTTATCACCATCCAAATTTTATGTACGTAAACTTTATGAAAATTTAACAGACCCGTATTTTTTTGTTTCTACGTTTCATATAAATATTTCAAGCTAGATCTTCTGAAGCATGAAAATAAATCAAATTTTTTGTATGAAAAAAAAAATCGTCAAATTGACTTGAAACTTGGTAAAAGTACTCTACAACACAATTTGTGACACTCGAGATTCTGCGTTTTACGAAATTCGTCCTCTAAGACGTTAATAAGGGGTATCAAATCTGAAAATTTTGGAAAAAAATAATTTTGTTCCTCCTTATTTACGTTCTATCAACGTTACTGACACCGTAAGAAAAATTTGGCTGGTGATTAAAAACTCACCCTGGCCCTGTATAAAGACTTGAGTCTCCTTCTGGGCCTAAATGGAGACTGAATTGGTTCATGCCGTGTGGTGGTCGGTTGAGAATAACACCACCCCATCTCTTTCCGTGGGTGTCGTAAGAGGCGACTAAGGAAACACAAATGAAACCTGCCTCCTAGTAATCAATCCCAGGCAACGACACTTCATTTTTTCTGAATCTGAGGTGTCGTCCTATGCCTTTTGTGAGATTCCTTTGCCTTTCCCAAAAGGGATAGTATTAAACAACAACAGTCTTTTTATTTAAATGTTTATAATCATAAAGGTGATAGTCTCACTGTGAAATGTTCGACTTTTATTTACTTTAGTTAGACCTACAAGTATGTTAAACAATCGTTACAAATATAAACATTTATTTAAACAGAAAACAAAGCATTGCAAATACAAAATATTTACATTAAAAGGAACATAAAACATTATTATTGTTTTACAGTTTAAAAAAGTTATGAATCAAAGGGCATAAAATATTAAAATCGCATTTGAAGATTTACGCGGATAAAGTTATTCAATCATTAATATTTACGTTTTTAACCTACACTACCAGTTCTTCTTCTACTTATCGTGTAGGTTAAGTCAAGCATGTGATGAACTTGGCTAACCCTGGTGTCAGAGTTTTCAAACCGCACAATAGCCTGACTTGGCCTACCCCTAAGAACTAAAAGAGGCTCTCTGTCCGCGCGCTGGCCTCCCGCACTGCCGAACTGTTCTACTGTAGGAACAAGTAGACAAAAAAGACCAGCATAAAACAAAATGTTAAGGGGCCGTAAACAAATTATTAGCAGAGCAGCAGCTCTAACAACGTGGCTAAATGCCAAAATAGTGTTGAAATGACAACGCCAGAGGGCAATCATGTCTTTGTGCGGTGCCCTTGCGCATTTAAAGTGAAGTTTTACCGTCATCGGAGTGGCGTAGTTTATCGCAGGCTGTGCTAGCTATGCAGGTTTCTGACTACTGTCATGGAAAAATGTCGCTTTACTCATTTTTAATTATGAGATGGGTTAACTCTTGACCAAGAACATCGACGTTGGAGTGAGTTCACCCAGTAAATGCCAATTAAGGCACTGGTACTCCCACGCACAGACGGAACACAGCAAGCTGTTTGGCGTCGGACTTCGGTAGGAGGGTGGTCGCGAACCAGATGGCCCTTTACAGAGCCTACTACACCGCATGAGACCATATGACGCCACTTAAGATTCAAAACACACTGAGGTGTCGTTGCCTAAGATGGATTACTAAGAGGCAGGTCTCATCTGTGTTTCCTTAGTCACCTATTACGACACCTACGGAAAGATATGGGATGGTGTTACTCTCAATCGATCACCACACGGCACAAATACTTATGTATGTATGTGATTGCGATGTCGCCAGTGTCAATTACCAATTACCACAGTCATTCGGAATTCGCTTGACCATGATACTTTATACTATCTACGACCAAAATTTCGAAGAGTGAAATGTCAATACATCTTTGGTCGAGTGGTAGTGATGCTGCCTCTTGATCGGCGGGTCCTGGGTTCGATCCCCAGTCGGGGCAAACATTTGTGTAAAAAGCAGATGTTTGTCAAGTGCGGGACGAACTTGACTAAACCTGGTGAAGCCTCCGACATGGTTTGACGACTGTAGTCAATAGACAACAGTCAGGACCGATGGTTAACGTGCCCTCCGAAGCATGGAAACACTCGTGATAAATTGCCACTTTGGTCACCCATCAGGTTCCCTCCCTCTGTATGCGTTGCTTAACCTTACTGATCGGCTGAGATCAGCGAGCACGACTGGGCTACGAGCGCAACAGTATTTAAAGCTGTGCAAAGCTGGAGCGAGCTCCTAGTAGTAAAAATATCATATACGTCAGGTGTTACTTTTTTAATACTTCTCGAAATGAAAACAGTTTTTAGCATACCCACAGCTTTTTAAAACCTAGCTTATTCCCTTTCAGCTAAAGAGCTTCTAGGCTTAAAAAAAAGTGGCTACGAGAGGAAAAATAACGTGGAAAAAATAGAATAAAAATGCTCGAGATTCTTCTTTTTTTCTTTATTTTTGTCAAAGAGGCAAAGGATGCCCAGGCGGACATCCTTTATACTTTTAATTTAGTTTTTCTACTGTTCATTACATCAAGAGCTTGCGCTTAGATTAGACTCGCATTCTTTGCAGATTTTTCATCATGAAATCTTGGAGAGACCTTAAGATAGAAAATTGCGAAAAGCTCTGAAGCTGTTTTTGAGTAGCCTCAAAAATGTGGTCTGTTTGGGAGCTTTAATTAAGGAATTTTAAAAATTACTCTTTATTTGCTAGAGTTTGCATACAATAATGTCCCATTTAAGATAATTTGAGGTAGATCGATCTAGTATTTACAATCGATCTCTCTTTACAATGAAATTTATAAATACAGTTTATCCTTAAAAAAAATTGTAACTTTACCGTAGTCCCGTTTAAAATGACATCATTTTTTTATTGTTAAAAAGTTACTATTAAAAAGTTTAAAACAGAGTCGCTTTCCACACCACCTCTATCAGAATGCTATTATATTGTGATTTTTTGTGTTTTACGCTGTTATATTTTTTAATGGAAAACGGAGTGTATTCGAATAAGTTATTTTATTTTTAAATAAAAAAAATTCAAGAGGAAAAGACCACTGAAAAATCATTCAGAATTATGGTCTGAATTCGGGATTTCTGTTTTTGCTAACCTGTCCGTTAACCATCCATCATATAAATCTTTCTTGATATTGCGATTGAAATGTTACACACGATCACGCCCATAATCCCTAACGGGGCAGGCAGAGCATCAGTGGTTTTATTTATTTGGTTTAGGATCTCCAACAGTGCAGTCGTTTAGTTTAGAACCATTAGAAGCCACATTTGACACAAATTGTGAGGGTTATCAGATGGAACAAGTTGCATGATGGTGAGAGTTGGTCAGCTTTTCGCCCATTATACAGCAAAACCCTCGCAACCTCTTACAGACTTTACTGTATATCTGCGGGAAGATAAGATAGCTGGCACATTCAAAGTTTTTCTTTCACTCCCAGTCCATAGAAGTAATAATATTGAAATGTTAGGGTCTACATTACATAATGTCTACAACATGTTCTGTTTTGTTCTAGAAAAATGCCTGCTTACGACAATGAGGGAGCCACGATATCCATGGAGGACGTACGTCCAGAGCGGGACCAGCATATCACAATCAGTACCATAGAGGAAGAATTACAGGTATGAATTCCATCCATCTAATACACTTACGCCTTTAACCCTTTCACCGCCAACAGCATCTTAAAGCGCCCATCTTTTACTTGCCTATTTCTATGATATTTCTGTCTCCTAGAGCAGTCAATCTTAATAAAAGCGTTTTAACTAGATATCTTTTTTTATTATTATTATAAAATATGTTAACTCTTGACCTCAATTTTGACCATAAAGGTCAAATATGAGGTCGACGATGGAGCGAGTTAACCCAGAAAATGCCTATAAAGGCACTGGTACTCCCACGCACCGACGGAACACAGCAAGCTGTTTGGCGTCGGACTTCGGGATATCGATTTAGAGCAGTGTTTTTAAAAAAAAGGGTTGCGACCCTCTAGGGGGGCGTGAAGCCTTTAATCAGGGGGTCGCAGGTAAAAGAAAAAGACAATTATTTATAGGCTAAAATAAGACGACAATTTAAGTGAAAAGGCTGTTCCTGTTTAATGATGCCTCCCCCTGCCGTCCGTGCCTACCACGCGGTAGGTACACAATTTAATCTATGATTTAACATCTTCGAAATAGGTCGTAGATTTAGCCTTAAGGAGTCGCCAGAACGTTTCAATTTCCAAAGGGGTCATGAATTCAAAAATATTGAAAAACACTGATTTAGAGTATCCACTCCACTAGCAAAATAGTGGCTTGTATTCGTACGGAACAAAAACAATAAAATGAGCGTGGCGGTGAAAGGGTTAATCCATGACAGGGCTCGTACTTGCTGACATCCACCCCGACCAGCAGCGCCACCGACAACCGAACGCAAAGTTGCAAACTACCTAGCAACTGAACATTCAGTTGGCGGTGGCGCGACCAGTCAAAGCAGCCGTTATCAGATGAAAGGACAACATTCAAAACGTACCAAAATTTAAAAGTGGCTGCCGAAAAAGTAAAGTTATTATTTCAAACGGACACATTATTCTTGACATTTTTTATTATGACAGCTAAGACATAGACATAATTATACTTTATTGCACACCATAGATGACACAAAAACAAGCTGTACGACCTTTACGAATTTTCCTTTTTTAAGCTTAAAAATCTAGTTTTATAAGTGTCAAGAACAAATCTAGTAATTGTCGTACAGCTTAGCTATCATACTAAAAATGTTTAGAATAAAATGTTCTTTCGAAATAATAACTTTACCTTTTTTGGCCGCCACTTTAAAAATGTTGGTATTTTTTGTATGGGCCGTGAATGATGTCCTTTGTATAGTTGTCAGTTTCATCACCTGAACGGATAAAATGGCGACCATTGTCACTCAACCGCCATTGAGGCATTATTAATTAGTAGAATAGCTATCCTGCTAACGCGTATGTAGGAAATCTTGTGTCATAGCGCTAAATACCTTTCATTTATTTGACACTTAGGGTACAAACACTTTACTCTAGTGAACTTCTGAGTAATCATTGATGGTTAATTTTTTAAGTAATTTGGGTAAGCGTGGTGGAAATCCCCTTCGTATTTCGTAAGAAGGCCCGTACCCCTTGGTGGGGACGTATATAGGCTGACAAAAAAATATTTGAAAACACTCATGTGTATACAAACTATATTCTTTTTTAGACCCTTGATTATCAAATTAAGCTGGATTTTCAGAGTCAGCAGTATTCACCCCTTCCAAATGACATAGCGTGGTTTGCCTCAGCGATATCTCCTTTCCAATTGGTGAGATAAAAGAATTTCAAATTTATGTCAAATGTGTGTCAATGTTTTTTTTTGCATGAGTGTAATGTCATTTTTGTCTTTATTTGCATGTGGGACTTATTATACCTTTTTTTTTGGGGATTTGCAGACATTTTTGTATAAAATATAAGTAAACACTATATGGATGGTTTGGGGGTAGAAAGAACTACGTTGAGTATGCCATGGATAAGTATTACAAATTATAATATATTTGGTTAAAGTCAATATTTATGTCAAAAACTAGCTTTCCGCCCGCGGCTCCGCCCGCGTGGACTACAGGTTATATCGTGCCCAACTGTGGGATAAAATGTAGCCTATGTCCTTTCCCAGGCTCTAATCTATCTCTGTACCAAAATTCATCAAAATCGGTTCAGCGGTTTAGGCGTGAAAAGGTAACAGACAGACAGACAGACAGACAGAGTTACTTTCGCATTTATAATGCGAAGGTAACTCTGTCTAGGGAAGTGGGGATGTGTGTAAGCATGTTTACTGTTGGGTATAATGTTATGTTTGTGTTGTTTACATTATAAAAATGTTGTTATTGTTTGAGTGTTATGTTATGTATTATAGATTTATAGCATACCTACCATGTGTACATATTTATATGTATTTTTTTTACGTTTATACATATGAAGAGATATTAAACAATTGAAATATGTATTAGTAAGTATAAAAATATAAATTGAGTTTTAGTAATAAGTAAAAATCGAATTAGTTTATATACATAATTTTTTTTTTGTAATTTTTTTTTGTCGGAAAATTATAAACTAATAAGAAAATTTGGTTTTGAAACGGGTAGTGCAGCGAACTTAATTCTTACTGATTATAATTTTCCACGTTAAAAACGTATGAGTCACCGACTTCAATCCCAACAACAGTTCGCACAAAGTAGATATCTAGTTTTTTGCGGACTACAATGCCTATTAGCAAATAACTACAAACAGAAATGTCATTCATTTATTTAGATGATGTTCTAGTTTGTAGTATATTTTGTTTTTGTTGATTTTTTTTAAAAGCGCTGAATCATTTTCGATAAAATTTATATGGGACCTCTTCAGGAGTATACTCTTTCGAACAAATAAAGAATTTTGAAAATCGGACAACAGTTGCCGGAGTAATCGCGTAAAAAAAAAAAAAATACAGTCGAATTGAGAACCTCCTCCTTTTTTGAAGTCGGTTGAAAAGTGTGTGGGTTTACTATTTTTTTAAATAAAACAAAAATAAATGATTTTTGACACAACTTTATAAAATGCTAGGGACTTCGTTCCCGTGGCAATTCTGGAAAATGATGTAGCCTATGTTACTCAGGGATAATGTAGCATCCTATTAGTGAAAGAATTTTTGAAATCGGTTCAGTTCTTTTTAAGTTTATTCGTTACATACAAAAATACAAATCTTTCCTCTTTATAAAAAAACTAGCATCCCGCTCGGGACTTCATTCTCGTGGGAATTTGGGAAAATTATGCCTATGTCCATCGGGGAAAATGTAGCGTTCTAATGGCGAAAGAATTTTTCAAATCGGTCCAGTAGTTTCGGAGCCTATTCAATTCAAACAAACAAACAAATCAAATCTTTCCTCTTTATAATATGTATAGATGTTAACAATTCTATAGTTTTAAAGGGAGGCCCGTGCCCCGACTTTTATGGGCTAGTAAAAAAAAAAAAGTAGGTATACTGAAAAATCTACTGAAAACTAATTCAACAGCGTTAAGTAACTTTCGTAGCTGCTCAAAAATACCCATATGGTCTTGATCTCCTCTTCTTTCGAGCCAACAGTTTTACAGACTATTTAAGTCCATCACAGCTAACATAGACGCGTGAGATATTTTTTCCTTATGCATCTCGTTCCACCGTCTCGTTCTATCGCAAAGCGTCAGTATGGAACAGACAAAACGACATCTACATGTCAAAATTGTGTCACGCGTCTATGTTAGCCGTGCAGAAAGGAGCCATGGGAAGGTGGTCGTAGCCCAGTGGCGCTCACTGATCTTAACCGATCAGTAAAGTTAAGCAACGTACACAGAGGCAGAGAACCTGATGGGTGACCAAAGTGGGAATTTATCACGAGCGTTTCCGTGCTTCGGAGGTGACGTGCCGTTGTCGGTCCCAGCTGTTGTCGATTGACTACAGTCCTTGAAACCAAGTCAGAGGCCATTGTGGGGTTTGAAAACTCTGACACCACACACTGAAAACTTATATTTAATTTATTTAATTTATTGTATACAGGACAAATTACAAACATTTATACAGACAAATAGAAAAACTAACACAAAAGGCACAGCTTATTTCTTTAAGAAATTTCTTCCAGCAGATCTTAGCCACACACTTGACTATACCACCACGATAAGAAGAAGAAGCCACTGAAACTTATACACCATTTCTGTCACCAGGCAAGAAGAAACAAGCAGTTCAGGTCGCAGAAATCGACAGTATCTTCTAGAAAACAGCAAGCAGTGTGTGTCAGAAGAGCTCATAAGAGATATGGTTCTGCCAAGAACCCTAATGTCATATTGGATGGACTCAATATGACGGTGCCTAAAGGAGCTATGTAAGTATATTTTGGCCAACTAAAAAAATATAGGTTAGAAAAAAGGGTGAGAAAATTATAAATCAGGTCACATGATTCGAGTGTACAGCTATTTTTTGAGATTGAGCAATGAATATGATAAAAGTTCCCTAGGGTGAGTGAAGGATGAGTGGAGTGGGGAGGGGGAAATGTCCCTTTTCAAAGTCAAAATAAAAAAAAAGCTTTATTTCATATAACATACAGAATGTTGCTTAAAATAAGTAAAAATAGTGAATTACATTAGCATTTTTAAATTTAAACTTTACGCCTATTCACAAAGGCAGTCTTCCTCTTTTATAAATATTTATTTGTCTTTTATCATTTTTTTTATTTCTCGTTAACTATTGATAGTATCTCTACAATCACTTTTGCATCAATAATCCACATTCTATATTTTTAATGTAGGACCAATAGTTTAGGACAGTGTTTTCAATCATTTTGAATTCGCGACCCCTTTGGATTCTAAGAGCTATGGAAGAGCGGGTTCTCCTGCTACAGGCAAATTCATTGCCTACTAGGAGTTCCCTATTCCAATTACAATATTTGTAAAATAGTGTTTATGAAAATAAATATTTTTGTATTTGTATTTGTATTTTGTATTATATAAAGTTTCGGCGACCCCCTAAGGTCTCTAAGACCCTTTTAGGCTAAATCTATGTACTACTTCGGAGATTTTAAAACACATAATAAAAAAGTTTGCCGCGGGGTAGACGCAGAAGGCGGCGGGAGGCATTACTATACAGACAACCTTTTCACTGAAATTGTCTTGGTTTAGTGTAAGATTTACACATTTTTGTATTTTTCTTTTACCTGCGACCCCCCCGAGTAAGGCTTCACGACCCCCCCAGGGGTCGCGACCCACAGTTTGCAAAACACTGATTTAGGAGATACAAGGTGCCTATCTAAGTTGGTAAAAATATTAGTTATGCAAAAATTATGAAAAATAACTTGAGAAAATGCTAACAGGTTATCAATGAAATTACCTATCTGAAAGATCGAGATATAGGTTTGTGATCTTCATCTTTTACATTAGCATCTATCCATTGTTTCATACGCCTAGATGATGAAAGACATAATTTGATTGATAACTCGGTACACCGGTGTAGCATTTTATTTTGAGTTAGAGTACACACGACAGCACATCAGGCTATACATGTTGACCTTGGCGTCTCTCCTTTATCTCACTAGTAATAGCGGCGGCTTTCGTACTGTAACTGGGTAACCGGGCGTGCTGCTGTCTGTACGCTTCCCTTATGTTTATAAATATGATTAATAGAAAATCAAGCCAATAAAATCTTTATTTTATTTTATTAGAACTAAATAAATAAGACTTAGTGTTTTCATGTTTAATAATCATAAACCTACTATTAATGTTTTTATACAAAAAAAACTTCCTAAATAGTCTTTATATTTTCAAAACATAAGGCGTGCGCGTGTTATTTTTCTGTTTAGGCTAAAACATGCGAATAGGTAGCTCAAACAAGTTTTGTTTGAGCTATTATACTTATCTAATAATAGCTTCACTGACTTGACCAGTCTCTACGATAATTACAAAAACATACAGTTCTGCAAATTTCTTGTTGTTTCGGTAATCATCGATATCCCGATTTCACACGAATTAGATTTATGTACAGGGCTTTAGGTAAATCTCTTTCTACTTTCTATACTACTGAACAACTTCCTCAAGGAACATAGGTCAAAATACGAAAAAAAAAATTTGATCTTCCATATAAAATGCGCTATATGCTGATGAAGTTTGTATGGGAACTCAATTTTTTTTTCTTCGTATTTTGATCTATGTTCCTTGGGGAAGTTGTTCAGTTTTAAGGACTGATTAACTACCCGAGAGGTTGAAAGAGATTTACCTAAAGCCCTGTATTTGTTTCCATGGGAATTCGGGAAAATTATGTAGTTTATGTGTTAATTCAGGGTCTCAACTACCTCCTTAACAAATTATATCAAAATTGGTTCAGCCGTTTGAGCGTGTTTGTTAACACCCTTACATCCATACAAACTTTTGCGTTTATAATATAAGTGAGGATTTATTCTTCCCCCCTAGATACGGTCTTCTCGGTGCATCAGGATGTGGGAAGACGACCCTGCTATCCTGTATCGTGGGAAGACGAAGACTCAATTCTGGAGAGATCTGGGTCCTCGGTGGAAGACCAGGCAGCCCCGGCAGTGGCGTTCCTGGCCCTAGGATAGGGTATATGCCCCAGGTGAGTCAATTTACTTTTTTTTTGTAAAATATCAGTTTGCTCTTGATCGGGGCAAAGATGTAGTGGAGCAATAGTAGGCTGGAAGGTGCTTGTTGTTCACTTGAAGTGTTAAGAGATTCGGGTTATATGGAGAACGGTAGGAATATTTGAAAATAAGAGAATTTAGACCCATTACAGTAATAGATAAAATAACCCTTTAGACTATCAGCAAAATAGACAAAAGTATTTTTAATTACGCCACTCCGATGACGGGAAAACTTCACTTTGATTGCGCGAGGGCATCGCGTAAAGGCTTACTCGCCCTTTGGCATTGTTTTTGTCATTTTTTTTGACATTTCACAGCGGTGTTTTAGAGCTGTAGATAAACAAACATATGAAATATGAAACACTGACAAAAAAAAACTCATTAATATTTCTTAATTTAGATAACGACTTATTCGAACGAGCATATAATAAAAGACATCATTTTTCTATTAACCTCTGTTCACAGACACGCACACTTAATTAAATAATGAGCAATTAGTATTATGTACCTGTTACGTGAATAGCTGACAAAAATCACGTATCTCAGTAAAGGTAGCAGGTAATACATAGTTACTAAGCTATTAGCTGAGTAATTATTTTGTTTTTCTTGGAAAGATAGTTATAGCCTTAGAAAGGAATGATTTTTTTCCTTTATTGGGTGTCAATGATAGGAAAAATAAGAAGGTTTTTTTGTTTCTATAGTATAAATTTTTGTTATAAAAATAAATCTTTATTTACTTCTGTAGTCAACTTAAACGGGGTCCATCATTTAGGAGTTCATTCTTGAAAATAGTTACAGTAAATAATAATGGGCTATGTGCAAGATTTTTAAAATAATTAGATATTTTTATTTTAAGCAGGTTTAAGGTCCCATATTCAAATAAAAATATATAAAATATTTTTTTAATTTTCAAAATTTTTGTTTGATTTGTTGCTTACTACAGCATTCTACGGTTTAATTCCTTTGCCAAAGTAAAAAAAAAGACGTTGACACATAATCTAATCGTTTTGAGTAAAAACTCAAACCAAAAGGTTGTTGAGTTTGTTTCTGTTTCGTGGTTTTGATTATTTGGATATTTACTGACGACTTGGCTTTGCTACCTGGACTCTACCGTTACCTTCTGTTTCGTGGTTTTGATTATTTGGATTGATGTTTACTGACGACTTGGCTTTGCTTCCTGGACTTTCGAACTGGATTCTGACACTATGGATACCGCTCAGTTCATTAGAGCTGATTCTACCAACTTGCCTGAAGTAACAACCAAACAAACTCGGAAATAAATAACCAAATACAAAATGGAATAGGTTATGTTTTTTTTCTTAATTGACATGACAGCTTGGCAATGAAATACGATTGCATAATGCCGTACTCAGGATTATTTTACCGTACAGAAAATCTTTTAATTATTATATTTTTATTTCAAAAGATAGATTTTTTAAATATATTTTTTAAGAAACTGGACCTTATTCCTTTATGTTAAATAAGAAATAAAACGAAATTAAAAATATTTTTAATATGTCATACATAGCCCATTTTTATGATCTTATGGTGACTTTATGGTGACTTTAAACTTGCTAGTGAAACTTTAGGGGATGATTCTAGCCATAAAACTGAGCAACTTTCCCTGAGGAACCCATTAAAAATTCCCAAAAAAAATCTCTTACTCGGGTAAGCTGATTTTCCACAGTGAAAGTGGTTCAGGCTTATTTGCATAGACCATTTACCCAAGTAACAATGATTCTAGATGTTAAATGAACAAGAAACCTAAAAGGATATACTAAATAAGGAATCCTAAGTAATTGTTTTTAAGATTAATGTGCACACACTTTGAGGTTAAGCCGAAATTGTTCTTAACATAGAACTGAAAACCAGTTAGTGAGTAACAGAAGTCGTTTTTTGTTAAACGACTTCTTATCAACAATGAAGAATAATAACAATTATGATTAGTCACAATCACCCTATACAAGTTTTTCTTCTTCTTATATCTCACAAAAATACACCCCATATTTTTTTTATTAGTTAACGAAACCTTAGAGGGTGATAGGTACTCTCCATGAAACTTAACAACTTTTCCTAAGGCACCCATGTTAAAATTGAAAAAAAAAATTCCACTTCTCATACTAAAATACCTAATCAACTGATCGCTCTAGTTGAATGGAGAGGCGAATTTTTATTTTTCATAATTCGACTTAAATGTTCCTTGGGGAAAGTTGTTTAGTTTAGTGAGCTGATTCACATCTTCAATTTTCGCTAACTAATTTTGATTCACCCGATATCTAAATATATATAATTTTCCACGTTATAATATGAGTCACCGACTTCAATCCCAACAACAGTTCGCAAATGTCACTCATTTATTTTGATGATGTTCTGGTTTGTAGTATCTTTTTGTTTTTGTTGATTTTTTTAAAAGCGCGAATCATTTTCGATAAAATTTATATGGGACAACCTCTTTCGAACAAAAAAATAATTTTGAAAATACAGTCGACCTCCTCCTTTTTTTGAAGTCTGTTAAAAATCGACTAGCATGAAGCTCCTAGTCGAGACGAAACAAATGAGCACAAACACGGCGGAATTGCTTTATTTTATTACAGAGTTCCCATGGCTATTTACCGTCTCCATCATCAGACCCTGAATATCACATAGGATCGGAGTCCTTATTAATTAGACTCAAACACATTCAAATTCGATGGTATTACATAATTTTGTTACAGAGATCCCATACTCCTAAACCATTCATCATCAGCTTAATCATCAGCTCAGCAACATCAGATGGTGACCATTAGATGCAAAAATCTACATAGATTAAGATAATTTCTGATAAACAGTGTATATGCCTACAAAATTTGAGGGTTTCCCTCGATTTCCCCAGGATCCCATCATCAGATCCTGACCTGGTGACAATGGGACCACCTCTGACGTATGACCTACCAAATAAAAAAAGAATTATTCAAATCGGTTTATTATTGCCGGAGTAATCGCGTAACAAATATACAAAAAAAAATACAGTCGAATTGAGAACCTCCTCCTTTTTTGAAGTCGGTTAAAAAGGAGAAACTGACTGACTGACATATCAACGCACAGCCTAAACGGCTTAACGTAGGCACTTGAAATTTGGAAGGGACGTAGCTTAGGTACCGTAGAGGTGCACTAAGAAAGGAATTCCCGAAATTCCCACGGGAACGGGAATTAGCGGAAAAATCCTTTTGTATGAAAAATCTAAATCGCTTAAGTTAGACGCTTTAAATTTGGTATGCAGGTACCTTAGTAAACTTAAAACTTAGTTGCAACAGGATATTGCGAAATTCCCACGGGAACGGGAGTTAGCGGGAAAAAACTTTTGTATGTAAAAATCTAAATCTTAAACTAAATCAATATTTAATAAACTAAATGAAGGTCCATTAATGGACCGTCAATAAAAAAGAAAAAACCGGTCAAGTGCGAGTCGGACTCGCGCACCGAGGGTTCCGTACAAACCTAGCTTAAAGGTATTGTAGACCTGAGTATTTGATATGAATTTCAATTTAATACCTCAACGCGTTCATGAGGAAAGGGGTAGTAAGTTTAAAAATATTAAAAATATTTTTATGATATGATGTAATTAAAAATTTATGGTTTTCGCAATTTTTCCTTTATCTGTGCTATAAGACGTTGCTTCGTACCAAATTTCAAGATTCTGTGTTCACGGGAAGTACCCTGTAGGTTTTGATTCCTTTGCGAGTGTCGAAAATTTGCGGAAATTTGCGGCATAAATGGCTGTATCTTTTGATTGCGTTGGCTTAGAAGTTTGATTTTTTCACAGCTTCAAGGGACAGTAGACCTGAGTAATTGATATAAATTTCAGCTTCATACCTCCACGCGTTCCTGAGAAAAAGGGTCTTGACAGACGGACGGACGGACGGACAGACGGACAACAAAGTGATCCTATAAGGGTTCCGTTTTTTCCTTTTGAGGTACGGAACCCTAAAAATTAACACGCAAACGAAGTTGCGGGCATCAGCTAGTATGTCTATATACCACTTGGTGCTCTGCCTATCCGCGACAGGGATGGGCGTGAGAGTGTACAGATAGAAGTAAAATAACCTAATATTATTTTCATTGGTTATAAAAAAACATTGAAAAATTAATAATTGAATAATTACCGTAGTGGACTATGGCCTAAATCCCCTCGGTGACGACGTATAGCTGGTGAAAAAATTAAACCGCAAATACGAGAGCTACCAAACCTCTTCCAGAAAATCGGTTACCTCAGCCTTAAGTTCAGCAAAACCCTTATCCTAAACACTTGGTTATTTATGAGTCAGTTTGTGTTTAACGACCAATTAATTGCTTCGGGGACAATTAGTACGTCTTTCACTAGTAGGGATGAGCTAGATAAAATAGGCATTAAGATTACCTAAGTGATATAGTGACACTTCTATCAATGAGACTATTTTTAAATGTGGAAAGCTTTAACTTAGTTTAGAGGGTAGATAGGAGATAAGAGTTGGTTTTTTGTAGGTAAGTTTATAGTGACATACATTTAGGTTAATCGCTTCACTAATTGCTAAAGTTTTTAAGCTTTCCTGAAGTTCGGGATATATCGGATACGCTGTAACTCTTGTAGTGGTACTAGGTTTTCAACTGTGACTTTGTTTGCGTTATACAGTATCCCGCGTGTGTGTGGATTGTATGAAAAGAAAGACGTTGGACCTTTTTTATAATTCGAATTCCACGGCACGGCATGACAGTATTTGTATTACATTGCCTTCTGTGTTCTCAGCTTCTAGTATCATTAGTTCATAGGAGGCAATGGTAATACAATTTTGCCGTGCCGTTTTCGTATAATGAAAAGGAGCCATTGTTCTCAGATCACCAGTGTAGGAGTAGTTGCTCCTAGGTCAATATCGTACTAGTTACTAATTATTATATGTTGGCGGTTAGTGGAATGCGTAGCAGAGAAGTGACAGACAGGTTGAGCCCCATTGACGAACTGCCTTTAATGATGAGCCGTAGCTTAATTTATACAAACTTGATCTCACATTGACCTTACACTGAGTTATTTTTGTATACCTTACATGTAACCATTGGTTGTGCTGGGTGCATTTACCTACAATAAAAATTAATTGTTTTATTGTATATCAATGGCTGGGTGGCATGCATGTGGGCCTGGCCCGCATGCGGGGGCAAATCCGCATGACTGTAAAAAGGCTCTTAACTTAACGAAACGTGTCTAGTTTTCAGATAATTACACCAGGTAGCAAGACATATAAAGTACTAGAAATCCCTAGACAAACAAACCACAGTTATATAAGAATGCTCTCTGAATTTTCCTAGCACATTATGATAGGAAGATTGCCTAGTATTATTAGTAAATTACACTATAATATGGCAAAGAGATATGACAACTGTCGTCATGTAATAGAATGCTAGAGGTCACAGAGATGTATTCAGAACAAAGTGGGACTTGTGGCCCTCTATTTTAACGTAGAAACTTGTTTTTAAATACTTCTGTACTAAGGTCAACAATTGGACTGCACTGTTCCATTTTGCAGCTTTGATGTGCGAACAAAATAATTTAAAATTGACAACTGTATTAACCACATTTCAGCGTATAAAGGTATTTGATTTGAAGGTTCCCGGATGAAAAATGGGACAAGGCGCTAGGATAAAGATTAGTTAGAGATAAATAAATCCAAAATTTTTACATGTCATTAGAATGAGGCTGAAGGAATTAAAGGATAAAGTTAGGAAATTGTTATCTGTAAAATTTTTTACAATTTGTAAAAAAACATTACATGTAAAAAAATATAGGTATAGCAGAATGCTATCTATGAGTATTTTGTATTAAAAACCAAGGGAAAATAAAAAAGAGTTTACGATTGTAACGATTGCCGGTTATGATACATGTTTAACCCCCGACAAGAATAGAGAGGTTTGACGATATGTTTGACGTGTGTATCTGTATGCCTGTGTATCTGTTTGTGGCATCGTAGCTCTTAAACGAATGGACCGATTTCAATGCATTTTTTTTTGTTTGAAAGCTGTCATAATCGTAATGGTTCTTAGTTATATTAGTCATCAAATCTCGGGGTGATACATTTTTTTAAAATTTTAGAATAAACTACACCATACACCCTACACTACACCATAGTAAACTTAATTTGACAAAAAAAATATTTTGCAATACATATCACCCCAATCAAAGGACCCGAATGGCCCTCAGCCACCTTAATACGTAACTGGCACGTAATAGTATGCGCAGGACCACTCATGCATAAGACAGGTAGCGTGTAACGCATTACGTATGTACACGACTGGTGTTTGACCGTAGTTCCGCTTGCTTGACTCCTTTGTTTGTTTATCATCCTCCTTTATATGAATTTGCATAACCCTTAACGTTTTGATGATAAGGTCTCTTTGAAATTTCTGATTTGTTCATAAATTTAAATATTTATATTTTTATATTTTTTGTTTAGCATGAGATTCCAGTTATGTGTTTCCTGCCCTAAAATAAAGAAAAAAAAGATCAGTAAATTAATAAAAAAAAACTATATTATTTCTTTCAATCAATAACAATAAGACCTCCAAATTGCATTCATATCTATTATCTATGTGAAATAAAGTGAATTGCATTACTCACAGGCTGGACTGGTAGTAAAACAAAAATTTAGAATGTGCCAGTTGACAACTTTTTCCGGGCATACTATAGAAGCCAGTAAATGAGCTGACCACCTATTAACTTTACCCATGTTTCAAAAAGTGAAGTTTTATTTTAGTGGTTCTAGGATAACATGATTCTCTTCCTATATCTTTAGGGATCAGGCATTATTGTACGAATCGATGAATGAGTAACGATATTTAAAAAAAAAACAATGGGTAGCACTCCGGGAGTGCCGGCAGAACTTACCCATACTTAAAAGTGCACAACGCCGCTAAAGAAGTTTTCACTTCAAAAAAAGTGTATAACCATGATGCGTATAACTTTTAAACGGCTGTACTGATTTTGATCAAATAAAGCTAAGAACCGTCTCGATCATGTCAGCTTTCAAACAAAACTCTTATCGAAATCGGAAATTTGTAAAAACGTGAAGAAAAAAAAAATTGCGTAAATTTGACCATTTTCAAACAAAAAGCAGGCAAAAAGTGCATTTCCGTTTGTGTATATGTTACCGGAAATGTATGAAATTTAGGAATTGTATACAATTCCTAGAAAATGTATAAAATTCCGAGGCTGTCTAGGAAATGTATAAAATATTCTTTCAAAGATTTTTTAATACACACATATCCTAGGAAATGTATACACATTTCATGAAATTTTTCAGTGTCTATTGACCACATCCGACAGCCGCCTAAATGCGACAACCGCTTACCGCAAACATAGACGTTTCTGGCACTTCGCCGGCCGCTGCCGCGGCACGCTCGCTTCGCTCGCTCGGCTCGTGCGTTGGGGGTCGCAGTTCTAACCTAACCTAGGCTACTAACGAACATACTTGTCGCAGTTCCGTCTATTACAATCGAACAAAGAAGTCGAATGACTTATGAACAGAAATAATCAAACATTTTATACATTTCCGATAGTTATTTAGGATTTTCTAGGAAATTTATCAAATATATTCATTTCACACATTTCCGGGCGATTTTAGGAATTATATACATTTCATAGGAATTTTATACAATGACGGATTTCATACATTTCCAGTAACATATATATTACAAACACAAGGTACCTTACAAAGGTGTTTTCCAAGGCTTCAACTCAACCTATTCGTAATGCATGTCCTTACACCTATAAAACAAATTGTGTTTTTTCACGCGATACCGCAAACAATAGTTCTAGGCCACTGATGTTATAAGAAGAAAGGTCCATATTGTCAATTAAAAATATAGTTGGATGACTTTCAAGCCTTTGTTATCGGTACGACTAAATCTTATCGCGTTTTCTTTAGCTAACATAAATGAAAGGATGTTAATAAACTTACGAAACTGAACAACTTTCCCTAAGGAAAATAGGTCGAAATGTGAAAAAATATTTTTACGTTTCCATACAAATTGTGCGATCAGCTGATTTGCCTTGTATGAAAAGTCGAAAACTTTTTTGAGGATTTCAAAAGCAAGTGATAGCCCAGTTGGTAATGATCCAGACTTGTAATTGGAAGGTTGCGGGTTCAAATCCTGGTGCGGGCCTTGTCGCGACGAACGCGAGCTCGGTGTAAAATGGTAAGTTTAGAATAAATACTACTGGCAACACTCACAAGTTAGAAATGGCGGTATTAACGTAAGATGTCATTGTGTGTTAATCAGAAATGCAGCCAGAACGTTAGGTCGCCAAAAAGGTGGAGGTGAGTGAGGCTTAAAGGGACGGAGACGAGTTGCTCTGGTGATCATGTAAGTAGTTTACATTATATCATAGTGTTAATCCTCAGAATAGGAAAGAAAGGGTTTAAGTAGAAACAGAACTCGAAGAATACTAAGAATGTAGAATAGAATGCGAGGCATGGGCAAGCTGTAAGGGGTGGTTGGAGGCTTGCGGGAGAGAATCCCTAACTAGAAAGAAGTTTATGAGAATGTAGAAGAAATGAGCCCTTTCTTTCTGGCATGAGATCACCTTAAGTTATTGTCTTGTCGTTATGTCCATTTGATCCAGGCTACAGGATTCATCTAGAATTGAGTTGACGTAACGACAAAATTGGTGGAGATGTTCAACGGAAGATGAAATTAACAAAATAAATTAATTTGTGTTTTCTTTATTTCCGATGTACTTAGAATTGCTTTAGCTTCTTTTTTCTCGCCCTCTCGGGAGGTTCCACAACTGGAGTGTCAACCCCCTAGAAACTCACGTCATGGTGGAGACCTAGAAACTCACGTTGCGGTGGAGACCTAGAAACTCAAGTCGTGGTGGAGACCTAGAAACTCATGTCATGGTGGAGACCTAGAAACTCACGTTGCGGTGGAGACCTAGAAACTCATGTCATGGTGGAGACCTAGAAACTCACGTTGCGGTGGAGACCTAGAAACTCATGTCATGGTGGAGACCTAGAAACTCACGTTGCGGTGGAGACCTAGAAACTCAAGTCGTGGTGGAGACCTAGAAACTCAAGTCTATGTTAATAATAACTAGAACATAGTACGGAATGGAACCGACCTAAGAAACTGGGTAGATAAAATAATGTATCCGCCCAAGAAGTGTAAAGAACACTATTTTCCTTGTAAAATATTGTAATTATAAAATTTGTGTTTAAATTTTAATATTTCCGTAAGAATAAAATTCGCGCCGTTTACGATTGGCCAATGAAATCTAATTGAATCTGTTATGAAGATATTTTTAGTAGAAATTGAATTATCCAACAATGACTTGATGTCCCCCTAAGAAAAATCTGTAAAACTTAAGTTTTAATTTTATTCGGGAGGTTGAATAGAATATTTAGGTAGTATGTGCATATTGTGCATAATTCATAAATTTTACAAAGGTGTCGTTGACTATCGTAGTAATAACTAATGCCGACCATTTGCGCCGTCATGTTGGCATTATGAGTAATAAGACACCTGTGATTGGTCAATCACGACGCGATAGCCGGAAGTGAAATGTTTTCCGTGCGGCCGACTGCCGCGCACAGCGACACCGGCGGCCGGGCGAACTTCCGCCCACTTTTTATTTTTGCCCGTGCGGTCTAAGAAGTCGGTTCGTTCAGTGTTTAATTTGTGAAAAGTTGCAAATCGTTGTGGAAAGTGTAAAGCCAAGGCTTTAGAAAGTTCAGTTATCTCACGGATTGACCAAATATCACCAAAAGGTGTGGAAAACTGTAAGTTTACGTTATTTTTATAACTCTCAAGTTTCCGATTGGAATTCGACTGACGCTATAGAACGCCATATTACTTTCTTATTTGAAAATTCAAACATTTAAAGGTTTCGCATCACATTTGTTTTTTAATACGAATCCATATTTGTCACGTAACTATAAATTTTAATTAACGTTAGTAAGTCAAAATAATAATGGTACATAAATGATTGTTTGGAAAATGCAATGTGGGCGTCCATCGTTATTTTACAGATCTCCAATCGAGACATTCAGAATGTCGGAGTCTGATCCTTTTTTAATCAGGATTAGCCAAATCCACCAAGCATTGTTAGCTCTGGTTAATGAGGTTAAAACACTACTCGATGGAGATGGGGACTTTATACATACGACGGAAGATCAGTTGCACAAAATGGCGAATCACTTAAACGCATCAATTTCTCGATTTGCAAAAGAAATTCATTTTTATATGGAAAAAAGCAGGTACCTCATTAATTTTGCTGTAGTGTAATAAATAAGTATTTCGTGTTTTTTTTTTTTAATACGCACTTACTGTACAAGAAACCGTTAATTTTGTTGTTACAAATCTTATTTTATTTGCATTTTCAGTCAAATATCTCTAGAAAAAATTGACACTTTTACAAAAACACAGCTAGATGCTGAAAAGTGGAACACGGAATTAAAAATACTTATTCAGAAAAATCCAATCAAAGAAAGTATCACAAAACTGCCTAAATTAGAATTACCAAAATTTAATGGAAACATCCTTCAATTTAATCACTTTTGGGACCGTTTTGAAGCCTCCGTGGCTACGAAAAACATTTCGAATGCCGACAAGTTAACGTACCTGATAGGCTGCCTGGAAGGCTCTGCTCTAGAAACGCTACAAGGTTTAGAAACAACTAACACAAATTACACTATTGCTGTGGAGTCCCTCAAGCAGCGATATGGACAAAAAGAACGTGTGGTAGATGCCCACTATGAAGCACTTAATAATATGAGTAAAGCGTCCAATAATGCCACCGAGTGTAGAAAAACTTTAAATAATATTGAACACCATTTACGAATTTTGGAATCAATGGGAGAAGACATTAAAGGAAATCAATTCCGTGCTATTATTTTGAACAAATTCCCAGAGAAAATTGTGTACGACCTGAAGTTGATTTTACCGGTAAACGACATGGAAAATATTCGAGTTGGATTGAACAAAATAGTTACAGCTATGGAACATTCCAATAAAGATGCACACCCTACAACAGATGAGTCCTCTACAACAGTAAACTCCCCAGCGGTAACAGGCGCCACGGCTGCAGCACTGCATGTTGGAGCAACAGTTTCATCTCAACCACCTAAGAGAGGAAAACAATTTAGGAAAAGAAAATACCCTACTCCCAAGGATAATCAAGAACAAAATAAACCAAAGAAATCAAGAAAAGAATGTATATTTTGCAAAGGAGAACACTACAATGGAGATTGCACATCAGTCAAAACAATAGAAGACAGAAAGAAGAAACTGGGAGGAAGATGTTACCGTTGTTTTAGACTTGGACACCGAGTGAGTGCCTGTATTTTAAAGAAACCATGTTACCACTGCAAGGGAAACCACAATCAAGCACTGTGCCCAAAACAAAGTAAGGAAGTACAACATAAATCAAACACGATGGAGACTTCTGTAAACAGTTTAATTGAAAACAAATCTTTTCTACAGACAGCGGTCGTGCTGACGTCAGCAGTGCGGCCACAGAAGATAAACAAAACTAAGCCGACTCGGGTGCTTCTAGACAGTGGCAGCCAACGCAGCTACGTGACCTTACGACTTGCCAAGGAACTGAGCCTGCCATCTGCAAAGGAAGACACTTTACTAATTTACGTATTCGGAACTGATAAACCTGCAGAAATCACTAGCCCCACAACCGAAATACAAATACTTACTAGAAGAAAAATAACAAGATTAATTAAAGTTAATGTAGTGCCCAAAATATCGAATAGAATACCGACGCCCTATTGCTTACGAAATTATTCAGTGGATATCATTGCTGATGATGGTTCTGCAGGAACTGAAATTGATATTTTAATTGGTAATGATTATTATTTTTCATTTTTTAATTCAAATGCAAGAAGTAAAATAGAAGAGAACTTATATTTAATTAATTCTGATTTCGGATGGATGATTACTGGACAAGCAAGTGGAGACACTGAAGAGGACTCTGAAGTTGACACATTATCGATTGTCACTTACTGTCAATATGAATTGGCACCCACTTATTATACAGCACCGGACTTACCTTTAAGAGACACTGACCTGAAGTTTCTATGGGCTCTCGAAAGTATTGGAATTACAGATTCACCAAAAATTACCAGAGAAGAAGAAGCTGTTAAACAGTTTAATGAAACAGTGACATACATAGACCAACGTTACTATGTATCATGGCCTTGGATAAACTACCCACCAGAACTTCCTACTAATTATGGACTAGCATATGGTAGACTCTCAAGTATGATGCAACGGTTAGATGAAGAAAGTAAGATAGAATACAATAACATTCTAACAGAACAACTAGCTGCAGGAGTCATAGAAGTTATGGAACCCCAACCTGTGAAAATTTATCAAACTACTCCACCTGTATACTATCTACCACATCACCTCATTAGGCAGGACGGAAAGAAAGGAAGAATTGTCTATGACGCATCAGCCAAATTAAGAGACCACAGAAGTTTAAACGAATGTATGTACCATGGCCCATTAATGCTAGAGGACCTTACAGCACTTCTTTTAAAGTTTAGACTGAATAGAATTGGTTTAACTGCAGACGTGGAGAAAGCTTTCCTCCAAATCGGGTTACTAAAGGAAGCCAGAGATGTCACGCGATTTCTATGGTTGAAGGATATAACCAGAGGCATGAAAGAAGATAATATACTCCATCTCAGATTTTGCAGAGTACCCTTTGGTATCGTATCTAGTCCCTTCTTACTGACAGCAACTATTCGACACCATCTATTGAAAACAAATGATAGCATGTTAAAAGAAATTGTAGACCACTGCTATGTTGATAATTTAATTACTGGAACAGCTGATATGGAAAGTGGATCCAAACTTATTGAAAGAACTAGAAAAGCTTTCGCCGAATTATCGATGAATCTGAGGGAATGGACAACAAATGACAAACAATTAATGGAGAAAATCCCAATAGAATACAGAGGGAAGGACACTGAAGAGATCAAGGTCCTAGGATTGACGTGGCACTTAAAAAATGATACTTTGAAACTAAGAAGAAATAATAAAATCCTAGTAGAAGAAATTACTGCAAAGAATAAAAATAAAAGGGGATTGTTGAGATTAGTTGCATCACTATATGATCCATGCGGATTTGCTGCACCTTTAGTCCTCCCTGCGAAGCTATTAATTCAAGAATTATGGAGAAGGAAAATTAAGTGGGATGTGGAACTACCAGATGATTTAGAAGAACAATGGAAAAATGCTACAAGTATGTTGCTTAAAGCACGCGAAATAGAAATTCCCCGTTTTGTTAACATCAGTTCATCCAGTAACCAAACCTATGAACTTCACTGTTTCACAGACGCTTCGAAAACTTCCTTCGCTGCAGTTATATACTTAAAAATATTATTCACAGACAAGAAAACTAGTAAAACAGAATTCATAATGGCAAAGTCCCGAATTGCTCCCATGGACTATAAAGAAAATCTTAAGATACCAAGGCTCGAACTTCTAGGATATGTCATTGGAAAACGTCTTTTAGAGTATACTGAAAAGACACTTGGCCTGCCATTTGCAAAATTATGCATGTGGACAGATAGTAAAATTGTTCTAAGTTGGATAAAATCTGAAAAACTACTACCTCCATTTGTCGCAAGAAGAATCAATGAAATCAAAGAAAAAAGAAACATAGAACATCGATATATAAATACTGACTACAATCCTGCAGACCTTGCCACACGACCGGAACTATGGGAAACCAAAAGGGCAGCATGGTTTAATGGCCCAGAAATTCTTCATGAGTACTCATTATCATCAGTGGCCGAGCCTTCATTTTGTGCTGTGGTGGGAGGACTGGATTGTAAAGATCATGACATCAATCCAGTTGAAATGGAAACCGAAACCATGAATGATAACGATGATATAATGAGTACTACTGACGATTCTGTACCAGATTCTGTTAAAGAATTAAGAAAACTACAGGAACTTCACTTTTCAGAAGAAATAGCAGACAGAGAAACACATCTTAAAAGAAATCTACAACTCTTTGTAGACATGGATGGATTATTAAGATGTAGAGGACGTCTAATGAATGCTATGCTTCCATACAACACAAAACATCCAATTTTAATACCAAAGGAATGTGAATTCACAGATAGACTCATACAGAAAATACATGAACAAAATCATCATGTTGGAGCAGCACATACCCTAAGTATCATACGACAGAACTACTGGATACCACAAGGTAAAGCCAAGGTACAAAGAATTATAAGAAAATGTCCACAGTGCGTGAAACATGGTGGTGGCCCTTATAAGCTTCCTCCTACCCCAGCCCTGCCCTCAGAACGAGTCAACTATAGTGCACCATTTACATATACAGGAATTGACTATTTTGGACCAATGTTTGTTAATAATAATAAAGACAAAAGATGGATTTGCCTGTACACATGTCTTGCAGTAAGAGCCATACATATGGAAGTTGTGAAAGACTTAACTACGGAAGAATGCTTACTTGCCATTAGAAGATTTGCAGCTGTTAGAGGTGTACCAGAATTGATTGTCTCTGACAATGCCTTACAATTTAAATTATCGGCAGAAATCCTAACAAGTCCTTTCTGTGTCGAGAACAGAGTACGATGGAAATTTATTCCTCAGTTAAGTCCTTGGCAAGGAGGATTTTATGAAAGACTTGTGGGTCTCGTCAAAAATTGTCTTAAGAGAACACTAGCAAAGCAGTTATTAAATGACACTCAGCTACAAACTGTAATCAAAGAGATAGAAGCAGTTGTAAATACACGGCCTTTAACATGTGTTGGAGCAGAAATAGAATATGTCCTGAAACCAGCTGACTTTCTATCATTCTCGAAGTGTATTACAATAACACCTTCTATGCAAGAGAATGGCCCCAGCGGGTCAGTGACAAAACAGAATTTAATTGAAGGGTGGAAGAAGGGACAGTTGATGTTGAAAGAATTTAAAGAGATGTTTATTGGGCAATACTTGAGTAGTCTACGTGAGAGGTACCAGCATTCTCACAAACAATCCCGGATTCAGTCTAAAAGAACACCTACAGTTGGCGACATGGTTCAGCTGAAGGGAGAAAGCAAGAACAGAGAAAACTGGCAGGTGGGAAAGATAACCTCTTTGATGCCGGGAACAGATGGAGAAGTTAGAGTTGCTAGAGTGACTATAGGTGATAAGATTTTCACACGCTCGGTTGGCCATCTTTATCCTTTAGAAATTGAAGATTCTAGAAGTGAAAATGAATCCCAGTCAAGAGAAGTCGAGGATAGGATAGATATCAATCCATTGACTCTACCGTCTGTATCTGGTTCTGGTATATCAGAAGACTTGGGGGAAACTATGGTTCCGCCTACTGAAGAACATAGTAACACACGAATTGATCATGAAGAGAACACTTTAATAGAGGGGCAGAGTCTTCCAGACGGTTCTGATAACCCAAACAAGGCTATTATCGAAAATTTACACGGCAAAGAAAAGAACAATGAAGTAGCTACTATAAATAAAACATGTGAAGAAGAAGAGCAGGTCGACAAGAATCCAGAAAGGAGGCAGAGACTAGCGGCAATTAGAGCGAGAGAAAAAATTGCTCAGTTGACCAGTCAGCTGTCGGTCCTCCTATGATCTTATCTCGCCCCCCCTCGGGAGTGTCGCGACGAACGCGAGCTCGGTGTAAAATGGTAAGTTTAGAATAAATACTACTGGCAACACTCACAAGTTAGAAATGGCGGTATTAACGTAAGATGTCATTGTGTGTTAATCAGAAATGCAGCCAGAACGTTAGGTCGCCAAAAAGGTGGAGGTGAGTGAGGCTTAAAGGGACGGAGACGAGTTGCTCTGGTGATCATGTAAGTAGTTTACATTATATCATAGTGTTAATCCTCAGAATAGGAAAGAAAGGGTTTAAGTAGAAACAGAACTCGAAGAATACTAAGAATGTAGAATAGAATGCGAGGCATGGGCAAGCTGTAAGGGGTGGTTGGAGGCTTGCGGGAGAGAATCCCTAACTAGAAAGAAGTTTATGAGAATGTAGAAGAAATGAGCCCTTTCTTTCTGGCATGAGATCACCTTAAGTTATTGTCTTGTCGTTATGTCCATTTGATCCAGGCTACAGGATTCATCTAGAATTGAGTTGACGTAACGACAGGCCTGTACCACTAAATTCGTCGTTTCGGATATGTGAACTTATAAATAAATAAATGTACGGATTTCTAATTATCACTTGCTCAGCGGTGAAGGAAAACATCGTGATGAAACCAGCCCGTCCAAGAAAATTCATTTTCGAAAGACGAGGGTCCACCAACCTGCATTGGGCCAGCGTGGTGGACTATGGCCTAAATCCCCGTCGTGTTTCGAAGGGAGGCCCGTGCCCCTCGGTGGGGATGTATATGGGGTGGTAAAAAAAATAAAGCGATTCAGTTTAATGGGAAGAGTCACCCCATAAAGTTTCGCTAACTAAATTAATTTATAGTCCCATATTTTTTCAATAAAGCTTGCTACATACATAGTCTCATTTATTGTTGGTCCTTTGTTCCTGTTAACAAAATGTCAATTATAATAATTATAAACATGGACTGATGGCCTTTGGGGTAGAAAAGGAATGTGCAGCGTAGGAAGGCTTTCCCACAGGTGGACCGAAGATCTGGTTTAGATTGCGGAAAGCCGCTGGATGCGCGTGGCGCAGGAATGATCGATGTGGAGAGCCTTGGGGGAAGCCTATGTCCAGCAATGGACGTCTTACGGCTGACATGATCCCGGTGCACCAGGAGATCTTATTGTGGGGTCGTCGATTCAGGTCCAATTCGCGCCGAACATTTTTTTCTTCCCCTAAAATAATTTGTCAAATAATTTCATTATTTGTCTACAATTTTTGTCCCAAATATCTATAGCAAGAAGTACATATTTATGTTTCTTTGTAACAATTGTACAAAGAAAATGAGCACTGAAGAAAATATGGCTATTTGCTGAAATTGCGTACTAAAGTAAAATCAGGGTGATAAAACAACATGATTTTTTTTCCCTTATGCTCAAAGCTTTATTTTTAACTCCCGACTAAAAAAGAAGGGTGTTATTAGTTTCACGGCCATTTTGGTCGAGTGGTAGAGGCACTGCCTCTTGATCGATGGGTTCTGGGTTTGATTCCTAGTCGGAGCAAACATTTGTGTAAAAAATAGGATGTATGTTCTCGGGTCATGGGTGTTCATAAAAGTCTTCGTGTTTGTTCCATATACAAAGGAAAACAGCGTGGGCCTTTGAGTGTGTGGCGTTTATTATGTGTTTCGTGTATTAGTTTAACGCTTGTTTCTGTATACCTATGTGTCTGTGAATCTGTCTGTAGCATCATAGCTCCTAAACGAATATACCGAATTTGATGCGGTTTATTAAAAAAAAAAATTGTAAAAAAAATAACGGCTTTATTATCATCACAGATAATAGTGAAATTTCTTCTATTTTTATTTTATTTTTTATTTTAACAGTTTATTGTACACAGGAAAAATCACAAATGTTACAGACAAATAGAAAAAAGAACACAAAAGGCACAGCTTATTTCTTTAAGAAATTTCTTCCAGCAGACCTGGGACAGTGAGAGGCGTAAAATAAATAAAGACAGACGTGCACAATTAACCACTGAAATCTAAATACTGATATAAACTACATAAAAATACAACTACACATACATATAATATATAAATAATTTATATAAATACACAGACATATATTTTATACATACATAAGCAATACATATAATATTATGTTCATTATACTGAAGGGAAAGCAACAGATACATAATGTTCCTTTAATTTCTTTCTAAATATCGGAAGTGTCTCGGAATTGCGGATGGGGTAAGGCAGAGAGTTCCACAGTCGGGCTGCATGAACGGAAAAGGAATAGGAGTAGAAGTCAGAGTGATGGGAAGGGATACAGAGGAGTGACCTAACGGAAGGACGAGAGGGCTGGTCAACAGGTTTTGAAAAAGAGAAGCGCTCGCGAAGGTAATTACGATAAGAAGGATTATGAAGGACATTGAAAAGAAGAGAAAGGAGGTGAAGATTTCTTCTCAGACGAATAGGGAGCCACTTGAGTTGCTCGCGATATCGAGAGATGTGGTCGAACTTACGAAGTCCAAAGATAAAGCGAATGCAGAGGTTCTGCAGACGCTCAAGTTTATTCACGAGCTCCTCAGTGGCATCAAGGAAACAGGAATCAGCATAGTCAATGAGGGGGAGGATAAGGGATTGAGCGAGAGTGATCTTGGTTTTTAAAGGTAAAAAGTTTTGGAGGCGTTTGAGGGAGTGAATTGAAAAGTGAACTCTCCTACTGAGTCCAGCAACATGCGCTGACCAAGAGAGATTGGATTCAAGCATAAGACCAAGATTTTCTATTTGGGTCTAAGCCTTATTTTTATTTTATTTTAAGAAGGTTTAACTCTTGACCTCAACCTTGACCAAGATCATAGATAAAGTCGACGATGGAGCGAGTCAACCCAGAAAATGCCTATAAGGCACTGGTACTGGCAAGCTGTTTGGCGTCGGACTTCGGTAGGAGGGAGGTCGCGAACCAGACGGCCCTTCACAGAGCCTACCTAACCGAAGTGTCGTTGCTTGGAATAGATTACTAGGAGGCAGGTCCTATTTGTGTTTCCTTAGTCGCCTCTTACGACACCCACGGGAAGAGATGGGGTGGTGTTATTCTGAACCGATCACCACACGGCAAGGCCCTTTTTATTTCAGTGGCAAGGCCCTTTAGATATTCAGTGATTCGAATAATGAAGTTTTTTTTGGGCATATCTGATCTTTTACTGCTATTCAAGTATGGATGCGTAATATTAGTTCATACGCAAAAGAGGATTATAAGGGTCAATGATTTTCCTTCGGAAATATCTGGAGTTCAATAATGCTCGAGGAAGATTACATATAAAATAAAAAATAAAAAAAGAAGTGTTTCTTTAAAACGAAAACTCGTGGAAATCAAATCGCTCGCTTCAGTTATTAAAGTTGAGAGTTAAACAAAAAACAACGAGTTGCACTCCGGGAGTGCCGGCAGAAGTGAAAACTTGAACATTAACGTTGTGCATTAATATTTAATTTATTTTTTTCTGTGCTGACACCGGATGACATTTTAACTTTTGCAGTTTTAATCTAAATATATAAAAGGAGAAACTGACTGACTGACTGACATATCAACGCACAGCCTAAACGGCTAAACGTAGGCACTTGAAATTTGGAAGGGACGTAGCTTAGGTACCGTAAAGGTGCACTAAGAAAGGAATTCCCAAAATTCCCACGGGAACGGGAATTAGCGGGAAAATCCTTTTGTATGAAATGTCTAAACCGCTTAAGTTAGACGCTTGAAATTTGGCATGCAGGTACCTTAGTAAACTTAAAGCTTAGTTGCAACAAGATATTGCAAAATTCCCACGGAAACGTGAGTTAGCGGGAAAAAACTTTTGTATGTAAAAATCTAAATCACATAAGATATGTTTTCAATCTGTGTACTCTGTACAAAAAAATTAACACGCAAACGAAGTTGCGGGCATCAGCTAGTTTCCTATATTTATCAAACACCCCTCCGTGACATCTTGACCTTTGCAGTTTTAATTTCCTATATTTATTAATCATCCCTCTGCCTTACGGATTTTCAATCAGGATCACGCAACAGAAACGTGACCCTGACGCGAGTTTAACATTTTTAACATGTTTTACCCATACTTCAAAGTGCACAACGCCGCTAAAGAAGTTTTCACTTCAAAAATGTTTTCGTCTATCCTCGGTAAATCATCCAAGGGATTGTGTAGGGTCGTAACATGACCTCTTAGTGCTTCAAAATCGTCATCCTCATCTGCCAGCGGTGCACCCTGCTGATCAACGGACGAGGCTCTGACGTATTACAACCCTAAAAAGGTTTCTTTACTTGATATTGGTGACGTCGCCATTCTATATTTTAATTTTATTATAACATTCTGACGCAAAATCACGATTGTGGATGCCAATTTTTAACCGACTTCTCAATTCGACCGTATATATTTTTTTTGTGTATGTCCGCGGATAACTTCGTTGTTTATGAACCGATTTTGATTATTCTTTTTTTGTTGGAAAGGGAGTATCCCAAGGGTGGTCCCATGGTAAGGAAACCAGGATCTGATGGTGGAATCCTGAAGAAATTGAGGGAAACTCTCAAAAAAATTGTCTTTCCGACTAGTGTGTTCCTTAATATTATTCAATATAAAGAATTTTAAAGCCCTATTATTGTCAATAGATATTTACTTTTAACTATTTTTGGGATTGAAGTCGGTGACTCTTACGTTTTTGACGTGGAAAATTATCTAATAAGTAATTAAATTTTACGAAAATATAAAGTAACTTAGCTCATTCCATATTCAATCCTAAACAAAATTAAAAACTACTAAACAATGCCGTCATTACTCATATTAAATTCAGTCACATAACCTGCAACGCTTTTAATTGGATTGCTCTTGACCACAATCTAACGCTGGGCCAAAAATTAGATCTAACAATCTCACCCAGAAAAATCCTGTTCGAGTAAACACCAGAACTTCGAAGACAATGACGAAGATATAAAAGACTTTAATACTTATTAGAAACCAGCAGCTCGAGCACGATGGCGACAAACTCGCACGGCGCGCCACTCGGCTGACGGTGAAATTTCACTTTGATTGCGCGAGGGCCCCGCTCAAAGGCTTGCTCGCCTTCTGGCGTTGTCAATGTTGACATTTTGACATAAAACCGCGGCGCATTACGCGCGCTATCACCATCGTACTCGAGCTGCAGGGGGTGTCGAACCTAATCAAAAAGATAGCGTCACCAACCGCTTAATAAGACCGGTCGGTTAATGAACTTAAAATAATGAATGAGTTGTCTAATAATGGTTATTAATTCTCTTCTCCCCATTGACTGATGATATACAGGGTGTAAGAGACAGTTTAGCAAATACTTAAATGGTGGAAACGACCCATAACTACGATTGACTACAATTTTTTTTTCCCGGAAACTTCAATTTAAGGAGTTTTCATAATTTATCTAATTTGGCGGTACGTTAATGTACCGTGAAACCGCGCCTTACGCGCGATCCCCCTGCGCCGTACCGACCGCTGTCAGAATGCAATGTAAGTAATAATAATAATAATAATAATAATAAACGCTACACACTCGCAAAGGCCCACACTAAGGTTTTCCCTTGTGTCCTGGGTCCCTTAGAAAACACATAAAGACAAACACAAACACCCATGACCCTAGAACAAACATCTGCTTTTTACACAAATGTTTGCCCCGACTGGGGATCGAACCCAGGACCCGCCGATCAAGAGGCAGCGTCACCTACCACTCGACCAAACCGGCCGTCAAGTAGATTGTTTTTTTTCGTGTATTACGCTGTTATCATTGTTTTAATTGGAAAATGGATTGCATTCGAATAAATAATTTTATTTTAAAGCAGAAAATATTTAAAAAACATGTAATTTTTTATTGCACTGGTAAATCATTGAATAAGATTTTCTGAGTTTAGGGTTTCAGTATTTGCTAAGCGTCTTTTACACCCTGTTTAAATTATACCTATAAACACATTAATCAGTATAAACTTTCCGTAGCAGCAAGAATGACTTTTGAACCCATGCTAATAGGTATCATCTCTATACAAAGTTCGTTTTGTGTACCCACATATCATATTTCTCAGATTGTATTATTCATCAATAGCAATAGCTTGCTGCGTCATCTGACTGACTGACTGACTGACATATCAACGCACAGTCTAAGCGGCTAAACGTAGGCTCTTGAAATTTGGAAGGGACGTAGCTTAGGTACCGTAGAGGTGCACTAAGAAAGGAATTCCCGAAATTCCCACGGGAACGGGAATTAGCGGGAAAATCCTTTTGTATACAAAACCTAAACCGCTTAAGTTAGACGCTTGAAATTTGGCATGCAGGTACCTTAGTAAACTTAAAGCTTAGTTGCAATAGGAAATTGCAAAATTCTTACGGGAACGGGAGTTAGCGGGAAAAAACTTTTGTATGTAAAAATCTAAATTAACACGCAAACGAAGTTGCGGGCATCGGCTAGTTATACTATAAATTGAACAAACTTTTCCATGAATCACATTTTGCAGCTTCAAAACTTGTTTATTTTTATATGTTAGACCATTTATAATATAACTCAAGAACGGGTTCTAATGAAATAACTTTTAAACCAATTTCAATAAAATATGTGACTGTGAAAATGGAAAGGTAGGTTTTGTGATAGTCGTTAAGGTTCATAATTAGTGTGATGAGCTATTGTAAATGGCTCTTATGGACTACCCAGAAAGTTATGCCTTTTACTAAACACAGTCACATATAGCTAAGAACCATTTCGATCACATTTATATTTGAAGCAATAATACTAAAGTTAAAATGTTGTATCACCCCTGACATTCGATTGCTTATAACTTTTAAACGGCTGAAAATATTTTCATGAAACATGGCTTAGAACACTTGGGATAAAATTATCTATAACACAAAAAAAA
This sequence comes from Aproaerema taeniolella, assembly GCA_949987775.1. Lineage (NCBI taxonomy): Eukaryota > Metazoa > Arthropoda > Insecta > Lepidoptera > Gelechiidae > Aproaerema > Aproaerema taeniolella. Next base: position 4,557,855 of record OX465267.1, on the reverse strand, counting down.
CTGAACGAAAATCGGTTCATCCGTTTGGGAGCTACGATACTACAGACTGATACACAGATACACGGACAGACTCGTTAAACTTATAACACCCCTCTCTTGTTGCGTCGGGGTTAAAAAAAACGGTACATCTGTCTACGATGCTTCAGAATTCTGAGAGTCACACAGATACACAAGCAAACTTATAATAATAATAATAATAAAATCATTATTATCAGGCATCGGCCCGTAGATAAATACCTCACAGACTAACATACTCGTACATATCAATTATAATGAAACAAAATAAAATAAAACTGACTAACACTATTTCCCGGGTGTTTTTCTGGGGGTGTTGCTTATAACAATCCCTCTTTTTTCGTCAGGGGTTTATAAAGTAAACCGCAAATATCTTACCTATAAAATTGGAGGTCCAGATTAACTCATCAATGCCCAGCCCAAACACTAAGAAAGCTGAAATTTTGCGAAAAGGTGTCTTTTATGACGTAGGTCAAGATTCAAGATTCAAAACGTTTATTTGACATACACACTACAACACAACAACAACGTTACATAATAACAACACAGAATAAAAAATAAAACGTAAAATAAAAAATAAAATATATAAATTAAAATGGATGGAGTTGTGATGTAGTGCGATGACAAACAGGACTCACCTCAGCATGTGTTGCAGCAAAGGCCACAACGCTGGTTTTCAGTACGTAGGTAAGCACTAAAAAATGATTTTTCGAAATTCGACCCCTAAGTTTCAAAGTTTGTATGGAGGAAACAATTTTTTTAGACATTTTGACTCGAAACTTCGTCAAGATATACCATGAAGCAAATAAACGGACACATGTTTCGCGATTTTTCTAAAATCATCCCCTAAAGGGTCAGGAATGGAAATGGGTGATTATAAGAGTTCTTTGCGCGAGCGAAGCCGTGGGAAAAAGCTAGTATATTATATTGGTTTCTCAGCCTGTGTCTGTGTTTCCGAGTTCATAATAACCCGAATCTCCTTAGAATCGAGCAAATAGACATTGGGAGATATTGCGACATTCTCGACCACATCTTTTGTTTGCCTCTGCTAGATTGTGGCCAAGAGCAAACCTATTAAAAGTTGCAGGTTATGTGACCTGCATTTCTAAAACAGCGTTGTTTGTTGGCAATTATAAGAAAATGAGTTTGGGAAATTCGTTAGTTGCTATCGTCGAAGACCAGTAATTGGCCCTCGGTGCTATATTTGCCATAATGGACCTTTTTTAATTAAAACGGGATAGAACGTCATGGAAAAATTGTTTTACCATTTCCCCCTATCTTCCTAGTGATGCTAGAAGCTTAAAAAAAAGAAGGCAATAGTAATAAATTTTTTTTGAAAGAAAAAAAATCTTTATTCAATGCACACATACAAAAATATATTTTTAAAGAAAGGCATTTTTTTCGGGTCGTTCCACTTCGTTTGAATGCCATATAAGTTTTAAGCAGTGACCGAAAATTAAGAAGGAAGGTGAATTAGCCCACTATAATAAATAACTTTTCCCCAGGAACACAGGGAACAGAAAGAAAAATAATTTCCTCTCCGTACAACTTGCGAAATCAGCTGATAATTTAATATAGTTTACTAGGAGAAAGTTGTTCATATTTATGGGGAGAATTACCCCTTACAGTTTCGTTTTTTTTTACCAGCCCATATATGTCTCCACCGAGGGGCGCGGGCCTCCCTTCGAAAAACGACGGGGATTTAGGCCATAGTCCACCACGCTGGCCCAATGCGGGTTGGTGGACCGCTCGTCTTTCGAAAATTTTCTTGGACGGGCGGGTTTTAGCACGATGATTTTCACCGTTAAGCAAGTGATAATTATAAATCTGTACATAAATCCGCAAAGACGAATTTAGTGGTACAGGCCCGCACCAGGATTTGAACCCACAACCTTCAGATTACAAGTCTGGCTCATTACCAACTGGGCTATCAGTTTCGTTAACTGATATAAAGTCCATATATTACTTTTCTGTTAAAGATGGTGGTTTTCCAATCGTATATCTATACTGATCTATATCTTCTATATCTATACTATTTATAAAGAGGAAAGATTTGATTGTTTGTTTGTTTGTATTGAATAGGCTCAGAAACTACTGGACCGATTTGAGAAATTCTTTCACCATAGAATCCTACATTATCTTTGATACACATACGGTGCATGATTTTCCCGAATTACCACGGGATACTGGACCGATTTCTAAAATTCCTTCACCGTTAGGATGCTACATTATTCCTGAGTAACACCGGCTACATAATTTTCCCGAATTCCCACGGGAACAAAGGCCCGAGCGTAATGCTAGTCTTAATATATTAAACGAAGTCGGGTTTGTTCGAGCACTTACAACTCAAGAACAACTTGACCAATTTTGATAGAATTTGGTATAGAGTTAGCTGATACCCTAGATTAACACATGAGCTACATAATTTTCCCAAATTCCCACAAGGACGAAGACCACGGTGGGAAGCTAGTGTTAAATAAATTAACAAATTATATTCGAGAACATCAGCTCAGATGGTATTGTCGTATTATTGTCTGCCCTTTGATGCGTCATCACTACAAGTGTATCATCGTGACCTTCTATTGTGCCAAGTTACACGTGCACTCGATTGTATCTCCTGTGTCATCCGTCGTGACGTATTTACGTGATATTGCTTTTTATATCGCGTAGGCGTTCGTTTATATCACTTTGTTTACTTATTTGATGTAACAATAGGAAGCTGTGTAATTCCATTTGTTTGTTTTTCTTTCTAGCATTAATTTTGGTTTGATATTCTCAAAAGTCGACATTTTTATTGTGATATAATAATAATATTGGCTTCGGCGCCACGCATGCCTTCCAAAAGTACGGGACTTAATTGTCCGAGATTATTGGTCATAAGACAAACATAATAATAATAATGCGTTTATTTCTTCAAAACAGCACACACACATACATTAAAAAAATATATATATATATTATACATATATTTATGCTTGCATATGTCTGCCGCAGTAAGGAAAAAAGGCCTGGAGGTTTACCATGATCGCTTAGCGCGTTCCAATTTAGGACCTAAACAAGTCTGCAACGCTTATTCGTACCATGATGGCTTATAAGCGATTCAATTTTGGCGCTGTTGCGATTCAAAGGCAGACCAGCGACAATTTATTTTAAAAATAAAAATGGACCGTAGACAACCGAGCAGTTCAAAAGCAGCGCCATCATGGTACCATTTTAAAAAACATTCCAATTGCAAAGCAGTTCTAAGTTGGATCCTAAACAGAAATGCTTTTAAACGATCGTGGTAGGTACCCTGGGCTTAGCGATTAATGCCAGACTGATTGTCAGGCTGGCAACACTGAAAATATCTTTGTTCCTTTTTTAGTCCTAATTTTAAACCCCGACGCAAAACGAGGGATGTTATAACTTTGGCGTGTGTACCTGTGTGTCTGCCTGTGCCATAGTAGCTCTTAAATGAATGAATAATTCACACTGTGGGACAAATTGGTGCGACTACGAATTTGTCATGAATTTTTGTTTTAAAACTGATTTAATCGAGATGCTCCTTAAGTATTTTTATTCAGTTTCGTGGGCTGATTCATGTCCTTAATTTTCTCTAATTTAATTAAAGTAACCCAATATAGGGCTCGTGCCCCTCGGTGGGGACGTATATGGTCTGCGAAGAAGAAGAAGAAGAATATAATCCTTGTCGGACTAGACAGAATGATTTAAGACTGTGGAACAAATCGACACCACATTTGAGATTCATTTTGAGGTTATCAAAAACTGGGTGGAGGTTACTCATTTGCAAAATAAAACTAAAACTAGTCTGTTGAGGTCAAACCTTTTGTAGAAGCCTCCAAAATAGGCAAAGTTAGTTCGTCACTTCTGATTTTATTTGGAAACTAGCACTCCGCTCGGGACTTCGTTCCCGTAGGAATTCAGGAAAATTATGTAGCCTATGTCCATCGGGGATAGTGTAGCTTTCTAATGGTGAAAGAATTTTTCAAATCGGTCCAGTAGTTTCGGAGCCTATTTAATGCAAACAAACAAACAATCAAATCTTTCCTTTTTATAAATTGTATTTTATAATATACTAGCATTCCGCTCGGGTCTTCGTTCCCGTGGGAATTCGGGAAAATCATGTACCTTAATGTCCATCCCGGATTAGTGTAGATAGGTCTCCGTTATTTTCACATTTCAAAAGGCAATGTGCAAATAACCGATGGCAACTATATACCTAAACCGAAGTCCGACGCCAAACAGCTTGCTGTGTTCTGACGGGAGTACCAGTGCCTTTATAGGCATTTTCTGGGTTAACTCGCTCCATCGTCGACCTCATATTTGACCTTATGGTCAAGATTGAGGTCAAGAGTTAACCCATCTTATAATAAATAAAAAAACAGAACAGTAATACTTTTCAAACAAAAAAAATCGTTCTATCGTTTAGGAGTTATGATAATACAGACATATTACTAGGTAGATACACGTTTAACTTATAACAGATCTCGTTTTTGATGGAAATAGGGTAAATGATTTTTCCTAATTCCCAGGGGAACGAAGTCCCGGGCGGAATGCTAGTAAATCTTATAAAGAAAGATTTGATTGTTTGTTTGTTTGCATTGAATAGGCTCCGAAACTACTGGACCGATTTGAAAAATTCTGTCACCATTAGAAACCTACATTATCCGGGATGGACATAGGGTACATGATTTTCCCGAATTCCTACGGGAACGAAGTCCCGGGCGGAATGCTAGTAAATATTATAAAGAAGAAAGATTTGATTGTTTGTTTGTTTGCATTGAATAGGCTCCAGAACTACTGGACCGATTTGAAAAATTCTGTCACCATTAGAATCCTACATTATTCATGATGAACATAGGCTACATGATTTTCCCGACCGGGAATGAAGTCCCGGGCGGAATGCTAGTTCATAAATAAAACTTTTGCGTAACCACATCGGTGTAATTTATAAAAATTATGTCTCTCCATACAGCTAATGCGATCAGCTGATTTGTCTTTGAATGAGAAGTTTTTTCAACCGACTTCAAAAAAAGGAGGAGGTTCTCAATGCGACTGTATGTTTTTTTTTTTTTTTTTTTTGTTTAAATGAGTATACTCCTGAAGTGGTCCCATATAAATTTTATCGAAAATGAATCAGCGCTTTTGAAAAAAAATCGACAAAAACAAAAAATATTACAAACCAGAACATCATCTAAATAAACGAATGACACGCATACTTCACAAGGTAATAAGATACAATACAGTTTTACAATCAGTGTGCACGGGCGGCCTGGGGCAAGGGGGTGGTATTTTTTAAATTTTTTTTAAACCCAATCTTTACTATAATTTCGTATAGGTTCCTCGGGTAAAGTTTTTGAGTTGTATGTGGAGCTTCATACCCTAAAGTTTCGCTAGTTAATTTGAAGCCGCCCAATGGAGTTTATTGAAGCGGTGATAGCCCAGTTGGTAATGAGCCAGACTTATAATCCGAAGGTCGCGGGTTCAAATCCTGGTGCGGGCCTGTACCACTAAATTCGTCTTTTCAGATTTATGTACGGATTTCTAATTATCACTTGCTCAACGGTGAAGAAAAACATCGTGATGAAACCCGCCCGTCCAAGAAAATTCATTTTCGAAAGACGAGCGGTCTACCAACCCGCATTGGGCCAACGTGGTGGACTATGGCCTAAATCCCCTTCGTGTTTTGAAGGGAGGCCCGTGCCCCTCGGTGGGGACGTATATGGGCTGGTAAGAAAGAATGGAGTCTATTGAGGTTTAGGAGAATACGCGGGTTTTGAAAGGCCTCTGTGACTGACATGCTACGAGTATTTATCTGTTCAAAATTTACCTGATTGACCATTCGGTAGTCCGTTTGTGTTCAACAGAACAAACAACATGATTGCACAGTGCACATTGCGGGTGAGCTAGTTCTATCATACGGGAATACTGCAAACAATGCAGGCTGTAAGGGACCGCTTAGCAAAAACAGAAATCCTTGATTCAGACCATCATTCTGAATTCTTATTTCCTTAACGATTTTTTCAAAAATTATATTTTCTGCTTCAAAATTAAATTATTTATTTAAATAAACTCCATTTTGCAATAAAAACAGTCATAAGAGTCATAACAGCGCAAAACACAAAAACCAGCAATGTACATACAGCAGCACGTCAGGTTATCCATTTGTAATACGAAAGCGAACGCTATTGAAAGCGAGATAAGGGTGATGTCAAGGTCAACATTTATAGCCTGATGTGCTGCCGTGTGTATATCGCATTCTGATAGAGGAGCGCGGCACGGGGGACCGTAAATAACGTAGGGAACATACCCATACTACGTGACCCGTTCAGGTTTTAAATATGGTTTTAAATCATTAAAAAATTATTTATACCATGTTTCTGATTTACTACGTGAAAAATAGAGGGAAGGGAAAAAAATGTAAAATATGGGTCACGTAGTAATGTACCCTTCCCTAAACTCCTTCTTGACGTTTTCATGGAAAATTTTTAATGCTAGCCACCATTTAAATATTTGGTAAGCTGGTCCTTACACCATGTATATTAAATCGGTAGCAATCGAGTGAAACGGCCGCCAACAATACAGCCAGCTACACATCAAGCTTTATAACTTCGTTCTATCGCAACATTGGATCATACAATACTTTGTATGATCTTTATTGCACACAAAATAACTCTCAAACTAATAAAGGACGATGGGACTAAACGTCCCCACTCCGACCAACAGATTTGAAATGTATCTCTAATGAAAGATATGAATGTAGTGATGACTTTTTACTATGGCGACACTCAAATGTGTGGGATATTCTGAGAAAATATTACTTTAATGTTAATATTGATTACAAAAGTAACGGTATGTTATTTAATAATTCTTTGATTATTACCATATTCATAATATTTTTATTGTTATTTTCATATTTATCATATCGAATCCTATATTTATATTTATCCTATATTTATATTATTTTTTATTTTTTTTTCCCCTTTTAATTCTATATTTATCATATAGAATTAAAAGGGGATACACACAAACCCACGATACATACTTATACACACACATAAACATACACACCCACACACATACACACCCACACACCTACACAGACACACACACACACACACACGTCACTCATAGGTATTCTCAGTCACACCCTAATTGTCTTTTTTTGTTTTTATTTAAATTATCATTAAGTACTTTACTGCCTGAACTCATGAACATTTTTAAATTAAGTAAAAGCTGTTTATAAAAAATATCATTAATCTAAGTAGTTGTACACTTCCTATTTTAGTTTACTCACCTGATGTATGTGACACCTAAAGGAAGAGCGGTGCCTCCTAACACAAGTTTTAAAAAAACTTAAAAGGAGACTCCAGCCCCCGTATCAATAATGTAAACTGTTTTTTGGTGAAAATACATATGTTTTTTTTATATATCAGGTATACATTTAGAACACATATAAAAATATAAACCGATAGGTATTTTAGCAATCTTTAATTATGTGTTATTTCTAAACCCCATGGATTTTGACATTGAACGTAGCTATTAATCTCTTTAAAAATACGTATGAAACTGACGACATACACAAAAGGTCTGTTGGAGGGTGGGGACGGAGTCCATACATTTTTGCCCATGGTCCTTTGTATCATCAACATTTATGACTTACTGGCTGACCCGACAGACGTTGTCCTGTTTTTTTTTTCTTTCATAAGAACCTTCTCCTAACAATAAAGAATACAACAAAAGAAGAATCATCCAAATCGGTCTAACCGTTCACGCGTGATGCCGTGACCAATGGAAATAGGGATTAATTTTTTTATATATATAGTTGATCGAAGTATATAAGATGCTCTTAAGCGGCTGAACCAATTTTGACCAATTATAGCTAAGAACCATTATAAACAGGAAATTGTTTTTTTGTAATGAATTGACTCAAAAACTAAACTGATTTTGAAAATTCTATCACCATTAGAATGCTATAGAGCAGGGGTGGCCAACTTGATTATACCCAAGATCTCCTCTTTACTAACGAAACCCTGTGCGATCTACCAATTATATACTTCTTGAAATCTCAAATGAAACAGCATAGTTCAGTACACAATATTGTTACTTAATTATTTTAAGAGAAAAAACATAAATTTGTTTTTTTTTCACCTTGCCACGATCGACTGGACTAACAGTCGCGATCGACCGGTCGATCCCGATCGACCGGTTGGCCACCCCTGCTATAGAGGCATTATCCTTGAGTGGCATAGGATACATAATTTTCCTGATTTCTAGGAATGTTAGTTTATAATATTAGTAGGCAGTGATAGACCAGTTGGTAATGAGCCAGACTTGTAAAATTCATGTGCCGGCCTGTACCACTAAATTCGTCTTTAATTAGTTATCACTTGCTCAGCCTGCTGTGAAGAAAAACATCGTGATGAAACCCGCACGACTAAGAAAATTTGTTTTCGAAAGGCGTGCGGTCTGCCAGTCTGCATTGGTCCAGCGTGATGGACTATGGCCTAAATCACCTTCTTGTTTCGAAGGGAGGCCGGTACCCCTCGGTGGGGACATTTACGGGCTGATAAAAAATACAAATAAAATATCACCAAGATTTTTGGTCTCTACTTTTCGGTACAACCTGTTTTGTGACTGAAGAATCAGTGAAACATTGTATTCATGACAATTTGTCGGTTGTTCCAGGAAATTGCTTTGTTCGGGGAGTTTTCCATCCGGGAGACGATGATCTACTTCGGCTGGATAGCTGGCATGACGACGAGCGAGGTGGACGATCGAGTGGAGTTCCTTATCACCTTGCTTCAGCTGCCCAACCATACCAGGTATGTATTTACAGAGGGAGATTCGCAGCAGACCCAGGCGGATGATCAGGATTCCTCCACTTATTTTGACACAAAAATACACACGTCAAGCTTATAACACCTCTTTTTTTGGTCACGGTCTTAAAATGCACGATTTTTCATACAAAAGAGGTCTGTTTGAGAAGTTATAAAAGCATACTCGAGATACATGGAGGGCTATAATGTTCAGACGAGCAAGTGCTAAACCTGAATTTTAAATTCTTGTCAATAAATTTTGTTTTACTTGAAATTTGTGAAAACGAAACGAATGCACTTTTTGTCTGCTTTTTGTATGAAAATGGTGGAATTTACGCAATTTTTTTTTCATTTTCGTCATCTACGCATGAATCGTACAGACTCGAAAAACACCCGAGGGATTCTTTCGCAATCAGTCTATGACATGAGCGTGACAGTCTGTCGATTACACATTTTTACTCGATGACGCATGCTTTTGTTTTTGTTTTGTATGAGCGAGGATATTGGCAAAATCTACAGGGTTACTAGAAATACTTCACGGTCTCTTTAAGGGGTTAAGTTAAGGGGATCATTAGCTGTCAAATCACTTTCGGGTAAAAATGTACCAATTTCGAAAACAAAGTTCTGTTTTTAAAGAAAAGCTGCTTTGACTGGTGGCGCTACCAGACGTATAAAATTGCAGTAGTTCTCAATTTCGCCACCTGAACGGATAAAATGGCGACCATTGTCATTCAACCGTAATTGATTAGTGGAATCGTTCACCTGTAACGCTGTATAGAACCTCTGTTTAAGAAAAAAAAATTGTGTGAACGTGATATAGATTTTGACTAAAACCGGTAAAACCGGTTTGACGGTCGGTTTGGTCGAGTAGTAGTGGCGCTGCCTCTTGATCGACGGGTTCTATTCCTAGTCGGGGCAAACGTTTGTGTAAAAAGCAGATGTTTGTTCTCGGGACATGGGTGTTATGTTCACAGTTTTTAGTATCACTCGTACATAGAAAGCAATGGTAATACAATTTGCCGTGCCGTTTTCTATACTAATAGAAATATTATAAAGAGGAAAGATTTGATTGTTTGTTTGTTTGCATTGAATAGGCTCCGAAACTACTCGACCGATTTGAAAAATTCTTTCACCATTAGAATCCTACATTATCCGTGATGGACATAGGGTACATGATTTTCCCGAATTCCCACGGGAACAAAGTCCCGGGCGGAATGCTAGTTCAATAAATTATAAAAAGGCCCGTTGGTACCCAATTTAAAATGTTTTCTGCACCATAGATTCACAATAGTGAAGTAGGTAAACAATAAATGCATGTGAAGTACTTTGTACACAGTAAAGGTCATGTAATAAAAGTCTCGTAACGATCATGTGGAGTAATTTTCAAAATGATGTTTAATTTGCTCGTGACTGAGGAAGAATAACATTAAAATTATAATTAAAATTGAAACACAAAGTTGTGAGTTCAGAGTATCAATTTTGAAATAAAAAAAACAACGGGTTGCATTCCGGGAGTGCAGACAGAAGTGAAAAGTTGAACATATAATACTTCCTTGCGGTATACTCTCCCTCCATCTTACGAATTTTTGATTAGGTCACGTGTACTGACGCGAGTTTAACATTTTTTTTACCCGTCCCAAAAAGTGCACGCTAAAGAAGTTTTCACTCTCCCTCCGTCTTACGAATTTTCGATCAGGTCACATTTCCTGACGCGAGTTTAACATTTTTTACCTATCCCAAAAAGTGCACAACGCCGCTAAAGAAGTTTTTACTTCAAAAATTTAAATGCTTCGTAAGGTAATGAGAAATTTCGCAGCTTGACTTGAAGGCAGTAGGCTCAGTAAGTTAGGGCACTAGGAGATCTAATCCTGTAGTAGTGGGTTTAGGTCCCATTTGATAGATAGATAGATAGATATAACTTTATTTAACTGCTTCCAAACAATACAAACAAGTAGAACAACATAAAACTTATCTAAAGCAGTCAAAATGGCGCTGACTCAGCATGTGCTGTAGCACTAGACTAAAGCGCTGATTTTCAGTCAGTACCACAGTGTGTTGTTGCGTCGAGCGCGATTTCAAGACAGCTAGACATATACAATACCATACACATGAAAGACATAAAACACATGCAAAATAAACCAAACAAAAAAAATTAACACCGAACAGTTTTCTTTCTCTAAAATTTTATTTGTCAATATAATATCGCTCACGCGGGTAAGCGTTTCAAAAATACTAAAGCACAATATACCCATGTTTTTTTAACCTATCCACCTAATTCTGAACAAAGAATTTTGCTTCACATGTGAGTTGACGATCCTTTTAAAAGCCAACTGGATTACAGTAGCCTTTTTGTGCTGTTTTGACAAAGGCATGATTGATTTATCTGCCCCTGAAAGGGTCTCTTTCACTATCAATATTATGTCATTCAGTACGAGGAGTATGAAGGGATCGCTGACATAGAGTAAAAAGTAAATGGATTGAAGTTAATGAACTGCTCAGCTGAAAAAAATACAGAAATACAGAATTCTTCATTTCACAAACATTACAAATACGATTTCGTAGGATATGTTAAGCACATTATTAATATTTAGAGTGAGGTGGAATAGGCAAATAATATACGATTTCGCAGAATACGTTAAGCACATTAAAAATATTTAGAGTAAGATGAAATGGATGTGAGGACAGCATGCTGAATTTAAGGTTTCCCTGAGTCACAGTAGAGGGTTAGGGAGAAAGATAGAAATTTGAAACACGTCAGAAACTCTTATACTACTCTTTGCAACTAAAGAAGTTTAGGTGATAAGTTTTTCTTATGGGGAGATTGTTATATAGGGTGTTAAGTAATTCGATCTTATCCTCTCAGATGGTGAATCAGCGCATGAAACTGAACAACTTTGCCTAATAATAAATGCCGAAATACGAAAAAAAATTGTTGACCTCCCATACAAAATGATTTATCAGCTGATGCATTTTGTATGGGAAGTTAAAAATTTTTTTTCGTATTTCGGCATTTGTTATTAGGGAAAGTTGTTCAGTTTCATGGGTTGATTCACCACCCGAGAGGATAAGATCGAATTACTTACCACCTTGTATATGAAAGTGTTATAATCATAAAGACAAAGGCCATTTGGCGGTCTAGAACTCTTAGTATATCACATTGTTTGCATCGAATAGGCTCCGAAACTACTGGACCGATTTGAAAAATTCTTTCACCATTAGGATCCTACATTATCCGGGATGGACATAGGGTACATGATTTTCCCGAATTCCCACGGGAACGAAGTCCCGCGCGGGAAGCTAGTAAAAAATAAAGCTCTTTGTTAAGTGTGAACATTACTGTGACGAGCACTCTCGTTCTTCACTTTTTGGGTAGATTCCAAACTTTTACTGTCAAAATCTATGTTGAAGTACATACTGAAGGCTGTAATCCCTATTAGGGTAGGCAGAGCATCAGTGGTTTAAAAACCACTTGATGCCAGGTTTGACACAAATTCAGAGGGTTATAAGATGAAATATGATGTTAATGCAATACAACAAAATTCCTCGCATCCCACTAACTGACTTTTACAGTATGCCTGGGAAGAGTGGGCAGCTGTCACATTTTTTGTTTTTCTTTTACTCCCATGTCCCAATCCAGCATGGAATCAAACAAAACTTTCCAATTGGTGTAGGTCAGAGCGTCATCTCCCAAGGCACCACGAAGTATAGTTACTTCTAACTCTTCGTATACTTCTGTGGTTAGTGACAATGTATTGTATCTGGCTAATGGATATCAAGGCAAGGTTTATCTGCAATGTTTGCGGATGAGTCAGCTGTTTCCGTCATTTTAGTTATTTGGCCATATAATTCGTAAGATTAACCGATCAGAGATGTGTCATCAGTCGTGTTGTGCGAATCATGTTTTTTTTTAATTATAAGATGGGTTAACTCTTGACCTCAATCTTGACCATAAGGTCAAAGATGAGGTCGACGATGGAGCGAGTTAACCCAGAAAACGCGAACCTGACGGCCCTTTACAGAGCCTACCACACCGCATGAGACCATAGGACGACACCTCAGATTCAGAAAAAAAATTAAGTGTCGTTGCCTGGGATGGATTACTAGGAGGCAGGTCTCATTTGTGTTTCCTTAGTCGCCTCTTACGACACCCACGGAAAGAGATGGAGTGGTATTATTCTCAACCGATCACCACACGGTTTTGCGAAGACAAGTGACATACATGGATTCGTTGCAGTGTAGTCCCAGTAACTCACTACTATTCTGCGTCGCTAGCACAAACGGCAAGTCGGTCGGCGCCAACCAAAGTGACGGTAATAGGAATTGAATCACTGTCAAACTGAAATTACACCGCTATCTCACAGACGCGACTCGCGGGTTGTGCTTGGGGTGCTGATTGACGCAAACACTAAGAGATATCTCGTGGATTTCATCACGGTGTTTTCCTTCACCGCTGTGTAAGTGATAATTAATGAGAAATCCTTACTTAAATCTGAAAAGATGACTTAATTGGTAGAGACCCGAGCCAGGGTTTGAAAACGTAACCTTACAAGACCGGCCTTCAACCAACTGGGTTATTCACGCTATGTGATGGGTCCACCCAGGTGAACAAATGTGTTTGGTAGTGGTTACCCCGACCCAAAATAAATAAGCAAGGCAGGCGAATGATGATGAACAAAGTATTAAGGTCTGTACACAACATATTGGCCACAAAGTTTGCCCATCACTCTGGCTGATTAGACAGCTTGCCGGGAGTTTACTATACCCCCAGGTAAAGTGGTTTACAGCTTACACAGATCTAGACACAGACACGAACTAAAAAAAAATCCAAAGTAAAAATGTATAATGTAAAAATGTATACCTTTTACGATGGACTGGGACTGAAAGAATAACTTAGAATGTACCAACTGCCTACTCTTCCCAGGCATACTGTAAAAGTCAGCAATAGGAACGTGCGAGGGTTTTGCTGTATGATGTTTCATCAAATAACCTTTAGAATTTATGTCAAAGGTGGCATCAACAGGTTCTGAACTATAGACAGGGTCGTGACCCCCCATACTACAGGGTCGTGAGCGTGTTATAAATTTGACATGTGTATTTTTAAGCTATTGCATAGCTTCTATCGTGGGCCTTGAGCGCGGGGACCGAATCCAGAAATTCCGTAACGAAAAAAAAACCTAACGCTCCCCACTCCGACGGGCACGGAGGTGTGGCTTGAAGGCCGTGCATCGTCTAACGTCGTTTCAGTTCGGCAGTCTTCGACACGGTGTTTGTGTGCGTGCAACAATAATAATAATAATAATAATAGTAATAATAATATTATTACTGCATAAATAAAATAAATAAATAATTATAATAAATAAATAATTATAATTGCATAAGTTGATACAAAATGCTATGCAATAGCTTTACCGCGGCAGTCCCCGAGTGCCACACATCTATTTTTTTACACATACATACGCTCACGACCCTGTAGTATGGGGTAGTCAGAGCGTCTATGTTCACAAGCACTTGATGCTACGTTTGACATAAATTCTGAGGGTTATTATTCGCGTATATGAAACATTATACAGCAAAACCCTCGCGCGTTCCTATTACTGACTTTTACAATATGCCCGGGAAGAGTAGGCAGTTGGTACATTCTAAGTTTTTCTTTCAGTCCCAGTCCAGCGAAAACGAATTTTCTTAGATGTGCGGGTTTCATCACAATGTTTTCCTTCACCACTGAGCAAGTGATAATGAAAAATCCGTATTTAAACCCGAATAGACGAATTTAGTGGTATAGGCCCGCACCAGGATTGAACCAACTGGGACCAACTGGGGCAATCAGTACTAACTGAACCTAATGTCGTAGCGTAACAGAACCTAATATCGAAATTACTATTTTGTGACTTGGAGTCTACACTACAAGGATCTGTGCCCCAACTAATTCCAGCATACAATTTATTAAGGGTTCCCTACATTTATTTTTAAACAACCTTATCTTAACGCACTTAGATCTTAACGTATTAGATTTACGAGAACGTGTATTTTGGTAGAAATCCGAATGTTTTTTGGTAGAAAATTTCGTTTCGAAAATGTAACCCTAATGTCATTATTTTGGTAACTTTATGATCCTTACAAATATTTAAGTAGCGGTGTATTTTGTAAGCTTTATTTGGGACTAGCATTCCACTCGGGACTTCGTTCCCGTGGGAATTTGGGAAAATTATGTAGCCTATGTTCATCGGGGATAATGTAGCTTTCTAACGGTGAAATAATTTTTCAAATCGGTCCAGTAGTTTCGGAGCCTATTTAATACAAACAAACAAACAAATAATCAAATCTTTCCTCTTTGTAATATGTATAGACATATATAGATAGAAATATTTCGTTTATCTCAAAATAGAGGTTTTTGAAGATTACATCAAAGCAAATTATTATGAATTTTTCATGACTAGTGACCCGCCTCAACTTGGCCTATTCAATTATGACGAAACATGATATAAACCTTTCGGAAGAAAATTCTCCATATTTTTTATTTTATTATATTAATTATGGGTTTTCTCTTGACATATCTACTTGATAGTCAAAACTGTTTTGAAATCTGTTACACATACATACACTCACGCCTGCAATCTCTTACGGGGTAAGCAGAGCATGAGTGGTTTAGTAAACCACTTGACACCACGTTTGATACAAATTTTGAGGGTTTTCATATGGAGAATGATGTAAAATGGTGAGAGGTTGTCAGCCTTTAGCCCATGATAAAACAAAACCCTCGCATTCCACTTACAGACTTTTACGGTATGCCTAGGAAGAACTGGCACATTCTAAGTTGCGTGGTTCAAAAAGAGTTAGACAACCAGACGCGGAAAGTGACTTCCTTTTGTACTTTTGACGGCCGGTTTGGTCGAGTGGTAGTGACGCTGCCTCTTGATCGACGGGTCCTGGGTTTGATCCCCAGTCGGGGCAAACATTTGTGTAAAATGCAGATGTTTGTTCTCGGGTCATGGGTGTTTGTGTTTGTCTTTATGTGTGTTCCAAGGGACCCACGATACAAGGGAAAACCTTAGTGTGGGCCTTTGAGTGTGTAGCGTTTATTATTATTATTGTTCTAATTTTATTTTATCTCAGCCTACGGCTGGCATTCAACAATATTTACGGGCATCAAAGCCAAGTAAAATATTGTATTTATTATTATTATTATACTATGTTAGATAAAGAAGATGTAATTCTGCCATGAACCGTAACTTTTCTTATTTAATCCATAAAAAAATTAAAAGAAAAGGTTCTGATATTGGGGCTGCTTATTTGTATAGTCCTCACATAAACTAACTTGACCAAATTAAACTAACTTGCTAGAATAGAACCTAATTTCCGTAATTAGGGTTTGTAGACCGCGGCCGAATTTGATTACATTTCTCAAGTAATGGGTCCAAATGGAATTTCATTACGAATTTGGGTTCTTAGACTAGTGACCTCCATATATCTGATTGGTTCGTGGAATTACAGTCTTTATTGGGTGAATGTAGTTATCGAAACTGTAGAGGGTGGTTCTCCCCATAATGTTCTTCTTATCGTGTAGTTATAGTCAAGTGTGTGGCGAACTTGACTAACCCTGGTGAGAGAGTTTTCAAACCGCACAATGGCCTCTGACTTGGTTTTAACGATAGTCAATCGACAACAGCCGGGACCGACCGCTTAACGTGCCCTCCGAAGCACGGAAACGGTGGTGATAAATTGCCATTTTGGTCACCCATCAGGTTCTCGCTTCGCGCGTATTTCAACTGAACTCTTGTCATATTATAATACAATAGCTTTCCGCCCGGGACTTTGTTCCCATGGGAATTTTAGAAAAATAGGAATCTTATGTGTTAATTCAGGATGTCAGCAACCTCCACACCAAATTTTATCAAAATTGGTCCAGCCGTTTGAGCGTGAAAGAGTAACAAACATCCTTAGATACAAATTAGTAGGATAACGCACTTGTATCGTTATTATTTTTTGTTTTTTTTTCAGACAAGTAAAGAACCTGTCAGGAGGCCAGCAACGCCGAGTCTCGTTAGCAGCAGCATTACTCCATGACCCTGAGCTGCTGATCCTCGATGAGCCCACTGTTGGAGTAGATCCTGTGCTTAGACAAAGGTGTTTTTTAAATACATTTATTGGGTCAAGAGTCATTAATTGGGGTCAAGAGTTAACCCATCTCATAATAATAATAAAAAAAAACATTTAAGTCATCATCATCTTGTCAGCCGCAAGATATCCACTCCACATTGATCAGTCCTGCGCCACCCGCATCCAGCGGCTTCCCGAAATCTTTATAAGATCTACGGTTCACCTCGTGAAGTCTTCTTACGTTGCGTCTCATCACTTTCTCGCTTCGCTCGTGTTTCAAATGGGCTCACGTTACACATTACTTACGACACTTGTATCGTTAATAACTATTGTAAGTAATGATTAAACAAATGAACTTATTTTTCAGTATATGGGACCACCTGGTAGAGATAACGAGAGGCGGCCGGACCACAGTGATCATCACCACACATTACATCGACGAGACCAAACAGGCTAACATTGTGAGTGAATAGATCTTTTTAAATCCCGACGAAAAAAGAGTGGCGTCCAGTGAATATCGAACTTCATGAAATTCTGCCTACTACGAAAGGGATTAAAGGCGTGAGTGTATGGATGTATGAAGAAAAAAGGGGTGTTTGTCGTGTGCGTCTATGTGTTTGTCTGTGGCATGGTATTTCCAAAAAGAATGGACCGATTTCGATGCGTTATTTTTTGTGTGAAACCTGAAGTAATCGAGGTGGTTCTTAGCTAACTTTGATCAAACTTACGAGTATAAGCTTATAAGTTTGACATGTGTATCTGTGCGTCTGTAGCTCCTAAACGAATGGAACAATTTTGATGCAGTTTTTTTTTTAAAGTTGACGTGATCGAGATAGTTCTTATCTATATTTGATCAAAATTACAAGCGATTGATGTTGGAGGTGATAATTTAAAAAATAAAAATTTTAGAGTTATTACTGTAAAAATGTACCTAGCTATTAGTGTAACACTGAACAATAACTTGAGCAAGAATTGTAGCGTTCATTTTAGTAACGTTTTAAAAGTTTAACACAAAAATCCAATCGAGTTACGGGCGACGTTGGAATTGTAAAATTGAAAAATTCTTTCAAAAACTTTTCTTACAATTTTGTACTGGCATAGCTTCGGCACGGAAGTTTTTAATAATGTTAACTGTTATGAAATTTGTAGGTTTGTTCGGGTTACGTGGGTTATTAAGGAATTTTTATACGGAAGGAGTTTGGGATTATGTAGCTTTTCTTATATATATATATATATACAATCTAAACGCTTAACGATCTATTTGAAATGTCCGATCGCTTTAATACATTAGACGACAATTAACGATATGGGAAATATTTCAAGCCACGTGAAATATTTTTAGCTATGCAATTAGCGCCATGGTCAGTGGCTGGTAAGTAGGGATACTGAGTTTGATCCCTAGTATACCTATGGAGTAGGCTTTAAGATTGTCACCATTTTTATCGTTATCATTCCACCGCCATCTATACGCCATTGGTTAGTAGAATAGGCACCCTGCTTATTGAATTGTGTTCCTGAAACCCTAAAGAGTATACAAAGTCATGTTCACTTTCCCCTTCCTGCCATTTTTTTTATTCCTTAAGCCTACCTTGTGGGGTGTCAAATAAAAGAGCTTTTTATTTAAATTCTCAATAAAGGGCAATATAGCACATTCAGTCATTCATAATTTGGCAAGTTAAATTAAGTGTAACAGAACATCTCACCTTTGAACGTCTTTAAAGCCAAACTCTTTAAATGTTATACTTTATTGCACTTGTTTATTGCATTCTTTATTGCACAAACACAGTAAGAAACATTTTACATAAAAAATAGTGTACAAAGGCGAGCTTATTTTTAGAAGAGATCTCTTTCCAGTCAACCTAACCGGTGAGAAATAGTGTACTAGACGGGAAGAGAGAATATATTATCAATGGATTCATGTGAAGCACATGTTACTTTAGTGACTTTATTGTGCTAACTTAATGAGTAGTTAGGTATACCTATTAAGGTAGCATCAGGTGGTAAACAAATTGCAATAAAAAAATATCTCCTCTTGTCATACGTTCTGCGCTTAGAATTGAACACCTCACGCAAAAACACAATTAATTTTATATTGCTGGTTGATTGTAGGTACTACTGAACAAGGAGAGGATGCCATATATGCCTTTAAACTATAAAGGGTTAGGCAGGTCATCTATAATAATCACAATATTATTTTCATCCACACAGATTGGTCTAATGCGAGGAGGTCGTTTCTTAGCCGAGGAGTCCCCAACAGAGCTGATCAATCGGTATCAAGCTGACAGTTTAGAGGACGTGTTCCTTAAGCTGTCCGTACTCCAGAACTTGGGGAAAAGACGCCGGTCCAGCATACTCGCTGATCTGATGGAGAAGGTGGAACTACCGTCTATTCCCGTGAGTTGTCAATTTACACTGGTATTCTTTTCCTTGAATACCATATATTTGACATCTTGATTTCATAAGAATTAACCGTGCATGACTCGTGGTCACACCAAGTTGTCACATTGGTGTGACAAAGAAGAAATTTTTTTCTTCGTCGTCACACTGAGGATTTTCTACACCCTATAGTGTCTTGACACATCTTGACATTTCAATCTATTGCGGGGAAATCGTCGATGCATCTGTACTTATATTATATTATGTTTACTAGTACTTATATTATGTTTTATATATTAAAAAAGTACATATATTTTATGATTTCACTGTAGTATTAGAGATACTTTTTGTAATGTAATGTGATACGCGAAGGCCGGCCTCAAGGTTCTGACAGAATACCAGCGTCGTAGCAATGCTACGACATATGCTGAGTCAGAACCTTTTTGCCAACACGGTACATTTCAAGTTATAAATAGTTGTGCACTTAGAAATAAAGAAATTATAATGTAACTAGTTAATTTGTTGTGTTCTGGATTGGTAAATAAATGGGATTTCATTTCATTTCATTACTTGAAATTCCAATTTGTTATGATGATGGATGTAGATGAGTAAAATATTTTCTGTTTATAGTTTATTGCTTGATGTACAGGGACAACAGCACATCATGCTATCCAAAACTGTCAAATTTCTTCAATCGACTTTCAATTTTATCTCCAATAATATAACAGTTTGTGGTAACCTGATGTGCTGTTGACTGTACCAGTATGTTAGAAGTTAAACAATCCCTTATTATGGTCTTCCTTAGTTTACAAATGGTGTAACAAATCATCAGTGTGACGGCGAAGAAAAAAAAATCTTCTTTGTCACACCAGTGTGACCACTTGGTGTGACCATGAATCATGCACGGAATTTACACTCGTACTGTTTTCCTTCAACAACAGGATCCAGCAGCAATCGACCTCGCCGAGGCAGAAATCGGCGAAATTTCTGGAGAATTCGGAGACAACGTGTCCATGAGCAGTAAAGGACGTGTGGTGGTGACTCCGGAGTTGAAGGCACCAGTGGAAGCCCTGCCTCCTGAAGAGGCGCCTCCTGAAGGATGCTTAGAGAGGATCAAACCCATGAAGTGGCAGCACATGAAAGCACTCATCTGGAAGAATTTCTGGAGCTTGTTTAGGAATTTTAGGTTCGTATTTGATTAGCTTTCTGTCCGTGAGAATTCGGAAAAATTATGCAGCCTATATTACTTAGGGACAATGTGGCATTCTAATGGTGATAAAATTTTTGAAATCAGTCTAGTAGTTTCCGAGTTTATTCGTCACAAATATACAGAAATTCCTTTATTTTTAAATGTAGAATGTGTTTTTTTTTAATGAAGTAGATGTAGATAAAAAGTTAACAAAAGAGTTTTATGGTTCGGATGTCGCTATAATTATAACCCATACCTGGTGATTTGCATACATAGGTAAGTAACCAATTGTGCGGTGTGAAAACTCTGACACCAGGGTTAGCCAAGTTCGCCACACACTTGACTATACCTACACGATAAGAAGAAGAAGTAACCAAGACTACAGTGGAAATTTAATACGTTTTTTGACCCCTGACAAAAAAGGGGGGTGTTATAAGTTTGACGTGTGTATCTGTGTATCTGTCTATGGCTCTTTGTAGCTCTTAAACAAATGGACGAATGGACCAATTTCGATGCGTTTTTTTGTTTGAAAGCTGACGTAATATAGATGTTCTTAGCTATATTTGATCAAAATACCATACCCCCATCTAAATATATAAAAGGAGAAACTGACTGACTGACTGACTGACTGACTGACTGACATATCAACGCACAGCCTAAACGGCTAAACGTAGGCACTTGAAATTTGAAAAGGACGTAGCTTAGGTACCGTAGAGGTGCACTAAGAAAGAAATTCCCGAAATTCCCACGGGAACGGGAATTAGCGGGAAAATCCTTTTGTATGAAAAATCTAAACTGCTTAAGTTAGACGCTTGAAATTTGGCATGCAAGTACCCTAGTAAACTTAAAGCTTAGTTGCAACAGGATATTGCAAAATTCCCACGGGAACGGGAGTTAGCGGGAAAAAACTTTTATATGTAAAAATATAAATCACGTAAGATAGATGTTTTTAGTCTGTGTACTCTGTACAAAAAAAAATTAACACGCAAACGAAGTTGCGGGCATCAGCTAGTACAGCATAAGAATCATAATATTTTTTATTTTTACAGTTTAGTGGCATTCATCCTTGGTCTGCCAATCTCCCAAATGATCTTCTTCTGCCTGGCGATCGGGCACTATCCTGTGGGTCTGCCAATCGCCGTGGTCAACTACGAACTAGGCCCTAACAACATGACTGGCCCGTGCCACTACCCTGACATCTGTCCTCAAGATCCAGACACTTATGAGTGGAACCTGACGATGTTTAGCTGCGAATATTTGGACTTCTTGTCAAAACGGCAGAATAATTTGGTAAGTTTTTAAAAGCTTTTATTTGGTTTCACCAGGGCGGATGTTCCAATAACCAATGATATTTCAATGGCGATGGATGATATTCGTCCGTTCATATGGCTATTTAATTAATTAAACCTCATACATTTGATGACAGCTACCTTAACAGGGAGCGCTTCGCCATCTGAACGAATATAATTTTTCACGTTAAAAACGTACGAATCACTGACTTTAATCCCAACAACAGTTCGCACAAAGTAGATAACTAGTATTTTTTGCAGACTACAATGTCTATTAGCCGATAACCACATACGAAAATGTCACTCATTTATTTAGATGATGTTCTAGTTTGTAGTATTTTTTTGTTTTTGTTCATTTTTTTAAAAGCGCTAAATCTTTTCGATAAAATTTATATGGAATCACCTCTGGAGTATGCTCTTTCGAAAAAAAAAATTAAAAAAGTCGGTCCATAATTGGCGGAGAAATCGGTGAACATACATTTAAAAAAATACATACAGTCGAACATAGAACCTCCTCCTTTTTTGAAGTCGGTGAAAATAGTCACCGGCGGCATTCCACTGCCATTAACAACCGATTAGCAGCTCAAGCAAAAGTATCGAAATGACACAGATGGCGCTAACCTACAAACACGACGAGTAAGGGAATGAAAAATTTCGCCGCTTGACTTGAAGGCACGATAGCTCAGTTACTTAGAGCACCAGGAGATCTAACCTTGGGGTCATGGGCTCAAGTCCCACTTGCTCCGAACATTTTTCTTTCCCTAAAACTTATTTGTGAAATGACAATACGAGGGCGAGCAATCCTTTTCGCGGTGCCCTCGCGCAATCAAAGTGTAGTTTTACCGTCATCGGAGTGTCATGACGTGCTAGATTATCGCGGTCCGTGCTAGCTATGCTAGTCTAGTCTCCAGTTAATCAAAAAGTATGCACTGGCCTCTCAACGTTAAATAATGACGAAAATTCATAAATTTGAAATGTGAAATGTGACATCATAATGTCACATTTCATTCCATTACATGAAACAAATGTAAAAGATCTTTTTGACATGCAATAAAGAGCAAAACACGCTTTTGCCTTACTTAGGATTTTTCAATTTCCGCGTTTGGCCCGAAGTGAAAGTTATTTGTAATCATTAGAAGAGCTTTCAACGTGGGAGTTCCTGTAATAAAACCTCTTATAATGAAAACAGCTAACATTAATTAAAATCCTGCGTTGGGTGGTTTGCTTTCAAAGCCTGGATCTTGCCTCGGTGAATCAGCGTTTTTAATTAATCTATTAGTTTTTTTTTTAAATTTCGGTGAGACCCCCGTAGAGCACAGGCCTCCCTTCAACACACAAAGGGGTCATAGTCCATCACGCTGACCCGATGGGGGTTGGTGGACCGTGCGCCTCTTTTTAACGAAAAGCATTTAGATTTTACCCAATGGCAGGAGATGGTTATTACGTAAATAATTATTACGTAAGGAATCGAGTAAAACGTCAAAAGAGCTACTTAACCTTTTCACCGCCAAAGTCTGATATATCAGACGTTTAAGTTTCGTGCCCTCGCCGCCAGTCTGATATATCAGACCATTTTTTTTACTTTAATATCGTTCACCAAGCGTTCGCCATACGCCACATTATTTTTTTTTTAAAATTTTTGATGTGACGTGTGGTGGGCGTTTTTGACGAAAACTCTTGGCGCTAAAAGGGTTAACCAAAATGTATACAAACACCTTGAAACTTCAACTGATTCTGATGCAATAGGTCATTAGGTCTTATCTAAACCATTAGCCTAAGCGCTATGATACCAAGGCAAGTAATGAACTAAAATCAGCCTTTGTACTCCGTAAAATATGACTTTAATAAACATTTCTAGTCTGCCCGTTTCCGACGCCTGGCAATAAAAGGTTATACAGTACGTTCCCAACTAAGATTCATACTTAAATGCTCTCTGTGCTTTATAAAACGACTAGCTTTCCACCCGGGACTTTTGTAGCCTTTTTTTAAATTTATTTATTAAGACGTTCACAACAGTACACAATTATATAAACAAATAAAACATACATATGTCTGTTATAGTTCTAAATTGTGAACCTTGGGCGTGGACGCACAGCTTGATTAATCAAATAGGCTTTTAAGTAAGAGATACACTAAATTTGAACAACATAAAATGTGACTTAACATACTAAAGCAAGAAGATACTATTCTATGTGAGGTTGAGGATCTTTAAAACAGATTTTTTAAATAATTTTTGTTCAGGGTTAATTATATCAAGGTCCTTGCAACGGTCATTATAAGACCAATGTCCTTGATATATCAAGGTCCTATTGTGTTTGTTTCTCTTTCGCGCTCAAACGGCTGAACCCATTTTGATAAAATTTGGTATGAATGTAACTGATACCCTGAATTACACATATGCTATATCATTTGCCGAAATTCCTACGGGGACGAAGTTCCAGTCGGAAAATTAGTTTAGTAATAAAATTTGCACAACGGGCACTTTATTTGAAAGGAAAAAGTACTGTATAATATTAGTAATGCACCTCAGAAACGTCTTAATACCCTTAATATTTATGTAACTACCCTAACAGCGAATGAAATTAACTTCCAAATTGGTACTGCTGAAGTAAAGAGCTGGCGCATTGGCTTATTTTTGTTTAACGAGTATTTTATAATACCTTGTGGGTCAGGGTCGGCTTTTCTTTAACAAGATTTCTTAAGATTATCTAAGCTATATTGTCGAAGTTTTTGTAACTTCTTTTACTAGCCCATATACGTCCCCACCGAGGGGCACGGGCCTGCCTTCGAAACACGAAGGGGATTTAGGCCATAGTCCACCACGCTGGCCCAATGCGGGTTGGTTTTGTAACTTATTAATGAATATTTTTTTTGTTGTTTTGAGCAGTGATAGCTCAGCTTCTTCTTCTCGTGTAGGTATAGTCAAGTGTGTGGCCAACTTTGCTAACCCTGGTGTAAGAGTTTTCAAACCGTACAATAGCCTCTAACTTCGTTTTAACGACTGTAATCAATCGACAACAGCCGGGACCGACAACTTAACGTTGCCTCCGAAGCATGGAAATGCTCGTTATACTTAAATTGCCACTTTGGTCACCCATCAGGTTACCTGCCTTTATGTACATTGCTTAACCACACTGGTAATGAGCTCAGCTGGTAATGAGCCAGATTTGTAACCGGAAGATTGCGGGTTCAAATCCTGGTGCGGGCCATTTTTTGCCTCTTTAGTCACTTGTCAGTTTTCCTGCCTCTGTGTACGTTGCTTAACCTCACTGATCGGTTCACATCAGCGAGTTTAATAATGTCAAATGTGGTGTCAATGTGTCCTCAACTACATGACGTTTTGCCTACACCGAAAGGGATTAGGCATGAGTGTATAGATTTATCTTTAACTAGCATTCCGCCCGGGACTTCGGGAAAACTATGTAGTCTATGTCCATCGGGAATAATGTAGCTTTCTAATGGTGAAAGAATTTTTCAAATCGGTTCAGTAGTTTCGTAGCCTATTCAATGCAATCAAACAAACAGTCAAATCTTTCCTCTTTATAAGTAACTAGCATTCCGCTCGGGACTTCCTTCCCGTGGGAATTCGAGAAAATCATGTACCCTATGTCCATCCCGGATAATGTAGGATTCTAATAGTGAAAGAATTTTCTAAATCGGTCCAGTAGTTTCGGAGCCTATTCAATGCAAACAAACAAACAATCAAATCTTTCCTCTTTATAATATGTATAGATTAGTATAGAAAACTTAACGAAATCTACTAACAAAACATTGTCACGTTCCATTTCTAAACTTTAGTTTGCAAATACAAAGTGTCCTGGCAAATATTTAGTTTGTTGACAACCTTACCACGTTTATGTAGAATATTCTAGACTTGTATTTAAACAACCTAACTTTATCTAAATTAAATTAACAGAATAATTTATAACGGCAATATACAGTCAAGAAAACAACAAAGAGATTTTACCCTTGTAATTCTATGGTTTGAAACATTTTTATGTTTGGTATTCAGCAGCTCTAGCACGATAACGACAAACCCGCGCTCGGCTCACGCTGAAACTTCACTTTGATTGCGCGAGGGTCCCGCGCAAAGGCTTGCTCTCCCTATGGCGTTGTCAATGTTGACATTTTGACATAGGACCGCGGTGTTGTCGCGGCGCTGTCACTATCGTACTCGGCCTCCAGATTTGTATGATCTATGTTTTTCTGCGTGACTTAATTTATAAGGGTTGCTTTTATTATACTACGCTCGTAGCCCAGTGGCGCTAGCTTATCTCAACCAATCAGTGAGGTTAAGCAACGTACACAGAGGCGAGAAACCTGATGGGTGACCAAAGCGACAATTTATCACGAGCGTTTCCGTTTTTCGGAGGGCACGGCTGTTGTCGATTGACTACAGTCGTTAGAACCAAGTCTGAGGCCATTGTGTGGTTTGAAAACTCTGACACCAGGGTCAGCCAAGTTCGCCACACACTTGACTATACCTACACGATAAGAAGAAGAAGATTATACTACTTACAATAGTTAGGTGAAGTTTCATTTAAATCCGTTTAGAAGGTAACTTTTTCATAAAATAAACAAGTTTTTTTATTTTTATAGAATTCGATAGCTGATAGAATTGGGATGGACCCAGAGTCCAATATTTATTCTTTTAAATATGTAAAGCGCTGCATACTGTTGTCTGTACAACAAGTGAATAAACCGAATATTGAATATTTATTGACAATGCGTTTTGAGTTTACAAAGCATTGTGACTTGTTTACCATTAGATACATGACGTCCAAAATAATGTTACATTTTAATGTCGAAATATGAACAATTAAATGACACTCTTCATACAAAATACGCGATCAACTGTTTTTTGAGAAATTGTATGTTTCTTGGGAGTTTTAGCAAAAGTTCCGTGAATATATCGCGGGGGAAAATAAAATAAGTAAACAGATAAATAAATGTATCAGTAGCCTGGAGATATACGCTACCATTTGTGCCTGTAGCGTAGAGTCCGCGTGTCACTCCGTTACTTTAGATTAAAGTTTGAAGGCCTGTCACTTAAGATGTTACAAAGTATGTCAAAGTAGTGAATTACATTATAATTTTTTATCTTTGCGCCAATTCGCAAAGGTGCAGTCTTCCCTAGAGAAGAATCTAATAGGCAAGAAACTCCGAGGGTTGCTCTTTTTAACTCAATAAACTTATTATCTTATTTTAATTGACTTAAAATCTGAACAACTCTGGAGCTAAGCAATATATTTCCATGGTTGCTTGTCTGATAGATAATCTGTTTTCATTCTATAATAGCTCTTTTTCCAAAGTTTTTGTTTAATTATTGTCTAACTTCTTTATTCTTCTTCAGATATTCTACGAAGACGAAAAGAAGGCGATGGCAGAAGCGGTAAGAGGGAAGTCCAGGGCGGTTCTGGTCTTCCCTGCCAACTTCTCCGAGAGCCTTCAGATCAGGATGCGGGACGCCCGGCATGCTGACGAGTATACCGTCACGAGCTCTGAGGTCCAAGTTCATATGGATGATACTGGTAAGTCAACTTGTTCTGTTCTTAGTCAAAGTTCAAAGCTTTTATTTCATAGGCCACTTAGTGAATTACACACACACACACACATACACACACGTCTATAACCCCTTTCGGGGTAGGCAGAACGTTATGTAGAATTAATGTCAAACGTGGCATTAAGTGGTTCTAGAACTCTTATGTACTCTGTTTAATGAAAAAATAAAAAATACAGGGTTCCGACTCACTCACTGATTTATCAACGCTTTTGTCGATTGACTACAATCGGTAAACCAAGTCAGAGGCCACTGTGCGGTTTAAAAACTCTGACATCAGGGTTAGGTTAGACAAGTTTGCCACACACTTGACTGTACCTACACGATAAGAAGAAGAAGATCAACGCCCAGCCCAAACCCTTGGACTTAGAAAGCTGAAGTTTGGCACAGAGGTTCCCTTTAAAAGGAAAAATTTAACAAAATTCAAATGGGACGAAGTTCTCTAGTATAAAACACGTCTAGGCCTGAGCAGCTGCTACTCAGGCTTAGCCTTTATTGCAATTTTTCCAGATATCGAGTCTCGGAGGCTTCAGTTAATTAACTCTAGTAGAAAATTTGCCTTCAAGCAGTAAACCTTTTAAATACCTCAAGTAGACAAATTGCCTTCCAACCTTAACCGCATATTTCCGACAATCGGAAGGTAACATGACAAACACGGGTCCTTTAAAGGGATAACAAATGGGCCCAAATTAGGAACTACTTATACCCGAATCCGAGGTATTATTACAATGATGTGCGGGGCAAATTGCCAGATTATTGGATTAGGGGGCATAGTTTGGGTCGGTTACCCTTTCTTCCTTAAAATTTAATGTAAGTTACATACATAGCCTCGGTTGCTTGAAAAATAGTGAAGATATTTTAGTAGCCCTGAACCAACCTCTTGCACAAATAGCGAATTATATATTCATGTTACAGAAGTCTTGGAAAGGAATGGTTCTTGATTTCTAGGACTTTTTTATTTTTAAGTCTCTTATTAGGCTATCTTGAGCGTAATTAAACTACCCAAGCCTCGTCAAAATTAAGATAAAAAAGTAACTTTGAAGTACCTAAGACTCGACAGATTTTAAAATTCAAAGCTCATGAGTCTTTCATTTGAGAGCTGTAGAAATGGCGACTCTGTAGTATTTAAAAAATAAACTCTTCTTTAGCATACTGTATAAGCCAAATAAATGGGACGTGACAGTTTTGGTGTACCGTAGGCAAAAGGCTGACAACCTATTACCACCATTTATTTTATTTTATTATAAGACGGATTAACTCTTGACCTCAATCTTGACCATAAAGGTCAAAGATGAGGTCGACGATGGAGCGAGTTAACCCAGAAAATGCCTATAAAGGCACTGGTACTCCCACGCACCGACGGAACACAGCAAGCTGTTTGGCGTCAGACTTCGGTAGGAGGGTGGTCGCGAACCAGACGGCCCATTACAGAGCCTACCACACCGCAAGAGACCATAAGACGACACCTCAGATTCAGAAAAAAATGAAGTGTCGTTGCCTGGGATGGATTACTAGGAGGCAGGTCTCATTTGTGTTTCCTTAGTCGCCTCTTACGATACCCATGGAAAGAAATGGGGTGGTGTTATTCTCAACCGATCACCACACAGACAAACTCAAACTCTACTCAAACTCTATCTAATAACCCTCAAAAAGTATGTTGAATTCATGGTCGAGTGGTTCTAAAATCACATAATGCTCTGCCTACCCAGACAGGGATTATAGGCATAAGAGTTTGGATAGATGGAAATACGTTCTTACTTTTAATTCTAAGGTAAAGCTTCAGATTTCAGGTAGCTTCACCAACTAATAAATGCTATGATAACTGAGGGGTGCCTTAGCCTTACAAATGTAGTTTATTATTGTGATTATAACAGAAAATAAGCGTAAATAAACTTATTCATTACACGTACGGTGATATACGTTAAGGGTTACGTTAACGGTTAGTTTACCATTTTGTTTTTATTATACAGATAAACTTTATCTGAAGCTCTACTTAATATGGTACCACCGCAAATTCTTGTGTTCATTTACAGATTCTTACTGTAAAGAAACTAACATATTATATGTTTTATGAGTTATTAGCTTTCCGCTCGGGACTTCGTTCCCGTGGGATTTCGGGAAAATTATGTAGCCTATGTTCATCAGGGATAATGTAGGATTCTAACGGTGCAAGATTTTTTCAAATCGGTGCAGTAGTTTTGGAGCCTATTGGGCTTTTTTATAAAAATTGTATTACCATTGCCTCCTAATTAATAGTAATATTAGAAGCTTAAACATAGAGGGCAATGGTAATTCAAATTTCGAAGTGCCGTGCCGTGCCGTTCGAATTATAAAAAGGCCTATTCAATGCAAACAAACAAACAATCAAATCTTTCCTGTTTATAATTTTAGTGTAGATAACACTAAAATAATTTTTATTTAATTAACGTAAATTGTGTAAATTATTGTTATTGTGTTTATTATTTACACTAATATTATACAGAGGAAATATTTTATTGTTTGTTTGTTTGTCTTGAATAGGCTCCGAAACTACTGGACGGTTTTCAAAAATTCTTTCACCAACAGAAATCTGCTGATAAAGAATGACATAGTGACATAGGCTACATAATTTTCCCGAATTCTCACGAGAACGAAGTTCCAAAGCAAGAAGCTTATAACTTTAAAAGGCTGAGCCAATAAAGAACCACCTGGATCACGTTAGTTTTCAAAAAAAAACTGCATTAAAATCTATCCATCCGTTTAGTAGCTACGATGCTAAAGACAGGTATACAAATACACTCGTCAAGCATATAACACCCTTCTTTTTTGTCAAGGGTTTAAAATAAAAAAAACGTATTGTTATGGGTACATTGACAGTTAATTGGTTTGCTAAGGTCATGTGCTTGAATAATGAAGCATGTGTCACCGGCCGGGAAATTAAAAGGTTGCTTGACAATAGGGAGGAACAGACGAGATGATTTGGTCTGCTTCTAAAGCTAATGTCATTTTAAATATCATACAGCTAGCTTTCCGCCCGGGACTTCGTACCCTTAAGAATTAGGAAAAATTATTTAGCCAATGTGTTAATCCAGAAAGTAAGCTACCTCCATACCAAATTTTATCAAAATTGGTCCAGCCGTTTGAGCGTGAAAGAAAAATAAACATCCATACATCCTCACACACTTTCGCATTAACCATATTAGTGGGATAGGATAGATCGAAGAGATTGGAATACTATGGAAGAGACCTTCCCTCGGCATTGAGTGGCCATAGTTGACGACCAGTTTGGTCTAGTGGTAGTGGCGCTGCCTCTTGATCGACGGGTCCTGGGTTCGATTCCCTTTCCGGGCAAATATTTGTGTAAAAAGCAAATGTTTGTTCTCGGGTCATGGGTGTTTGTCTTTATGTGTGTTCCGAGGGACCCACGACACAAGGGAAAACCTTAATGTGGGCCTTTGAGTGTGTAACGTTTATTATTATAGGTAGAAGAAGAAAAATAAATATCCTACTGTCACTTTCTATCTTGTTGATATAAACAAGGACGCCATTACATTTCAAAAGCTTTTATTTTATTAAACGATTCTGTAGCTGAGCGTTAGATTGTTAAAGATCTAACTAAATCTAAATCTGGTTGACGATAGCGAGTAAATATATATTATTTTCAAACTTAAAATGTTTGATGTTTTTAATATACATATTACTGTCTTTAAAGTACGAGTGAAAAGGCTTGTTCTGGGTGAGCCCTTTACTTCCTCGACCACATCTTGCCTTTTTTATCGGCCTATTTTATATTCTATGCGAAAGCTTGTGAGTTTTGTGAGAATGCATTGTTATACTGTTTATCGCAAAAAAACTATAGAATGGATTTTTATAAAACTGAATAACACATAAAGCAAATATTTTTTTGCCATTTCCTCAGAAACGAAGTTTTATATTGATGGCTTGATACTTACTTACTAATAAACAATTTGTGAGTGTTACACATAATGTATGTTTTAAATGGTTCTACATGTTACTAAAATCGGCATTGGGCCTACAGTTTCAAGATTCAAAACGTTTATTTGTCAACACAACAACAACAATGAAACTAAGGACTAACAACACAAAATAAAAATGATAACAACAAATTAAAAGAAATTAAAATTAAAAATACGAGTTTCGATTCTATACGAGGACCTTTATCAGGGAGTGAGGCAG
Organism: Aproaerema taeniolella; assembly: GCA_949987775.1. Classification (NCBI taxonomy): domain Eukaryota; kingdom Metazoa; phylum Arthropoda; class Insecta; order Lepidoptera; family Gelechiidae; genus Aproaerema; species Aproaerema taeniolella. The sequence continues at coordinate 4,526,334 of OX465267.1, read as the reverse complement.
GTTAATGTGATACCTAACTTGCTTGATCCCTAATTCCATTTTCTTGAAAGTCTGTTAAAATATGTTCATGTTTCCATGTCCGACAGTCTATTATTCCAACATGTCCATAATAATGCGCCTAGAATTTACATTCAGATTGCACTGAAACCGGATGTTCAATCAAATGACTGACTCTTTCGACCTTTTTTCATCACCCGCCCATTGTTCCATTATCACCTTTATCACATCTGAATAAGGATCGTTTTGAAATCGCACGATTAAATCAGTTTCAGGGATTCGGAATTTAATCCAGAGTAATTTCCGTTTATACAGTTCGAGTTTTTGTGGATTTTAATATTGGGAAATAATAAAAATGATATTTTTAAATCACCAACGGTCAAATTGGATAACCAAAAATCGTTTGTTACTTTTAATTTAATTGTTGATAACCGGAAGTCATCGTCCTTAAGGCTCGTATTACAGGAGACTTAAGTATTGATTGTCTCTTCCTATCACTATCAAAATGACAAAGACGACTGCTACTAAAGTATAGATCAGAGTCTGAGTCACATTCTTTATTGATACGGACCAAAGACGACTGCTACTAAAGTATAGATCAGAGTCTGAGTCACATTCTTTATTGATACGGACCAAAGACGACTGCTACTAAAGTATAGATCAGAGTCTGAGTCACATTCTTTATTGATACGGACCAAAGACGACTGCTACTAAAGTATAGATCAGAGTCTGAGTCACATTCAGTATTAATACTGACCTAATTTAAATACCGTGGTATAAGGGACAGTTTAGCGAAAACTGAAAGCCGGAATTCATATCTCGAATGCTTTTTCAGTGGAATTTTTAGGAAACTTTTATCGATGTCTTGCATTTTTTCTTCCATATACTAGATTAAATTATTCAAATTGTCATTTTACTACCAGAAAAGTACATCAAAATAGCTAAAAGCGCGTTCACATAACTTGCTTTCTGCCAAAGAAGCTAACCTAAATAAAGAAAACTTAATGTATTTTACTGGATAAAATCTTTACTGATTTTAATAACAAAATAAATGTAAACGTAATATTATTTCCTAAATTACACTATGTATAGTGTCAGAAACAAGTACATATGTACATATACCCAGCTTTGTACTTTCCCTTTTTTTGTAAAGCTTTTATAAAAGTGTGTTTTGTGTTTACATACAAGTACTCAATATGTATCATACAAAAATACAGGTTCTCATTATAGAACTGTCGGCCGTGGACATTTAAAAATATAACAAAGTCGGGTTTGTTCGAACACTTATAACTCGAGAACGGCTGTACTGACTTGTTGTATTTGTCTCCGTCCCGAATAGCAGAATAACTCTAAAAACGTTGGGAAATTAACGAAAAAATTCCCACGGGAATGAAGTCCCGGGCGAAAACCCAGTTAAAAATACGAAAAAGATAACCGTTTACCTTTGTTATATATTGTTTATTTATTACGCCATCATAGAAACTAAAACCTAAGTATTAAAGATCGCAACCCGCCGCAACCTGTACCAGGGAATATTTCTGCACTTGGGAAAATAAATAAAAAAGTCGGCATAACATCCCATCAGCTCGAAGTGTGAGTCTGCAGCCAAATAGAAAGTACTTAGCGCGGTATAGAGAAAATAAAAAGGTCGGTACGGCTTTATGAGATGATTTAAACTTTGTTAGCGAAACTCTAGGTACTATTCTCCCCAAGAAACTGAATTAATTTCCCCGAGAAACCTAAAGGATTACTATAAATTCTTCTTCTTCTTCTTATCGTGTAGGTATAGTTAACTGTGTGGCGAACTTGGCTAACCCTGGTGTCAGAGTTTTCAAACCACACAATGGCCTGTGACTTGGTTTTAACGACTGTAGTCAATAGACAACAGCCGGGACCGTCAGCTTAACGTGCAAACCGAAGCACGGAAACGCTCGTGATAAATTGCCACTTTGGTCACCCATCAGGTTCCCTGCCACTGTGTACGTTACTTAACCTTACTGATCGGTTGAGATCAGCGAGCGCCACTGAGCTACGAGCGTTTCATTATTAGATATACAACGTGCTTCAAAACTAGACGGTAATGTAATAGATTTTAGTTAAAACTTTGTTGGCTTCTGTGATAGTTAACTATGTCCGGTAAATCTATTAAATGCTATATCTTTCCTAATTCGTTCAAATAAAATAAAGAAAAAAGGTTCTAAAGTGTGTCCTAAAATGAGTCTACTGACACCATGTTTACATACCTACAATAAATTTTCATTAAAAGGAAATTAAGTACAGCTCTATTTCACGTATGTCAAGTGTGTCATGTTTTTTAATGCAAGCATATGAATCTTTGACTTTGACAGATAACCAACCGCGCTAGAGATTACTGGTATTAGGACCATATAATTTTTTTTATTGTGTTACTAGTTGTCCTGTTGTCTTAATTTTATAATGTTCCGCTCAACTTTCTTATTTTTTTCTGTCATAAAAACCTTCTCCTGACAATAAAGAATACAACAAAAAAAGGAATTATCCAAATTCCAGCCGTTCACGCGTGATGCCGTGACCAAGGGAAATAGGGATTCTTTTTTATATATAAGATTTTGAAACACCTTGCAAAGAATGTGAGTAAGTGGTGATAGGTTGTTAGTCTTTTACCCTCGATAAAACAAAACCAATACGTTCCAATAACTGGATCCTACAGCCTGGGATGGGAAGAGTTGGTAGCTGGCAGATTAAAAGATTTTTTTTTCATCCTAGCGTGGATAGACTATTGCTTGTCAATTCTATGTAATGTAAAGTATGTCTCTTCAGTATCGAACTGACGATATTCGCCCCGCGTATAGGTACTGAGCGAAAATATTCTTTTCCTAGAAAAATGTCCCGCAATATGTTGCCTGACTTACATAAGCGGTGTACACACGAGGGCTTTAGACGCGAAATGTCTTGGATTATTGTATAATGTATTTTCTTACTATCTCTTAACAATTTTCGTGTTTCTAAAATTATAAAAATACAATATAAAAGTAAGTTATCAGCCTATATAAACTAAACTAAAATTATTGTAGTCGATACAAAGGGTGTTTATATCGACCAAGCGATTTACGTATTTAGGATATTTCTTGGAAAATAAATTCCATGATATGTTCCTCCACGTAAACCTGTGAGAATAAATCTGTTAATAACTATGCACTTACTTTATTTTATTGAAATTTGTAATTACGTAAATTTGATATTTTATATATTTAAATTAAAAAATTTCATCTTATACTTTAGGTAACTTATCGGTATGAAACTTTTTGCATGTGATAGTTTATTTTAATATTTGTTTGAGGTCTGTAACGCATGAGATACAGGTAATATTAATTAACCTATTTCAGGCACATATTGTCAAGTTTTTCCTTCTATTTTGTACACCTAGCCCTTAGTTTTTTACTTTGAAATTCTAGGCTGAATAAAATATATTTTTTTAATTACAATTATTATAGGCGATAAATCTAAAAGTTCAAAGACATCTAGTGTGCATTCGGAAAATCATTAATTTCCAAGACAAAATAAGAAATACAATGAATGAAGTTTCTTGTTTAACATAGGTTAATTTGTTTTGGATGAAAAATAATATGAATGATACGTTTATTTTTTTATTATTAATGAGATTTCGAGGTTTTGCAAAAGAAACTGGCGTAATAGTGACGCTTTTTGGCATAGAATGACAACAGAATAAAAAAATCAATGCTACAATTAACTACATGAAACGCTGCGGTTATCCCTTCAGTGTGTACTAGCTTAAAGATATGCTGTACACGATTTCGTCGAATATCGTCGATGTTGCCTAGGCTACGAGTAAACCGGCATACTGACATACTGGGTGTATGGGCAACGGCTTAGCAGATACTTAAATGGTGGAATCTATCTAAAAGTACGATTGGCTGCAAGTATTTATTCTACAGAAACATTATTTTAAAGAGTTTTCATTAAATAAACCAGTAAATTATTTATCATTGTTAACAAGTTTATGTACTTTCTTTTTGTAGTGTGCAATTACGAATAATTCATTTATTCATTCTTTTATTGAAAAAAACAGTTTATTAGGTACTAGTATTCCGCTCGGGACTTCGTTCCCGTGGGGATTCGGGAAAATCATGTACCCTATGTCCATCCCGGATAATGTAGGATTCTAATGGTAAAAAAAAAAATTCAAATCGTTTCAGTAGTTTCGGAGCCTATTCAATACAAACAAACAAACAATCAAATCTTTCTTCTTTATTATATGTATAGATATATATGTTTGATAGAGCCCTGGCTCCTAAACTATGTGACTTCCTGTATCTTAACGCTGTCATTATTCTAATTATTGCTAACAATGGAGTATATTCGAATTAATAATTTAATGTTAGAGCAGAATTTAAATTTCCATTTGAAAATTATTTGGAGTGATGGTTTGAATTCAGGATTGCAGGTTTTGCTAATATGTTATCGTAACATACTGTATAATTTATTGCATTGGGCAAAAAAGTAACGTGAAGGACGCCAAATTAATGAATTACGTTTGTTATTTTAATATTCATATCTATGTTGGATCGCAAAAGAGCAGTCTTCTTCCGAGAGGAACAGATAAGAAACTCAGAAGGTTTTTCTTTTCAAATCAAGTCAAAAACTTACTGCTGACTTACATCTAAGACCTCCCCCAAGGATTTCCATATCGATCGCTCCTGTCCAGCGGCTTCCCGTAACCTTCAATCTTTACCAGATCGTCGGGCCTTCCTACGCTGCGCTTTCCGGTACGTGGTCGCCACTCAAAGACTTTTCTACCCCAGCAGCCATCAGTCCTACGAGCAATGTGTCTTGCCTACTGCCACTACCATGAGATAACCTTATGTGCAGTTTATTCCCATGGGGGCTTACCTGATAAATCCTATTTGTATTTCGTAATAAACTATTGCAGCCTTTGTGTGAAACTCGCCTTATGCTTAAGTCACAAACTTTGTGCCTAAGTTTGCTAAAGTTAACAACGATAATATTATAATAGTCTACGACCTTCTCAAGTTTAAGACAACAAAACTGATAGTAATAATCTTATAAGTATATAGATATGGAAATTAAGGCTAATCTTTAGGCATTATATGTTGATTATATGTATATTATATGTAGATTATATGTAGATTATATTATATGTAGATTATTAAAATTATATGTAGTTGAAATTATAATTAAAGGTTAAGCATAGGTAGTTAATTTTAATACTAACTTTCCGCCCGTGACTTCGATTCTGTGGGAATTTGGGAAAACTGAAGAATTGACCAAAACTTGTCTAGCCGTTCTTGAGTTATAAATGGTCTAACTAACACGACTTGATTTATCACCGCGCCGCCCAGCCTAAACCCTTAACCTAGAACAAAGGTTCCTTTAACGAATTTGGTAAGAAATCAAGAAAAAATTCATTAAATCCATAGGCATCCTCGAATCAAAATCAAATAAATTTGTTTTAAATTAATTTTTGAAGTGAAAACTTTAGCGGCGTTGAGCACTTTGTTAAACTCGCGATGAACTCGCGTCAGATCGTCAGATATCACGTGACCGTGATCGAAAATGCGTAGGATAAGGTTGTTACCTTTTTTGAAGTGAAAACTTTAGCAGCGTTGTGTACTTTGAAGTATGGATGGAAACCCGGACGGATGGCAGCCCTATGGTAAAATTATCTCTGTGATAGATGTCAACGATTATTCGCACACAGTGCGCAAATACCGATAGAATATTTTACTAAATTGAAATCAGACAGTTTGGTCGAGTGGAAAAGTTGCCAGATTGTAAGCAACAGGTCGAGGGTTCGAATCCTGAGAGAATAACGGACTCTATTTGTGTATTTTGTTTTATTAATGTTCAAGTTTTCACTTCTGCTAGCACTCCCGGAGTGCAACCCGTTGTTTTTTTGTTTTGGTTAGTCACAGCTCTAGCGGCATTAATTAATCATAATTAACTCTTTTTCTCTTTTTTTTCATATTTCTCTTTTTCTGGAGAAAACGAGGGGAGGCCTTTGCCCTGCAGTGCGACAGCACAGGCTAATAAAATAAAAAAAACTCTTTTTAACCCCCAAAAAAATAAGTATGACATCTGTATCAAATACAGGGTGACTTTTTAATCAGTACGCAAATTTTTATTACGGTGTCAGTAACGTTAATGGAACATAAATGGAGGATTTTTTTTTTATTTCCAACATTTTTTAATTTTGATACCCCTTTTTAACGTCTTAGAGGATTAATTTTATAAAACGCAGAAACACGAATGTCACAAATTATTATGAATTTTCATGCAGCAGACGATCTAGCTTGAAATTTCATAAAACAAAAAATACGGGTCTGTTAAATTTCCATAAAGTTTACGTGCAAAAAATTTGCGTACTGATTAAAAAATACGAGGTATAGCTAAGATAGTTCTTAGCTATATTTGATAAAAAATTGTTAAGCCATCTAAGAGTTACAAGTGATGAATGGCGCGGGTGATAACTTTTTTAAATTGTTTAAGTTTTTCAAATAATTGAATTTAATTTAAATATACTGAAATCAGACGTTTCTTAATATCAGGTTTAGATGCCCTGTAATCTATACTACTTAAATAACTTTATTTATTACTGATATTATTAACAACCATCAGAACTCCTGCCTTTTATGACGTCATAAAAACTTACCGAGGACGTTGAAACTTTAGCTTTTAAATGAAGCTCTGGTAAAATTTTATGATTGACTTACTTTAGTTTATAAATATAATAAAAGGTATTTTTATATTATACTATAATATTATTTTCTTATAAGTCGTTAAATAGAAAAAAAAATATTTTTACATTTTGCACTTGTTACTTCTGTTTCTATCAAGTCCTGTATTTTAAAACGCCGTGTCTTTGCCCTCAGATAAACAAGTGGAATGGATGTTGAACCGTGACATCCAGCTGTCATTCATGGAGGCTACAGAACACCTCGCGGTCTCCTGCAACCTACCAAAGAGGCTACTTTCCATACCTGTTCATGTAAGTATGCAGCTAATAGCACTCTTTTTCGTAGATACATATACACTCACGCCTATAATCCCTATCGGGGTAGGCAGAGCATCAGTAGTTTTCTTCTTTTTGTCGTGTAGGTATAGTCAAGTGTGTGGCCCTGGTGTTAGAGTTTTCAAACCGCACAATGACGTCTGACTTGGTTTTAACAACTGTAGTCAATCAAAAACAGCTGGGACCGACAGGTTAACGTACCTTCCGAAGCACAGAAACGCTGGTGATAAATTGCCACTCTGGTCACCCATCACATTCCCTGCCTCTGTGTACGTTGCTTAACCTCACTCATCGGTTGAGATCAGCGAGCGCCACTGAGCTATGAGCGCTTCAAACGGTTTTAAAATCTTTTGACACCACGTTTGACATAAAATTCAGAGGGTTATAAGATGATTCGAAATGTATGGTGGTAGGAGGTTATCTGCCTTTCGCCTACAATGCAGCAAAACCCTCGCGTCCCTATAACTGCCTTTTCAGTATGCCAAGGAAGAGTTGGCAGCTGGTAAATTCTAAGTATTTCTTTGTCTTCCAGTCCAGCGTAGAAGTAATGTAATCAAATTGACATTGCAAAACTCTGAAATATAATAAAACACTACAAAGAACCTGAAAACAACTGCAGATATTTTATTTATAAGCTTTCATAAGTGTTACGGAAGAAAACTTTTAACCAACATTGTAAAAAAAACAACCGCTCATTAATTTTAGGAGCACGTTTGCCAGCTCGCAATTTCTCTGGCAATCACGCTCGGTAAATAAAAATGACCTTTATTTTTTAAGCATTTTGCCAGAATTTTGACGTAGAGTAGAATTTTGTGGCAATAGTTTCACTTAAAAGGGGCAGTACTTTATAAATAGTAAATTTTGCAACAAGGGACGAAAGCAACTCAGTTGGGAATGACACTTTATTCCCAATTTATACTACACTTACGAGGGAAATGTGACAAAATTTCATCAATTATAGTTTGTCGTATCTGTGTGTTTGTAAATCGGTTCTGTGTGGAATCGTAGCTGGACCGATTACAATGTGGTTTTTTGTTGGAAAGCTGATGTAATCGAGATTGTTCTTAGCTATGTATGATCTAAATTGGTTCAGCTGTTTAAAAGTTATTAGCAATTGAAAGTCGGAGACGATACAATTTTTAAAATTTTGGGTGATAAAATAATGCTGTTCTTACTAACTTCAACATGACGAAAATTTATAGTTTGATACTAAAAGTAATATTTACATTAATGGACGTATCTGCAAACATAAGACGAAGTAAAGTTTAAATCATGAAGAAGGTATTCCGCCGTTTCCGAGAAAGATTCCCGGTTGCAAACACCCCCGGAAAAACACCTGGGAAATAGTATTAATTAATTTTATTTTGTTTCATTATATTTTATGTGTATATTCGTCTGTAAGGTATTTATCTATGGACCTAGTTGCTTGATAATAAATGATTTTATTTATTTTTCATTTATTTTTAAATCAAATCGAGATGGGCTCTACTGTTTTCTAATTCAACCAACTCCATGTTAAAGATATGTAGATAGATAGATAAAATGTTTACTAGATACTAGAATAAAAAAGAAGCAAAACAATAAAGATACAAAAAAGATTAATAATTATTATTACTTATTCTATATGTGTTACTTATTCTATAAAGCTACTAGTAGAACGGTTGCAACCCACATATATGCCTGTAGTTGAGTACTATGCAATTTATTTAATAAACTATATTAAATGAATTAGATTCTCAAAGATTTTTCAAGATTCAAGACATTTATTTGACATAAAACACTACAACACAAAGAAAATAAAATATAAAACACAGGACATGAACACATACAGAAAACGACAAAACATCGTATAATATAAATAGTAGATTGTGGTGTAGTGCAATGTCAAATAGGACACAGCACAGCATGTATTGAAGCCGAGGCCCCAACGCTGGTTTTCAGCTGTGCCCTGCCTTGGTGCGCGTGTGTACATAGCCGGCGGAAAAGAGTAAATTACTACCTAATTAAATGTAAAGCGGTTGGTCTATCTGTGCACAAATGTTTTCTTTATTGAAGGCTTCTCATTTTCACGCTGTGGCCTCGTACCTCTTACTTACAATATTAAAACGCTGTTTAAACAGTGTATGTACACACGGCAGCACATCAGGCTATACATATTGCCTTTGACGTCACCCTTATCTTGCTTGTAATAGCGCTGGATTTTGTAGTCCAAATGGGTAAACTGACGTGCTGCTGTCTGTACATTGTACACTGTGGCACGTCCACCCATCTAAATTAACTGCGTGCAGAAATATGGGGACGTTTGGGCACAAAATACACAGTTCGCGGCCATTTTGTTTACCTCTCAGGAAGTTTTTCATGTTGCGTGTAAATATATACTGTAAATAACTTTGACAAAGGTAAAAGGAACTCTATAGGGGCTTTTGTAACTCCCGATAATAAAAGGGTATTTATAAGTTTCACGTGTCTATCTGTATTTATGTGTGTCTGTCTGTGGCATCGCAGCTCCTAAACGAATATACCGATTATAATGCCGTTTTTTTTGTTTGAAAGCTGACGTGATCAAATTGGTTCTTAGCTATATTTTATCAAAATAGATTCACCCGTTAAAGAGTTATAAGGTATGAATGTCGGGGGTGGAACATGTATTTTTATTGTTGAGTTATCTCACTTATGAAGGATAATGTTTTTGAAGTGAAAACTTCTATAACGGCGTTGAGCACTTTTAGTATGGGGAAAAAATTTTAAACTCTCGATGAACTCGCATCAGATGTCACGTGACCCTGACCGAAAATGGGTAGGATAGGGTTGCCACCTGTTTTGAAGTGAAAACTTCTTTAGCAGCGTTAAGCACTTTGAAGAATGGGTGGAAACCCGGACGGATGGCAGCCCTATGGTAAAATTATCTCTGTGACAGATGTCAACGATGTCAACGATTATTCGCATATAGTGCGCAAATACCGATAGACTATTTTACTGAATGAAGGCTATCGCGTATGAATTCGCCGCTAGGGGCGCTGGTGTAGCGTGAGGTCTCTGGGCTACAATCTTCTTGATATATAAAACAAAGTCGGGTTTGTTCTAATAATTATAACTCGATAACGGCTGAACCTATTTTGATAAAATTTGGTGTGAAAGTAGCTGACACCCTATATTAACACATAGGCTATCTTATTTTCCCAATTTTTTACGGAAACGAAGTCCCGGGCGGAAAGCTTGTCTTAATATATACTTAAAACAAAGTCGGGTTGGTTTCAACACTCATATTACTCGAGAAGGGTTGGACCGATTTTGATAAAATTTGTTAAGGAGTTAGCTGACACCTTGAATTAACACAGGCTACATAATTTTCCCAAACTCCCACGGGAACGAAGTCCCGCGTGGAAAGCTAGTATGATAATAAATGCATATTTAGTGGCTCTAGCGACATGAACACAAAATAATTTCCTTATCCATAGATGCCAAGTCCACTCTGAAAACGCGAAAGCATTATTTATCATAATAGCTTTCCGCCCGCGGCTCCACCCGCGTGGACTACAGGTTATATCGTGCCCAACTGTGGGATAACTGTAGCCTATCTCCTTTTTTAGGCTCTAATCTATCTCTGTACCAAAGTTCATCAAAATCGGTTCAGCTTTAGGCGTGAAAGACGGACGGACAGACGGACGGACAGAAAAAAAAAAAGTAAGGATATACACTATATGTATATATTCCATTTAATATGGCTTCAGCGCTAAAGGTTATGGGTTTAATTCTCAACAAGAACAAACATGTGATGAACATAGATGTTTGTTCTGTGTGTTTGTTGTGTCTGTGTGTATTTATGTATTGTGTATAAGTCTCTGATATGTGATACGTGAATGTTTTGAAGGGACATAGTTGACCCTGCGAATCGCTACCAACCACTGCTTTGAGACAGTTTTATCTTTCGGAAACTTATGTCCGCCTTTTTTTTCGAGCAAAACGGGACTGCGCAACACTGCGGCATTTGCAATACGTTAACTCTACGGTTGAATTGTATTACATATGATTTAAATGTAATTTTTTGTTTTCGTGCCCGTAATAACAAACTTTGACAGCTGTACTTTAGGACCTCACTCTACAGTGGCGCCTCCTAGTGAGACAAAAAACGATAGTCCTCATTGAAAGTAGACAGTTTGGTCGAGTGGAAAAGTTGCCAGATTGTAAGCAACAGGTCGAGGGTTCGAATCCTGAGAGAATAACGGTCTCTTTGTATATAAATATAATATATATATTCTTTATTGCACAAACACAGTAGGATTTTTATTTTATTTTTGTGTATTTTGTTTTATTTCCATATTAATGCACAACGTTAATGTTCGAGTTTTCACTTCTGCCGGCACTCCCGGAGTGCAACCCGTTGTTTTTTTAATACAAATTATTTACACGCAATTGCAGAAATTTCCATTAAAGTTAATGCTACCTTAAATATCACTTTTTATCTTGTTGACGTTAATAAGGACGGCATTACATATAAAGATACTTTAACTTTAATCAACGTTTCTGTAACTGAGCCTATAAGGCTTTTATTGAGACATAAGTTGCTAATTTGCTATAAGGTTTTGGCCCCCGACTAAAAAGAGTGGTGTTGTTAGTTTAAGTGTGTTTGTCAGTGGTATAGGTAGCTCCTAAACGAATGGACCGATTTTGAAGCGGTTTTTTTGTTTGAAAGCTAATGGAGGTTAATTTTTTAACTTTCGAGTTTTACATACTTAGATATTGTGTTCATTTAAAAATACAAACTTTTTGTTTACAGTTCAACGAACCTGTCTACGGTTTAGAAATACCTAATTTCACTGATTTTGCTGGTCCCGGAGTTATTCTAACGTAAGTAAAGACTACATTTAGTTTATTCACAGACTAGATTTCCGCCCAAGACTTCGTTTCCGTGGTAATTCAGGGACACATCAACGCGGTCTAGGGATATTGCACGATTTTTCATACAAAAGAGGTCTGTTTGAGAAGCTATAATAGCATACACGAGATACATGGATAGCTATAATTTTCAGACGAGCAAGTGCTAAACCTGAATTTTCAATTATAGTCAATAAATTTTGTTTTACTTGAAATTTGTGAAAACGTGACGGAAACGAAAAAGAAAATACACTTTTTGCCTGCTTTTTGCATGAAAATAGTCGAATTTACGCAAAAAAAAAAAAATTCATTTTCATCACGTTTTCACTAATTTCAAGTTAAACAAAATTTATTGATTAGAATTAAAAATTCAGGTTTAGCACTTGCTCGTCTCAAAATTATAGCGCTCCATGTATCTCGAGTATGCTTTTGTAGCTTCTCAAACAGACCTCTTTTTATGAAAAATCGTGCAATATCCCTAGACCGTGTTGATGTGTATATTATGTTAATATCTTAAAACTTTAAAAACCTATCCCAAGAAACTGTTTGGTCACTGTTATTATAATACAGAATTTAATAAAATTCTTTTACTTGCAGAATAATCTTCTTCTTGGCTGTCGCTTTGACGTCTGGCGCCATGTTGGCTGAGAGAAACGAGGGGATCCTGGAGCGGTCATTAGTATCGGGTATCACTGGTAAGTTGCTTATTTTTGTAAGACTTGAGACATGCATTTTTATAATATACATACAAAGAATTTTAGAGATAGAAAAATGTTCGGCGCTTTTTAAATGCGTTTTAACCTCCGCCCCGATAAAAAAAGAGGCGTGTTATTAGTTTGACGTGTGTATCTTTGTATGTCTGTGTATTTGTGTGCCTGTGTGTCTATCTGTTTCATCATAGCTCCTTTGGAAATTGTTCTATTATTATTATTAGATAATGTTGTTTTTCCCTTAAAAAATTGAAAAACGCAAATTTTTGAAATTATGATTATATTATGTTTAGTGATACCATTTGAGATATAAATTTTATAATAACTACCGTACGCATTGAAATCCTTATTGCAGAAAATAAAGTTAGCCTGAGTCGGTAACTTATCGCAAACTGTTCCGTGGCACTTAGCTACACTCCGTAGCAACATGCTACGAGTAATGTATTTTTCATTTCATCGAACAAATCTGGTAATACATTAAATCAGCTATGTCGTAAGATATATGGTACCAGATTTCCGAATTTTCATACGTAATAAATCGTCCATTACGCAGGCAAATCGAAATTTAATCGACAGCGAAAGAAAGAAATTTCGCGATTTACTTTTTCATAATTCAAGTCGTTATTCCATTGGCGTAGAATAATTTTGTTATATATATGTTAAACTAACTTTTGTCTGCGAGTTTGTCCGCGTGAAATAGTTACTTTGGGCAGCATTTTTATTTTTTTATGATACTTACTCATATTTCTTCTTTAAAACGCTATAATAAATGTTTATTTATTTATTACTAGCTTTCCGCTTACGGCTCCGCCCCTGTGGACTCCGGGTTATACCGTGCCCAACTGTGGGATAAAATATAGCCTATGTCCTTTTCAAAGGTCTAATCTATCTGTGTAACAAATTTCATCAAAATCGGATCAGTAGTTTAGGCATAAAAGCATAACAGATAGACAGACAGACGGACAGAGTTACTTTCGCATTTATAATATTACCGCGGCGCATTACGCGCGCTATCACCATCTTACTCGAGCTGCAGGGTGCTGCGGCGCACACTTTGGGAACCCTTGATAGGGCAATGCTATATTTATGCTGAATTTCTAGTTTGTTTGCATTAAAGTGACCCGGTCAAATATTGCCTTTGTTTTCTATTTAGGGCAAACGTTTCAAATGTTACCAGGTGACCTTTAGATGACCTGAATTAAAGATAAGTATTTAGAAGTCAATGTGACCTCACCACAGGGCTCTATTCCTCTAGTCTCAATGGCGGTTGAATAACAATAATATATGTATACAAACTGTAAATCTGCAAGGTTGCCATATTCACAGAAGCAAACATACAGCTGATATAGAGTTGAAATCAATAATAATATAAAAACCTAAAATTTTGATTTTTTTTTTAATTTTTTTTATCGACAACTCGCGTGCACATCATTAATTCATCGACACTATATGCACATCACTAAAATAACATGGCACAGATGCGATAATGTTGAGCAATTCTCAGTGCAGTTCATTTTTTATTTCAGCTTAGGTGGGTTATTCTCTAAAGCTCAAAACAAAATCTTGTTTTTTTCGTGTATAGTTAAATGTTCCGTTTTCGGTATTATCGAATAAAGTTGGTCCCATACCATACTATTCCATCATTGAATATGGCAACCTTGCATATTTACACCCTGTATATTATAATATTATAGTATGTGTATTTATGTAGTAGATTAGGTAGATATAGTTATTTTTATTTTATGCACCCCGCTCGACATTTTTAAAGATCGATCTGTTTCCTGTACCCTAAGGTTGACTGGAAGAGATTTTCGCCTAGCAATAAGGCCGCCTTTTTGTATCACAACGCTTATGTTTGTGTTTCTTGGACTTGTTGTATTTTTTGTGTGCAAATAAAGAGTTATGTATTGTATTGTATTGTATGCTGACTATTTGTAACGAAATAAAAGAGGAATCTTACAATTTTGACTAGTGTACTGTGTGTCTGTTTAACTGTCCATCTGTATGTCTGTTTATCTGTGTGTCTGTCTGTGGCATTGTAGCTCCTAAATAAATGAACCGATTTCGATGCGGTTTTTTGGTTTGAAATCTGACGTGATCGTGATAGTTGTTTGTTTATTTTGATCAAAATCGATGCAGCCGTTAAAATGTTACAAGCAATCGAGCAAGTGTCGGGGTTTACATATTTCTTTTACTTTTAGAGTTATTCCATCAACATTGAGATTTATTGGGCCTTTTTATAATTCGAAGGGCACGGCACGGCACTTTAAAATTTAATTACCATTGCCCACTTTATTCTCAGCTCCTAGTATTACTATTACAGAGGAGGCAATGGTAATACAATTTTGCCGTGCCGTTTTCGAATTATATGAAAGGCCTATTAGTGGAATAGCCGTTCTGGGCAAATACCTCTGAAAAATTCACGTATTTCTTATTTAAGATAAATGAAAATATATAACACAAATATATAAAAAAACGATAGCAAAAGGCAGAGCTTATATTTTCAAAGAAATTTCTTTCAGCAGAACGGTTCGTTAAGTATTTAATAGATGTTATTGATGTAAAAGACTATATAAAGTTGTACATAAAAATTGAGCACATAGAGAAGTAGGAGACTGGAGCTTGCACTCGGTTAATCTGTATCGCAGATCTCCAGGGAAAGAATCCCTACTTCCGTACTAATATAATAAATGCGAAAGTAACTCTGTCTGTCTGTCACGCTTTCACGGCTAAACTACAGAACCCATTTAGATGAAATTTGGTACAGAGATAGATTAGACCTTGGGAAAGGACATAAGCTATATTTTATCCCACAAATAGGCACGATATAACCTGTAGTCCACGCGGGCCGAAAGCTAGTACTTTATAATTAGATTAAAACAAAATAATCCCTAAACTACAATTTTAATTATACATAAGTTGGCAGACTAATTATAATGGAATATAAATGAAGATTTCAGCTGGATTATGCTAATTTTATGTTTAAGTGCTAATTAAGAAGGCTTGAGCCTTCTTAGGGGGATTAACCAGCATTATCACAGACAACAAAATAGGATTAAGGGCGCTATTGTGTTTAACATAAATTCCAATCTGCTGGTTCAATTTTTACACATGTCAACAGTAATATAACTCGTAATTTAGCTAAGTATATTTCTATATATATATATATTATTATTTTTTTATTTATTTCGTTTAGTATAGATTTTAAGTTCTTTTTATTTTGTCTGTTTATTGTTGTGTTTTTCTAATGTTTGTGTTTTGATGTCCTGAGTAATAAATAATTATATATTCTATTCTATACTAATATTGTAATTTGACTTAGTTTATAAACTCTCGGTACTTTGTGAATTGCCCCATTTTTTTCACAATGACAGACTTTTTTATAAAGTTAATGTAACTAACCTAACCCGACTGATCCTAAAAAAGCCTAACCTAACCTAAGATAGCCTACTTATCCCAATTGTAATATGAAGGGAGATTTATAATTTTTCGGTGACATATATAAGGTGTATGGGACAGGTTAGCAAAACCTGAAAGCCTGAACTACCGCTATTCTGAATGATTTTACAGTGGAACTTCCATTCGAAAAATGTTCAATGTTTTTCATGTATTTTTTAGATTTTCTGCTTTAAAATTTAATTATAGATTCTAATATACTCCATTTTCTAATAATAACAATGGTAACTGCAGGAAAACCAGGAATGTATACCGTATTCTAACAGCGGCGCGGCACGGGTTCATTATCTTTATTTTTTGCTTTTTTGAAACAACTTGTATAGCACTTCTGACATCTAAGTGTACTTACAAAATATAATACTTATTAACCCCAGTAGGTTAGTTACTTGTTTGTTTGAAAAGGACCAATATGTGTCTCCTAGAAACTCCTAGAAACGGATAGTAAAAGAGACCGAAACTATGTTTTTGACTATATTGTTCGTACCTAAAAATGTTGTCCTTTAACCGACATAAGAAGCTAAGTTGGTTAGGTTAGGTTAAATTACAATTTAGTATCTTTTAAAACGCTGACCCGCGCGAGGGATATTCACAAATAATTATTTTAGGAATAGAACAATTTTCGCGAATGAGACTTAAACCCACCACCCCACGATTAGATTTTAGGTGCTCTAACTAATTGAGCTATCGTGCCTTCAAGTCAAGCGGCGAAATTTCTCATTCCTTTACGAAGCACATGACGTCATGCGTGTAGGTTAGCGTCATCTGTGTCTCATACGGATAACTACAGACTTACTAAGACTTGAAGGCTCGATAACTGATTTGGTTAAAGCACCAGGAGATCTTATCCTGGGGTCGTAGGTTCAAGGCAAATACTGTATCTATCTTATTGTGATTCCACTATTACTGAGAAGCTATTGATCAGCAGAATAGCCACCCAAGAAGTCTATATAAAGCTTTGATATCCAAGTTTAAAAGGCTCTTTGATCCAGACTATCTCTGCTTCGCCTTGCCTTTCAACCAGTTACAGCCTTTTGATAGGATTTGCTTTGACAAACAGAATAATAGAATAAGTGCCGCTGCGGTTTGAAAACTAGGTATACCAGATTGAACTGAAGCCATTTCAAATATTTGAAACTAACTTTCCACCCGTTATGTCGTTCCTGTGGAAATTTTGCCAGGTTTACCAAAGTTTTTTTAAACTTTACTTTGACAATTTTAACTACAATTTTTTTTTCTGAAAAGTTTATTTATTTTTCAACTTTTACTATAAATAATAAAAAGTTAGTGACAATTTTTTTATTTATTTTTTAAAACGCTACACACTCAAAGGCTCACACTAAGGTTTTCCCTTGTGTCTTGGGTCCCTCGGAACACACATAAAGACAAACACAAACACCCATGACCCGAGAACAAACATCTGCTTTGTACACAAATGTTTGCCCCGACTGGGGATCGAACCCAGGACCCGCCGATCAAGAGGCAGCGTCACTACCACTCGACCAAACCGGCCGTCCTTTGTACACAAATGTTTGCCCCGACTGGTGATCGAACCCAGGACCCGCCGATCAAGAGGCAGCGTCACTACCACACTATTGTTTCTCAAGTATTTTTTAGCCTATTGAATGCGAGAGTTTCCCTCGATTTTTCTGGGATTCCATTATCAGATCCACTCTTTCGAACAGAAATAGAATTTTTAAAATCGGTCCACAAATGGCGGAAAAATCGGTGAAAATACTCGTACATAGGAAAAAAAGCATACAGTCAAACGTAGAACCTCCTCCTTTTTTGAAGTCCGAAAAAAAATTTCATATTGGCACAGAACATTTTTCTTTCTCCAAAAATTCTTTAATTGTGTGGTTAATTTTTTTTAAATTTATTTTTTGTCCCCAGGCACAGAGATTTTATTCTCCCACGTGACAGTCCAGATGTTGGTGATGGTGATCCAGTCCGTTGTGGTGCTCCTCATTGGGTTCCTACTCTTCGGGCTGACCATCAAAGGCCCCATCGGATGGGTGATCGTCATGACCCTAATCACTGGACTTTGTGGGATGACTTTCGGTGAGTATTTAGGAGTACTGATGAATTACTTTAAAAAAAACACGGTTTTTCTTGAATCGTAAGTTGCTTGGGATATGTCGCAGGGATGTTATCACACTCGTGATTTTATAATTTCACCAGAGAAATTATAATAGCACGAAAGTTGTCGACCGCCTCCATCAAATTAAGTTAAGTTAAGGTAACTGAGGTAAGGTTTGGCTACTTTGGGTTCGGTGAGCATAAAAAGTAGGTCAAAGTGTAAGAAAAGGAGGTAGTTAACGAAGTTTCGTGCAATTATAATTTCATCAGTTAAATTATAACATCACGGGTTTGACAATTATGTCTGCGATAGATACGCACACAAACTTACTTTTTGTTTGCGACTTCGCATGAAAATTAATTAACAGCCCCCCCCCCCACTTTCTCTGGGCAAAAAATCAATTCGATTTTTTGTCCCGTTTAGACATGAAGAAATGACAAAAAATAATAAAACACGCTTTTCATGTTACTCGTAATAATATTAGCAAAGAAGTAAGGATTTGAAAATCCTTACTAATTATTATAAACGTGAAAGTTTGTATGTATGGATGTTTGTTACTCTTTCAATCTCCAACGGCTGGACCAATTTTGATAAAATTTGGTATTGGGGTAGCTGACACCCTGAATTAACATAGATAATTTTCCCAAATTCTCACGGGAACGAAGTCCCGGGCGAAAAGCTAGTCAGCTATAAATCACGACAATACTGATACAAAAGTTGCAACAAAAAGAAAAATGACAAAGACTCACGTACTGTAGTCTTCACAGACAAAACTAAACAATAACAGCTTGTATTTTTAACAAGAGACAAGTTGTTAAAAATCTAAAAGCTTGCTACAAACACAAATCTCTTTCACGCTAACTGGTGAATGCAAGAATGAATTGCGAAAAACCGAATGACACTAGATATCAACAGTATTGTGGATTTATTTTCTAGAATAGTCGAATAAAATCAACGTACAGTCAATGTTCTAAGGTAAAGCGTCATTCTAATTGAAACCTTATCACCAGCAGTTAAGAACACTTAATTGAGGAAACAGATTGTACTTGGGGCAGGAAAAGTAATGGGTGACCACACTGAAAACTGTTTATTCCTAAATACGGATGTTGACTAAATTTTTTTATTGTTTTTCTTAAAATGGAACTGAATCCCAAACCCAAAACCGAAATAATTTTTGAAAACTATTGAGAAATAAAAGAGTTACAAGCTATTAAATTTTAGTAGAGGGGGAAACTGTCAAACAACGAAAAAGAGATGCACTTACTGACACGTGACGTCACCGCCATTTGTTTGTGTAGGTATAAACGAGATAGCTAGCTCTCCCCACGAAACGAGGTAGCTAGTCCTTACGTTAATATAAATGCTAATAACTTGTTCATTTATAAACCAATTTTAATGCTGTTTTCGGATAAATATATATTTCTAGCATTATTTTTTGTTTCACATACAATAATTCATAAAATCAAACACTGTCAACATCCCTATTACCAGTTATTTGCTACCGGGACTTCGTCCCCGTAAGAATTTGGGAAAATTATGTGTCCAAGATGTCAGCTATCTCCATACCAAATTTTATCATAACACTAAAATTAAAAATTTTGAATCACCCCCGGCATTCGATTGCTTATAACTGTTAAACGACTAAACAGATTTTCATGAAACATGGCTCGGGATAAAATTATCCATGACAAAAAAAAACTAAACGAAAATCGGTTCATCCGTTTGGGAGTTACGATACCACAGACAGATACACAGATATACAGACACACAGATACACAGACAGACACGTTAAACTTATAACACCCCTCTTTTTTGTCGGGGGTTAAAAATTGGTCTAGCTGTTTGAGCGTGAAAGTGTAACAAACATCCATACATACATCTATACAAACTTTCGCGTTTATGATATTAGTAAGGATTACTTACCGAATAAAGATTTTTTTTAACCCTCCGCATACCAGGTGGGGTGTAATAAACCCCAGGCGGTGAAAAATCGATATATTTTCAAAAATTTTCGTGCGCGAAATCTGAAGCTCTCAGTAGCTGGAGTTGCGACGTTCTTACACTGGCAAGTACCATTAGTTTAGAGGTGCGTGCGTTATTTAGGGCTCTAGATGCGTTTTTGTTTAGAGTTGTTGTTATTTGAGCATATACAAAATGCAACTCCTACCTCGAGATTAAAGTAAAAATTTAAAGATGTATCATCGTTGTTAATTTTTTTTAAAATTTAGTCAGTTTAATTACAAACATTGGTAATTATCAATTCTTAGGGTAATTTCAAGTCTAAATTAGTCAGAAGATGGCATTTTCTCTACCCTTTTTTAACAAACCATTTAATCTATTTAATTTTTTTTTATATAGTGCTACTCAGGTTGTGTTCAATTTCAAAAATATATAATAATAATGTATCCCTATTCCTATCTGACTACAGCGACCATTTTGTTAGAGTATGTCACACCCCACCTTGTATGGCATGTTACAAATTTTCACCTGGTATGCCGAGGGTTAATTCAATCAAAATTATAAAGAGTATTTCCGTGCTCCAGAGGGCTTGATAAATCGTCATTCCTGGCTCTAAGTGTTGTCGATTAAGGCGATTAGATCCCTCAATTTCCGAATATTGAGCATTTTGTAAAGCTTACTTCTCATTTATGACTGGCCAGGGAAAGTTGAAAAATAAATATGTGAAACATCTGTTCAAGGACTACATGTGGAACGTCAGTTTTTTTTTTACGTCTTTGTATTGTATTTTTAAAAAAATACCACGAGACATCGATTTTTGACTTAAATTCCTTACTGCTCCTAAACGGCTATGATATATGGAAATATTCTTATACTAATTAATTAAGAATCCCTTTTTCTTGAAACACAACGTTTAAATTTTTTAAATCGAACAATATTTTCATTCAAAAGTTACGAAAAACGGAAATCCGAACGTTTAGTTGCAGAGGGTGGTCTGCGCGGGCGCGGGCGGCAGTCCGCCGCTGGCATTCCGACGGGACGGCTGTGTCACTCGTATCCAAACTTTTACGAGCGATAAAGCGTATTTTCTGTTTGCCTGTGTGCGTTGACACAGTATATTTATGTATTAGTGTGCTTAGAGAGTAGTGCAGTCAGACGATATTATTGTGTTACGGTATAGCTCGCGCGTGGACGCTAATTGTACCTACTATTATAAGTTTGTAATCTAGTTGTAATATTTGATTATTTTGCGCTTATAGACGTTTGACGAAATTTAATTGCATTAAGTACTTATGCGGATCTAAATCTATATGATTGAATATATATAATATGTATAGGGTGTTAAGTAATTCGATCTTATCCTCTCAGGTGGTGAATCAGCCCATGACACTGAACAATTTTCGAAAATTCGCTTGCCACACCCGGAATCGAACCAGCTAACATCCAAAAAAGCACCCTGTACTTTAATAGTATTGATCGATAGGGTCAATCGTAAGGATAAATCTCCCTAACAAACATAGTAAATTAAGTGAAAGGAAGACCATTAAATCTAAGCTTACAAATTTGATGGGACGTGTTAAAGCACTTTTACTTAAGGGTCCCATCGTTAGGTTTTATGTAGTTTAATGGTTCTCTTTTCATCTAATTTACCATGTTTGTTAGATACATTTGATCTTTACGATTGACCCTATCGATCGATACCATAAAAGTACAGGGTGTTATTTTTTTGAATTTAAGCCGGTTCGATTCCCGGGTGTGGCAAGCGAAATTTCGAAAATCCTTGAATGCTGTTTTGTTTCTTATAGAGCGGGACCTATTCGTAAAAAAGTCTTCAAATAACGATTTTCGTGGGACTTACCTCCGCCATACGAACTACTGGTATGTACTTATTCGGAATATTTTCCTGAACACAAAAAGTGCGGTAGTCACTTTCTAAGGGTATGGAGGGGGTAGCTATGACGTGACGTATTTTATTTACGCTATATTTAGATAACTACTGGACAGATTTACTTAAATAGGGTCTCAAATGAAAGATAATTTAATGAACATTGTTTTATTCTAAAGATTCATTAGTGTAAACCTAGTAACAAAATAAATATTTTCAAAAAACGACATTATGTAAAATTAAACTTTTTTTACTGTGTGAAAAGAACAGAAACCGTTAGGATTACGGTAATTAAGCTCATTATAGAAAAATAGCTACACTTATCAGTATTCTAATGAACCTAAAAACGTTTAAGTCGAGCTATAAACAACGGAACTGCAGTCGTCTAAGTGAGCGTGTGGGTAGCGCCGAACTGACTACGGTACTTAAATTTGGTACGAATAATCTTGAAAATAACGTGACAAATCGGGTAGAATCACAGCAAAATGAAAAAGTATTATGAACAGGCATAATTTTTATTAACAGGCATTTTTTTTTGTCAAAAAATTTTCTTCATTTTGTTACGAACTATTTTCAAAAATTCTCGTAACCAAAATAATGCTTCGTATCGTATCGAAATAAAACTCTTCATACTTGCACGTACTTGCGTTATATTTTAAAACAAAGGACTCAATGGTACTGGTCTGTACTGATGGGTATGAGAGTGTAAACGTACGCACTCGAGGCAGAGGCAGGTCGCTGGCGTGCGAGAGTGTACAGCCGCCATTATATTTTTTACATCGGCAACACTGAGATTCATTCGGAGGAATCCCTGCACCGTGCTGCGACGTGAACTTTGGCACTTGTCGCTTCATTCATTTGAAATCATTTGGTCAGGCCTATGACACTGTTAGTACCAATAGCTGCGAAATTGCGCTGCTATCGCCTTTTAAAACTAAAAAAAATAGTTGATGTTTGATATGGGTTCCTATAAAAAAAACTCTTTAGCTTTATGAGGAGCCCTAAATTTTGCCAGTTTAAAAGCATTAATAAAGCTTTTTTTATTTGAATCTTTGGCCCATTTTAATAAATCATACATGAATCGAAACAGACTCTTGAGTAACTGTTGCCTTTATGTTGTTGCTACGTAACAGCTACTAGTTTGGTACACTCTAAGTTTAACTTTTTGCCTGTTCTTGGAGGATGATTGCACATTAAACAGACATAGTTAAAAATTCTAATGCAATTGTTTTAAGCATCTCCTTTTCAGATAACTAGATTATGTAATATGACATGCTATGGTTAAAGTTACATTACACGAATCAAATGTTTTTGACCCTGATTGATTTGTTAAATACATAGTTTCATTAAATAATAAAATAAGATAATAGATATATATCCAATCGCAGGGAATATTTTGTTATGTTGTTTGTGGTATTATCTAGATATAACTAAATAAACCAGAACATTAATGAAAATAAATCTCTGACATGCTGCTAGGTAGTAATAAGTAA
Organism: Aproaerema taeniolella; assembly: GCA_949987775.1. Classification (NCBI taxonomy): domain Eukaryota; kingdom Metazoa; phylum Arthropoda; class Insecta; order Lepidoptera; family Gelechiidae; genus Aproaerema; species Aproaerema taeniolella. The sequence continues at coordinate 4,502,852 of OX465267.1, read as the reverse complement.
CATTTTATTCATTTAAAAGCAGTAGGTACAGTTTTAAAGTACAGTGGGTAATAAATATGCCTATTGGGTTTCTTCATGGGACAGACTGTCAGCCGACTCACCCTGCACTAGGAATAAATCTGTTTTGCAGTGGTAAGATATCTAGTCAGTTCACGAGAGGTAAGGTTATGGTACTTATAGTTGAGTTGTTTTACAAGTGAATAGGTACTTCGCTAAAGGCTTAACCAATTTCCAGAACTAGTAAATAAAAGTGAATAGATAGATTCTCAAATATAGACCCATATGTGTTGCCACAATTCCGTCAATATCATGTAGCGCAGAACACTTTACTTTATAATAAATGGTAATCAGCCATTTTGTGAAAAAAATGTGGATAAGAACTTTTTTGAGTTACACCCAGGTGACAATTTTTGACACTCTCATGTTTTCAAAATGGTTCAATGATAATCAATGGAAAAGTAAAAGAATAAAAAAATTTTTTCAATGACTATAATCATTGAAAAAATTTGATAGCTATCAACGTCTGACCCTTTTGGCGGGGGCTGTCAGACAACTTGAAAGACTCCTATAATTATTGAATTGTTATCTTTTTTGGTAACCCCAGTGTCGTTACACGGTTACACATTACTCTCTCTGCTCTTTGTGGTGGAAAGTTTTGAATTTGAAAATTTAAATAATAGATACAGTGTGTCCAATTAAGAATAATGCGTAACAGATTTTATGGACTTCCCTACTTTACTCAGTGGTTCGCCCAGAGCAATTCCGTATTCAGTGAAGAGACATGGGTAAGAAAATCGAATTCTCTTGCCTGCTTCATCGAATTGGGTTTTGTCAAAATAAACGCTACGCTACACACTCAAAGGCCCACACGAAGGTTTTCTCTTGTGTCGTGGGTCCCTTGGAATACACACAAAGACAAACACCCATATCTGCTTTTTACACAAATGGTTTGATTTAAAGACCAACTGGCTGTGTTTAAGAAGCTGTTCGTCATTAAAATCTTTGGTCACATTTGACCCAACTGAAAAATTTGCATAGACTTACTGTTGATATGAATGCATTATATTCATAATTAATTAACTTCAAATTAATTGAAAAAGTTTTATAAGAAAAATATTTTATAGAAATGAGAAGCGACCAAAATTGGTGCCATTTGTTATCATTGTCAAACACAAACACTGACCAAGAATTTGTAAATAAAAAAAAATATCTCATTCCTATATTCTGTCCCTGCTACTTCAGCTTTCTCCGAAATAGTTTTTTCAGTCATTAAAACTAAATGGAGAGACGACAGAAACAAAGCCATGTTAAATTTAATTAAAAATTAACTCTTAATATGTTCAATTATAATTTTGACTGTATCAAGGCAGATAAAAGTTTTAAAAAGACAACAAGTTAATAAAATATGCAAGAAGTTCAAAAAAACATGTATTTAAGTAAAACAATAACGAATGCTGTTTTATTTTATCTAATACCTTTTTTTTTACCTTCTCCCACCTTAATATACTTTATTTCATGAAAAAAAGTTGGTAACCCTAGCGTGCACTTAACTCAGTGACAAGACGCCATCATGACAGTTTGAGGTTATCTTGACATACAGCATGACGTCACAAGATGGCGAATTAAAGGCGATAGCAGCGCCATTTCGCAGCTATTGGTACTAACAGTGTCATAGGCCTGACCAAATGATTTCAAATGAATGAAGCGACAAGTGCCAAAATTCACGGCGCAGCACGGTGCAGGGATTCCTCGGAATGAATCTCAGTGTTGCCGATGTAAAAAATATAATGGCGGCTGTCCACTCTCGCACGTCAGCGACCTACTTCTGCCCCGAGTGCGTACGTTTACACTCTCATGTCCATCAGTACAGACCAGTACCATTGAATCATTTGTTTTGAAATATAACGCAAGTACGTGCAAGTATGAAGAGTTTTATTTCGATACGATACGAAGCGTTATTTTTGTTACGAGAATTTTTGAAAATAGTTCGTAACAAAATGAAGAAAATTTTTTGACAAAAAAAATGATGCCTGTTAAAAAAATGATGCCTGTTCATAATACTTTTTCATTTTGCTGTGATTCTACCCGATTTGTCACGTTATTTTCAAGATTATTCGTACCAAAATCTAAGTACCGTAGTCAGTTCGGCGCTACCCACGTTTACTTAGACGACTGCAGTTCCGTTTTTATAGCTCGACTTAAACGTTTTTAGGTTCATTAGAATGCTGATAAGTGTAGCAATTTTTTTATAATGAGCTAAATTACCGTAATCCTAACGGTTTCTGTTCTTTTCACACAGTAAAAAAAGTTTAATTTTACATAATGTCGTTTTTTGAAAATATTTATTTTGTTACTAGGTTTACACTAATGAATCTTTAGAATAAAACAATAATCATTAAATTATCTTTCATTTGAGACCCTATTTAAGTAAATCTGTCCAGTAGTTATCTAAATATAGCGTAAATAAAATACGTCACGTCATAGCTACCATACTCTTAGAAAGTGACTACCGCACTTTTTGTGTTCAGGAAAATATGCCGAATAAGTACAAACCAGTAGTTCGTGTGGCGGAGGTAAGTCCCACGGAAATGAACTTTATTCTCCTTGGGTCCCGCTCTATTATTAAAAATAAAGGAATATTTCCTTTGAGTAAAATTTTCTATCTATAGTATTTACAATACACAATACAATACAATATTCTTTATTGCACACATAGGATTACAGAATATGTTTATACAGCGAATTTGAAATAATGTATACAAAAAGGCGGCCTTATTGCTTAACAGCAATTTCTTCCAGGCAACCTTATGGTATAGGAGTTATAGATTGAAATGCGGGAAAGGCGCAAATATTAATTAAATAATAATTATAAATAAGTTGACTATTTATGCACTAAAAATATATCACAAATATATATTTATTAAGATTTATATATATTTATTTAGAGTACTTTCCCTCCAGGAGACGTTAAAAAATTCCACCCTGTATATATGCGACCGGTGAGAATGCCAGAATTGTCGAATAATAGCATTACGTCGATTGCGGCAATCAAAATAATTCAACTTAGATTAAGTATAATTACTTACATACACACACAGACATCTTTTGTTATTAGAAGTACCTAGTTAGATTCATCAATACAAACTCAAGTGATAGGCAGTAATGTATGGAGTGCGCTTCTGTACATTCTACGCCTGTGTATTCTTTGACCGGTGTTTTCTTGCGGGGTGCGGGTTGTGGCGCGCGGGGCAGAGGGCTCAAACGTCAAGGTCATTGACGACTCTAATCGCCTTAACTACCAGTCGTATCACCAAATCAGAAGCTCAAGCACAAGGTGAAAACAACGCGGTCAAATGTTTAAAAAAAATCGAAATGGTAACGCCGGAGGTCTTTGAAGCTTTTTTGAAGCTTTGAAAACTATTTCGGGTGTGATTACGCTGACACTAGTTTAACCCCCGAAAAAAAAGAGAAAAAAAAGTATTTCAGTATATTTGTGTGTCTGTGTTTGAAATCCGACGTAATTGAGATGGTTCTTAGCTATATTTAAATAAATAAATAAATAAATGCTACACACTCAAAGGCCCACGCTAAGATTTTCCCTTGTGTCGTGGGTCCCTCGGAACACACATAAAGACAAACACAAACACCCATGACCCGAGAACAAACATCTGCTTTTCACACAAATGTTTGCCCCGACTGGAGATCGAACCCAGGACCCGCCGATCAAGAGGCAGCGTCACTACCACTCGACCAAACCGGCCGTCAATTGGATTGGTTCAGCCGTTTAAAATATTGCAGTGATATAAAAAAATATTTTTAGAGTTATGCCACATATAACTTGGTATAGGTGTACGACCTTAGTAGGTTCGAGAAATGAAAAGAAAAAACTAAATGCAATACCATTAATTTGTAAAACTAAATTTAGGTTATTTTAGTTGAAACAAGCAGCTAATTACGCGACGGAAACATGACTATTCTATCAGTTTTCCGTTCAATTGAAAGGTATCTACATCCAACAGAAAACTCTTGTTTATTTTGTTTTTATTTCCTTTGTTGAGAACCTTTCAAACGGAAACTTGAAACAAATAGAATTGCGAATGTGCAGTGTGAGGTTTTCCGCAATGTACAGACAGCAGCACGGCAGGTTATCCAGAGCGAGATAAAGGCGACGTCAAGGTTGACTTGTATTACTGAAAAGCAGTGTTACCAGCCTGCTAATCAGTCTGGCAAGAATAGCTGACCCCAGGCCTTTTTTCTTCACTGTAGCAGACATTATGCAAGCATAAATCTATTGTAATAGCATCAAATCCTACGCAAAGCATGCCAAGTACGCTCCACTCGAGGATACTTATTTGTTTGTCCCTTTCGCCGTGGAGACGAGTGGGGCTTGGGGTGTTGAGGCCAGAGATTTTGTCAGGGAAATAGGGTGTCGAATTCGAGATAGGGGCGGCGATCGTCGCTCTGGCGCCTTCCTGATGCAAAGCCTAGCCATTGCCATACAGCGAGGCAACGCGGCCAGTGTAATGGGTACTTTTGCATCGGGAAGGTTCCGGGGCGGCAATGCATTCAACTTTATTTGTTAATTTTATTCATCTTTTTTTTCTGTTTATATATTGTTTTATTTCATAATTATTTTGTGTATCTGTGTTGTTACTTGAAGGCAATACATATATTCTGTGATACATGTGACTGCTATGTCTAAAGAATAAATTACACTCATTAATAAACATTTACTCGCTAAAAATGTACTTCTATCTATATCTATCTATATTTGATTTTTTGTTTGTTTGCATCGAATAGGCTCCGAAGCTACTGGACCGATTTGAAAAATTCTTTCACCATTAGAAAGCTACATTATCCCCGATGGACATAGGCTACATAATTTTCCCGAATTCCCACGGGAACGAAGTCCCGAGCGGGATGCTAGTATATTATAAATGTGAAAGTTTGTGAGGATGTATGGATGTTTGTTTCTCTTTCACGCTCAAACGGCTGGACCAATTTTCATAAAATTAGGTATGAATTAACACATAGGCTACAAAATTTTCCCGAACTCTCACGGGAACGAAGTACTGGGCGGAAATATTTCTAGCTTTCGTTATAATAATAATATTTATAAAAATATATAAAAAATATATTTTTTATATATTTTTATATAAAAAAAAATATATAATCCCGTCATCCCGTCGCGTGCTTGTTTACGCCGCGTGCGATACAAATCTCGTACACCATGTGTTCAAAAAGCACGCGAAGGTTTAAACGTATGTGTGTGTCTTGAAAAAATAAACGTGTTGTCATTATTATGTTTGTATTATGACCCATTATCTCGGGCAATTAAGTCCCGGAGTTTTGGAAAGCATGTTATTATGTCAGCCTGATGTACTGTCGTGTGTACATTCACTCTATCGTTTGGAAAGTGTATTGGATTGCACTGGCTTTGTTATTGGATATGGGTGCTTATGATTTGAGGAATAGAATGGAAATACAGCTTTATTTTGCACTAGTATTCCGCTCGGGACTTCGTTCCCGTGGGGATTCGGGAAAATTATGTAGCCTATGTTACTCAGGGATAATGTAGCATCCTAAGAGTGAAATATAAGAATTTTGAAATCGGTCCAGTACCAAATTTTTAAGTGTATTCGTTACATACAAAAATACAAATCTTTCCTCTAGTGTAGAGGACAGAAAGTGTATTTTTTAAAGTCATTAATGCCTACATGTAATTTCTAATTTAGTGAGAACAAGTAAATGCAGCTGTCACCTATAATTGGGCTTCCATTTAGGCCCACGTTCACCAAAAATATAACCAACGGTTAAACCGCGGTTAGAAGCTATACGACAAAATGTCAAAAAAAATGTATGAAAATGACATTGTCAAATCTCTGGTTAGCTGCTAATCGTTGGTTAAATATTTGGTTAACACTGGCCTTAGTCTTTTTGGTTAGGTAGTGCCATCTTAACTCGCCGCACGCTTGTTAACGCCGCGTGCGATACAAATCCTGCACACACGGGAGTGCAAAAATCGCGCAAAGGTATAATTATGAGTTGGTATGTTAAAAAAAAAGAAATAAGTGGAAAAATAATTTTCTTTTTCGTGTTATTGTGCACGTCGTACTCGCCTCACTTCGTCCAATATCTCTTGTTAGGTCTGCTGTAAGAAATTTCTTCATAGAGACAGGCAGTGCTTATTGTGTCGTCTCTCTCATTGTATGTTTCTTTCTGTATGTCAATTGTGTACAATAAACAGTAAATAAATAAAATAGACATTCTAAATACTATTTAACTAATTATTAATTTAATAGCGTTTCTGGGTTACTTAAAGACATAAAATGTAGGAGGGATTCTGGTGATAAACATGTTAAACAATTTTTTAATAGCCTCAAGGTATTAAAAGAGCTTAATCAGCATCATCATCATCAGCCTGTGTCAGTCCAGTGCTGGAAAAAGGCCTTTCCTATGGTACGCCAATGAACTTGGTCTTCAGCTCTCCTCCTCCAACTACTGCCCGCTACCTTACGAATATCGTCACCCCACCTAGTAACAGGGCGCCCTACGCTACGTTTGCCGATTTGTGGTCTCCATTCTAGAACTCGTCTGCCCCAACGACCATCGGTTCTACGACAGATATGACCAGCCCACTGCCATTTAAGCTTGGTAATGCTTGATTTTCTAGCGGATTATTTCATTTTGAATCCGATCTCTAACAGAAATACCGAGCATAGCCCTTTCCATAGCTCCCTGAGCGACTTTACATTGGTGAACTAGTCTCACTGTGAGTGGCCACGTCTCACAGTAAGACTAGCTTAATACCAAGAGCTTAATACCCTCACATAACGCTGAAAATCCCTCAACACTTAATTAACTATTATCTTTGGTTTGTACTGGCATTGCGGCGAACCACTTTATAAACAGTCAACTCATTAAAAAGAGAAAACGTGAAAAACTCAAATACTAAACAAATGTACAAACCATTCCCTGTTAATTAGGGAAAACAAACAAAAAAGGCTGGGAGCCAATTAGGACAGGGCTTAGAAAAAAATCCATGGAAAGTTAGACCTTAGATACAAATGTAAGACGTTTTTTACCTACTTACATACTTGTGTAACACACTCACGCCTAGAATCCTTGTTGGGGTAGACAGAGCAACATATGAGTCGAAAACCAATTAGTAATACCGTAAATAAATCGTTAATTTCAAGCGAGGCTTAGTATATAGCTTTTCTAACAAAAGTAAAATTAGTAAGCTACATAATGAAGTTTAATATTAGTATTTCTAACCAATGATAATTATTACAGTATACAGGGCTTTAGGCAAATCTCTTTCAACCTCTTGGGTGGTTAATGAGTCCATGAAACTGAACAATTTCCCCAAGGAACATAGGTCAAAATACGAAAAAAAAATTTTGAGTTCCCATACAAACTTATTCAGCATATAGCGCATTTTGTATGGGAGATCTTTCAACCTCTCGGGTGGTAAATCAGTCCATGAAACTAAACAACTTTCCCAAGGAACATAGGTCGAAATACGAAAAAATTTTCGTTCCCATACTAACTGCATCAGCTGATAGCGCATTTTGTATGGGAAGTAAAATTTTTTTTTTCATACTTTGTATTTCCCTGTATACATGAAGCAGGTATATCACCTACGCACGCATTATGAACCGGTTCTTTTGAAATAGGTTCATGGCATTAGTGTGACAGTCTGTCTATGGAAACATTGTTTTCAATTTAGTTTTGTATGAGGTGACATATAAAATAGAATTGATTCGTTATAATAGAATTGATTTCTGACTGTATGGACCTCAATTAACCTCGTCAAGAGGGGAGGTTCACTGGTCAGATAACGCCGTCAAGATGCAGTTGGTGCTGGTCCACAATTGATGCCATATTCTGACAGTTCTTCGAAGAAACATGAATATAATGGTGATAGATTATCAGCCCTTTGCCCACGATACAGCAAAACTCTCGCATCCCACTTGCTGACTTCTATGTATAGTATGCCAGTGAAGAATTGGCAGCTGGCACATTCTAAGTTATTCTTTCACTTCCAGTCCAGCAAGGAATAATCTTTCTGTAATGAAAATGCTGCCTGAAATTCATACGAAGAAATTATAAAGTAATATGTGTTGGTTTAAAAGGTACGAATAATAAATTGAAACGCTAGACGGGAAAAGTAAATGGTGCTCATATCTCTTCATATAATGTTACAGCCATTATAGAAAATTCGTCAAGTTACAAACCACACCATCATTTTACAAAAAAATGCAGTCTTTTTGGAAATGAAAAAACTATAAAATTAAAAATTTTGTATCAGGCACGACATTCGATTACTTATAAATTTTTAACGGCTGAACCAATTTTGATCAAATATAGTTAAGAACCATTACGTCAGCTTTCAAACAAAAAAAAACCGGCCAAGTGCGAGTCGGACTCGCGCACCGAGGGTTCCGTACAAACCTGCAAGGTTTACAAAGTTCGTTCATTACGACAATCGAGTCATAACTATTTAGATTATACAGCTACATTCACCAAAACATCGGGATTGAATGACGATGAGTGAGGTCGTCTTTGCCGTTTGAAAAATGTTGCCCTCCCCATACATAGTATAATAACTCGCGGTCATTGCTGTAACTACAATTATGTTTACAATCACAATTTTTTTGGTGGTATAACTACTTAAAATTTTAAGCTTTTCGGAATTTTTCTGTTGCCTGTGCTGTAAGCTATTGCTTCTTACCAAATTTCGAGATTCTATGTCAACGGGAAGTGGTCTTTAGGTTTTAATTCCCTTGCGTGTAGTTGCGAGTTTCAAAATATGCGGTATCAATGGTTGTACTTTTGCGTTTTGCGTTTTTGCGTTGACTTAGAATTTTTTTTTTTCACGGGTTAAAGGCAATTAGATCTAAGTATTTGATATGAATTTCAACTTGATAGCTCTACGCGTTCATGAGGAAAAAAGTAATAAGTTTATATTTATTAAAAAATATATATTTTGTAATGTAACTAAAAATTTAAGGTTTTCGGAATTTTTCCTTTATGTGTGCTATAAAACGTTGCTTCATGCCAAATTTCAAAATTCTAGGTCGACTGGAAGTACCCTTTAGGTTTTGATTCCCTTGCGAGTACTTGCGAGTTTCAAAATATGCAGCTTAAATTGCTGTTTCTTTTGATTGCGTTGACATAGAAGTTTGATTTTGTTACAGCTTAAAGGTATTATAGACCTGAGTATTTGGTATGAATTTCAATTAAATACCTCTACGCGTTTATGAGGAAATGGGTAGTAAGTTTAAAATTATTAAAAAAAATATATTATGTGATGTAACTAAAAATTTATGGTTTTCGTAATTTTTCCTTTATCTATGCTATAAGACGTTGCTTCGTACCAAATTTCAAGATTCTGAGTTCACGGGAAGCACCCTGTAGGTTTTGATTCCCTTGCAAGTGTCGAAAATTTGCGGCATAAACGGCTGTATCTTTTGATTGCGTTGGCTTAGAAGTTTGATTTTTTCACAGCTTCAAGGGACAGTATACCTGAGTAATTGATATAAATTTCAGCTTCATACCTCCACGCGTTCCTGAGAAAAAGGGTCTTGACAGACGGACGGACGGACGGACAGACGGACAACAAAGTGATCCTATAAGGGTTCCGTTTTTTCCTTTTGAGGTACGGAACCCTAAAAACCGCATCGAAGTGGTCCATTTGTTTAGGAGTTACGATGCCACAGACACACAGATAAACGTTCATACAGATACACACGTAAAACATATAGCACCCCTCTTTTCGGTGCTATCTTATGTTATCGGAGTTTGAACTATATTTTGCCATTTTATTACGGCAGCTTTCAGAGGTGCGTTACTTATATTCAATTCGAAATTTTCATAATCTGCAATCCGGTTCGGTTGTATGTAAAAGTCCTCACTAACTATCTAATGCCGATTGCCGACCTTGCCGCCACTATCTCTGGGGTGACTAGCAAAACATTGGGGGTGATTCCACTCATGTTATTGAATAACTGGGGATAGCTATGAGGAGAAGAACCATTAAGAAATTCCAAAAAAAGTCAGGTTCCAATACAAGGGCAAATCACTTGATTGTTGTATGGAGATGCCATTTTCATTTATTTATTTCAACCTTTATTCTTTAAGGAAAGTTTTTTTTAGTTTTAAGGGCCCATTACATACTTAATTTTTACTCTAACTAATTTCAAGTAACATAGATATTTATTTGTCAAAATTAAATGGTTACATTAAATCAGATACAACAGTCAACTTATGATAATTAACAAATTAGATTATAATAACTAAATTTATCAGTTATTATAATCTAATTTGCTATAATCAAGTAATCCAACATAAAGCGACGCAGCTTTGTTAAATTTTCAAGCAGAAAAGTTGAATATTTTGAATGCAACATGAAAGCTTTTCAGAGAGGCATTTAGGAAGTTTCCATCAGTGCCTGAATTCATTTGAATATTAACGCGAAAAACAAGAATTTGGTTAAAACAACCCATCTGACTTGTACGAAAGATATTGTAATGAAATGTCACGAAAAATTAATAGGGAAACATGTTACAAAACATTGTTACAATGGTACACGCTTCTAAGAATATTAAATTACTGAGAAATGGGCAGAAATATGGCTGTACAATGCTTCTAATCTCATAAACATTAATGTCAGCCTTTGAGTGTGTGGCTTCTATTAATATTTATTAAGACATAGATATAAAGAACTGTGATATATTTTATTTCGTAAATTATATTTACATAATACAACCATGCAATGCAAAATTAATTTTACACAAAGAACAAAAGTTTGAATAAATAAAGAGGTTAATCATAGAGTTTTCCAAAAAAATTGATTTAAACTTTAAATTGTACTCAATATGGAAATGCAAATAAATGATTGAGTATTGAGTATTGAAATTTCTGTTCTCCATGTTTTTTTAATAAATTTTTTATAAAATTGAGACGAAAAAGACTATAAAATGGCTTTTTAATACAAAAGAAACACAAATTTCTTATGTTTAAGGCTACTGCTATTTAAAATACACAAAAGAAACACAAATTAATTAAGTAATTTGTGTTATTTAGTATTACAAAAGACTTTTATAGTCTTTTTTGTCTCAATTTTATAAAATTTTAAGTAAAAAACGAAGAATATAAATTTTAAGGTTTGAATCAATTTTTTTGGAAAAACCTTGGAAAATTCTATAATTGACCTCTTTATTTATAAATATTTTTTTCTATGTGTAAAATTAATTTGCATGGTTGTATTAAGTAACCTAATTCGAAATAAGATAATTTGAATTATTTTATTTTATTGTAATTTTTCATATGCAATTTTCTTTCTTTCGCAGGTTTCGTAGTGTCATGTATCTGTGATACAGAGAGGACGGCTACTTACTTGGCCCTGGGGTCATTTTTGCCCATGATCATGCTATGCGGGATCATCTGGCCTGTTGAAGGTATGGTATAATAATGATCATTTTATTTTTTACTGCACATGCACATATATGGTGTGGCTTTAAAAAAAGTTGGCAATGCTTTTAGGGCTGTTTCTTTCAATGAATCTGAACAACTTTTTCAAAGTAACCAGCAGCAGACTCTAGACACTCAAAGGACCACACTAAGTTTTTCTCTCTTGTTGTGAGTCCCTTTGTTACATACACGAACGCTCATGAACCGAGAACAAACATCTGCTTTTTCACAAATTAGCTCCGACTGGGAATCGAACGGCAAAAGAAAATTTAGAAATATATTGCCGTGTGGTGATCGGTTTGTGAAGGTCCGTCTGGTTCGCGACCACCCTCCTGCCGAAGTCCGACGCCAAACAGCTTGCTGTGTTCCGTCGGTGCGTAGGAGTACCAGTGCCTTATAGGCATTTTCTGGGTTAACTCGCTCCATCGTAGACCTCATCTATGACCTTGGTCAAGATTGAGGTCAAGAGTTAATCCACATTATAATAAAAAAAAAAATCAACCGCTATAACTTACGTTAAAATAACTCGGGGACCTGCAAAATTTGTGGAATTAGATATCTCTAACCCGTAGACAGGTTCGTGGATATTTAATTTAAAAAATATACATATATTCATTATTTTTATTTCTTCCATAGGCATGCACGTGATTCTCCAATGGATCAGCTACGTTCTACCGCTCACCAAATCAACAGAGTCCCTCAGATCAATGCTCCAAAGAGGCTGGTCCATCACCGTCCCCACAGTCTATTCTGGATTCGTTTCCACTGGGATTTGGATCATCATTTATTTGACTGTCAGTATTCTACTCATCAAGTTTAAGAAAGGATGATTTGAAGCTACGGTCATTTTAGTTAGTAGCGTTGATGTTGTTTTGTTTTCCGTGATTTTGGTTTTGGAATGGTTTCGATTTGAACTCAGATTTGAAATTTAAATTTGATTCAAGAACCTGGCCGCCACTTTTAATTTTGAGTGGAATTTCAAAAAAGTGTCGTAATGTCAATGCCAAAAAACGAGCAAGCCTTTGCGCGGTGAACTTGCGCACTTAAGTGAAGCTTCTCCGACCTCCGTCATGCAAGTGGAGTGTCGCGCGAGTTTGTCCCGGGCCGTGCTAGCTATGCATGCGGTATTTGGTTTTTAAGGTATTCCAACAATATCAAAATGAATGTGATTTCTTAACATTTTGAATAATTCGAGACAATCTTTCATAGTTTTGATTTTAATCGCGCCGCGCCGTATTAACGTTCAGTTAACGTCAAAAAGATGAAAACTGATAGTATGTTATTTAAAATAGCTTTAATTTTAATAGACGTTTCAGCAACTGAGCGTTAATATGGCGTCATTAAAATCAAAAATATTAAAGATTGTCTTGAATTATTCCGCAATGTTAAAAATCACTTTCATTTTGATATGCTACTGTTATACATTATGTATACATACTGTTTTCTTATTAGGGCGCCATATAAAATGGTAATTCATTAACTACAGTTCCATAATTTTAACTAATCGAATTGCGGAAGACAATAATTTTTATAAGTATACAAAAACCTTTCCAAAAGCAAGATCATGGTGAATAATAATTTATTCAAAACAATGTTTATTTTCTTTGAACACATTTTCTTTGAAGCGAATAGCGTTAAAATGTAAATATTTGGGCGTAGTGGTGTTTTTTGTATGACAGGTTGATGTATTTGTGTTTTTTTTTCATGTAAGCTATGTTTGAAGTTGACTTGCTAATAACCATACTTATAACTTACGTGCGATTGTTATACCTACTTGCAAAACAAATAAACAACGTGTCTCAAAAAAAGTTCAAAATTTTTAAATCTGAAATTAACGTAATTTTAGTAATCAGTTGCACGGTTTGGCATCTTCCAAAATGTCAAACCGTGACATACTTAACATATTTGAAATACTTAGATCTGTGTATATTTAAATATTTTTCTATAATTTTGTATTTTATTTTTATTGGGTATTTTTGAATCAGTTGTAGATTTGCTTAGGTTTTTTGCGAAAATAAAAGTCATAATATTACTTGAAAAATCTTAATTTTCAAAATCTAGTAATGCCATTACTTTCTGTTTTTGTGACACTGACTGGTAACAAAAATTGAAGAACAAGTAATTTATAAAATATTTTTCAATGTACAAGTATTGCAACAAATGTTAAAAAAGGCTATGGTAAAGATAAATGCAAAAATGAAGTAGTTTTTTTTGTGACTTTAAAACTTTAGCGGTTGATTTTCCCTATGAAACTGAAAAACTTTCACCAAGGAACTTATGTGAAATTCTCAAAAAAAAACGACTTTTCATACTAAAGCATTCAGCTAATCGTTCAAGTTGTATGGAGAGGCGAAACATTTTTGTCATATTATTTCAATCCATGTTCCTTGGGAAAAGTTGTTTAGATTCGTGAACTAATTTACATCTTAAGTTTTACTAAATTATTTAAAGTCATCCAATATGCTTCATTTTTGCACTCATTTTACTTCAAATATCAACAATTTTAGTATTTTTAAGTAAAATGCCTTATTTTTCTTAAAACTACGAGGTATTAGAATAGATATTTAGTTGTGTTTGTGAACGAATATTATTTAAAGTATTAAATTTAATTAAATTAACAAATTTAAAAACTAAGGGGTATTTTTTAGGGTGACCACATTTTATTCGCGACCTGGACAAAGCACTCTGTTTCTTTTTCTAGCTTCTATTAATTATTTTTGAATACTTTAGAAAAAAATAATAATCATTATTTTACTCTAAAATTGCTAAATAATTCGTTCAATTTTTTTTCTACAATTAAAAAAGTTTACATTTGCTCCATTGAGCGCATGTAACCTAATTTTGGCCGTCGTATACTGTGTGGTGACCTTTATAAATTAGGTCAACTTGGGCCAAGGCCAAGTAGGGCTATGCTATTAACCTGACTTCAGCTAACCAAGAGAATAATGAGCTAACAGAGCTTGGCTCAAATGGACTTCAGTCAATTGAAATAAGGCTGGTCTTCAAAACAATAAGCTACAGCAATTTTGTATTGTTATATTATATACGGCATATGTATACATGGGTAAATTTGTGACTATTATTCTATAAAATGTAAATATTAGCTAGGTTTTAGTTTATGTAGATAGACTAGGTGACGTACAAATTTTTTTTTTCTGTTATTGGGTGATTTTAAATTAATTGGAGAAAATTAGGGATGTATGACAACTACTGAACTGAATTTTCATGACCTTTCATGTGTGTTTTAGGTCAGTTTACAGCTACAGTCAAATTTTAGGAATTTCTTAAAGGGAAGTTGTTTAATTGTTGACTTAAAAAAAAAATATCTTATCCTAATGTTTCACTAAATCTTGGTCATCCTACTTTTTTTCAAATATGACAATGTAATGGCTGCTCAATTCTGTAATAAAACATTGTGATAGTATCGTTTAAGAATTTCTTGAATAAAATGATTCATTTATAATAGTTTTTGTCTTTGATTTTTGCTTGTCCATTTTATTTAAGGCTATCGTGCGAAGGTGAATAAAAATAGTGTAGATTTACAAAATTAAATTTTACAAATAACAATTAAACTTAAAACTACAAAAATAACACCTTACGGATTAGTCAAATGCATTGCCACTCCTTACACCCGAACTAGAACTAAATTTCCAGAAAATTTTTGACGAAATGAAGGTAATTGATAACTTGGCAACTAAAGAAGCTACAATCCTGAAATTTTCACTGATGGAATCGTAATTAAATCAATAAAATCTTAGCGAAATAACTACATCTTTAGTGTATCTCGTTCCTGCTCGTTTTAGATCATACAACTTTGACGAGCGTGACCCCAGCGGGAACCCTTTAATATGGAGTATCTTGATATGCTTGATAACTACTGGTAAACAAATTTTGATATTCACTAATTTAAACAAAATATGAACTAAATCATGGCGAAATTTGGAGCCGATCTGAAGGAGTTATCCCGCTGGCGTCACGGACATCCTTCCTGATGCAAAAGTGTCCATTACTCTGGCCGCGATAGAGTTTAGGGCCTAAGGGACCTTGATAAGATTTGTGGACGGTTACGGAGTTTCCAACTGACAGTTGTACACTCTAGCATAAGTGTCTGTCAGCCTAAGTTGGCACCGAGCTCCGTTGTTGTCATAGCGCTGCTCTGCCACCCTGGCATGAGGATTCACTGCCACCTAGCGGGGAAAACAAAAAACATTGCATTAGGACCATTTTTAAAACTTAATAAGGGTTCATCATGATTTAATTTTTCAACCCCCGACAAAAAAGAGAGGTGTTTTAAGTTTGCCGTGTGTTTTTGTGTATTATCTATGTGTCTGAGTATCAGTGTGCCTGTGTCTGTTTGTGGCATCGTAGCTTCTGAACCGTACTCGATGCAGTTTTTTAGGGTTCCGTAGTAATCTACGAACCCTTATAGTTTCGCCATGTCCGTCTGTCCGTCTGTCCGTCTGTCCGTCTGTCCGTCTGTCCGTCTGTCCGCGGGTTTCCTAAGAAACCCTTAGTACTACAGAGCTGAAACTTGGCATGATTATACATATGAATTACGCCGACAGAACTGTAGAGTAAAATCTTAGAAAAAAAATTTTTTTCGGGTGTCTCCCATAGACGTGAAAGGGCGATGAATTTTTTTTTCCTCGCCAATATTTTTGAATGGGGTGTCATAGGATAGCATATTAAAAGATAGAAGGGGTTTACTAAGAACGTTTTTCGATTCAGCACTCCGTTTGCGAAATATAAATTTTTAAAGTGAAAATGTTTGTCAAACACAAGTGTCCCCCCCCCCCTCTACCTGCTAAACGGTTGTTTATAAAAATGTGGAAAAATTCACGTTGGTAGAATATATAACGAAATTAAAAGGAAAACTATCACACATAACTTGGTCCTTCAAGTTTGCGAGTAATAGTCGACCAAGTGCCAAACACTGTTGGGATTAATAAGAATATATTTACTAATATAAGACCCTTGTTACTACAGAGCTGAAATTTGGCATGGTCATAGATATTAATTGCGCCGACAGATCTAAAAATATAAAATTTTGGAAAAAACATTTTTTCGGGTGTTTCCCATACACGTGAAAGGGCGATGGATTTTTTTTTCTCGCCGATACCATCGAATTGAATGTCATAGGATAGATTTTTAAAATATAGAAGGGGTTTACAAAGAACGTTTTTCGATTCAGCACTCCGTTTGAGAAAAAAATATTTTTAAAGTGAATTTTTTTGTTAAAAACAAGTTTCCGGGGGGGACACTACCAGCTAAACAGTTGTTTCTAAAAATGTGAAAAAATTCACGGTTATAGAATATACAACGAAATTAAAAGAAAAACTATCACACATAAGTTGGCCCTTCAAGTTTGCGAGTAATAGTCGACCAAACGTTTTTGGGATTAATAAGAATATGTTTACAAGGTTCCACGCTAAAAGTGAGGGGAGGTCGAAAGCCAAACTGTAACATAATGACATTTTAGGTGTCGTTAAATAGTTTTTTGGGGGTGTTAATTACGAAAATGACATCAAAATTATTTTAACAGCAGGTTGATATTATTTCTAACAGTAATATTGCCGTAAAAAAAAAAATTCGCGCTCGCTTCGCTCGCGAATTTTATACTTACATTCGGTTGTATTTAGACCAAAACAAAAGTTATTTCCCAAATTACAAACTTTTTAATAATACATTTGTTTTTAGGGTTCCGTAGTAGTCTACGAACCCTTATAGTTTCGCTATGTCTGTCTGTCCGCAGGTTTCCTAAGAAACCCTTGGTAGCACAGAGCTGAAATTTGGCATGGTCATACATACCTATTGATTGTGGTGACAAATCTAAAAAATAAAATGGTGGAAAGAAAATTTTTTCGTGTGTTTCCCATTAACGTGAATGGGCGATGTTTTTTTTTTTCTAGCCGATATCATCGAGTGCGTTATCATAGGATAGCTTTTTAAAAGATAGAAGGGGTTTACTACAAACGTTTTTCGATTCAGCAATCCGTTTAGGAAACATTAATTTTTATAATGAAAAAAAATGTGGAATAATTCACGAGGGTAGCATTTACGACGAAGTGTACCCTAATCCAAAATGGTTGACATACAAGGTTCCACGCTAAAAGTGAGGCGAGCCGAAAGCCAAGCTGTAACATATTGACATTTCAGGTGTCGTTTAATAGGTTTTTGTGGGTGCTAATTACGAAAACGACATTAAAAATATACACCTGCTTAGCTTGATATTATTATATTATTCCTTACAATAAAATTGTCGCAAAAAAAAAAAAATTCGCGCTCGCTTCGCTCGCGCATTAAACACTTCCATTCTGTTATATTTTGACCAAACTTTTTAATACATTTGTTTATGATACTAAGTATAGTATTTGGGGATTTTAACATCAACTATGACAATATGCTTGTAGAATTAAGAAGCCAGCTGCATATTTGAACCATGCTGCTACGGAACCCTACAATGCGCGTGGCCCGACACGCTCTTGGCCGGTTTTTGTGTTAGAAAGCTGACGCAATCGACATGGTTCTTAGCTATATTTAATCAAAAATGATTCAGCCGTTTAAATGTTATGCGCGATAAATGTTATTCTAGCACCTAAATGCTATGTGTGTCTTTTTTAATGCTATATGCAAACCATCACAGAATGACGTCACAAGATTACAGAATAACAAAGCGAAACAAAAATAATGGCAGCGTTTATTGTGTGGGCATTAGATGCCATTAACTTAACGTCGAGTTAATGGAGTGACAAATAGAAATATGGACGCTGCACAAATAAATACAATAGTATGGAAAGTAGGGATAACGGAGCTTCAAGTTTGTTGTTTTTTTTTAATGACTACACTGTTGGCCGCTGATGGCCTTGACAGTTTCACCGAGCACCGAGCAAGTTTGGCAAAAGGTAATTAAATGGAGAAATCTACACTTTAAAATAATTTTTGTTTCTAGAAACGTCAAGATAAGGAGTTTTCGTTATTTACCTACTTCGGTGCTACGCATTGGTTTGCGAAACCGTGCCTCATTTCAGAATGCGACGTACATTGCTGATTTTCGTGTTTTACACGATAATGATTTTTATTTATTACAAAATAGAGTATATTTGAAAAAATATTAAAAAAACATGAAGAAAATTTTAAGCTTTTCCTAAAGAAAATTCCAAATAATTCAGACTGATGGTCTAAGTTCAGAGAATAAACACCTGCTTTTTACACGAATACTTGCCCCGACCGTGAATCGAACCCAGTCATCTCTTGAGGCAGCGTCACTACCACTACCAAATAGGCTAACAGCCTTTTACCAGAATTGGCTCTCATCTAATCTATATCTATACTAATATTATAAAGAGGAAAGATTTGATTGTTTGTTTGTTTGTTTGTTTGTTTGCATTGAATAGGCTCCGAAACTACTGGACCGATTTGAAAAATTCTTTCACCATTAGAAAGCTACATTATCCGCGATGGACATAGGCTATATTTTATTTTCAAAAAAAGGTGTAGGTACAGTCAAGTATGCGGCAAACCTGGCTAACCCTGGTGTCAGAGTTTTTCAAACCGCACAATGGCCTCTGACTTGGTTTTAAAGACTGTAGTCAATCGACAACAGCCGGGACCGACAGCTTAACGTGCCCTCCGAAGCACGGAAACGCTCGTGATAAATTGCCACTTTGGTCACCCATCAGGTTCCCTGCCTCTGTGTACGTTGCTTAACCTCACTGATCGCTTGAGATCAGCGAGAGCCACTGGGCAACGAGCGCTTCTTCAGTTTTAAGATGATTGTCCCATAAAACTAAGTTTTACCTTAAATGTGTAGTCTCCTAGTGGTACGTCCGTAACGTCAACCCATTGACAGTCAATATTATACTGGTAGACGTCTGAGCAGTTCACAGATATACCTGGAAATTAATGAAAAGGTTACCTATTATCCTACTAATATTATAAATTTGTGAGGATTTACGTTTGTTACGCTGGACCAATTTTGATGAAATTTGGTACGGAGGTAGCTAACACCCTGGATTAACGAATAAGGCTACATACATTTCCATAATAAAATCATAAGGGCAAAAAAATCTGAACGTTGAAAATATAAAAAAAAAAACTATCCGGACGACTGAAAATTATTTCTCTGTTTGTCGTAAGAGTATTTAAACACACCAAGCGTCACCAGAACCAAGATAAAAAAAAAACAGATATCGTAAATCGTAAAATACAGCTTAGTAAAAATGACAACGCTTTATTCAAATTAAAAATATCTTTATATCATAGAACATTCAGGATGTTACTAACATGAGTCAAAATTACATGAAATACATACATACTCGTACATTAAACATACAGCAGTGACAGCCCAGTTAGTAATGAGCCAGACTTAATATAATCCGAAGGTCGCGGGTTCAAATCTTGGTGCGGGCCTTGACCACTAAATTCGTCTTTTCGGATTTATGTACGGATTTCTAATTATCACTTGCTTAACGGTGAAGGAAAACATCGTGATGAAACCCACCCGTCCAAGGAAATTCATTTTCGAACGACGAGCGGTCCACCAACCCGCATTGGGCCAGCGTGGTGGACTATGGCCTAATCCCCTTCGTGTTTCGAAGGGAGGCCCGTGCCCCTTGGTGGGGACGTATATATGGGCTAAAAAAATACAATAAAGGATTTAAATACATACATACACATTCCTTTTTTTGACCCTACGTACTCCACGCCTATTCACAAAGGCAATTCTTCCCCAGAGAAGAATAGGCAAGAAACTTTTTAATCGCATTATAAATTTTCTTATTTAAATAAGAATAGAATAGAAACATTTTTATTCGTCAAATAATACAGGTAGGTAATTCTTATAAAACTAAATTACAAATTGCCGAAACGGATGCAGCTCAGCATAATGCCACAGCCTGAGCCATGACGCTGGTTTTCAGCTGCAACCGGTTTGGTAGACTAGGTGGAGTATACAGATGACAACAAATAAAACTAACTTAAATGATAAAAAATTAAACATTACTGAGTGTGTAGAAAACATAACTTTAGTGGTGAATAAATGAAAGTGTGTGTATTATGTGCAGTATAATGTGAGTATGGATTTTGTGGTGAATTAATGAAAATGTATTTTCGATAGTGTAGGTATTTATGTGTGGAACATGTGTTATGAGTGATGAAAGTATGAGTGAGCCCGCAACGAGCCTGCCGTAGTTAGATAATACTATAAGTAGACATGTCCAAGTTGGGCGATAGTAATAGTATAATCTTTACTTACAGTAAATATTGTCATTACGGATGGAATAATAACAATATGATATTGGTATCTCATATTTAGCTAGCATCTAGTATGGAATGTGTTCTCAATAAAATAAAGTTATTCATATACTAGCTTTTCGCCCGCAGCTCCGCCCGCGTGGACTTCAGGTTATATCGTGCCCAACTGTGGGATAAAATGTAGCCTATATCCTTTCCCAGGCTCTAATCTATATCTGTACCAAACATCAAAATCGGTTCAGTAGGTTAGGCGTGAAAGCGTTCCGCCTCCGCCTGCGTGGACTACAGGTTATATTGTGCTGTGGGATAAAATGTAGCCTATGTCCTTTCTCAACGTCTATTCTATCTTTGTACCAACTTTCTGCCCGCGTGAACTACATTTTACATCGTGCCGTGCCCAACAGCGGGATAAAATATAGTCTATGTCCTTTCCTAATGTTTAATCTATCTTTGTACCAAATTTCATCGAAATAGGTTCAGTAGTTTAGGCGTAAAAGTATAACAGACAGACTTAACTATCGATAGTTTGGCTATCGATAGATGACCTTGAAAAACAGTAAGAATATCGATAGGACTATCGATAGCCAATAGTTTGCTATACTATTGATGAGAGATCAAACTATCGATAGTATCGATATAGTTCAATAATTATAGATTTTGATCCGTGAATAATCAGTTCTTGGTTTTTTTTCATAGGTCCCTCGGGGGGGTCACTGGGAGAGTAAATTCAAAAAGTAGACTGAATCAGGCTCCTGTGTATATTCGAAATATGATTTTTTTTTCCAAAAAACGGTTTTTCTTGAATAACTCGGCCATTTTTGATTTTACAGTAAAACCGTAAGAATAAAAATTGTAGGAAATTTGATTCTCTACAAGTTTGGTCCTCAAAATTTTTCTTCTGGGATCGATATTTTGGAAATCAAACCTGAAAAACGCGACAAATTCAAAATATTATCATTATCTCCTATGTTTTACGTTTTACGCCATGAATGAAGAGAAGTTGTAGTGAATCAAATTCGGTTTTTTGGATATAATGATTGGAATAATACTATTGAATTCTAATAGTATCGATAGTATCTATAGTAAAATAAAAAGTAAATAAGAAAGGATTAATAAGTGAGTGTACAAAACAAACACAGTTAGTTATTCCAAGTAGTGACCCCATAGGAAATTTCCACGAAGCCTCTGGAGTTTAAAGCCACGTGACATTACGTTGGATGTAGTCCTGTCAAAATATTGACTTAAGCTTTACTCGAATTTTCGAATTAACTATTGCTACTTGTTCCACAAATATTGTTACAATACTTCTAATTTGTTGTTGTGTCTCTAATATAATTTTCCACGTTAAAAACGTATGAGTCACCGACTTTCATCCCAACAACCGTTCGCACAAAGTAGATAACTAGTAGTTTTTGCAGACTACAATGCCTATTAGCAGATAACCACAAACGAAATGTCACTCATTTATTTAGATGATTTTCTGGTTTGTAGTATTTTTTGTTTTTGTTGATTTTTATAAAAGCGCTAAATCATTTTCGATAAAAGTTATATAAGACTACCTCTGGAGTATACTCTTTTGAACAAAAAAAGAATTTTGAAAATCGTTCCATAATTGGTGGAGAAATCGGTGAACATACATAAAAAAATACATCCAGCCGAACATAGGACCTCCTCCTATTTTGAAGTCGGTAAAAATCCAATTAATAAACAAACACACACACTTTCACATTATACTAGTACTAGTACTTGGGCGACCGAATATAAACATAGGCTGGTTCATTAATCAATCAATCAATCAATTTATTTGCTTAAAAACATAGTCATTAATGACATTTTACAAAAATAATATAGTATCAAATCTTTTACCACCATAGGCATGTAAAATTTAATTAAGTACATAAATTAACACAAAAAAAATAATAATAATAAAATGCCTATACTCATGCCTATAATCCCTTTCAGGGTAGGCAGATCGTCATGTAGTTCGAGAACCAGTTAACGCAACATTAAACAATTATTCAGAGAGTTATAAGACGGATAGGTTGTCAGCTTTTTGCTCACGATAAAGCAAAACCCTCGCATCCCATTTGTTGGCTCCTACAGTAAGCTTGGGAAGAGTTGGCCGCTGGCAGATTCTAAGTTTTTCTTTCACTCCTAGTCCAGTGTGGAAGTACACTTTAACATTTTAACAGTACCAGGCAACCGAACTAAAACCTAGGTTGGTGGCGCTATATTTTGTATTTTGTTTTGGATCCAGGTATTTGGCAAAGAAATACCTAATTAGCTTATTCTTAAAATTATTTCTTACTAGCTTTCCGCCCGCGGCTCCGCCCGCGTGGACTACAGGTCATATCGTGCCCAACTGTGGGAGAAAATGTAGCCTATGTCGTTTCCCAGGCTCTAATCTATTGCTGTACCAATTTCATCAAAATCGGTTCAGTAGGTTAAGCGTGAAAGACGGACAGACAGACAGATAGAGTTACTTTCGGATTTATAATATTAGTAAGAATTGAAAAAACGGTGATGTAAGAAAAAAAAGCTCCTAACCGGTGAATTTTTGTTTTTTTACATAATAATTTACGAAATAACTCGCTTCATAATTAGTAAGAATAGAGAAAACAGAGCATAAAATAACTTTAAGTGAACCACAAAATAAAAGTATCAACAGCTACGTAAGAAGACGGAATAAATTTTATGCAAATAACCCAAGTAACCCTTTTTATCTGTGAGAATTTGGAACCTTCATTAGCATTTCTGACCGCGTCTGACAAAAAGACGTAAGTACAAAAGTTACAAAAAGTGAGTAAAACTTTTTTCGTGAGGGTTCCGTAGCAGTGAAACTCTAAAAGTGAATTTATGATGTGTGTATATAAATTCCATTCTAAAGTAATGTCGGTTGTAAATGTCGATTAGTTGAGTTAACTAAGTGTTTAAGTAGTATATTAGTTATTCAAAAGCCATAGTACAGCCTTGCTTATTTTGGGGTTAGGTTAGTTAGGTGCATTATCCCAGAGTGCTGGCAGCTTCCGTTACAAAAATGGCTACAAAGTACTGGAACAATATACCCCCCCCCCTCTGCGGCTTCTTAGGTCTAAGGAGTATTTTAGAATGAAGTATAGGACGTTCCTTCTGGAGAAGCAAAAACTGGGTATTCCAGACACTTACTATGTAACGGTTTTTAAATCCTGACAAACTTTTGTGCTACACTCAACTATTAATACGCAATTTCATACCTACACACATAACTCACATATTTATCCCCTGTTATACATATTATACATTATATTGTACATTATCTTTTTTAATGTTTATCTTCGCTGCTGAGCACTCGTGACTGACGATAGTGAGGTTATAGCAGAATACCAGTGTTTTGTCCTTTGGACAAAGCTTATGCTGAGCTATGGCCTTTTTGTTGCATTCTGATACACACACAACACTCTAGAATAACTCTGTAATCTTTAATGTGTATTTGTACTTCTGATTGTTTTGAATGTTGTGTGTATGTTTTAAAGCAATGAATAAATTATTTGTCTGTCTGTCTGTCTGTCTGTCTGAGTAACGGGAAATTAGTATAAGTTAAGTTAGGTTACATTAATATTATAAAAAGTAACATTGACGTTAAAAAAGTTGAGGCCGTTCACAAAGTACCGAGAGATTAAAATCTTTCTAAATAAAATTACGATATTATAGGTTTGACAATATTATGGGGTCATAGATACATATTCCAGAATTTATTATTTATTTATTTAAATTATTAGACATAAAAATTACACTGTTTCTTAAAAATAAAGCCCCACAATACTGCTTGAGCAGTTTTTCTGCGAGAGCAAGAGTCTCAAATTACATAGTAAGTAGGTATAAACTTAATTTAAAAGGTGTTGAAAATCTATTCAGTTTCAAGTGAATGGAGGAGATGTTTTTTTTTTTAATTTGCCTATCTTGGTCTCTGATTTTATGAACTCATGCAAACTGTTGAGAAAATAAGGTACTCTCTTTTTTAGAGTCCTATAAATTATGGAACCCTAATAAAAACTAGCTAAGTATATTTTAAGAAAATTTACGGTAACTGAAAAAGTCACGTAAAGTAAATTAGTGTACAAAAGGCGGTTGTACTTTTCAGCCTCTAAAAAATATGTTAAATTGTTCACTATCCTGAATACAAGATGAGCTAGTTATAAGGATATTTACTTGAATTTTTGTACTGCATTTCCAAATTTTCTATAAAAAAATATTTTTGTTTGAAAATAAAAAGTTTATTTGTATGAATAAAAATATAATATACTGGCTGTCCGCCCGCAATTTCGTTCCCGTGGAAATTGTCCCGGTGGATTTTCATTTTTTTTTAATATAAAGAATAGATAGTAGCCGATTCTCAGACCTACAGAATATGCATATAAAATTTCATAAAAATTGGTTAAGCCGTTTCGGAGGAGTATGGTAACTAACATTGTGACACGAGAATTTTAATATTAGGTCTTTACCTATGAAATTGCCGTTTTTCATGCGATATTTTTGGAAAACTGAATTTTCCATACTAACGTTTTTGGATTTTTCTCGGGAATGCAAAATCCAAATTTAGCAAAATTTTGTGGGAAGGTTGGTACAACATTAAGTTAATTTTCATCATACTTACTTTATTGAAAGTTGTAACTGTAACAACGGTACACCAAAAATAAGCAGTGAAACGGGCAACGGATGAAACAAGCTATATTTGAGCTTCTTTTTCAGCTAATAAATCTAAACTAAATATGTATTAATTTGATTCAATATCTCCGTTATATGGCCAAGGTTTTAAATAAAAAAACAATTTGAGTAATAGCTGTTCAATCAAATAAATTATGAATAAAATAAAGCTTGAGAAAAAATCGGCAATTTCATAGGTAAAGACCTATTATAAGAAGATTTATGTTTTGCTCTTCTACGTAATAAGTAACAACTGAACAGATCTCGATGAAACTTTACTTAAACTGCAGAGCAGCGTACGTTGTAAAAGCACGTAGGTAAAAAACTTTTCTCCGTGGCAGAAAGCTAGCAAAATATCATAAAAAATGTACAGGTTATTAGTCAAACACCAATGACCTCGCAACAGTAGAATGCTTGTATCATAAATAACAAAGTTGTTCTACTACTTTTAACATAAGGGGCTTAGACAAGGCGACATTTCTGTCGATCTATTCTATTTCTACATTTGTAAACGCCGTGGCGTTTTCAAATTTTCTAATGCGTGATCATGCGTGATATGCTCGGCTCTATGGTTTTTCTACAATTCGAGTGTCAAATTTCGTTTGACACGTGGCGGTTCTTGCGCATCTGAGTGAGATAGAAAGAAAAAAGCTACATAGCGTCCATAAGAGCGTCTTTTTCTTTCTCATATACTTCATCTTAAAAAAAAGTAAAAAAACAGTAGTTACTGCAGCATAGACATAGAAAAAATAGTGAAATTATGTTTTGAAATGTTTGCGCATATAGGTTAAAAGAAAGAGACAAAGCTAGAGAAGCTTTTTTTTTCTTTCTCAAATACTATAACTTAAATAAAAACCAAAAAAAAACGGCATTTTGTCGAATGCGTGGAACAAAAATTGCTAGCCAAGCTGCTCTTTTTGACAATCGATATAGAAATTTAGCGCTTCTATCAATAGAAACTTGATAGAAAACTAGCGTACACTGAAACCCTGCAGAAAACGAGTATAAAACGTAAATTATTTGTATAAAACGAAACAAAATGGTTGATTTAGATACAGAGGCAACGATTAAATTTTATCTAATATTATATTAACTCATATTTTCGGTAATTAAATAGATAGTGCCAAATAGTTGGATAATTATTATTTAGTACTAGCTAGGGCTGTCCGCCCGCGACTTCGTTTCTGAACTTGACATTAAGGAACACAACAAAAAAAGGAAACATCCAAATCGATCAAGCCGTTCTCAAGTTATATCATAACTAGAAGAAAAAGGGGGTTCTTTTTTTATTATTATAAGATGGGTCAACTCTTGACCTCAATCTTGACCAAGGCCATAGATAAGGTAGAGGATGGAGCGAGTTAACCCAGAAAATGCCTATCAAGGCATTGGTACTTCTACGCACCGATGGAACACAGCAAGCTGTTTGGCGTCGGACTTCGGTAGGAGGGTGGTCGCGAAACAGACGGCCCTTCATGACGGCCCGCATGAGACCATTAGGACGCCACCTCAGATTCAGAACAAATTGAGGTGTCGTTGTCTGGGGCAGATTAATAGGAGGCAGGTCTCATTTGTGTTTCCTTAGTCGGCTCTTACGACACCCACGGAAAGAAATGAGGTGGTGTTATTCTCAACCAACCACCACACGGCTATCGACTTCAAAAAAGGAGGAGGTTCTATGTTCGACTGTATGTATCTTTTTGTATATATACACTAGCATCCCACTTGAGAGGATTGATAGAACGTTAACCAACAAAGAACATGCCCTAGGATGCTTCTTTGACGTGGAGGGGGCTTTTGACAAGGCCTCAACCTCGGCGATAGAAGAATCTCTCAACAGGGAAGGCATAGATAAACAGACAGCATGTTGGATAATGAACATGCTGAAACATAGATCAATCACAGCACAGCTGGGGGGTGACACCCACAAAATCAAAGCCAAGAGAGGCTTTCCACAAGGTGGCTGTTTATCGCCGCTGATGTGGTGCCTACTGCTGGACCCCCTAGTTAAGAAGATTAACGATATGCGCATATACATGCAAGCGTACTCCGATGATGGAGTATTACTAGTATCTGGAAAAGTAATCAACGTGATGAGAGATATTATGAACAAGGGTATCAGAACTGTTTTGAACTGGTGCAGATCCAGGGGACTTAATTTAAATCCAGCCAAAACGAAAATACTCTTGTTCTCAAAAACTAGGAACTAGACCAACTAGACCACTTACGATAGATGGTGTTGAATTAGAGGTATCAAACGAAATAAGATACCTTGGAGTAACTATTGATAACTCTCTTAAATTCAACACACACATAAAAGAACAATGCGATAAAGCAAAAATCACACTCATGCAATGCAAAAGAGCTGTAGGCAAAACCTGGGGCACCAAGCCGCATGTCATGATGTGGATATACAAAGCAATCATAATTCCAAGAGTAACATACGGAGCAATTGTCTGGTGGCATAAAACCACCATACAAGCAAACAGGAATGAACTAGCAAAAGTACAAAGACTTGCAACCCTAATGATCACAGGAGCGATGAGAACCACTCCATCAGCTGCCTTAGATGTATTATTGGGATTGCATCCTCTGGACTTGGAAGTTAAAAAGAGAGCTATGGAGCAATGGTATAGGATGAAGTCAAGCCTAGAATGGAAAGGGAACTTCATGGATAAAGGACACACCATATTAGATGGAAAGTATGGAGAGAAGTTGTCAATGATACTCTCTAATAATGACCTCATCAGGAAAAAAGTAATCTTTGACAAAAAATACAGGATCCATATAGGAGCTAGAGAAAGCTGGAGCTTGGACATACAAGATCCAAAGATAGTGTGCTACACTGACGGCTCCAGGAAAGAAACAACAAAACTATCAGGACTGGGAATACATATCATGAACCAGGTAGATGGCCAAGTTACCATGCACCTGGGAAGATGCGCTAGCGTTTTCCAGGCTGAGGTGCTGGCTATTACAGAGGGAGTCAGAATCATAGACAGCATGATCACTGAAAACAAAGAGAACATCATAGTATACAGTGATAGCCAGGCTGCTTTGAAGGCACTAAACAGAGCCGAAACTAACTCGGCCCTAGTAACAGAATGTAAGGAGGCTATTAACGCCTTAGCCAAAAAGACCAAAGTTACCATTGCCTGGGTGCCGGGGCACGAAGGACATATAGGTAATGAGATCGCAGACGAGCTAGCAAGGAAAGGGGCCGATGAGACATTCATCGGCCCGGAACCCAGGCTACCTATATCAAGTAAAATCAGTAAAGGAATAATAAGCAAGATCATAACAGAAGAAGCCAGTTTAAGATGGAAGCACAATAAACAATGCCGCCAGGCAAAAATCTTCCTAAAGACATATGAAAAAAGAAAGACGAAGCAACTTCTAAAGTTAAATAGAAAGGACATCAGGATTGTAGTGGGTCTGCTCACGGGACACTGTCCTTTGAACAGACACCTAGCAATAATGGGCCTAAAAAGTGATCCCACATGCCCAGAATGCGACAAGGAGGAAACAAGTCTCCATTTCCTGACTGAGTGTCCAATGTACGCGCTGGTAAGATGGGAGACAATAGGCATGGATGAGGTAAAAGAAGAACAAATACAAGAGCTTAACATAAAGGATATAATCGGGTTTGCTAAAGCTTCGGGTAGGTTCAAAGAGGTGGAACTGTCAGTGCAGAGGTAAAACTCATGCGCTGTTGTGGGGAACTGGGTGAAATGGTCCCAAATGAGTGGACTGATCACCCGCCTGTGCCTGACGGGCGTCCCCTCCATAGATAGATAGATAGATCCCACTTGAGACTTCGTTCCCGTGAGAATTCTGGAAAATTATGTAGCCTATGTTACTCAGGGTTAATGTAGCATCCTAATGGTGAAAGAATTTTCAAAATCGGTCGAGTCGTTTCGGAGTCGGAGCCTATTCGTTACATACAAAAATAGAAATCTTTCCTCTTAATAATATTTGCATAGATATATAGATTAAGTTTCAATTGTAATGGTTAGGTAATCTTAGATAAATAAACTAATAAGTATAATGATAATTATATAATTAATAATAATATTAATACAAGTTGATAACATTTTTCAAAATCAATTCTAACAATACATTAAAATAAAGATCACCTCGGAGCCACCATAAGTGCAGGAAACGCAGGAAGACTGACCTAGGCTAGATTGACCTACCAAAATTAAAAGGATCGAGCTATCATAGAGCAACAGCTCCAAAGTTCGAAGATAGATGGACACTGGGACGAAAAGCCTTCTCCAAAATGTCGCCCATGTATTTTAAAATGTATTGTGGCAAGCTGTACAGAGGCCAACGTATCAGGCTACTCCATTTTCGTTGCAAAACCGCTCTTATCGCAACAGCAAAGAGTGCACGCGTGATATGTGGCCAAAGAGTGATATGCATCCCTCCGTACATACGGTAACCACCTCTTAAAAAAGTTTTGTTTCTTTTTTACACTTCAAAGATTAAATTGAGAAATTATATTAGGAATCTAAGCTAAGAAAAGTTATTTATGTGAAAATAATTTTAATGAGGAATTATCTGGGCCAGCTTTGAAGAAAATTCCATAAAAGGCGCTGTCAACTACTCGGCTGCATGGAATTCAATTTTACTTTAGTGAGATCGAAATTTTTTTTTTTAAAACCGGCCAAGTGCGAGTCGGGCTCGCGCACGAAGGGTTCCGTACCATTATCTATAACAACGGCAAAAAAATCACGTTTGTTGTATGCAAGAAACGGTAGAAAATTTATGGGACGCAAGACCTTAAAATCCGAAGGATTGTCTACCTTGGGCAGAGGAGTAACAATGGCTGCTTTCCAGAACGAGGGAACAACTCCTGATATTATAGATCTATTTACTATGGCCATTAAAATAGTGAGTGTCCGAGGTAGCGTGAGCAGAATCATCTCTCTGCTAATTTCGTCAATTCCGGTAGCTTTCGATTTAATCTTCACTTTCTCCAACCGGTAAAAGTGTCATTGAGGATTTTCAAAATTTTTGAAACTCGAAATACGTGAGTTCTGATAGAGAAAACGAAGAAGATCCGGGAACGTCTAAAAATTTATTATTTATCTTATCGGGATTACTAAGGAAATGAGGTAAGCAATTATACATATTTATAAAACAATAAAAAAATCTTTCAGATTTTTCCAAAATGTTTTAGGATTATCAAAAATACATCATCTGTAAAAATTTCAACTGATACAGCCTGGTGATAGACGGACGGACGGACAGCGGAGTCTTAGTAATAGGGTCCAGTTTTTATCTTTTGGGTACGGAACCCTAAAAATATTTTTTTTGAACACTTAGTTTTTTTAAGGTTTTTTGTTTTATGGTTTACAAATCTAATTACCAGAAACAAACCTTTAATAATATGTTAGAGTCAGATAGCAGTCATTTTGATTAATGTCTCTTTCCTGTAATTCCTTTTAGTTTTTATTAGCTGTATGGCTCTCTACTTTGCCTATCGTCTATACTAATATTATAAAGAGGAAAGATTTGATTGTTTGTTCGCATTGAATAGGCTCCGAAACTACTGGACCGATTTGAAAAATTCTTTCACCATTAGAAAGCTACATTATCCCCGATGGACATAGGCTATATAATATTTTTAAAAAAATTAGGGATCCTTACTGAAACTCAAATAATGTAACCCAAGGTGTAAAAAAAATACCTAAAATATTCTTAACATTGCGTGCGCTGCGTAAACTATTGATGATAGAATAAAATAATGTACTACGACTTTGCAGAACACATAAATATTTACAAAAAGTGTAGCGACAGCATATGTCTAACTAATGTAGTTATGCCACAATATGTTTGATTTTATTTTAAAAATTTAATTGAAATGCCGCCCGCTATAAAATGCTCTTTATTTGTATCTTGGTATTAATCCTTATCAAAATATATTACTTCATATTTAAGACTGCTTCAATATCTTCATACAACTTTTTGAATTATGCAATTCGGACATTCCATTCAAAAGATATCACGAGTTTAAAAATGTAAGTATTAGAAAAAAGTTTCGTGGTCGCCGCTCATCCTGCTCAGCTAGCTAGCTATAGGCAGCACCTTATGCGATGTAGGCGTCGCTGGGGTACGGGTCGTACGGGCGGGGAGTAAATGTCAAGAAATGAAAAAAAAAACTTCAGAAAGTTTAATAATATGTTATAAAATAATCAATATCTATAGTTGTGTATGCTGTACGACAGCAATGCAGACTGCTTTTTCAGTCTCGGTGGACATTCCCTCTACTGGTAATTTAGGTCCGTATTACCTAAATTACCAAGCTTGATATATACTTAAATATTGATTTCCTCTTTCTTTCACTATCAAAATGACAAAGACGACTGCTGCTTAAGTATAGATCAGTTTGAGTCGCGTTCTATAATACGGACCTTAGATGCACATTACATAAGTGCTCAGAGCATTTCGAGCTATTAGAATATCCTCTTCGTATATGATAAATACTTCAGTAAGGCTACCTATATGCTATTTTAGGTTTCAAACATTTATTTATTCATAACTTAATTGAAAGACTTACATTTAATATATTAGGTAATAAGCATAGTCAAATACAGATTACTCTGGATTAGCAAATATTCGTCTGTTTAAAGGTGTTTTTATCTATGTAACAAACATGATTATTCTATTCAGCTTACGTCTTTACTAAGTAAGTAATTCAAATCAAAAAGTTGTATTTTTACAGCACCATTGTGTTTTTATCTATGTAACAAACATGATTATTCTATTCAGCTTACGTCTTTAGTAAGTAAGTAATTCAAATCAAAAAGTTGTATTTTTACAGCACCATTGTATTCTAGTACTTTTTGAATCTGTGAAGATCACAAAATTGTCATGAGGAACACTCTCTATGTACAACAGCGCCTCAAAGATTGCAATCACTTCTAAAGCTTTAATAGAAATGCCGGAGTCAATACAAAACATCATATAATCCTTTGTTTGCCAATCTAAAAATGCAGCACCATTTTTCTTAGATCCGATTTGATCCATCTGTAAAAATGTTGTAAGAATTAGAATAGGTCCCACAAAATGCATCCATGCAAACCGACTTCAACTAAGCACGCGTATATGCAGACTTTGGCTTAAGCATCCCACCTATTTCACGTTTTAAAACATTTGTTCGGTCTATACTGGTAACCTACATTTCCAAAGAAAGCATTCCAATCACGTTACTGGTATAAACAGGCACAGGTGAGATATTCTCACAAATATCAATCAAAAGTGGCTTGTTTTTCCAAAAAGAAGCTTCCGAAGAATTTGAAAGTTCTGTAATTTCACTCAATATATTTTCAGTAAACAACTTACATCTCAACCAAAATCTTTATGAATAAAGGTATGAATAAAGGAGGCAAAGAAAGCTCAGCCTCCATAACATGAATTGGCGTGCTCTTAATAAATCCACCAATCACACGTAAACAAGCATTCTGAACCATATCTAACTTTCTCAAATGAGACATATAAGCACTATAAGAATATAAGAAACTGGCATAAACTAATCGACTCCGAACAATTGCTATGTATAAGCGTCTAAGCTGAGTAGGATGAATTCCAAAACCAGAGCCAGCAAGGGCTCTAAACACGTTCACATACTTTTAGAGCCTTTTCTTTAATTTCATTGATATGCTTACTCCACCTTAAACCTTTATCCAGCCAAAGTCCCAAGTATTTAACCGCATCCACTCCTGGCAAGGGCTGATTGTGAAGCTAGATATCGACATGCTCTTTTTTAAACCCACTTTTAAATAAACACATTTTACTTTTACTTGGAGATATTTCTAGACCAATTTCAAACAATAAATAACTTTTTGATCAATTCAACGACTCTTGGATCTTCACCTCGCCTTCAAAAACAAACTTGCAGTAGCAGTAAACCACAAAATCATCAGCGTATTGGGAAATAAATATTTTCCTTTTAATAAGCATTAGAAATCATGTAAACAAAGACGCATTGGTAGTAAACATTTTTTTACAAACAAAAAACAAATTAGAGAGTTGAAATAAAATTATCGAAAGGCCCAAACTGTGCCACTAATAATATCTTTTTGTTTTACTCTACAAAAATTATACGCCAGTCATATTTAACACGAGTAATGTCTAAACCAGGGGTTCCCAACCTTTTTTTGTCTACTGCCCACTTTAAGAATAAATTATTTTTTAACGCCCCCCTTTTTAAACATACTTAAAAACCGCTAAGTACTTATAACTGATTATTGAAACGCAACTTTATAGTATTCGGACAGAGTATCTTTTATTGAAAATAAAACAAACATAATCAATTCTTATATAAAAACTAATGTGAAGGTTGAATCTGATGCTGTTCAATAAGTTTGTTGATATCAGGTTCCAATTTACTCAAAAACAGCCGCAAGTCGCCACGTTCGGTAACACGCAAACGATTTCTCTTTTTAGTAAGCAGCGTTGCCACAGCACTAAAACCACGTTCACACAAATATGACGATGGGAATGCTATCAAGAATCGTTGAACAATTGACCACAATCCAGGGTACAATTGCAGGATCGGTTTTTGAAGCCAAAATTCTTGATATCCATTTTTGAACTTGATTTTTATTTCTTCGTTTGTTGTCAATTCTATAAGTTCTTCTTCCAGCTGAGGTGACATTGCTATGTTGACATTTGAAAACGGATCTAACACCCAGTCTGGTATTTCCAAGTTTAAAATGTCCTGGTATCGTTCGGTGAAGTCAATGTGGAGGTTTTCCAAATGTTGGCAGTAGGCAAACAAGTCGTCGTTACTGCAGGATACTGATAAATTCGGAAAATTGTGAAACTCACGTCTGCCCATATTCTTTTTGTGCAGAAGCAGTTTGGCTGCGAAAGCAGCAACGACATTTTTTGTTTTAATTAAATTTAGTTCATCGCCTTGCAGTTGGAGGTTCATGTCGTTGAACAATTTATACAGGTCTGTCTTGTAAGCTATATCATTCTTTGATGTTATGAGCTTGTTGCGCAGTTCTGTATCTTTATTTTCCAAGAACTCTATCACAGAGTCAAACAGGTTGTAAAATCGAATCAGACAATTGCCTCTTGACAGCCAACGAACTTCAGTATGAAGCAATAAACGGTTGAAATCTTCGTCATTAGTAACACAAAGCTGATGAAATAATCTATCATTCAAAGAGCTGCTACGGATTTTATTGACTGCTTTGATGACATATTGCAGTGATTGAAATAGTCGTTCACTTAAGTTTCTAGCAACCAAAATGTTGTCTATGAATAACGCAATGTATAGCAAGGACATCTGGAATTTTATTTTTTAAGTACGCTATGAAGCCTTTATGGCGCCCTGTCATAGCCGGAGCGCCATCCGTAGCAACTGATATAATATTTTTCAAAGGAATCTCTTTCTCTTCACAAAACTTTTCCAATGTATGGTTTCGCCTTTTGTATCTGTCTCCAAATTTCTGGCAAACAATAGTTCTTCACGTATTTTCTCATCTTTAATAAACCTCACGTAAGATAGCAACAACGCTTCATTAGTTGGTAAAGTGGACTCATCGAGCTGAATTGAGAATTGACTAGTCCTCAGATGATTGCACAATGATTCTTCAATGTTTTCAGCCATTTTATCAATTCGTCTTTGCACAGAATTATTACTCAAAGGAATTTTTCGGATAATATCTGCGGCCGGTTTATGAAGCACAGTAGTTATTACTTCCTTTATTGCTGGCAAAATTAACTCTTCTCCGATGTTGTGTGGTTTGCCTTTTTGAGCAATTAACAAAGAGATATTGTACGAAGCTCGAAGTCCGTCGTCATCTTGCTTAGCAGCCGCCGAAAATAGTTTTGATACACTTGGCTGAGTATTATGCTTCTTCTCTAGGTCTTGAAAATATGCTACATTCTTGTCTTTCTTATCTGGATGCATTTTATTCAAATGATCTTGCAGTCTTGAAGGCTTCATTGCTTC
Organism: Aproaerema taeniolella; assembly: GCA_949987775.1. Classification (NCBI taxonomy): domain Eukaryota; kingdom Metazoa; phylum Arthropoda; class Insecta; order Lepidoptera; family Gelechiidae; genus Aproaerema; species Aproaerema taeniolella. Next base: position 4,467,466 of record OX465267.1, on the reverse strand, counting down.
GTTCGAAAATGTTTTTAGACATAGAAGACACAAAGGCGACGACGGGTTTGTGGGATTTTCAATAAATCCGAATTTAATATATTCCGCAGAGTATTGCCGTCTCTTCTTTTTTACTTCCGACATTGTTTTGTTTTGAGAAATACGTAAGTGTTATAATGAAGTACTATTATGCGCGAAACCGCAAATGAAAATAAAATAAATTTACGTCGTTTATATAGGATTGCATAAGCAGCACGCACCAACAGGAATAAGACAAACGTGCATAAACTCGTTTATCTCATTCGACGCCCAATCGTACTCGACAAGCAAGAACAAGTATTATAGAACCAGCCGATTGATACAGGAATGTACAAATCGGATTATTTAACAAAAACTTGTTAAAACATGATTGCCCGCAGTCTATTATATCGAACCGAGTTTGAGCTATATCTTAATTAATATTAGTTGATGTTGACAAGATGTAGTCGAGAGTCGAGAGCTCAGTCGGTGTCTAAGAGTCTTCCTAGCTAGGTAGATGAAATTATAAATCGACCCCAAAGCCCTACACAACGCCCCCTTTTTTTTCTGGGTCTCTTACCGCCCCCCTTTAGGCCTGCAGCGCCCACAAGGGGGCGTTATCGCCCACGTTGGGAAAGACTGGTCTAAACCAACAAAGTAACGGCTAATTCTGATAATTCTATGTTGTAGGACCACTTTCCAGTATACAAGTTTGCAGCTTCGAAAGACCTGTGCTAATTTTGCAGCACTCGAAAAACCGCGAAATTTTCGCATTTTTTTAGTATTCTCAATATTAATTCTAAAATATGCGTTTAAAATTAAAATTTAAACTTTTTTAAAGAAGAACAAAATTGCGAGAACCTGCTCTGTAGGTACTAACCGAGAAATTACAAAAAAAGTATTTTTTTTCCAAAGAAAGTGACATTTTAAAAAAACCTGATAAAACTAGGTGGCTGCCAAATCTCAAACGAACAATATGTTTCGTTTCACGCAATATTTTTAACCAAAAAAATGCTAAAATTTCTCGATTTCCCTAGTAATTTACCTGAAATCTACGGAAATTTGCACAGGCCTTTCGAAGCTGCAAACTGAAGCTGCAAATTTTTTCAAGGCAACCGGAGAAGAGAAACAAAGAAGAGAAAAAGCTAACTCTAGATATTCAACCTGAGCTGCCAATTATTATGGTCTGTGTCTTGCTAGGATTTACTGAAGGCCAAAAGAGGATTAAAGCAAGATCACTATTGGTGGTAACTATAGCATCAGCTAGATTGGCCAGAAACGCCTGAGTGTAGATTTGTAGGTCGTCTGCATACATGTGATAAGTGGGAAGAAGAGAGTGAGGATGTGATAGAGCTGATAAAGATGGCAAAGAGAAGAGGAGACAGCACGCCACCCTGCGGGACGCCAGAAACGATGTCGCACTATGACAACACAGAGTCGTCGATGCGAATTCACTGCCGTCGTCCGTGCAGGTAACTTTGAAACCAAGTAATCACTGTTGGCGATTAATTAGGTGAATCCAGCAACCCTAGTAGAATGTCATAGTCAACGGTATTGAACGCGTTGCTAATGTCAAGAAGTGTAAGAACTATTAGGTGTCGGTTCTCCATTCCCGAACGAATGTCGTCAGACCGCGAAAATGGACTCTGACTTAGTTTTAACAAATAAAATAGGTTAACAACAAATGGAATTTTATGTTTGCAACCTCTGCTTGTGTGATTCTTTATGAGACTTGTCACAAAATTTGACATTCGTGTACGCCAGAACTGTCGAACCACGCATTAGTCACAGCGTTTTATTTGTACGCGTAAGCTTGTCTACGAATTGACAACACAAATCTTCATAGCGAAAGCGAATGTAGAAAACAAAATTGTATTTTTTTATTTTATTTGGAGTTTATGGCCTCGTTACAAGACCTTTGGCCCAGAAATGAAGATTTGCTTATTACTTTTGGAAATATTTTAGAGCATGGAAACAAGTCGTTTTGGCATCTACTTGTAATAACCTTATTTTTTCTATGTCTATGACTTGTAATCTTAATAACAAAAGTAGGGGAAAATACCCTTTCCACAGCTGGCGCCAAACTCTAGCAAGCTCACTTAATTATCTATATTTATAAAAATGAATCACTTAATCTGTTGCTAAGTGCAAAACTCGAGAACGGCTAGGCCTACATCTGTTCAAGGACTACATGTGGTACATTAATTTTTTTGTTTACGTCTTTGTATTGTATATTAAAAAAATACCACGAGACATCGATTTTTGACTTAACTGCTCCTAAACGGCTATGATATATGGAAATATTCTTTTACTAATAAATTGAGAATCTCTTATTCTTGAAATACAACGTTAGTTTTGTAAATCGAACAATATTTTCATTCAAAAGTTACGAAAAACAGGAATTCTGAACGTTTAGTACTTTCGAAGATATAGAGCTTTGAAAATGAAAATATTAACAAACAAAAATATAATTTGAAGTCTTCAGCATTAGATAACTCTATCGTACTTGTTTGAACATGGAAAAACATTTTTTTACTTTTATTATCATCATGTTTATGTCGGTAGGTACATACAGTCAAGAGCATGCTAAGCTTGACACTTTAAATCTTATCCTATATTAGATATTTGAGAATGAAAAAGTATTTTTAAAGTAATAATGTGTTTATTAGATAAGTAGGTACTGTAGAGAAGTCGTTATCCGTCTACTTGAAAAGCCTTTTTATAAGTATTTTGTCATTAAAAACAATTAGCTTCCTTTTGACGGTCAATGCTAGTATTTTGACAGTCTTCTCGTAGCTTCACTTCAGAATAGTTCTTTCCTCTAATAAATAACTAAAAGTCATTCCTTCTTTACCCTTTCTTATCCTCCCGACTACCTACCCCTCTCGTTATAGTACCTAGGTACTAAATATATCTTAAGTGTAGCTAAGCCCGGTTTTTTCAGTCTTAGTAAGTATTATTAGGAATATCGCATATGTAGGAATAATTTAAGTAGGTGTATTGCAATCAAACTACGTTTAGATTTATATACATTGTTTATTTAAACTAAATAAATAAAATAGGCAATCAAATACATTATCATTTTATAATCAGGCGTTCTAGACTTAAATAATAGACCATACTACTACAGGGTGGTGTAAAAATCACGTAATTATCATGATTATTAAACTCAAACCCAACTCAAAACTATCTCATGGAGATATCATGGAGATAGTTGGGTTTGAGTTTAATAATCATGGATAATTTTGAGTTAGGTTGAGTTGAGTTAGGTTTTAAACATTACATCACTTAAATGACCACCATTTTCAGCCTTAAAAAGACGGGCTCTTTCGAGAACATTTATCATTATTTTCCTCAGAACATGAGGAAGTCGGATGTTGGCCTTCAGCTGCTCGATTGTCCTGGGTTTATATGTGAATGTAGTCTGATTGCAATACACTAACTACTTATATTTTTCCTAGACAAGCGATATTCCTAATAATACCTACTAGGACTGGAAAGACCGGGCGTAGCTAGACTTACGATATATTTAGTGGTACCTACTTATCTAATAAACACGTTACTACTTTTAAAATACCTTTTCATTCTCAAATATCTATTAGAGGATAAGATTCAAAGTGACAAGCTTAGTGTGCTCTTGTTGACTGTACCTACCTAAACATGACAATAAAAGTAAAAAAATTGCTTTTCCATGCTCAAACAAGTAGGATAGAGTTATCTAATGAAATTCAAATTATATTTTTGTTAGTTAACATTTGTTTCATTTTCAAAGCTCTATATCTCCGAAAGTATACATCTTTCGACATTTCTTCAATCAACACTTTCATTTTGTAATATTTTTTTCTATCGATTGCTGCAAGTTTCATTAGTGGCCGCCAACATTTGATTTCTCCATAGTGGGGTTCCTTTGGGTGATCACCTTGAAGTTTAGTTATACCACTCAGGGTGGATGCTCTTTTCGGATGATGGTCTTTATCCATATTACATCTTCTTCCACAACATATCGAATTACAATTTTGTGATCGGAATAATATAAAAAAGTACGCGATTTTAGAATATTTAGAACAAACAGACGACGTGTCGAAATGTAATTTTTAACAGAAAATATCTCACTACCTAATGCGACACTTTAGACAAAAACTTCTAAGTATGTTTTTGGCTTAAAATCGAATGGAACAGGATTGATCGTGGGCCTCTGCTTTATAATGCGATCGGTCAGAATGCCAGAATTGTTGAATAATAGCATACGTCGATTGCGATAATCAAAATAATTCAACTTAGATTAAGTTTAATTACTTACATACACTGACATCTTTTGTTATTACATACACTGACCTAGTTAGATTCATCAATTCAAACTCAAGTGATAGGCAGTAATGTATGGAGTGCGCTTCTGTACATTCTACGCCTGTGTATTCTTTGACCGGTGTTTTCTTGCGGGGTGTGGTTGTGGCGCGCGGGGCAGATCGCATAAACGTCAAGGTCATTGACAACTCTAATCGCCTTAAGTGAAAAATCCAATCCTTTCTAGAAAATAACTCGAAGAAATTGCAGACAATCGTAATTTTTTTGCTCGAACAGAGTTTTAACATGGATTCTTTGGATGACAAAAGCGAAACTACTACTGCAACTAGTATTATCGCGATTACACGAATACGGCTTAGCATTAAACGTAAATAAGTGCGAATTCGACCAACACGAAATCAACTTTCTTGGTTATGAAGTGATAAGTGAAGGGATAGCACCAACATTGTAGGCACACGCATTGGACTGTACAGACAGCGCACAAAAGCGTATTATTTCTCCCCTACTCGACTCTACCATTGTCCAACGCTGGGACAACACTCCCACACCTTTATTTAATACTAGCTTTCCGCCCGCGGCTGCACTTACGTGGAAGACAAGTGTTTTTGTATTTTTTCATACATACACAAATCTTATAAAGGTGTTTTCCCGATTCTCAGACCAACCCAATATGCACACATTTCATAAAAATCGGAGTTTAGTAACATACACCGGGACACAAGAATTTTATGTATTTGATTTAGTAAAATTTTTTTGAAAGCAAATACACCCTGTCCCAAAAAATTGTGTCAAGCGGAAGTCCTGAGGTAGAACACCCTTTGGAGCATCCGAAACACCCTCATATATGTTCCGCGATTTTTTATAGTTTTCGAGTTATTTTAATTTTTTGAGGAATTTTTTCAGACAAGTCATTTTTTCATTCGTGTTCATACTTATTTGGCCTAAGTCATGAGCATCTTAAGATACTTCCAATCAATCTTATTGCAGTACATACAGGACGCTATTGTCAAACTTCTCGTGCTCTTTACTGTAAAGACAGGGTTCCCTCTCGGTAGGTAGGTAGGTATAACATAGGTATAAATTAAGAAATACACCACCGAAAAATAAAACGGATAGGTTTTTTGACGTGTCGTTGAGTCGTCATGTTAATAAAAATAATAATAATCGTTTCACACTCAAAGGTCCACACTAAGCTCTTTCTTATGTCGTGGGTCCCTTTTGGAACATACACAAAGAGTTGCCCCCACTGGGAATCGAACCCAGGACCCGTCGATCAAGAGGTAGCGATAAGCCTACTTTTAACCCAACATATAAAAAAATAATAAACATTGTACGTGGTGGCTGGAGACAGGGCAGGAGGTGGCTGCAAATGGGGCACAGAAATCTAGAGATCTGGAGCCTCTTGTCTTTTTGTTAATTTCACCAAAACAATGAGTTCGACGTTAGTTTTGTTTTATTTTATTGTATATAAATAAAAAGACTTTGTTTTATGATATTACATCCGAATGAACACTTATTTTACAATATTTCTAGTATTTTTTGTTTATTGTTTGGAGAGATGGGGGATTTTCCACTAATTCATCCCTAGTAGGATCCTTGTTCATCCCTGAACACTGTTAATACAAAATTTTTCAAGAGGAACTTGAGGCAGCTGATTAACTCTGCTTATGAAGAACAGATGTTGGTGTTCAAAGGCAAATTGGCTGTTAATCCTGGAACAGAAGAACATGCATTTTATAAAATTAATAATATTATTATTGAGTATGGTTCTGACAGAGTCAAAAACTCTGTAGGTAAATAATAAATATTATTTCTTCATAAAAACTGTTTATCTGAACCTAATGCCTATTTATGATTACCTACTTATCTGTATTATGTATTATTGTGTAACTATTGAAACGATTTTGATGAAACATGCACTGTTCCTAAGTTGGGAATAACGCATAATAGTAGAGATATGCTCGGACATTCATACATACATACACTTATGTGGAACACTAATATTAGACTAACATATACTAACAAAAACCTTCTTTTTATGGAGTTGGTTTAAAACAATGATTTGAAATTCTAAAACACAGGGTTTATGGGAATTTGATAGTTATAGTTAGATAAATACACCTACTAAAATATGTTGCTAAAACTTACTTTTTTTTGAGATCTTTCTTGCAGAGTTGTTATCAAAAGTAAATATTTTATAGCTAAAATAGTTGAGGGCATCATAACACTTGTTTAATTATTGCAGCAGATCTTTTTCCTGTGCATTTATTGTTGGTCTGATACGATGTTATTGTCACACAACTTTAAGCGCCAAGTGCCTGAAAAAGCCAAATTTGTTTAAAGTAAAGGGAAGTACGCAGGCACAGACACGTACACACATTACTATTTAATAATATCTTAATGAATTTCAGTAAATAACTACTGTAATTCATTCTGGTTGTAAACTCACCCATGTTTATTAAATTATGTTCCCAACACATATTTTGACTCTTTCCTTATCATCTTTCACATTTACGCTTTCATTTTTGTTAAGGTAAGTCGGTCAGTGGGTTTTTTTCGGAGCGGAATCTTATAATCTTCATAAAAAACAACTTTATTTTATCAAAATAAAAATGTAAACAAATGTAAATGACTTAGCGAAACCAAGCGTCAAAAGGTACGCATAAACGCCCAACGATAGATAACGCATGGCTAGCAATTTCTTAATCTATGGAGGCTCATGACGTTACTTTTCTACAGTGTCCGTCATTCCCATACATTTTCAACTTTCTATTCGTTTTCTAGAGTCGCTGTCAAAGCAGCTTGTCTAGGTACCCTGAATACATTTACTGAAAATACATTTTGAAATGTTTGTTGCACTTCTTCTTATTTGTAGACCAGTTCTCAGTCAGTTCACTATCTAACACTTATAACATCTGTGATTTACGCAAGCTAGTAAGTAGCGGCGGCGGCGGCGGCGCCTGTCCGTGTACTGTCCATAGAGTTATGATACTTTAGAGCGGTAAGTTTTTTATGATGGTAAAATCTAACGAATTAAAGCGTAAGTTGTAGAAAAAAAGTTGTCATTTATGATGTTAATAGTCAAGACCTGCGAGGTTGTTGGTATTTTAATTGGTATTTTAAAAATAACCCTGTAAAGTATTTTCAGTGGATTTTTTTTTCGCGCTGACCATTTTTCTTTTTAGTAAATTATTTGTGAATCCTGTTTAGCATCAGAACATTAAGCAAATTTAAAATTATTATTTTTTCGAATAAATATTTACTTGCCTTGATCTCCATAATTCCTGCAGTTATACTTCTTCTCCACACCAGGCAAGCACGTGTTATCTTCTAGACAGAAAGAAGCTTTGTGTCCTTCTGCTATTCTCCTTCCAGAAGCATCTAGAACGTTGAAGGTCGCGAATACTTCCATGCTGTGGTAATGCCTGTATAATAATCAATTTTATTTTAATTTTTGCTACTGTAGAGAAGTACACTTTAAAATGACAAACTTTTAATTTTCCTTACGTTAGGGCAGAATTTGGCTAATTTGTGATGTGCAGCAATTCAGTGATGGCTTATTGTTATCTATTAAATGTCACATTATAAAAATATCATAATAATTTGTAGTAAAAGTTTAGTATTTGCGTAAGGTCATATTTAATTTATTTTATTGGGTATACTTGAAAGGTCCTTACCTAAGGAATTCACATATTCTGGGTCACCCATGTGTGTATATAAATCCCCTTTGTGTTTCGAAAGGAAGCCCGTCCTCGGGGATACGCATATAGGTAAAAAAAGTACTAAATACGTACATATGACACAAATGCCATTGCCATAGATGCTTTGGAAGATAAGGACGAAACTCTTCATTGCCGATGTTAAGGGAGGCCGCTGTGAACCTCAGCAAGCGACGGGTCTCAAACTGCCAGTTCGGATTTGAACGCTTAATCTATCGGAGTAAAGATAATTTTTGATTGTAAGGCGTTTTTATAATAAAAAGTAAAGCACTGTGACGCTGGTTTTCAGCTGCAACCGCTTTGGTAGACTAGGTGGAATATACAGATGACAACAAACTCAATTAACTAAAAATACATAATAAATAGATAATACACGCTACTCTCAAAGGCTCGCACTAAGGTTTTCCCTTGTATCGTGGGTCCCTTGGAACACACATAAAGACCTAAATATTAATATTTTTAATTTACTTTTAAATAATTAAGTTTCTCTACATTAAATTTATAATTTACTTATAATGCTATCGGCTTAGGCGTAAGTCCCGTAATGGTATCATTTTGTAATTTTTAATGAATCAATAAATGAAATGAAATGAAAAATGATAAAACTTAAATGTAAATTATTACTGAGTGTGTAACAAACGTAACTTGTGTGGTGAATAAGTGAAAGTGTGTATTATGGTGTATTATAATATTTTATGATCGAATTTAGTGAGTATGGATTTTGTGGTGAGTTGTTGAAATGTATTTTGGTTGGTGTAGGTATTTCAGTGAAACATGTGTTGATAACTTATTTAGTAACAATTTAAAAGTAAAGTACTCAAGTTTGCTTCCAAGAACCCTCGAAACGTAACCCTAAAAATGTATCCTTTTCAGTTTTCAGCTTAGGTATAATTTCGACTAACTAACCGTAGAAAACAAAGTGTCTCAGAACGAGACTGAAACAACATTCGTTGTGGGATTTAAAATTCAAAATGGGACTGTTATTCAGAGGAAGGACGTGGCTGCAAAGTTAAATTAACGTCGTATGCAATTCATGAATTACTTCGTACATTTGCATTTCAGAATCTAGACTTGGTTTGTCAACCTTTCGCTGAAAATCACCCGTTCTGACTTTAATTCCCAGTCGGGGCAAATATTTGTCTAAAAAATCAGATGTTTGTTCTCGGGTCATGGGTGTTTGTGTCTGTCTTTATGTATGTTCCAAGGCCCAAGGGACCCGGACACAAGGGAAAACCTTAGTGTGGGCCTTTGAATACTTTATTGTAAAATAACAACCAGCGTTGTGGACTATGCTGCAACACATGTTGAGGTGAGTCCTGTGTGTCATCGCACTACTTCACAACTGCATCCATTTTATTTTTATTTTTTTAATTTTGTGTTGTTTATTCCTTCTGTATCATTGTTGTTGTTGTGCTATAGTGTGTATGTCAAATAAACATTTTTGAATCTTGAATTTTGAAATTACCTAACTACAGAACGAAACTCAGTCTCTGTTCATATTTAAATAGCAGTTGTCTTTGTCATTTTGATAGTAAGAGAAAGAGACAATCAATATTTAAGTATAGATTAAGACTTGAGACTTCTGTAGTACGGGCCTAGGGCCTAAAATTAAAAATTTTGTATCACCTCTGACATTCGATCGCTTATAACTTTTGACCGTGTGGTGATCGGTTGAGAATAACACCACCCCATCTCTTTTCGTGGGTGTCGTAAGAGGCGACTAAGGAAACACAAATGAGACCTGCCTCCTAGTAATCCATCCCAGGTAACGACACTTCATTTTTTTCTGAATCTGAGGTGTCGTCCTATGGTCTCATGCGGTGTGGTAGGCTCTGTAAAGGGCCGTCTGGTTCGCGACCACCCTCCTACCGAAGTCCGACGCCAACAGCTTGCTGTGTTCCGTCGGTGCGTGGGAGTACCAGTGCCTCTATAGGCATTTTCTGGGTTAACTCGCTTCATCGTCGACCTCATCTTTGACCTTATGGTCAAGATTGAGGTCAAGAGTTAACCCATCTTATAATAAAAAAATAAAAAAACGTTTGAACCAATTTTGATCAAATATGGCTAAGAACCATCTCAGTTATGTCAGCTTACATAGAGATACATATATACAGACACACAGATACTCACGTCAAACTTACAACACCCCTCGGAGTCTGTCTCCACTTCTGGTGACCCTCAAGCGTGATAAACGATTTTTGCTGATTATTTTTAGTTTTTAATTTAATTTAATTTATTTTATCTAGCGTATTCATTTATTTATACCATTCCCCCTCTAAAAAGCTCCTTTTTTCACTGAAAATTGGGGATAAAGAGCTCTTTTAGTCACAGTTTTGGTATTTGAATTCAGAACCTTAAAAAGATTCTTTTGATCCCGCAAAACACGTAAAAAAGAGCAATTTTGAACACTCCAATGTTCTATACATATACATATACATATGACCTCCATCGCAAAGAGTATTCGAAATTTAAACTCCTTGCGCAGATGTCTATTTCTGCTTAAATCTTTCTTTTTCTCGAGGTCATGGTATAAAATAAAATGTGCAACTCTTGAATAAAACGGATTTTCATCGAGGGCTATGAATCACTCGCGTCATTCAGGATTCAAACACTTGAAATCCTCGCTTACGCTCGTGATTCAATAATTTAGAATCCTTCATTTGCTCGTGATCCAACTTTGGCCCTCTCTTAAAATCCTTAATTCCCGAGTTGCACAATATACTATTTTAAAGGAATACTTACCCTAAGTCAATAAATATACTTGTCAGATTTAAGATTCACACAAAAAAGCACAACTTATACATAATTAAATAAACAATGTCCACAATATATTACTTAAAATTCAAATTTTTTTTTTAAATAATTGTTTGATTAATGTTATTTCATTTATAAATATATTTATTTGTTCTCTTAAAAATTATCTTCTTTTCATCTTTAGAGGTTTGATTCTTACAGTTTTAGAACTCCAAGATTTTGACTAGACAAATACTAAGTCTTATAGAAAGCTAGGTCTTACAATTGTGTGGTATTCAAACTTTAGTTCTCAGCTATATGTATTTACAGGCGCGTACCGTTAAGCTTTTGTTAAATGTAGGAAAGTACTTAAATAGGTTTGCACGCTTTACATGTTCAAAAGTCAAAAGTTCATGGCTTACAGGAGAAAACCTTTTTAGTTAAATGAAGTTTAATATATTAGTACTAATTGCAGATAGTGAGTGCAAAGCTTCGATCAACATTATTAAACCATCTAGATATCAAGTCGGCGCAAAAAAAAAAACGACGTGAGCTCTTGTTTTCAACTCCTGACATAAAATGAGGGGTGTTGTAAGTTTGTCCTGTGTATCTGTGTTTCAATGGTAGTTTTTAAACAAACTACCACAGTTTGTTTAAAAAGCAGATGTTTTTTCTCAAGTCATGGGTGTTCGTTCGTGTCTGTCTATGTTCTAAGGGACCCACGACACAAGGGAAAACCTTAGTATGGGCCTTTGAGAGTGTAGCGTTATTTATTATTATTACTACAAAGGTCCTGAAATTGAAAACCTTCTCGGAAGTCAGTTGTCAGTCATCCTTACAGTTACCAACAAAAGCGGAACCTCATTTTCTCATTCCATTACCATTTTATGCTTCATTCTAGGTAATATCAGACTGAAACTTTTGAATATACGAGTATTTTCAATGCATGAATCAGCAGAATTATAAGTACGAATATTTGTTTGAAACAAGCTCTGCGCCCGCGTGGACTACAGGCTATATCGTGCTCAGCTGTGGGATAAAATTTTGCTTATGTCCTTTTCTAAGGTCTAACAAAGATAACTTTGTAACAAATTTTATCAATATTGGTTCAATTTAGGCGTGATAGCGTAACAGATAGACGGACAGGTGCGAAAGTAAGCATTTATAATATTAGTAGGGACTGATTTCCAGCCCGGAACTTCATTCTCGTGGGAAATTCAGAAATGAATTATACACAACATAAACCTTCCTCTTGAATCGCTCTATTTTTTTTACCAGCCCATACACGTCCCCACCGAGAGCCACGGGCCTCCCTTCGAAACACGAAGGGGATTTAGGCCATAGTCCACCACGCTGGCCCAATGCGGGTTGGTGGACCGCTCGTCTTTCGAAAATTTTGTTGGACGGGCGGGTTTTATCACGATCTTTTCCTTCACCGTTAAGCAAGTTATACTTAGAAATCCGTACATAAATCCGAAAAGACGAATTTAGTGGTACAGGCCCGCACCAGGATTTGAACCCACGACCTTCGGATCACATGTCTGGCTCATAACCAACTGGGCTATCACCACTTCGCTCTATCCATTGGTGAAAATCTGTTTAGTTTTCGAGTTTCTCGTGTTCAGACAGACATAGACGCAGCGTGGGACTTTGTTTTATAATATAGTACGATATGGTGATTGTAATCATCCTGTAATTAAATTCAAATATAATTATACTTTATAATAAGGCTCCGGAATTACGAAAGTTCGAAATAAATATTACATATAATATTTTATAGATGGAGATCCCAGGGCCGCCAGACCATACTTATTTTTCTCGTTGCTAAATGTGAAGATTTGTAATTAGCATTTTTTAAAAATTTATAATTCGTACTATAGGTTTAAAATTTGTCTGTAAATCTTCCCGAAAATGTAAAATAAAATAAAATATAAACTAAGTGTGTGGGAAATAGTAGTGCTAGTACGTACTAGCGGTGTTGAACATTAATTTTATATTTAATTAATTATATTCTATAAGACATCAGCAGCCAGACTTCAAGACAAGTGAGAAATTTTTGGAAGTATCTTCAGAACCTGGTAGCTGAAAATTGGCTGTCGGCCCAGGTTAGCTGGTATTAATACATTACTGGTACGTACTAGCACTACTATTTCCCACACATTTGGTTTATGAGAAAATAAGTAAGGTCTGGCGGCCCTGGGATCTTGGTCTACTACCTTGCCTTAAAATTTAAGCGTAAAATTATTCCGTATACATTAGGTTCTGGATAGTAATTTACTTCATTTGAAAGAAATAATTTAAATAATGAATGACGATTTCATACTGGAAGTAAGAAAACACTTAAATGGTGGAATCTACCCATAACTTAGATGAATAAATGAATGAAATTTTATTTAGGAGACACAGTAATTTTACTTAAATCAAATAAATGTATTTTTTTTCCGAATACCTCGATTAAAGTTTTTATTATTTAACTACTTTAGCGCTACGCAATGTACTGCTAAGCCGCGGCCCCTCCCGCCGCGTCGCTGTCAAAATGTGACTTACATAATAGCTGATTTTGGTGTGTTACCCTGTTATTATTGTTTTTCATTAAAAAATGAAACGTGTCTGAATAAATTACTTAATTGAATAGCAGAAAATTATTAAAAAAAAATTGAAAATTCCACAGGAAGATCATTCAGAGTGATTCAGGGTTTCAACATTTGCTAATCTGTCCCTTATATCCTATATAAAAGTTCTGACTCTTTAATGCTCTGACTCAAGGCTAGACTAAATCAGCTGACCTAGAAAGCCTGGAGTTATTCATGATGTAATTAAACGATTGAATTTTTCAAAATTCCTACGGGAAGAACTCAAAGTCGTTAATACAAAACTGGGCATACCAGTTTTATATCTGTTTCTATTATCAAAGTCAAAGTGATGGCTCTAAAATTAAAAAAAAATAAACGGCTGAACCCTTAGGTGCTATGATGCCACAGGCATACACACAGATACACAGACATACACACGTCAAACTTATATCACCCCTCTTTTTTGTCAGGATTTAATTATATAAATTTATGCAAAATCTCCGTATTATGGTCGAGTTTTTATGATTATAAAGAACCATTGAAATAGTTCTTCTACCATAGAAATTATGAACAAACTAGGGTATGCCCGGGACTTCGGGTTCCATACGAGTACTTATTTACTGTAATATAGAAAGCGTATTACTTGAAGGCTTTCTATGTGTTTTTTATGGCATCGTAGCTCCTAAACGAATGGACCAATTTCGATGTAGTTTTTTTTGAAAGCTGACGTAAACGAGATGGTGTTTAGCAAATTTTGATCAAAATTGGATCGTTTGATGAAAAACTTTAAATTTTAGAGTTATTTTCCAAAACATTTTGTACACGCTTCCGCGAGGCTCTCTCAACTGTCACTTAACTTTATATCCTCACTTCCTTACTAATATTATAATTGCGAAAGTAACTCTGTCTGTCAGTCTGTCTGTCCGTTTTTCACGCCTAAACTACTGAACCGATTTTGATGAAATTTGGTACAGAGATAGATTAGACCCTGGGAAAGGATATAGGCTACATTTTATCCCACAGCTGGGCACGATATAACCTGTAGTCTACGCGGGCGGAAAAACGGACAGGGCTAATAAATAAGGGGGCTAATACCTCGTAAGCAGACTTGCTGAGGCAGTTCTCCTCCATAGCGCACTGCAGCTGGAACATCATGACATCTTGCAGGTGTGCCGTACGCTCTATTTCTGAAGTATCCAGGAGCAAGTCTGCCAGGTGATCAGTGCAAATTACTGCTGCTCTATGACCTGGGAATGAAGCAAATATTTGACTTTGTATGACTGGGAACGAGAAAGGACGATGGGACAAAACGTCCCCACTCCGATCAACAGATTTGAAATGTATCTCAAATGAAAGATATCAATGTAGTGATGATTATAAATAAAAAATTATAATGCTGCCCAAAAATATAATTATAATATACTAATTAAATTAAATTAAATAAAATAATTAATTAATTAATTAAATAAAATTATAATGTTACTTTCACGCGGGACTGGCAGGTGTTAGCGCAAGACCGGACTTTGTGGAAAAAGAATAGGGAGGCCCTTGCCCAGCAGTGGGATCCAGAGGGCTTATTAAAAAAAAAAATGCTGCCCACATACTAGATCCTTTTTGACATTAGCTTCTGAATGAGAAATATTTTTTCATATGGTGACTTAAAACTAGTTAACGAAAATTAAGAATGTGAATCAGCTCATGAAACTAAAACAATTGGTTTTGTACGGGAAGTCAATTTTTTTTTCTAGAATTTTGTATAGTTTCCTTGGGGAAAGCTGTTCAGTTTCATGGGGAGGAAGCGCTCGTAGCCCAGTGGCACTCGCTGATCTCAACCGATCAGTAAGGTTAAGCAACGTTCACAGAGTCAGTGAACCTGATGGGCGACCAAAGTAACAATTTATCATGAGAGTTTCCGTGCTTCGGAGGGCACGTTAAGCTGTCGGTCCGGCTGTTGTCGATTGACTACAGTCGTTATAACCAAGTCAGAGGCCATTGTGCGGCTTGAAAACTCTGATACCAGGGTTAGCCAAGTTTGCCATACACTTGACTATACTTAAATGATAAAAAGAAGAAGATGGGGAGGATCTCTCCCTTAAGGTTCCTTGACTAATTTTAAATCAGTCGGAGAAAGTTATTCAGTCGCGTGGTAAAGGCACTCTAAAGTTAATTTTATAATCAATTTCTAATATGAAATGTGACAGAAGAAAAAGATAAAGGGCAACTCAGAGGAGTGTCTTTTCAAAAGAAGATGTCTACATTGTTTCTTATTTTTCACAAAATGGGAAACATGAAAAGGAGAAATTTACAAACTGTTTATTTTATGTGTAAAATATCCCCTTTTGAAATGGTTTCCCACTTTTGAAACTACGTTACTTGGAGACCATCCTGTTTTGATTAAGATGCGAGTAACAAAATTGTATATTTTAGCACTAATAACAAGACACAGTTAAAAAATTAATACATATGTAAATATCCCCTTTTGGAAAGACACCCCTGACTGTTAAACAAAATAAATGTAGATTTTGTGCCGTGTGGTGATCGGCTTAGAATAACACCACCCCATTTCTTTCCGTGGGTGTCGTAAGAGGCGACTTAGGAAACACAAATGAGACCTGCCTCCTATTAATCCATCTCAGGCAACAACACCTCATTTTTTTATGAATCTGAGGTGTTGTCCTATGGTCTCATGCGGTGTGGTAGGCTCTGTAAAGGGCCGTCTGGTTCGCGACCACCCTCCTACCGAAGTCCGACGCCAAACAGCTTGCTGTGTTCCGTCGGTGCGTGGGAGTACCAGTGCCTTATAGGCGTTTTCTGGGTTAACTCGCTCCATCGTCGACCTCATCTATGACCTCGGTCAAGATTGAGGTCAAGAGTTAACTCATCTTATAATAAATAAAAAAAAAATTTAGAAGGTATTAGTAAATATCTAATGTTATATAACTCGTGGGTTACCTAGCTGGATTTAGTCAGGTGTACCAGGATCTCATTTGAAGCTGAGGCTGCAACAACAATAGGAACTGACCTTTCAGTTGGGGCTGTAAAATCAGCGAAATTTCCAGAAACTTTTTATTTTATTTTATTGAAAATGGGTTCGCTCTTGACCACAATCTAGCTTAGGGCAAAGATGTGGTCGAGGATGTAGCGAGCTCACCCAGAAGAAGCCTATTCACTCGTACTTTAAAGATATTTGGGTTGTATGAACTCGGAAATACAGACGCCGGCAGGGAATTCCACTCCCTGGCAGTGCGCAATATAAAAGATGAAGAATAGCGCTCAGTACGTATCCGAGGGATCTCGACAAGATAAGGATGGTACCCCGCAGTGCGTCTGGACGTCCGATGGAAAAAAATGAGCTCATGTAGCCTCTGAGCACACTCTCCGAAGTACATCCTATAAAAAACACATAGGCAAGCTACTTTGCGTCTATGAGCTAGGCTTTGTAGCTTATCCTTAACCAGCTTTTTATCACCATAATCCTTTTATTAAAAAGGATTTAGGCTGGACATTGCATTCACGAATTAATTAGCTTCTTAATCATTTCAGAGCTTTTCATTTTTGACAATAAATAAATTTAAGGAATTTATCCTAGGGTCGTTAACTTGATCAAGTTCGGTACGGTATGCACTTTCCTGTTTGATCCTACATTTAACCCTTTTCATATTTTAGGTTTGCGTTAGAATTTAATACAATACTGAGTGTAAAGGACAGCTTAGTAAATACTTAAAAGGTGAAATCTATCGCTATTAAAATGTGATGAACATTGCTGGTATATTTTATTGCAAAATATTTTAAAGCAAAAAATACTTAAAAACATTAAAAAAAAAATGTATTTTCCTGAAGAAAATTCCACTGGATAATCATTCGGTATGATGGTCTGAATTCAGGGCCTAATTTTTTGATAAGCTTCCCTTACACCCTGTATAATGGCTGTTTGCTGTCAAAAAATTGAAATAATACAGGGTGAATTATTGAAGCCGTGTGAATCCCCGGCAGAGTAGAATAGGAGCACCCTCTTTCTTACCGAGGTGTCGTACAAGGCGACTAAGGTAATTAAGCAAGCAAGTTCATCTGCACACAGAGAAAGAAAACTCTGCAATTATATCAAAACCCTCGCCAACCCGTCTGCCAAGCGTGGTGAGTATGGCATTTACCCCTCATGTTATCAAGGGAGGCCCGTGCCCCAGCAGTGGAGACATATACGGGCTGATGGAGAATACAGGGTTATAAAAAACCTCCTAGCTATATTCAAAATCCTGAACCAGTATCACTTACAGAACACTTTTTTTTTCGGTAGGATTTTTTTTCCTAAACGTAGACACCACTCGGGTGCACCCTCTGAGCGCTACCTGCACCCCTTGCGTGCCTGGTGTAGGAGTAATGTCTACGTTTAGGCAAAAAATGAACTATTCCCATTGAAAAAAAAAAAACATAAATGTGTTCTTTAAGTGATACTGGTTCAGGATTTTGAATATAGCTAGGAGGTTTTTTATCACCTTAAAAATAATAAAGATAGATAGGTGGCTTGACAGGGCAACGAAATAAATGTTTTTTTATGTTGCACTTTCCGCTAATTCTAAGCCCACACACAGAAACCCGCAAGCGTCACTACATTGTTTGAGGTTATAAAATAGTCATAGCTTTAACATCCTTTATACATTATTTATTATTCAGTTCAGATTACTTTCCAAACAATAGGACGACCTTGTGTGGTCCCTTTATTATAAGCAACCTGTGGAAGTAGTGGAAGACAAATGTAAGCCAATTATAATCAGTGGGTTGTGGTGGTTAGTAAGTGATACAGGGATAAGCTAGGAATAAGCTTGAGTTATTTGTATCGTTTATAACTCTAAAATTAAAAAAATAAAACCCTAAAATTGTATGTTACGTCCCCATCGGGGGGGGGGGGGGGCACGAGCCTCTCACAAAAAATGAAAAAATAAATGTTATGATATGTTAATGTTATGTGTTGTAATGTTAAAATGGCTATCCTTAATGTGAAATTACACAGCCCAGCCCAGCCCATACGTCCCTACTACTGGTTATAGACATGGAGTGGTCTTTTTGACTCCATAAAAAAGTGGGGTGTTCTGAAAAGTGTTAGCTAACTAGTTTAGTGCAATATTGTACACTGATGCTCCAAGTTAAAATTGGTTGAAAAAACCAGCTAGACACTTTTGAAGTCGTCTGGAGGAAAAATACGTTGGACCGAAATCGGAGGTCAAACAAGGGGAGCCTTTTGCCAAAAAAAAAATGGCTGACTAAAAAAAAATAAAAACTCACCAGCTTCCCCAGGGCACGTGATGTCACCAAACTCCTGGTGCTGGCAAGCGAACAGAAGACTCTCGTTACCCAGACACTGCACTCCACTTAGGACCACCTTAGACTGGCCAAAGATGTCAGTTTGAAGAGCTTGTTCTGCGTGGCCTAGGCCCAGATGATGGCAGACAGCTGATGCCTCGTAGAGTGTCCATCCGTCGGGGCAGATGCTGCCCCAAGTGCCTTTATGGTAGATCTGAGGAAAGAGATTCAAAGAGATCCAAAAGTATTTTGTGATAGGGTCCCACCATTACCGCTGCACCCAGCTCGTAGCCCAGTGGCACTCGCTGATCTCAAACGATCAGTGAGGTTAAGCAAGGTACACAGTGGCCAAAGTGGCAATTTACCACGAGCGTTTCTGTGCTTCGGAGGGCACATTAAGCTGTCGGTCCCAGCTGTTTTAGCGATTGACTACAGTCGTTAAAACCAAGTCAGAGTCCGTTGCGCAGTTTGAAAACTCTGACACCAGGGTTAGTCAGATTCTCCACACACTTGATTATACCTACACGAGAAGAAGAAGAAGACCGCTGTACCGCACCTTAGGTATGCGGAGCTTTGCGGGACGCAGAGGGCAGCCGTCATTGCTGACAGACTGACAGAGTGGGAGCAATGCTTTCCCCCTAAAAAAAGGAACCTCACCCCTTTAAATAAAATGTGGTAGGTCAAGAAATTTTGGCAAAAATAATATTACCCCATTTCTTTCCGTGGGTGTCGTAAAAGACAACTAAGGAAATGAGACATGCCTCCTAATATTCCATCACAGGCACCGACACCTCAATTTGTTCTGAATGTTCCTTCGATGCGTAAAAGTACCAGTACCTTAAAAGTTTCTGGGTTAACTCGCTCCATCGTCAACCTCATCTATGACGTCGACGATGGATCGTACTCGAGCTGGCTATCAGAGTGGCGTAAACTTTGCCAAAAAAAACGTTATAAACTGTATTACAAACCTCAACTCTACCCTCATTGCTACTCCTGCCTCCTATCAACCTTAAACTTGTACTTCCAACATCCAGTACTTCATGCAGCGCTTTCTTATCTTTCTTCTTCTTCACGATATTTTCTGCTGGATTCTTCAACCTGTCTCTACATATGACTCCAGCTACTTCTGAAGGTTCGCAGTCAGATGAACCCCAGCCGGAGAATAAGCAGTGAGAGATGGAGGTTTCGTCTCCCTCACAGACTACATCATCCATCCAGTATTTGCCTGAGGAAGTACGGTTTTATTTAAAATTATTTAATAACTAGCTTTCTGCCCGGGACTTCGTTCCCGTGGGAATTTGGGAAAATTATGTAGCCTATGTGTTAATCCAGAGTGTCAGCTACCTCCATACCAAATTGTATCAAAATTGGTCCAGCCGTTTGAGTGTGAAAGAGTAACAAACATCCATACATCCATACATCCATACTTACAAACTTTCGCGTTTATAATATTAGTAAGGATTTAAGGTCTTTTAAATAATCACATAAAACCTAACCTAATGTTTCTGGTTTTATAATGGTGGAATTTGCGCAAGTTTTATATGATTATCGTCTGCTAAATTTACGATTATTACCTAATACTTTATTGTACCAAAAACAGGGCATCACAGAAACACAAAAAAGTACAGATGCCAGCGCACTAGGTTACCCTGTTTTCATTTCAAAACTTTATCGCAACAGCGCAGAGTGCACGCATGTGGTAACCAGATGTGCGGCCCTCTGTACAATCGGCTGCCTTTTTGCTGAAAAGGATTTTTTTGGCAACCGGAGACGAGAAATCAAGAAAATAAAGATAGTAGTGAGCCTTCATGTGTCTCGAATATACTTCTTCTTCTAAAACAATTTGTGTGAAAAAGTATAAACTTTTGTAAGTATAAAAGTGAACATAAGTTCACAAAAATGCTATCAAGAAAAGCCAAAACAATATGTTACTGAGACTAACGTAACGCTTCACCAAACTGTCCCCCATGGGTGGCAGAGCCGGTTCTATTGAAGTATCTGCAAACCACTTGGGCTGCTGCATCATCCCATGAGTCATCGCAGACAGCCCCCCACACACCGGCGTGGTAGATGTATAAGTTTCCTGTAAAAAAAACATGAAAGATGACTTGAACAGATCAAAATGGGTCACGGGTTTCTTCCACGCTGAACTGGATGTGAAAAAAAAACTTGAAATGTAGATAGATAGATTGACACTTGATTCAATTGACATAAAACAGCACAACACAGTAATAACAACAAACATACAAGTAAACATGAATCAGCTCAGCAAGCAAACAATGAAGTAAACAGAGTAAGAAACAGAAACAAATAATTTCATAAAACTATTTTACACCGAGTTATCTGTATCATGTCAATCAAATTCAGCATATTGCTGCAGTACCAGCTGCAGCTCTGGTATTCTGCCAGTACCAGTTTGTTCAACGTCCGACACGCTATCGAGGCAGTTAACAAAAAAAATAAATTGAATTAAATTAATTAATTGTATTATGCGAATAGGAAGAAGTAGTAATGTTGATATATAAAAGCTAGTAATATATTAATCAATAATAAAAATTAAATAAAACAAAAAATAAAATAAAATAATGTATAACGCTACAGAGGGTGGGCTGCAGCTTCAAGCAGTTGGTTGCATTTGAAGAGCCAAAAGATGTACTAGCTGCCAACTCTTCCCAGGCATACTGAGTCAGTAACTTTACAGAGTCAGTAAGTGGGACGTAAGGGTTTTGCTGTATTATAGACGAAGGGCTGACAACCTCTCACCGTTATAAATCATGTTTCATGTAATACCACTCAGAATTTTGTCAAATGTGGCATCAAGTGGTTCAACCACTGATATCTGCCTATCCCGATAAGGGTATGGATCACGGGTCACCCACGACATCTTTGCAAAAAGGGCTATTACAAAATTTCTGATTATCTATCAGACAGGCAGCCATGGGAATGAACTGCTCAGCTCTAGAGTTATTTCAGATTTAGTTAATATTAGTAAATAAGAAAATTTGTAATGCGATTTAAAAGAGCAACCTCAGAGTTTCTTGCCTGTTCTTCTCTGAGGAAGACTGCACCTTTGCGAATAGGCGTAGAGTCAGTAGGATCAGAGGTACGAATGCGTCTGTATGTATTTAAATACAGACGTTTATTATTATAAATTAAATATGTATTTAAATAAATTAAATACATTATTAAAAGAAAGTACATGAAAATCTTTATAAGTGCCCATTTAAGTCCCTGGGATTCCGTCATCAGATCGGGATTTGATGACAATATGACCATATCTGGGTCTTTTAAACAAAAAAAGAATTTTGAAAATCGGTCTAGAAATAATAACGAAATCGGTGAACATACATAAAAATATACAATATAATACTCTTTATTGCACAAAAAAAAACATAACAATAAAACAAGCAAATGTTCATCATCTAGTGTACAATGCGGCGCCTTATAGAGCAATTTCTTCCAGGCAAAAGATATGCATACAATACATACAGTCTACTAAGTTGGACTTCTTCCTTTCTTGAAGTTGGTTAAAAAGAAAGAGATACTAAGAGCAGTCTAGAAACGTGCAAGATCTGCCTTCAAAGAAACTTTTACTGAGCTCCAGCTTTACACAAAAAGCAACTAGTAACGAAAATATCTTAACTATTTATTCAGCTCCATTGCAGCCCAACTGCAATCTGCTTGCAGGTTTTAAAGAGCATCTCTTTAAAGTTCTCTTTTAGCTTACTGCTTCACTATTGAAATGGCACTTTGCCAAAATACATCTTCCTATTTTCCAAATGAAATTCAGCTTCAAAATATCTTTAAAGCGCTTTGAAAATATTGGAATGAAACTGGAAATTTGTGACTTTTTGGGAGATAGATGACTGTAGAACAAATAGTAATTAGCTGCTTTACAAATGAGTACTTAACGTTGCATTCTGTAGCTGAATTGATCACCAATATTGAGACTGTGGTCGCATTTTAAGTATCTTTGGCGGGTGAAACAGAATTTTAAAAAATATTCGGAAATGCTAATACTTGGCGATGGTTTCATTAACAAATATACTAATAATAATACTAAGTTAAATAAAACCGGCCAAGTCCAAGTGGGATTCTATAAAAACCATTATTTCTATAAAAACGGAAAAAAATCACGTTTGTTGTATGGGTGCCCCATTAAATATTTAATTTATTTTCCTTTTTAGTATTTGTTATTATAGCAGCAACCAAAATAAATCATCTGTGAAAATTTCAACTGTCTAACTATCACGGTTCATGAGATACAACCTGGTGACAGACGGACAGACAGACGGACAGCGGAGCCTTAGTAATAGGGTCCCGTTTTTCACCTTTGGGTACGGAGTGATAATAAACAAAGACAGCCGAACACCTATGACCCAAGAACAAACATTTGTTTTTTATACAAATATTTGCTCCGATTAAGTTTTATGAAATGAAATGAAATGAAATATCTTTATTGCGGGCAAACACGGTAACAAATTATGGTGACAAATAAAAGCAAATGTACAAGCGTGTTGCGCCAGAATTGGCATGCAATGCAAATAGAAGGTAATTTAAAAATGTCAAAAATAGTTTTATGTCAACAATATCTAAGTCCTTATATAAATAAATAAATAAATGAGAAAGAAAAATGAATTAATATGCCTTAAAATAAAACAGAAATCAATTTCAGAATAAAATTAAGCATGTCGACTTACAAAAGGAAGAAAAAACGTCATTAATAAAATGGTCATGTCACAAACACCTTGCAAAATAAAATACATTATTAGAATAGAATGTCAAAAAGTAAAATTATAAACTATTAAAATTAAAATCTGAATGATAAAAACTCCTTGACCGTATAGAAGCAATTTTCCACAAGTAGCTCAAATATAACTCTCTTAAACCTGCTGATAGGCAACATTTTTATATTTTCTGGCAACGTATTAAAAAGTTTTACACACATAAAATAACAGTTCTTTTGAAAGCATGTGGTAGAATGTGTGCACATAGCCAAACGGTTCGGATAACGGGAAGCAATGGGAAGACGTTGTGGTTCAAACAAATGATTGTGTTTTTTTACAAACATCAATATTTCAAAAATGTACAAACTAGGTAGGCTTAGAATTTTTAATGATCTAAACAGAGGTCGACAACTATCCAGAGGTTGAGCATTACACATCGCTCGAACACATTTTTTCTGAAGAACACAACACATTTTTTTTAAATTATATCAACGTAGAAAAATTGATACAAACTCAATTTACATGACTAAAATATATTCAAGCACCTTATTATTTACTCACGGAGAAAGATTGCAGCGTAGAGAAATGGCAAACAAATAAATCTACAATTTGCTGAAACAAAAGCTGAGAAAATAAATTATTATAAATTAATAACAATAATTTATGACTTACCTTCAAATTTATTAGGCCCACCAATAAGTCGTATTCTACCTTCTAAGTGTTTTTGTTTGTTTAATAACTTTTGTACGAAGGAAGCCCTTGCCGTCCTTTCTTTTTCATCTAAATCTTTACTATGGACTCCTATTGTTTTTAACAGAGCTAAGGCAAGTAAAATTTTTACTAGTAATTTAATTTCAGACACCATTTTCATGAATCTTGTTGGTAGAGTTTACTTTAATGTGTTTAGTCACTTTTTATCATTTTGAATTGTAAGGCCTAAAACAATGCCTTGAGAAACTATTCTTAGTATGCTTATCAATTTTTTTTCACTAGTGTTTTATAAATTAAAACATATTTATGTTACAAATAACCTATTAAACACTTAAACTAAGGACACTAGTTGATATTTAATTTCTATAATTTAAAAAAAACAACGTCACAACAGAATCAAAAGCTTCTGAAGGAACTTTTTCAATGATATGTAGAAGTCAACTGGCGATACTGTGCGAGTCCAGCGATAATTGTTCTAGATCAAAATGCTCTAGTTCAATGTCAAGATGGAGTCTTGATGAGATTGCCATTGATGCATTATGAGTTTATGTTTTAAGGGGAAGACACACATCCATTCTAGTCTGGGAGTAAAAGAAAAACATAAAATGTGCCAGACACCTATTATTTCCAGGTATATTGTAAGATTGAGGTAGTGGGATACGAGGGTTTTGTTCTATTGTGGGTGAAAGGCTGACAACCTCTCACCACTTACATCATATTTCATCTTATTTCCCTCTGGTTTTAAAACTATTGATGCTCTGCCTACCCCGATAAGGATTATAGGTATGTGTGAGTGTGTATGTGTGTGTGGAAAGACACACCGAGCACGTAAGTAATAAAGCAGCAATCTAGGGTGATTAGTTTCTCACAATACCTCTGTGATTTAGCATAGACATTTGTAAAGCGGCGCGCCATTACGTCACGCCATTACTTCCATCTCTCTCCCTCTCGCAAGCAAGATAGGACACGTGTTGCCCCTTACCTCAGCTATTGTTAAAATGTACTTACTTGTAACTAATTTCTGTTTAATACTAGTTATGTGTTTGGTGATAGCCCCGTTGGTAAAAGCGGTGAAAGCCCAGTTGGTAATGAGCCAGACTTGTAATCCGAAGGTTATGGATTCAAATCCTGGTGCGGGCCTGTACCACTAAATTCGTCTTTTCGGATTTATGTACGGATTTCTAATTATCACTTGCTCAACGGTGAAGGAAAACATCGCGATGAAACCCGCCCGTCCAATAAAAAATAATTTTCGAAAGACGAGCGGTCCACCAACCCGCATTGGGCCAGCGTGGTGGACTATGGCCTAAATCCCCTTCGTGTTTCGATGGGAGGCCCGAGCCCCTCGGTGGGAACGTATATGGGCTGGTAAGAAGAAGATGTGTTTGGTGGGAAGACATTACTTTCTGCTTCAACACGAAGCTTAGAAAATGCCAGCTGCCAACTCTTTTCATTCATACTGTGGAAGTCAGTGGGACGTGACGATTTTGCTGTATTGTGGGCAAAGGGCTGACAACCTGTCACCTTGCTTTATTTAATAACCTTCAGAATGTATGGCGTCATGTGTTCTGCCCCTGCCTGTCACATCAGGGATTATACGTGTGAGTGTAGAGGGGAGCATGAGTACACATTACCTTTTTTCAAAGATAAAAAAAAAGTAATATCTGCTTAGCGGGCAGGGAACGCAATGTAAATGTGTATTTGACGACTCAGCAATTTTATAGCCGACTGCAATGAAAAATATTTTAATAAAATATTCACTTTAACAAAACATTCTAACACACTGGAAACACATTTTGCACATTACCTCATTATTAATAAGGGTATTTAACAAGTCATGTTGGGTGTTCATTTAGAAAATAATCCAACTATTACAATTTAAATTACTCATAACTGTTAACCATTTCGCTCATTTAATGTTTTGTATTATAAGCTCTTTTCATCTTCTTATCGAGTCGGTGATATGGCTGAATTTTAAATTTTACTATACCAGTACTTAGCCACGCGCACAGCGTTATTCGTAGCATTGTACAGGCCTTCACGAGTACAGGGCCCTGATTCTGTAACTTTAGTTGAATGTCCATGGAATGGAGGCCATTTTATCTCTAAGGTGGCGAAATTGAGAACTATTTAATTTTCACACACTTGCTGACAATAACCCCGACCAGCAGCGCCACTGCTAACTAAACGTAAAGCTGCAAACTATAGGTACCTAGCAATTGAAAATTCAGTTGGCGGTGGCGCCACCAGTCAAATCAGCCGTCAGTAGATGTATGAAATTTGGATAGTTCTCAATTTCGCCACCTGCCGGGCTATGATGATCGCAACGACATATTATCTCACGCGTTATCTCATGGTCACGTGACTATTTCGACCAATGAGATTACGAGAAAGCATCACGTGACCACGAGATAACGCGTGAGATAATATGTCGTTGCGATCATCATAGCCCGGCTGAACGGATAAAATGGCGACCATTCCATCTACATACAACTGAAGTTACAGAATCGGGGCCCAGGTGGTCGGACTCACTGGGCATGACGTGATAAGCACCATTGTCTGAGGGGAAAAACCACATTATTTTCGCGTTGTTTTGTACCTGAAAATCGAGGATAATGATGTCGGGGACACCCTGAAAAGGGTCGTTCTGAAATATGTTGCTCTTTCAATAAAATTAAGCGATACAAAAAATACTATTATAAAAGCAAACGACACAAAAAGAGATACAAAAAAACACTATTTAGTGTTGATAACCAGAACTGGAATGAGCCAAAACGTTTTGATGGATGAAAGAAGTTTGAAGTAAATTCAGCGAAAACGTTACTAACAACAAGATAAAACATAAATCATTCCCCAAGTTCTGAGCAGGAAAACTTTGAAATAAGGTCAAAAATCCTAATATAAATCATTTAGAACCAAACTTTTCTGAAGCACTACCTAAAGGCTTTTGATTTAATCTCAGACACAGACAGCAACAATTGCTGGATTCTCTTACAAAATAAACTTTTAAAGCCACAATTAATTGGGAAGAAAAGTGGCACGTAGCGAGTGGCGGCGAGGAGTATTTGTGAAAATTTGGGTAAATGCAGACAATTTGTAAGGTGGAGCCAAGTTCAGTTTATTAATTGGAAAACTGAAATGAGGTGATTATTTTCAGGTAGAAACTACAAAAACGTTTTTTATTAGTTAAAGTGCAAAAATGATTTATTTATACTAATATTATAAAGATGAAAGATTTGTATTTTTTATGTAACGAATAGGCTCCGAAACTACTGGACCGATTTCAAAAATTATTTCACCATTAGGATGCTACATTATCCTTGAGTAACATAGGCTACATCATTTTCTAGAATTCTCACGGGAATGAAGTCCCGAGCGGGATGCTAGTTTTGTATATGAGTTTAACAAATGAAAAATGAAAGTATATGAGATTTAATTTATAGTAAAAACAGTAAAATTTAATTTATAGAAGGTGATTTAAAAATAATTGAAGGTGCCAGAGTTTTTTGTAAAGATTAAGTGGGGTTACTTTTAATTAGTTAGCGAATCTTTGAGGATTGATTCTCTTCATGAAACTAAACTTTCTAAGAAATTATCGACTTTCCATGGTCAACGTCAAAAATAGCTTTATTTTGTAAAATATTCAGGATGTTTTTTTTTACCAGCCCATATACGTCCCTTCGAAACACGAAAGGGATTTAGGCCATAGTCCACCACGCTGGCCCAATGCGGGTTAGTGGACCGCTCGTCTTTCGAAAATTAATTTTCTTGGACGGGCGGGTTTCAGCACGATGATGAGCAAGTGATAATTATAAATCTGTACATAAATCCGAAAAGACGAATTTTGTGGATTTGAGCCCGCAACCTTCCGATTACAAGTCTAGCTCATTACTAACTAGGCTATCACGATAAATCAAAGTAGTTCTTTTAACTGTGTGCTTATTCGCAACGATACAAAGGAAAATCGGCTGATCGCACATGTTGTAAAGCGAGGCGAATTTAAAAAAAATATTTCGACCAATGTTCCATTGGGAAAGTTGTTTAGTTTTGTGGCTTGATTCAAATCATCAATTTTCTTTTTCCAATCTTTTTCCAATTTTCCAATCTAGTTGATACAAAATACATATGAATAATACAAAAAAAATTGTTCTAATTCAAAAAAATTAAAAAAACTAAGAAATATGTTATGGGTTTTCAAAAATTAAATGAATTAGTTAAAAATAAAATGTTGAAAATAAGAAGCAAAAGAAAGTGGCACGCACACGTGAAATTCACAGTTTTATTTGCCCTTAAGCATACCCACCATTACTTAGAATCAACTGTAAACAAACTTGGC
This sequence comes from Aproaerema taeniolella, assembly GCA_949987775.1. Classification (NCBI taxonomy): domain Eukaryota; kingdom Metazoa; phylum Arthropoda; class Insecta; order Lepidoptera; family Gelechiidae; genus Aproaerema; species Aproaerema taeniolella. The sequence continues at coordinate 4,439,067 of OX465267.1, read as the reverse complement.
AGAACATCTACCGAGCTCCCAAAACCCAATACAAATGGCATGGTAACACTTCCAGCTTCCCCTTAATTAGAACAGACGCGGAACATGGCCCTCCTGACCTAAATACAGCGATGAGATTGAATTGTTTGTTCATTCTGCCAATTGGTTTGTTACCGCATCGAATCATTAGGAAATTTTCAGATACATACATACACTTATGCCTGCAATCACTGTGGGGTGGACAGAGCATTTTGTGGTTCTAGAAACACTTGGCGTCATTAAAGACTGAGAGTTAAGTGAAAGTCAGAATAGTTTTATTTTACAAAACATTCAAGATTTTTTTTTTTTTACCAGCCCATATACGTCCCCACCGAGGGGCACGGGCCTCCCTTCGAAACACGAAGGGGATTTAGGCCATAGTCCACCACGCTGGCCCAATGCGGGTTGGTGGACCGCTCGTCTTTCGAAGTGAATTTTCTTGGACGGGCGGGTTTCATCACGATGTTTTCCTTCACCGTTGAGCAAGTGATAATTAGAAATCCGTACATAAATCCGAAAAGACGAATTTAGTGGTACAGGCCCGCACCAGGATTTGAACCCGCGACCTCAACTGGGCTATCACCGCTGCCTTCAAGATTTACTTCAAATAAAAAGTAGTGAAGTACATTAAGGGATTTATCTTCTCACGAGAAGAATAGGTATGAAAATTCTAGTGTTTTTTTTTTGTATTTGCATTACTTTCCATATTTTCTAATTTTAGATAAATCTGAAATAACTATAGAGCTGAGCAGTTGATTCCCATGGTTGCTTGTCTGAAAGATAAATCAGCAGCTCTAGCACGATAACGACAAACTCGCACTCGGTTCACGCTGAAACTTCACTTTGATTGCGCGAGGGTCCCGCGCAAAGGCTTGCTCGCCCTATGGCGTTGTCAATGTTGACATTTTGACATAGGACCGCGTTGTTGTCGCGGCGCTGTCAGCATCGTACCCGGCGTGCTGAAATTCTGTAAAAGCCCTATTTGCAAAGTTTTTTTGTTTGATTACTGTCTAATATAAGATAAAGATAAGGCATATGAGTAAACAATGGTAATAGATTGTCAGTCTTTCAATCTTGGTAAAGCAAAACGCGTCTATTACTGCTTTCTACAGTATATCTATGAAGAGTTGGCAGCAGGAAAATTCTAAGTTTTCGTGGAAGTTTTTGATATTTAGAATACCACACACTCAAAGGCCCACACTAAGGTCTGCCCTTGTGTTACTGGTCCTTGGGGATACTTAACTATAATTTGCGTTGGTAACCTTTAGTACAGACAGCAGCACGTCAGGTTACCCATTTGCACTATGAAAGTGGGCGCTATTACGAGCGAGATAAGTGCGGCGTCAAGGTCAACATGTATAGCCTTATACCCTCATAAATCCCCTCAAATTAACTATCTAAATATTTTGTTGTGTAATAAACCACACTAAGTATATTTCCTATAGACATAAAATTACTTATTGCCCATAAAATTGATCTCTAGTCACAATCTTTCAATATACTCTTTCTATACTTAACCAGTATAGGATAGATCTAATTTTTCCTAACATTTATAAGATGTAAGAGGTCAAGACAAAATGGATGAAGTACCCAGCGATATTGACCCAACAAACATTTCAGCCCTATAATCAAACCTTATTTCTCAAAAAAGCCAGGTAAACGATCTATAAAGGTGTCCGCTGTGACTGATTGTTGTATAAAAGCGTTTTAAAAAACGTTTTGGCTCTATAAGATTTTAGAGCAAAATCGACCTATTATCAAGTTATGTAAAGGTTTACTTCGTTGTTTTATGTAGCCGTTATAGGCAGGTGTTTTTAAAACCGCCATTGTGACCAGTATAACACTAAAGAGCTCTATAATCGTGTTCACTGTCGCCATTATGCACCTGATTTACGCAATAAAGGTTCTGAAAAGTCTTTTACAGGTCTTTCGTTATAGAAGTGATGAAAACTCAACTTTAAACCAAAATGGTGTTATAGTGGGTCAATACATCGTTGTTACATCTTATAGTGCTACATTGGGCACAAAAACTCTGCTACAGAGTGATTTTGTGATATTGCCGTGTTAAAAATTACCCTTATGTAGCTCTAAATGTCCTTTAAAGGTTTTACAAACTCTCTTATAGTCGTTGTCATAAAATTGTCACCAATATCACGTTTTAAGAACCGAAAAGTTTCTTTCTAACTGTTTTAGTCCCTTTATTACACTGTAGTGTTATAACAGAGATATTTTCTCTTTTATAATGCGTTTTCGGTCTATAAAAGTAAATCAATCGCTTTTAAACGATAATTCAGTTCTAAAGAGGTATCCCTGTCACTCTTTTAGAATAATATCGTCATTTTCATTCAGCGTTGTTAATGGACGAACGGATTCGTATTTAACTAAAAAAATGGATTTGGAAGCCTGGAAAAGATTTAAACGCAGTGGCACTTATAGGCGAGAAGTTAAACGACAATATGAAGAAACAGCATCGACATCACGTGTCCAAATGACTAATAGGGAAAGTCAAGTTGAAGACACATCAATGAACAATGGTTCCGTATCAAATTCAGCCATATTTAGTAAAGAGCTGGAGAACTATTTGGATATATCCGGTAATTAATAAAGACATTATTTGTCTTTTCTGCATTATGAAGTGCCTTGGTAACAACGATGTATTGGTTTGTGCACCACAGTTAATGCAATTTGTAGTCAACACGAAATGTGTAGTTTCCCACGGCCATTCCGCTTCCGCAAGTAGCTCCAAATCGGCGCGAGTAAGAAATTTATCAACATCTATTATGACAACCATTTTTCTTTATTTTTATTGCACTGAAAAAGAAATGAAATCACGATATTGAAAAGCTAACCTGGTACCTAGCTACATGCTCGCTGCAATCTCGCTCCACAGAGAAAGAAAAAGAAAACGATCATATTGTGGTTAGACAACATATCCCGTATTTTTTTACTTAAGAAAGTAAAACATTGTTTAGGCCGGTGCCACATGTTAATATAAAGTTGATAAAATAAAATTAAGTCGTAAATTAAAAGAAAAATCGCACTTATGATTTATGTATGGCACAAGGACAAGCGCGGAAGGAACCCTAATTTCATGTAATGGTGGTCGTTGCCTGTGATGACAAGTTCTATAGTGGAGTTCACGACGCTGTAAGTATGTTATGACTTTAAATAAGTAATTATTTTAATAAAACCTTTACAATTCGAGGGGGGCATTAAAATTTTGTCGTAATCCTACCTATACTTTGTCAGTAAAATAACAGCCGCACATTACTTCCCCCTAGATACGAATTATTTCGTAATAAAATAAGTGTTTACTTACCACGAATATCTTCTTAGTCTGTTTAGAATTATTATTTCTGTTAACGCCACGACACTGAAATAATATCTGCGTGAACGAATGAAAAATGAATGAATGATAAATAATCAGAGACATAAAGGATTCAAAAACTCTGATACATTACTAAAAGGTACTTTAGGAGCGTTGCGGTAGCCAGTACAACGCAAAATAGAGATTGGGTTACTGTTACATCAACTTTATAGTTCAAAATTATCATGTCTGATGCCGCTATAGCTCGACTACAGAGCAAAACGGAGATATAATTGCGCCACTTTCTTTGTACGTACTACCTGTATAGGCCTTTTATTGCACAACCGATTAGTGTTCCCAGAACGTTCTATGGTCTTTTATAGAGCCACTATTTGCGGGTTGGGGACCACTGTTTCGTTGCATATTATACGAACAGAGAGCTCTTAACAAATTGGTGACACAGAAACCACTATAAAACTTTAGTTGGTACCATAAATTTGATAACGGTCTATAGGGTGTGACATTTTTATTGGAACACGGAAGCCCATGTCACCCTTTATTACAATAAAGTATTGTAAACTACGGGAAGATGTTGTCGATGGTGAAAACCTTCGAAAACTAGTGGCATAACGATAGGGTGTTGTAACGAGGCGGCATGCGCCTCGTCTTCATCCTCATTCTCCATTCTCTTTTTGCGACATTTTTACTCTTCAGTTTTCGAAATTGATACTGTGGTGTGCAGACATTCATGGAGGATCTGACATAACGCAACTCCTTTCTCAATCGGTCATTACGAAGAAGATTATTCGAATATCATTTTAAAAGGTTTGAAAAGGTATTCCATGTTAGCATTCGAAATAATTGAAGATCTGGTCTTCCGCCAATCATTGTAGAGAGCTCGCGAAGTAATTTCATGTATGCGATCATAGGCGTGCAAGTAGCACTTTTTCAGATGTACGAGTACCTATACGTTATAATGTGAATTGTAAGTAATTAAAGATAAAGTGTAAGGAAGTGCCTGTTTGTTATTCGCAATTATACACCTCGCAGAAGAGCTACGTTTTTTTTATTCGTTGCCCCCGGAAGAGGTGTTTGTTATAATACAATACTGTTTTTATACATTTGTAAGTAAACGTTAAAAGTTTAAGTGTGTAATCCAATAAATGTAATCCTGCTTAATATAGCCGTGTGAGTCCCCGGCAGAGTAGAATAGGACCACCCTCTTTCTTACTGAGGTGTCGTACAAGGCGACTTAGGTAAATATGCAAGCAAGTTCATCTGCACACAGAGAAGGAAAACTCTGAAATTATATCAAAACCCTCGCCAACCCGTCTGCCAAGTGTGGTGAGTATGGCATTAAACCCCTTATGTTGTTGAGGGAGGCCCGTGCCCCAGCAGTGGGGACGTATATGGGCTGATGAAGAAGAAGATTCCTTCATCGCGCTCCGAGTCTCCGGCTCCCGCCGCCAGCCGGCACATTGGCGCCCAAGGTGGTACGAAAAGGTACAATGACACTTAAGTTAGCTTTAATTTAAGGCAATAATTAAACAAAAACTTTGCAAAAAGGGCTATTACAGAATTTATTATCTATCAGATAAGCAGCCATGGGAATAAACTGTTTAGCGCTAGAGTTATTTCAGATTTTGTTCATCATCATCATATCAGCCTATTGCAGTCCACTGCTGAACATAGGCCTCCCCCAAGGTGCGCCACTTTGCACGATCCTCCGTTGTTTTCATCCAGCCACTACCCGCTATCTTCTTTAGGTCATCTGACCATCTGGCTGGGGGGCGTCCTACACTACGTTTGCCAAGACGTGGTCTCCATTCGAGAACCTGTCTACTCCAACGCTCGTCGGTTCTGCGACAGACATGGCCAGCCCACTGCCACTTCAGCTTGCTACACTTTTGGATAATATCCATCACTCCGGTTTTCTGTCGGATGACCTCGTTTCGGATTCTATCCCTTAGCGAGATCCCGAGCATGGAGCGCTCCATTGCTCGCTGAGCGACGTGCAATCGGTGGGCCAACCTCACTGTCATGTTCCACGTTTCGGCTCCGTAGGTCATGACTGGTAGGACGCATTGATTAAAGACCTTGGTCTTTAGACACTGCGGGAGTGGCGACGAAAAGATATGACGCAGCTTCCCAAATGCTGCCCAGCCAAGCTGCACTCTTCTGGTGATTTCCCGCTCGAAGTTGTCTCTACCTAACTGCAACGCTTGCCCGAGGTATATGTATTCCTGAACAACATCGAGCGTAACACCGTCAACAGAGATCGGCCTGGACACGACATTATCATTGAATATGACCTTGGTCTTGTCCAAGTTCATCCCAAGGCCGACACTTCTCGAGGCAGCGTTAAGGCTGTGCAGCATTTCTTGCAGGACTTGTGGTGTTTCTGCCAATATTATCATGTCGTCAGCGAAGCGGAGGTGCGATAGAAATTTGCCGTTGACATTGATGCCCAGTCCATTCCAATCTAGCGTCTTAAAGACGTCCTCTAGAGCATTGTTAAACAGTTTCGGGGATATGACATCCCCCTGTCTAACACCTCTGAGCAATTGGATTGGTCTTGTACGGTGGTTTTGAACTTGGACTGTCATCGTTGCCATATTATATAGGCTTCTCAGCACCTCCACGTATCGCCAATCGACTTGGCAACGCTGCAAGGACTCCAGAACTGCCCAGGTCTCGACTGAGTCGAAGGCTTTCTCGTAGTCCACAAAAGCTAGACACAGTGGCTGGTTATACTCTTCGCACTTCTGCATAACCTGCCTTACTGTGTGGATATGGTCTACGGTACTAAAGCCTTTGCAAAACCCTGCTTGTTCCGGTGGCTGGAAGGCGTCAAATCTAGCGGCCAGACGATTGGTGACGACTCTCGAAAACAGCTTATAGGCATGGCTCAGGAGCGTAATCGGTCTATAGTTTTTCAAGAGAGTTTTGTCCCCTTTCTTGAAAAACAACGCTACCACGCCCCTGCTCCACGCTTCCGGGGTAGTCCCACTGGTTATTACGGAGTTAAAAAGCCTTTTGAGCTCCTTGACTACCGGTCTTCCTCCTGCTTTCAGGAGCTCTGAGGTTACTCCGTCTTCGCTGGGAGCCTTCCCATTGCTAAGCTGTCGGAGAGCCGCCGCAATTTCGTCTTCGTCGTCGGTGAAGTGGCGTGTAAGCATGGCACGTGGATCGTTGGCGTCGGGTGGAGGCTTCGGGTTTCGCGAAGCATATAATTTGCCGTAGAAGTCCTCGATTTCAGCGAGGATCTCCGGTACTGGTGTGACGATTTTGCCGTCCGAGGTCTTTAGCTTTGTCAGATGACTCCTTCCCAGGTTCTTGGAAAAGACTTTTGACCCCCGGTTCTGCTCAATCGCCTCCTGTATGAGGCGAGTATTAGAGCTTCGGAGGTCACGTCTCACCAATTTCCGGATTTTTCTATGGAGTGCCCGGGGATCTGACAAAACATCCTCCGGCGTTTCTCGTCGTACTCTCATCAGTTCCAAAGTCTCGCTTGAAAGTTTGGACTTCCGGCTTGTTCACTTTCCCTTAAAATGCCTGGCTCCCACTTCGCTTATTGTACGTGCCACGCTTTCGAGGTCCCTGTCAATATTGCCTGTGGTTTCGAGTAGGGCAAAACGATTTTTCAGCTCTAGCTGAAAGGCATCTAAGCCTTTCTCGACTTGGAGCAGTGTCGGACGAAGAACAGATCTCATCATTCGGCTTCTTTCCAGCTTAAAATCGATATTTGGGGTGCCTCTAACCATGCGGTGATCACTTCCGGTATTGAACCTGTTGATCACGGAGACATCCCTAAATATTTGCTTTTTATCCGTCAGGATGAAATCGATCTCGTTCTTCGTCTTGCCATCGGGGCTTCGCCAGGTCCATTTCCTTTGGGGTTTTTTCTCGTAGAACGAGTTCATACAAAAGAGCCCCTCTGCTTCGAGGAAATTTACTAGCATCTGTCCCCTATGGTTTCTGCATCCATATCCATGTGGCCCAACATGCAAATCGTCTCGCCTTTGTTTCCCTACTTTAGCATTAAAGTCCCCCATGACAACGGTGAATTGGGTCTTGGTGGTTGTGTGTATGGCCTTGGTAATGTCTTCATATAGGGCCTCGACCATATTATCCGAGCTGTTCGACGTCGGTGCATATACCTGTATGACCTTAAGAGAGTATCTTTCAGTCAGTTTCAGTACAAGGTACGCTACCCAGGTCGATATACAGGATATCTCCACCACGTTGTCATGGAGTGCTTTATTGACAAGAAAACCTATGCCACCTTGGGATATCTGGTCTCCTTCCTTGAAGTAGAACAAATGGCCTGAGTCTAGGGTTATCGTATCCTCCCCCTCTCTTCGGACTTCAGATAGCCCAACCACGTGCCATTTTATCTTTTCTAGTTCCGCTTCAAGGATCGCCAAGCTTTCGTCCAGTCGTAGACTGCGTCCGTTATACGTCGCCAGGGTCAGTTTTTGGCAGCCGTCCGTAACCCGGAGATTCTTAGCACCCCCTACTCTGCCGTAACCAAGGCCGCTGCCGTGGCCTGGAATAGCAGGGCGGCCGGGAACTAGGGGCCGTGAATATTGGTGTGCTGCCATTGGGGGGATATTGCCCATACTCACCACGCTGGGCAAGCGGGTTGGTGAGCGCAGGTACTGGGTGTAGCACCAACGACACTGCTGCCTGTCGTTGGCCAGGTGAATTTACCCCAGTACTAGATGGATATACCGCCATCGGTTCGGTCGCCAGAGCCTCGTCCGTTGGTCAGGTTGGCATTTGGGGCACGAAGGATGTTGTGTGCGCCCCCGTTACGCCCCCCTTTAGTCGCCTTTTACGACAGGCGGGGGAGACCGTAGCTATATTCTAGTCCGTAGCTACACGGGTGCACGGGTAGATTTTATTAAAATTAGAAAATAAGGAAAATTTGAATAAGATTTTTGAAGTGAAAACTTCTTTAGCGGCGTTGAGCAGTTTTAGTATGGGGAAAAAATTTTAAACTCGCGATGAACTCGCGTCAGATCGTCAGATGTCACCTGACCGGGCCAGGCTGACCCTGTTTGAAAATGCGTAGGATAGGGTCGCCACCTTTTTTGAAGTGAAAACTTCTTTAGCAGCGTTGTTTACTTTGAAGTATTGGTGGAAACCTGGACGGATGGCAGCCCTATGGTAAAATTATCTCTGTGACAGATGTCAACGATTATTCGCACATAGTGCGCAAATACCGATAGACTATTTGGTCGAGTGGAAAAGTTGCGAGATTGTAAACAACAGGTAGAGGGTTCGAATCCTGAGAGAATAACAGACTCTTTTTGTGGATTTTGTTTTATTTCCATATTAATGCACAACATTAACGTTCAAGTTTTCACTTCTGCCGGCACTCCCTGAGTGCAACCCGTTATTTTTTTTAAAAAAGAGCACCCCTTGGATTTTTTTCCACTTTTTTGAAGTCAGTTTAATTTTTTGATGAAAACCTTGAATACTAACGTTTAATCATATCACTGTAATCTAAAAGATGCTAAAATTTCATCAAAATTTACTGAACACAATTTCTCCATACTTTGGTTTTGGGGTCGTTTAAAAACTATCGTTAATAGAGTTAGCCCCCAATTAAAAGTTGTTCATGTTAAGCTCCACTGCACCTTTTTGTTATATCCTGTATATTCCACCAGAAAAGAGTTCCCCAAATTCCGTTGGAAGAAAGTTACAATGGGACTTTATAATTCGAAAGCGGCACGGCAAAATTGTATTACCATTGCCTCCTATGTAATAGAAGCTGAGAACATAGGAGGCAATGGTAATTCAAATTTTGAACTTTCGTGCCAGCCAACGGTTCAAACGGTACGTTTGAATTATAAAAAAACCCTTTAGTTCGTTTAATTTTTATTTACTCTCCCGTATGCCTTCAAATCTTCAACAGCGTCTAAATTCAACTCGATAATATCACGTAGTAATTAATCAGCAGGGAGTCAAGGCTCTTAATTCATTGCCACAAGGTCGAGTTTTGTTTGCCCCTCTAAATTGAATAATCTTGTTTATCGAGACCGAGAGGGGTTATTCTAAGCGGATTTTCTTGTTTGTTTGTTTGTTGCAAAGCTGTGGGGTTCCCGGAAAGCGTAGAAGCCTTTTTAAGACATAAATTTTCAGAGTTTGATAAATGTCACTCGTATCTTTTAGACTTTGTTAATTTTTGGTTTGTTTTTGATTTTAGACAGTAAACGAGACATTATAAATGTCTAATTTATGAAATATACGCTTTTAAAGTGAAGTTTCACCGTCATCTGCAGGCCGAGTATGTTGATAGCGCCGCGACAACACCGCAGTCCTATGTCAAAACGTCAACATTGACAACGCCATAGGGCGAGCAAGCCTTTGCGCGGGATCTTCGCGCAATCAAAGTGAAATTCCAGCGTGAGCCGAGCGCGAGTTTATCGTTATCGTGCCAGAGAAGCTGAGCGAGTCGTGCAGGTATGAGAGAAGTGGCACGAACGAGCCAGGTTCTGAAAGAGACACTTGCATTATTTCAGTAGTTTAGGAACGGATTTGATTGGTGATTTTATTTCTAAGTGGCAACACCTGATTTCCCGTCACCCACGAACATAAAATCACCAACCAAATCCGTCCCTAAACTACCGAAATAATACAAATGGCTCTTTTAAAACCTAGCTCCATCATGCTACTTCTACCCTTTTTAGAATAGAACAGAATAGAAAAAATCTTTATTTTATAGGACATTCAGGATGCCACTTAAAACAAATCAAGATTACATGAAATACATACAAACAAACATTAAAGGATTTAAATACATACATACGCATTCGTTCTATTGACCCTACTGACTCTACGCCTATTCGCAAAGGTGCAGTCTTCCCCAGAGAAGAACAGGCAAGAAACTCTGATGGTGCTCTTTTTAATCGCATTACATAGTTTTCTTATTTTCTAATTTTAACTATGTCTGAAATAACTCTAGAGCTGAGCAGTTTATTCCCATGGCTGCTTGTCAGTTATGTAATCAGAAATTTTGTAATAGCCCTTTTTGCAAAGTTTTTGTTTAGTAATGTGTAGTGTTAATGGATCGCCTGGAATCCTTTAATCTACTCGTAACTGAAAACAGAGAGCTCGAGAATCCAGAAGTTCGGCTGAAACGAGAAGCTAAATCCCTATTGTACAAGAGAAATAGTAACCACGAGGAAAGTTTCCTCGTCTCTCGCACATACGCTTCCTTGTGATTTGCTAATTGTTTGGATAAGTCGTTAGTTTCGAATTATTTCAACTTGGAATGTGATTTAATCATTGAAACAATTTTATTTCAAAGTTATATGGTGACGTTAAATTAGCGAAAATTTAGGATTCGAATAAAAAGAACAAATTTCCCAAGAAATTAGGTAGAAAAAAAACTGGTTAGTGAGACGCCGTTGGTTAGCGGAAAAACTGACTAGCTTGAACGATTGGTTGATTGTTAATGAAACGGAAAAAATGTCTTGTTATATGTTTCTTTGATAACTTTGTTCTTTTTAATGTGTGAAATTACCCCATTAAGTTTTGTTATTAACTTAAAATCACCTTAGATTCGTAAAGATGGAATTTTTTTGGAGTTAGGCCAGACCGCCCCCATTCCATACCGCCCCTGTCTAGACCGCCTTCAGTTTTTGTTGTCATTTTGAGCAAGTACAGTTACTACCATTAGTTTTTTTGAACTTAGGACTTTTTATTTTAAGTATGTCGCATCAGATTTAATAATAAGATTTATGTGAATTCCTTTAATAGTATATTGAAAAAATATAAAGAATAAAATTTTAGTTATTGGTTAACTCTTACTAAATACAAATATTGGGCCTTTTTATAATTCGAAAACGGCACGGCAAAATCGTATTACCATTGCCTCCTATGTAATAGTAATACTAGAAGCTGAGAACAAAGGAAGCAATGGTAATTCAAATTTTGAAATGCCGTGCCGTTCGAATTATAAAAACCGGCCAAGAGCGTGTCGGGCCACGCGCATTGTAGGGTTCCGTAGCAGCATGGTTCAAATATGCAGCTGGCTTCTTAATTCTACAAGCATATTGTCATAGTTGATGTTAAAATCCCCAAATACTATACTTAGTATCATAAAAAAAATGTAAGTTTGGCCTAAATATAACAGAATGGAAGTGTTTAATGCGCGAGCGAAGCGAGCGTGAATTTTTTTTTTTTGTTTTTTTTTTGCGACAATTTTATTGTAAGGAATAATATCAAGCTAAGCAGGTGTATATTTTTAATGTCGTTTTCGTAATTAGCCCCCACAAAAACCTATTAAACGACACCTGAAATGTCAATATGTTACAGCTTGGCTTTCGGCTCGCCTCACTTTTAGCGTGGAACCTTGTATGTCAACCATTTTGGATTAGGGTACACTTCGTCGTAAATGCTACCCTCGTGAATTATTCCACATTTTTTTTCGTTATAAAAATTAATGTTTCCAAAACGATTGCTGAATCGAAAAACGTTTGTAGTAAACCCCTTCTATCTTTTAAAAAGCTATCCTATGATAAAGCACTCGATGATATCGGCTAGAAAAAAAACCATCGCCCATTCACGTTAATGGGAAACACACGAAAAAAATTATTTCCACCATTTTATTTTTTAAATTTGTCACCACAATCAATAGGTATGTATGACCATGCCAAATTTTAGCTCTGTACTATTAAGATCTAATATTAGTAAATATATTCTTATTAATACCAACTAAGTTTGGCACTTGGTCGACTATTACTCGCAAACTTGAAGGGCCATCTTATGTGTGATAGTTTTTCTTTTAATTTCGTTGTATATACTACCACCGTGAATTGTTTTAAATTTTTAGAAACAACCGTTTAGCTGGTAGAGAGACACTTGTGATTGACAAAAATTTTTACTTTAAAAATTTATGTTTCGAGCGCGAATTTTTTTTTGTTTTTTTTTACGGCAATATTACTGTTAGAAGTTAAAAATAATATCAACCTGCTGTTAAAATAATTTTGATGTCATTTTCGTAATTAACACCCCCAAAAAACTATTTAACGACACCTAAAATGTCAATATGTTACAGTTTGGCTTTCGACCTCCCCTCACTTTTAGCGAGTAACCTTCTAAACATATTCTTATTAATGCCAAAAACGTTTGGTCGACTATTACTCGCAAACTTGAAGGGCCAACTTATGTGTGATAGTTTTTCTTTTAATTTCGTTGTATATTCTATAACCGTGAATTTTTTCACATTTTTAGAAAATAAAGCTTATTATTAACCGTTTAGCTGGTAGTGTCCCCCCCGGAAACTTGTTTTTAACAAAAAATTTCACTTTAAAAATATTTTTTTCTCAAACGGAGTGCTGAATCGAAAAACGTTTTTATAGTAAATCCATTCTATATTTTAAAAATCTATCCTATGACATTCAATTCGATGGTATCGGCGAGAAAAAAAAAATCCATCGCCCTTTCACGTGTATGGGAAACACCCGAAAAAATGTTTTTTCCAAAATTTTATATTTTAGATCTGTCGGTGCAATCAATATCTATGACCATGCCAAATTTCAGCTCTGTAGTACCAAGGATCTTATATTAGTAAATATATTCTTATTAATCCCAACAGTGTTTGGCACTTGGTCGACTATTACTCGCAAACTTGAAGGACCAAGTTATGTGTGATAGTTTTCCTTTTAATTTCGTTATATATTCTACCAACGTGAATTTTTTCACATTTTTAGAAACAACTGTTTAGCAGGTAGAGGGGGGGGACACTTGTGTTTGACAAAAATTTTCACTTTAAAAATTTATATTTCGCAAACGGAGTGCAGAATCGAAAAACGTTTTTAGTAAACCCCTTCTATCTTTTAATATGCTATCCTATGACACTCCACTCAAAAATATTGGCGAGAAAAAAAAAAACATCGCCCTTTCACGTCTATGGGAGACACCCGAAAAAAATTTTTTTTCTATGATTTTACTCTACAGTTCTGTCGGCGTGATTCATATCTATAATCATGCCAAGTTTCAGCTCTGTAGTACCAAGGGTTTCTTAGGAAACCCGCGGACAGACGGACAGACGGACAGACGGACATGGCGAAACTATAAGGGTTCGTAGATTACTACGGAACCCTAAAAAGGCCAATTAATTGATACTAAAATGTCATAAAATGTCGGTTAATAAACATTTTAATTATAATTGAAATTAAATAATGAATAACAATATGCAAAATCATCAATAAACACAAAATCATTTTAAAAACTCATTACTTTTCTAATTACTGTTATTATAATCAGTCTCAACAAATATTAAGTAAAAATCATTAAATAAAAACAGCAAATAAAAAATTAAAAAAATTACAGCCCATATACGTGTTTCGATGGGAGGCCCGTGCCCCTCGGCGGGAACTTGTGACTAGCACCTGAAGTAGAAGCTTGGGAGTCTATCTTCGTAAGACTGTAGTTTCATTTCATAACTGGCCAATTTTCTTTTCAGATTTATATCCTCTAAGATAATTCTGTCTATGTGATTTTCTGCCGAATTTAATTGTTCTTTCAAGTCCATTACTCTTTCTTAACTTCTATCTTTCTTCCTAAACTCAGGACAGCTACAGCTATTGAGGGTCAAATTAGGTGTTTGTTTTGATTGTAGGTACAGAGGGCCGCATATCAGGCTACCCATGTGTGCATTCTGTGCTGTTGCGATAAGAACGGTTTTTCAATAAATTGGGGTAAAATGATGCGCGGGCCTCTGTACAGAATTTAATAGCGGTAATAATACTAAAGTGTAATTTAGTTTCAAAATTATTTAAACGTATTTTTGTTTATAAAACACGTTACTGATCTTAATCATATTTTTAAATGTACTTGTTGTTATAACTATAAATTAAGTAAAGTTGATGAATATCATCGATAAACTATTAAATATTTTTTTTTGTTTTGTTCCTCTCATTTTTTGTCTGAATTTATCAAGTACAACACTTGAAAAATATGTGGAGTAAATTGATATTATTCTTTATAATAATTCCTTTACTTTGCCGCTTAAGTGTAAGTCCTTAATCCTTACTAATACTAAAACTGTCTGTCTGTCCGTCTTTCACGACTAAACTACCGAACCGATTTTGATGAAATTTGGTAGAGAGATAGATTAGAGCCTAGGAAAGGACATAGGCTACATTTAATTCCACAGTTGAGCAAGATATAACCCGTAGTCCACGAGGGCGGGCGGAGCCGCGGGCGGAAAGTTAGTAATATTATAAATTTAAAAGTGTATTTATTTGTTTATTCTTCCTTCAAGTCGGAACGGAGCAAACTATCGAAGTATTTTTCTTCAAAAAAATAGTCCGAGCGCTAAAGAAAAAATTATTTTGTATCGCCTTTATAGTTCTTCCCTGCTGGACTTGGGGTGAAAGAAAAATTACAATATACCAGCTGCTAACTCTGCACAGGCATACTGAAAAAGTCAGTAAGTGGGACGCGAGGGTTTTGCTGTATTATGGGCGAAAGACTGAAAATCTCTCACTATATAATATCATGTTTCATCTAATAACCTTCAGGATTTATGTTTGTCTTTTGCATGATTAAATCCGGCTCGAAGGACCAAATTATGTGGGCAAATCGCTGGTTTGGTGAAATAATAAGACCCACACATAATTATTTTAAGACTGTATTCAAATTAAATATTTCGTTAGACAGTGCTTGTACAAGGGACGTCACTGTCCGCGATAGGGACGTCACTGGTGTTGCCAGCTTACAATTTTATGTGTTTCATACAATGTCAAATGTGGCATCAAGTGGTTCTATATCCACTGATGCTCTGCCTGACCCGATAGGGATTACAGGCATGAGCGTATATATAATGATGTATGTATGTATGTCTTTATGGTTTCAAAAAGTGGAAATACGGATGTGTTGAAACGTTTTTTTATGCTTTGAACTTAAATGATCCATACATTTAATTTATCCGGTTATTAAAAAGTGAACCCATTTATTTCAGCGTGTAGAAGTAATTCCGTACAAGGCAGAAATCGACTACTATGATACACGATATTTCAAGTACTTTAACATCACCGTAAAAAAGACAAGCCGGAGGAGTCCATACGCGACATATATTTCATTAGAGACTCAGTTGAACTCGGTGATAACCTTACAGTATGCTAATTTTTAAGATAAGATAAATGTTCGGTGCGAATGGGACTTGAACCCACGCCCTCAGTATTAGATCTCCTGCTCTAACCATCGGCCTCGATTCTGTAATTTCAGTTATTTGTCGATGGAATGGTTGCCATTTTATTTATTCCGGTGGCGAAATTGAGAACTATCCAAATTTCATACATCTTATGACGGCTGTTTTGACTGGTGGCGCCACCGCCAACTGAATTTTCAGTTGCTAGGTAGTTTGCAACTTTACGTTCTATTGGCGGTGGCGCCGCGCCGCTGGTCGGGGTAGTTGTCAGCAAGTATATGAAAATTAAATAGTTCTTAATTACGTCATGTGAACGGATAAAATTGCCTCCATTTTATCGACACACTACTTAAGTTACAGAATCGGGGCCCGGCGTTATAGACGTAAGCGTATGTATGTCTTTGTGTAAGGACGATTAATTTTGATGAAACTCCCACTTTTTAATTATTACTTTTTTTTTAGAACCACTTTATATTACTAGAAAAGTTGAGTGGTCGTTACCACCCAACTATGATAGAAATGACGACTCCTTTATGCAAAATACTAGACAAGGGACAAAGATTTCATGATTTCGTAGAGTCGGTGGTTCCTCCCAACTTAACTTGCCCTTTTCCTGCGGTAATAAACTCTTAAGTATTATATGTCACAGTGAAATAATTATATCCTAAGATACCCTAGGAATGTAGTTATATACCGTAAGATAAATATAAGAAAGCGGTTCATTAACTTAAGCTAACCTTAAGATTTTTGGCTAGGGAAACTATTATTTCACTAAACTTCACTAAACCATATCACTAAACTGGAGCCGTGTTATATATTCCTAGTAAGATAACTATGTTACGGTATATAACTATATCCCTAGGGATATCTATATTACGGCTTTATCTTATCATACTGCGATACATGAAAGTTTCATCCTTTACTTATTTAATATTATAAATGCGAAAGTAACTCTGTCTATCTATCTGTCCGTCTTTCACGCCTAAACTACTGAACCGATTTCGATGAAATTTGGTATAGAGACAGATTAGAGCCTAGGAAAAAACATTTTATCCCACAATTGGGCACGATGTTTTTTTTATTTTATTATACGATTGGTTAACTCTTGATCTCAATCTTGACCACAAGGTCAAAGATGAGGTCGACGATGGAGCGAGTTAACTCAGAAAATGCCTATAAAGGCACTGGCACTCCCACGCACCGACGGAACACAGCAAGCTGTTTGGCGTCGGACTTCGGACGGAACGGAACGGATATAACGGAAAGCTAGTATAATTAATATGACATACTTGACAGGTTTGAAATAGAGTTAAGCGTTTATTCCACTTGTCAATGGCATTTCAATGGTGGTTGAATGACAATGGTGACCATTTTACATGTTCATGTGGTGAAATTGAGCACTATCTCCTCATATATTTGACGACGGTAACTTCGACCACTAGTCGACTAGTTGGCAACTTAACATTTAGTAGGCGGTGATGCCGCCAGTCACAGCAGTTGCTAGTAGTTCTCAATGTCGGCAACTGATCTGATAGAATGGCGACCATAATCTTCCCAACGCCATTGAGGCGCCTTTGATTAATGTTATAGTCCTCCTGCGCATCAACGCAATTTAAAACACGTTGTATGTTGACGATGACATAACAGGTAATTTTTCTTTCAGGGCAAATTTGAATACATAGCAGAAACCACGACTGTGAACTTCCCATTTAATCTACCTTTTACCTGGGATCCCATAGCGGTGAATTATCGATGTGATGTTGAATTTTTTGACTATCCGTACGGCAAAAAACTTGATATACTCAAATACAAATTATATGGGACAATTAAACAGAAACCAAGGAAATTTTAATTAATATAATTAAAAAATTTTTTGTTTTGTGTGGTGAAAACCTTTCTAAAATAATAAATAATGCCATTCGTAAATGTTTGTTTTTAACCGACTTAAAAAAACTTTTCATTTATTTATTTTTTATTTAAGGTTCATTTCCATTGATTCCACCTTTATGTCTAACGGGGGATCGCAATCCAACTCTATATTTCTTTATGGATTCAGCAGCTATTTGTAAAGATAACCTTATTGTTCATGTAAATAAATACTTACTACTAAGAAAATTTGTTTTTAAAGAACCTTAATATATACTTAGAAAGTATATATTAAGGTTTTTTTCTATATTAAGGTTAAGTATTATTTAGATAAACAATAAGGTTATCTCTATATACTTTCTAAGTATATATTATGAAGTAAAATTCTCGTTTTAGCACTAAAACAGGTTGTGAACGGGAAATACACCTGAATAAACAGTTCCTAGTTTTCACGGCACAGCAAAATTGACAAACCATTACTCCGATGTTCTTAATGATGTTAGAAGCCGTGAACTAAGGAGGATTTTGTAGTGTTTTATTATTTTTAATACAAATTTGTCGTGTTTTTTTATTTTTTATTAAAAACGGGTGCCACGCCTAGCATAAGCAAGATGTGGTATAAAACTATAAAACAAAAGTAAAATCTTCTTAAATAAAACAAAGCCGGGTTTGTTCGAACACTAATAACTCAAAAACGGCTGGACCGATTTTCATGGTTTTTGATTTGTTGTATTTGTCTCCGTGTGGCGACCTCAACAGTTCTTTTTCTTTAATTGCTTTGCTTTCTGCAAAGCCAAAGCTTAATGTGTTATATAGTTCCCTTTTCAGTTTTTGAATTTGAATTTGAAAGGCCCTATCAAAGGGCTCTTTCGTACGTGGTCTATTGTCCCCCCCAGAATACGTGGGACTGCGCAATATGCGCAATACGGATTCTCCAGCAGGATTTCCAGCAGGACTAACCAATTAATTCCCCCCCCCTATATAAAATAATAAAGTTGACTGTGTGTATGTGTATGTGTGTGTGTTATCCTTGTGGGATAAGTCCGCCTTTCTACTATTTTTCTTATATTGTGTCTTGTGTAACTTATGCTCATGTACAATAAAGAATAAATACATACATACATACTGTTGAAGAAAATAAGGTTTTTATTTCAATAAAAGGTAACAAACACAGTGTCAAAAGAAAAACTTTTATAATATTATTGTGATTGGTGGGCGGGCTTATTTCTTGTCGCAAATTGAGTCAATTTTAGGAGTAATTTTGGAACGTACATCTTGCCACGAACCCTATAGGGACGAATGGCGATCCCCTTGGGGTCGCGTACCCCACTTTGAGAAACCCTGATTTAGACCTACCCCCGCCCCACCCATCAAGGTACACCGACTTGTGTGAGTTGCTTAACCTCACTTCTTCTTTATCGTGTAGGTACTATCAAGTATATGGCGAACTTGGCTAACCCTGTTTAAGTTTCAACCGTCAAATGTCCTCTGACTTGGTTTAACGACTCTAATCAATCGACAACAGCCGGAACCGACAGCTTAACGTGCCCTCCAAAGCACGGGAACGCTCGTGATAAATTGCCATTATGGTATGTCAGGTTCCCTGCCTCAGTGTGAGTTGCTTAACCTCCCTGATCTGTGTGTTAATAACTAATGCGTTTGATCCTGTGGTAGGTAACTGTTTGGGATTTTCCGAATGTTTTTCCAAAGGTATTTTGGTCAGATTGGAAAATTCCGCGTCACTGGTTTTGCCCTTTGATGTGTTGGTTGGACACACAGACATGTGGCATGACGAACTTTGGTTATGTGAACAGCAGCTCGAGTACGATGATTAAAGCGCGCGTAATACGCCGCTGTCCTATGTCAAAATTTCAACATTGACAACGCCAGAGGGCAACCAAGCCTTTGCGCGGGGCCCTCGTGCAATCAAAGTGAAGCTTCACCGTCAGCCGAGTGGCGCGCTGCACGAGTTTGTCGCGATCGTGCTCGAGCTGCAGAAATTTGTCCACAATATTTTATCCTATATAATATGAATTGATGTTTGGACGTCGGTAAATTATACATGCAAAAACTACTGAACGGATAGCAATGAAAATGTAAAAATATTATCTTTTTTTCGAGTTTATGGCCTGGTTACCTTTGAACCAATGTAAACATATATGTCTATAATCTAGTCCAGTGGTTCCTAAACTTTTGAGGCAATGGCACACTTAACAAAGCTCTTTCATTTGTTTTGATTATTTTATGGAACCCCAAATCTAATGATCATAAATTAAAGACACTGCAATTTAATGCTAAATGAGAATGGGAAATTTTTTATGGACACTGGACCCAAAAACAGAAATTTGACTGTAGCATAATGGCCAGTGTTGTTTTTTATTGCCCTAGTGTAGAAGTTTAATTATTCTAAGAAGCAGGTTTGAATTCCATTGGAGAAAAAATATACAAATTATATTTTTATCTAAGGTACATAGCGCGTTATTTTATCATTATATTGGCTGTTAATTACTGAATATTGATTTTTAATTTATTGATTTTGATCATATTAAAAATACCTAATTTTGATTACTGAAAGTGATAGCAACAGAATATCTTTACAAAAATTGCCAAAAAAAAACTTTTTTCTCCAATGGAATGTGCCGCCTTAGAATAAATTTAACACAAGAGCAATGATTACCAAAATAGGTCATAATGCTACAATCAACTTTGTATTTGGGTACGCTGTTACCCATTCCCCTTTATTAGGGAATATGCATGTAATCCAAATATAAGTCATTTTTAAAAAAATAAAATCTTTAGCATTACTGTATTCTGGCGAATCAACGATATTCTATTCTATTCTATTCATATATTGGATGACAACCGCACAACGAGCAGCGCCGCTGCCGACTGAAAGTTAAGTTACAAACTAACTGGCAACTCAATTTTCAGTTGGCGGTGGCGCTGCCAGTCAAGGTAGCTGTCATCGAATGTATAAGGTTTCGATATTTTCAATTTCACGAGTTGAACAGGTTTAATAGTCACCATTGTTATTCAAAGGACACAAACACCCATAAACCAAGAATACTTTTTTACATAAATATTTGCTTTGACCGGGAATCGAACCCAGGAGCCGTCGATCAAGAGGCAGAGTCACTACACTCGACCAAACGGGCCGTCGCCATTCTGAATTGTGAATTGAATTTAAAAGAGTCCATAATTAAGTTTAATTAGTTCGCAAAACCCACTTGAGAGCACTAAGCATTATCTTAATAATATTGTACGATAAGTATTTTTCAGGAACATTCTTGTAAAACACAAAAAATAAACAATGTTAATCAATGTACATTCTCGTATGTCAGAAACCAAAAACCAGCCATTTTCAGATTCAATTGGAACTAAAAGACATCAATCAGCTTTCTACCTTAACCAACAACTCTTACAAACGTTTCTTCACACTTTTGAGTTTTCCAACGGCAAAAATAAGTTTGTTTTCAGAAATAACACCTATTCTTTTTTTCAAAGTAGATGAAAAAGCGCTTACTGAAACAAAAAACTTTCATTACTCTAGGCTTGGAGAGCGAGGCATCTTTTTTTTAATAGTGTTGTGAAAATCTCGATAACATCGTATCGATGTAAAAACATTTAATTCTCAACCCACGACGAAAGGTATAGATGATTATTTAAACAATAGGGATTAACCTTATTTGAAGATATTTTACGATGTTATGTTTTATTTATTTGAGTCACTCCATCGTCGACCTTATCTATGACCTTGGTCAAGATTGAGGTCAATAGTTAACCTATCTCTTAATAAAAAAAAATCTAAATTGCTTTATTTCATAGAACATTCAGGATATTAATTAAAATAACATAGTGTATGTTTTTATCGGTTGATTCCAGTAGTTATACCAAGTCATAGAGTTTTTGACAATTTTAAAAATACGACACCAGGTCTAGTTTACTTCGCAACACACTTTATGATAGTTAAAGGAGAACTTCATAAAATGAAAGACTTTGCCAACTTTCGTAATGATAATTCAGGCCACTTTAAATTCAATTCGAACATGAAATATGTTGAAATTGAAATAAATAAAAGTATCGATAAGGCGACCCAGCACTATTGCAATCCGACAGGCACGTGAGAGTTCAAATGACAAAGAACCAATAAGAAGATGTTAGAGCTAGAATATTATACATTGATTTACTCACAGATCTAAATTCAAATAAGATTTTATTCAGATAACAACATTCCGTGATAGCCCAGTTAAGCGGTGATAGCCCAGTTGGTAATGAGCCAGACTTGTAATCGGAAGGTTGCGGGTTCAAATCCTGGTGCGGGCCTGTACCACTAAATTAGTTTTTTCGGATTTATGTACGGATTTCTAATTATCACTTGCTCAACGGTGAAGGAAAACATCGTGATGAAACCCGCCCGTCCAAGAAAATTCGTTTCTAAAGACGAGCGGTCCACCATACAAATGCCGTTTGTGAAAACATTGAGCCAGCGTGCAGCGTGGTGGACTATGGCCTATGGCCCTTCATGTTTCGAAGGGAGGCTCGTGCCCCTCGGTGGGGACGTATATATGGGCTAGTAAAAAAAACAACATTTCGTGGAGACAAGAAGCAATTTTACATACATAAGCTTCAAATTAGTTTGCGAAAATTAATCATGTGAATCAATACACGAAAATAAATAACTTTATACTACATCTGATCGAAACAGTAGTCATTATTCCCTGAAAATGAGAAGAGAACGTTAGTCTTTTCCTCAGCTAAAATAAACAAGAGAAAAATATGTATGAAAATCCATTTCTAACGTGTTTTAGCGGGAGGAAAAAATTTACGAATTTTCATTTCTCACGTGTTTTCTAATCTAAGGCGTGCGCACTCACCACTGCCCAAGGAGTTTTTATATAATTAAAATATGGAATCTCCTTGCCACTGACCTCAAATACTTTTGTCTTTATAAAAAAAAGAAGAAGCGCAAAATTTTGGTCAAATTTGTGAAGTTTTCTTAAAATTTTTTGTTACGTTTTGAGTTTTGAATGTTCCTCACAGGTGTAGTATTAAGCACTATGTAGCACTCGGGAGAAAGTCCGATTCCTAGCTCGGTCCTTTTTCTCCCTTGATGAACAATTTACTATTCCCAAAGAAACATAGGTCGTCATATGAGAACAATTTGTTGCCTCTATATACAACTTGATACAACTTGTGCAATCAGCTGTTTCTCTCTGTATGGGAAGATGAAAAATTGTTTTAAGAATTTCTTATTCCTTGGGGAAAACTATTCTGTCTGGAGAATTACCCGCTAAAGTTTCCCTTATTTACAGTCACCCCATACGGCATAGACATAGGCTACATAAGTTTCCAAAATTTCCACACGAACAAAGTCCCGGGCGGAAAGCTAGTAGAATCATTTATCAGAATAACGCGTAGCCTAATTTATTTAAACCTTTTTTTCCCACTGGAAGAGATTTGCGATCGGAAAAATAGTAATTGAATAAATTGTACCACGTTTTCTTGAATCCCTCAGCAATCGAGAGCTATTTTTTTATTAAACTTTAGATTTTATTTTATCAATGTTCAAATCTTATACAATAAAATTTGACGTCCTGATTCACTGACTCATCAACACCCAGCCCAAACCCTTAGACCTAAAAAGCTGATATTTTGCAAAAAGGTGTCTTTTATAACGTAGGTAAGCACTAAGAAAGGATTTTTCGAAATTCCACCAAATTTTATGTGGAGAAAACATTTTTTTTACATTCTGACTCGAAACTTCATCAAGTTATACCTTGAAGCAAATAAACGGACACGTGTTTTGCGATTTTCGAAAATCATCCCCTAAGGGGTCAATAATGAAATCGGTGACTAAAAGAGTTTTTTGCGCTTGCGAAGCCGCGGGAAAAGGCTAGTGTGATGATAAATATCCATAGTTCATAGGGAATCAGTGTTGGCAATAAATAAAACAAATTCAAAACATTTTTAAATTTTAAATATGAAAGCTTGGAATTTGCTTTTTACAGCTGCTATTAATTATAGAATGGTTTTACATAAAATAAATTTTAAGGGGGCTCCCATACAAAAACGTGATTTTGTTGCTGTTTTTATAGAATCGCATTTGGTCGATTTTTCAGATTTGGTCCTATAGTAAAAGCTGTTAACGTTTTTTTTCCTAGAGGATGCCAAGGACTACTTCCTCTTGCCTATAATTTGAGCTATCTGAGGTCTCAAAGACCCATGGAACTGAAAAAATGTGCCCTTAATCAAAAGCTAAACTTACTTTCCACATTCACTACTGTAACCACATTGCTTAATGTATCTCATAAAAACTAATTATAGTTTATTTTCGAAATAAAAGGTAAAAATTCCGACAAACTAGTAAATCTCAGTGTGATTGGCTGTAAAAAAATGACACTTGGGAAAGTGCCAACCCTAAATTCTCACCTTGTGACGCAAATAGGAAAGAATGAAGAAAATCTTTTTTTAAACGAGCTGAGAGCTAGGTAATTCCAACACATTTAGGGAACATTAATTCTGTTCCCTCAGGAACTCGGATGCTGGAATGAAGGGGGACGTTCCGAGGGCTGGGGCTATTTGGTCAAAGTTCCGTTTTGTCACATGGATTTCGGTTCAGATTCTTGAAGTGAAATTTAGTCTTTAGATTGTATAGGATCTTTTTGTGCAACGTACATAATTATTAGTAAAAAAAATGAAATGGTTAAAAATGATGGTTATAAATTTGCACTGTGTATTGGTTTTACCACGTCACAGTAAATAGAAATAATAAAACCTTTTATTTCAGGCATAATTATCACATACATATAAGTCCCATAGAGTAAGTTATATATGTTTATTTATTTACTAGGTATTACAATAATACAATAAATATACTTTATTAGCACACAGAGGCATACAGTAAAATAGTGTACAACAAGGCGGCCTTATTGCTAGGTAGCAATTTCTTACAAGTATTATTAATAAACATTTGTCATCAATGATTTATAAGCACACTGAAGTTCTTTAGTTGACATACGAGTAAATAGACCTAAAAAAAGTTATCTTATGCCTTTGACCAATTTCTACAATTTTGGTTTTGTGTGACCAAATTACACTAATCTGTTCCGGGGTTTGTAAGGATGAGATGAGGTTTTGAAATGTAAGTTAACGGTCGTCGGGGGATGCCAATCCACGTGTACGGAATTTGTAATGATTGGCATTGTTCAAATGTTTAGCTTGACGTGTTGTTTTACGTTGTTATAAAATAGCTAGGTTGGTGTTTGATTTTATTGGAAGTTTTAAAGGGTAACTTTTTAATCAGTGGTAAAATTTTACGTACGCCAAATGCATAGATTATAATTTGTTCAAAACGGAATTCGACCAAAAAGGAATCTGGCGAAAAAGGCCTAAATTGTATCAT
The DNA here is from genome assembly GCA_949987775.1 of Aproaerema taeniolella. NCBI lineage: Eukaryota > Metazoa > Arthropoda > Insecta > Lepidoptera > Gelechiidae > Aproaerema > Aproaerema taeniolella. Next base: position 4,414,305 of record OX465267.1, on the reverse strand, counting down.
CTATCATAATTGCATTTTATCGTTTAATATAAAAATTTCAAGCTAGATCATCCGAAGCAAGAAATATGTTACAAATATTGTATAGGAAAAAAAATCTTAAAATTTACATGAAAATAAGTAAATACTCTTCATTTCAATTAGTGAGACGTTCAAGAGGGATAATAAAATATATTTTGAAAAAAAAAAAACAGATTTTTTATTTATGTTGTTTATTATGTTGATTTGTTATTTATGTAAAATTAAGAAAAATTTGACCAGTGATTGAAAAGTCACCTGTATTTGCGTTTTCATTCATGGCACAGGATATAGACATAGCAAAACAAAGTATCTTACTATGCTGTTGGTATCCCTAAGAGTAGAACAATTATGTCACACGTCTCTGTTAGCTTGAAGGTTACAGCTTATTTAATAAAGATTGTTACATATCTTGGAAAACTTGAACCATATTCACGAAATTCATTGAGAGCGTGCATCGAAGTCATAATAAACTTTTGATTTAAAAAAGTTAAACCGACTTCAAAAAGCGAAAAATAAAGCTCATCATTTAATGAGCTACGTAGCTTCTGAGTTGTTTGAAGTCCATGCGAAGGCGGCCTATCGCACTTATTTGGCTTGGCACCGACTTCAAACAAATCAAAAGGTACTAGGTAGTACATTAAATGATGTTGTCTTTATTTTACTTATTTTTAAATGAAAAGATTATTTTTTTATTTTTAAAGTAAATAATATAAATTCAGAGTAAAAATTAAATTCGAGGGTTGCCCTCGATTTCCCTGGGATTCCATCATAATTTTAAAAATCGATCCACATGTGGCGGAGAAATCGGTGAACATACATAAAAATAAAATAATCATATATACAGTCCAATATTGAACCTCTTCCTTTTTTGAAGTCGGTTAAAAACTTGTGCGTCTCCAAAAAATAACCGTAAATAAACACCACATCTAATTTATTTGCATTTTCCACTTCAATAAAGAACCGGAAAAAGTTCCAAGTTCTTAGAAGATGGAAAAAGTTTTGTTTCAAAGTGTGCCGGGAAAATACTTGGGAGTTTCAACCCGAGGTTTTTATTTCAATTCAGGTAAATTTGCACAGATTTTTAAGGCCTGTATTACAAAAGGAGACTTAAGTCTTGAAAAAAAAATTGTTATCTGAGGGTGGGATCCAGGAACAAAAATTGTTATCTGAGGGTGGGATCCAGGAGACCTATGACACAAGTATACCCTAGTTTAGGCTCCTGTCTCCCAATTAAATGTATAATAAAAAAGGAATGTACACATAACTTAAGTTTGGGAGAAAATAAAAACAATTTTATTTTTATTTATTATTTATCTATAGATAAGTATTTATTGTCTTTGTATAGTGAGAACTATCAAAATGACAACGACTGCTACTCAAGTACAGATCAGAGTCTGTATAAAATGGCCTCCATTCCATCGACACACAACTGAAGTTACAGAATCGGGGCCCTGAACGGATGAAGTGGCTAACATTATTATTCCACCGCCATTGAGACGCTATTGTTTAGTGGAATAGAAGCCCTGGCTAAGAACGAAAGGGTGATAAGTTTACAACAACATGAATAGTTCGTAGCCCAGTGGCGCTCGCTGATCTCAACCGATCAGTGAGGTTAAGCAACGTACACAGAGGCAGGGAACTAGATGGGTGACCAATGTGGCAATTTATCACGAGCGTTTCCGTGCTTTCGGAGGGCAAGTTACGCTGTCGGTCCCGGCTGTTGTTGATTGATTTCAGTTGTAAAGAGCAAGTCAGAGGCCATTGTGCGGTTTGAAAACTCTAATACCAGGGTTAGCCAAGTTCGCTACACACTTGACTATACCTACACGATAAGAAGAAGAAGACCATGAATAGATTATCTACTAAATAAATTCCCATATTCCCATAATACCATATGATATGAACGGCAATGAAAATGGAAAAAATAAGATATATGGCCGTACAATATCGTACACAAATCGTGCCGGGTATAACAAACAGTCCATAATGAATAATAAAGCATGCATAAGAGATATACAGGACGTAAGGACAGCTTAGCAAACACCCATTACTTACATGATGGTGAAGTTTTTTTTTTAATATTATAAGATGGGTTAACTCTTGACCTCAATCTTGACCATAAGGTCAAAGATGAGGTGGACGATGGAGCGAGTTAACCCAGAAAATGCCTATAAAGGCCCTGGCACTCCCACGCACCGACGGAACACAGCAAACTGTTTGGCGTCGGACTTCGGTAGGAGGGTGGTCGCGAACCAGACGGCCCTTTACAGAGCCTACCACACTGCATGAGACCATAGCACGACACCTCAGATTCAGAAAAAAATGAAGTGTCGTTGCCTGGGATGGATTACTAAGAGGCAGGTCTCATTCATGTTTCCTTAGTCGCCTCTTACGACACCCACGGAAAGAGATGGGGTGGTGTTATTCTCAACCGATCACCACACGGTTAAAGTTCACCCAAAACTGTGATCGGTTACAATTATTTTTATCGGAAACGTCAAGTAAAGGAATTTTCGTTATTTACTTATTTTGGCACTACGCAATTAATCGCGAAACCAGCCCACGCCTCGTTCTGCTATCAGAATTTGATGTACAATGTTGATTTTTGTGTTTTTCGCTGTTATAATGTTTATTTTATTGCTAAACAGAAAACAGAAAATATTAAAAAAAAACAAACATAATTTTTTAAAATGTTCTTGAGGAAAATTGTACTGAAAAATAATTTAGAATGATGGTCTGAATTCAGAGTTTTAGTTTTTGCTAAGCTGTCCCTTACGCTCTGTATGGGCTGGAGTAATAAGTCTAGATATTTATGAATTTCTGGAGGAATGGTGATGTAGGATTGTCCAGCAGGGCTAACATAAACGCTAGTCAGTAGATCAGTAGGGTCAAAAGAACGAATGTGTATGTATGTATTTAAATCCTTTAATGTATGTTTGTATGTATTTCATGTAATCTTGACTTATGTTTACTGGCATCCGAATGTCCTATAAAATAAAGAATTTTTCTGTTTCTATTTCTTGACATTTTGTCATGTCGTTGTTGTTCTTCACTGACACTAATGCGATAGAAAGAAAGGGTTCTTTGAGGAAAGTTGTTCAGTTTCATGGGGGGAACACCTCCTAAAGTTTCGCTAGCTAATTTAAAGTCACCCCTGCGTATGTTATTTTTAACCCCTGACAAAAAAGATGGGTGTTTTAGGTTAAACGTGTCTGTCTGTGTATCTGTGTACATATTTGTCTGTGGTATCGTAGCTCCCAAACAGATGAACCGATTTTCGTTTAATTTTTTTTTGTGTCAGAGATAATTTTATCCTGAGTGTTTTTAGCTATGGTTCATGAAAATCTGTTCAGCCGTTTAAAAGTTATAAGTAATCGGGGGTGATTCAAAATTTTTAATTTTAGTGTTATTTCTATGTTTTTTAAAAAAAAAATTACTAGCATTCCGATCGGGACTTCGTTCTCGTGGGAATTCGGAAAAATTATGTAGCCTATGTTGCTCAGGGATAATGTAGCATCTTAATGGTGAAAGAATTTTTGTAATCGGTCCAGTAGTTTTTAAGTTTATTCGTGACACACAAAAATACAAATCTTTCCTCTTTAGAATTTAGTGTAGAATAACAGATGTGTTAACTCGTAACCTCAATCTTGACCAAGGTCATAGAAGATGTCAACGATGGAGCGATTTAACCCAAAAAAGATACTCCTATGCACCAACGGAACACAGCAAACTGTTTTGCGTCGGACTTCGGTAGGAAGGTGGTCGCAAACCAGACGGCCCTTTACAAAGCCTACCACACCGCATGGGACCATAGGACGCCACTTCAAATTAAAAAAAAGCAGGCGTGGTTGCTCTAGCAGGTCTCATTTTTGTTTCGTTAGTCGCCTCTTACAACACCCACGGAAAGAGATAGGGTGGTATTATTGTCAGTCGATCACCACACGGCATTAAAATTAGTCTTTCTTTTCCTGCATAGAGTGCGAAGGTGTTGTTACAAAAGCTATAATAATAATACTCGACGATATAAAATATAAACATTTGCTGAGTTATTTCTGATATGTGATATTTAAAGGTCAATATCATTCCAACATTAACAATGTTAACGTTTCAGACAAAGCTAATTAATTCAATGAGATCGGGAATAATTAAATTACTCATTTTTAGTGTCTAAGTGAACACATTCTCTAAATCAGTGTTTTTCAAACTGTGGGTCGCGACCCCCAGGGGGGTCGTGAAGCCTTACTCGGGGGGTCGCAGGTAAAAGAAAAACACAAAAATGTGTAAATCGTACACTAAACTAAGACAATTTCAGTGAAAAGGCTGTGCCTGTATAATGATGCCTTCCACCTCCTTATTCCGCGTCTACCCCGCGGCAAACTCTTTCATTATGGGTTTTAAAATCTCCGAAGTAGTACAGAGATTTAGCCTCAAAGGGTCTTAGGGACGTTAAGGGGTCGCCAGAACTTTATATGATCCAAAGGGGTCGCGAACTCAAAAAGATTGAAAAACACTGCTCTAAATCATTAAAGTGCAGAGTACGTTTGACGATGTCTTAATTAACTTAACTCAACGTTTTAATTGTAGACTTTTAGGTCTTTATGAAACAATTTTCTAAATGAATTAGTATCAAATGGTCACAGACCTAAATGGTATATAATAGCAACTATAGTCTCAAACGCAATTCGTACTCAGGGTTATATAGAAAAATTAATATCAGCAGCTGACACCTCTATGTGTCTAAATAAAAAATTATCAAAAAAATTTGATATCTAAAAACAAGAAAAAAAAACGTACTCAGGGAGTTGTCTAGTTTGATATTTGTCTAAAATTTTGTTTTGTCTATTATTATTATTACAAGCCCTCAGGATCCCACTGCTGGGCAAAGGCCTCTTTATTATTTTTCAACACCATACGGTTCTCAGCCATTCGCCACCAATTTGCGGAGAAGGAGTACAATTCGTCATGCCATCTCTTTCGTGAGCGACCGGGACCCCGATTCTGTAATTTCAGTTGTGTGTCGATGGAATGGTCGCCATTTAATCTGTTCAGGTGGCGAAATTGAGAACTATTTAATTTTCATATACTTGCTGACAACCAGCCTGACCAGCAGACCCACCGCCAACCGAACGTAAAGTTGCAAACTACCTGCAACTGAAAATTCAGTTGGCGGTGGCGCCACCAGTCAAAGCAGCCGTCACTAGACGTATGAAATTTGGATAGTTCTCAATTTCGCCACCTGAACAGATAAAATGGCGACCATTCCATCGACACACAACTGAAGTTACAGAATCGTGGGTCTCCTCACATTTGAAGGGGCCTATTTTGTGGTCTTTTTAGTCCTCAGGTGCATTGCCCAGTCCGACTTTAATATAGCTAAAAGCTATCTCAATTAAGTTACCTCTCCAAAACAAAACCGCATTGAAATCTAACGACGATACAGATACAAAGATACACACGTCAAACTTATAACACCCCTTTTTGTCAGGGGTTAAAAATAAACAGACGTAAGATATCAGATTATCCCACTCTCGGCATTGAAACGAGGGTAGTTGTAACAGCTACTCATTCTATTACGCTAAAGGTTGTGCTCGAGAAAAGGGATAGGTTTTGTAAGAATAAAGATAGGTATTCTACTTCAAAGCAGTTTGGAGTCAAACGCGCATCAAATTGAATGGGTTTTGTAGCTGAACCACTGATATAAATTACTTGGAGATATTGGAACGATGTTTTCTCAAACGCTTCGGCTTTTAGACGACTGGTTGGGCCTTTTTATAATTCGAAAACGGCACGGCAATTTGTATTACCATTGCCTGTTATGCACTAGTGATACTAGAAGCTAGGAACATTAGGGGGCAAATACAAATTTTGTCGTGTCGTGCCGTGCTGTTCAATAAAAATGTCCTTAATTTTTTAATAGGAACAATCGAGGCATATTTTTGGAATTCTGTTAATGTGTTTGTTGAAACTGCGAGCGGTATTAGAGCGGTGAAAGCCCAGTTGGTAATGAGCTGGATTTGTTATCGGAAAGTTGCGGGTTCAAATCCTGGTGCGGGCCTGTACCACTCAATCGTCTGTTTGGATTTATGTACGGATTTTTCATAAATTTTCACTTGCTCAGCGGTGAAGGAAAACATCGTGATGAAACCCGCACGACTGAGATAAATCGTTTTAGAAAGGCGCGTGGTTCACCAACCCGCACTGGGCCAGCGTGGTGGACTATGGCCTAAATCCCCTTCGTGTTCCGAAGGGAGGCCCGTGCCCCTTAGTGGGGACATACGAGTACATGGGCCGTTAAAAAAATGAAATTGGACTCAAAGAAAAACTTTACAGTTCTTATAAGTTCTTATAGTTCGGTTTTACACCGTGTGGTGATCGGTTAAGAATAACACCACCCCATCTCTTTCCGTGGGTGTCGTAAGAGGCGACTAAGGAAACACAAATGAGACCTGCCTCCTAGTAATCCATCCCAGGCAACGACACTTCATTTTTTTCTGAATCTGAGGTGTTGTCCTATGGTCTCATGCGGTGTGGTAGGCTCTGTAAAGGGCCGTCTGGTTCGCGACCGCGGTTCCTACCGAAGTTCGACGCCAAACAGCTTGCTGTGTTCCGTCGGTGCGTGGGAGTACCAGTGCCTTTACAGGCATTTGCTGGGTTAACTTGCTCCATCGTCGACCTCGTCTTTGACATTTATGGTCAAGTTTTGAGGTCAAGAGTTAACCCATCTTAAAATAAAAAATAAAAATAAAAATATCCAAATCTTCCATTGTAATAGTAGAATCGTGTTCCAGATCGATCTCTACAAATGTGCCGCTACATAGCACATTACGCGATCTGACCCTTCAAAGTACCGGTGCTTAGTTTTTCACGGATTCCCCGAGGGCCAGTCCAATCCAATACTAGAGGACACCCGCAACTTCGTTTCCGTAGGAATTTTTCAAAATCTTTTCTTATTCCTTGCTTCTTCTTCTTATCATGTAGGTGTAGTCAGGTGTGTGGCGACTTGGCCAACCCTGCTTACGTTATAAAAGGCATATTTGTGCCAAATTTCAGCTTTCTAGGTCCAAGGCTGGGCGTTAATGAGTCAGGGAGCAAAGACCTCTAATTTTATAAATACAGATTTTAAAATCTTTTTATTTTAGATTTCTGTATTAACATATCTAAGTAGTGAGGATTCTAACTGCCGTACTCAGAGACGTCAATTAAAGTTAAGAAGTAATTAAATGTCATGCAATCCTTGTTTATATCAACAACAGTGAAAGAGACAACATCAGAGTTTAACAGTACTTAACTTTAATTGACGTCTCTAAGTATGGCAGTAAGTCCAAAGCTGGGCGTTGATGAGACAGTGAGACATGACCTATAATTTTATAAATATATATTACAAAATCTTTTTATTTTCGATTTCAGTATTAATCTATATCAGCAGTGCAATTTCAGGTGGAACTCAAACTGAAGTGATTATGTTTCATTATTTTCGAAATTTATTTTTCGCTTGAAATAGTTGAAATGTTATTTTTCACAATAATAGTACATTCACTACTGCTTTGATCCCATGAGGAAAAGTGAAGTGAAGGAAAACCCGATTTCTTCCAATTTTTTTTTTTGAGACCAGGGTACCTCTCGTACCACGATCGTTTAAAAGCATTTCTGTTTCCAACTTTGAACTGCTTCGCAATTGGAATGTTTTTTTAAATGTAACCATGATGGCGCTGCTTTTGAACTGTTCGGTTGTCTATGGTCCATTTTAAATGTCTACATAAATTGTCGCTGGTCTGCCTTTGAATCGCAACAGCGACAAAATTGAATCGCTTATAAGCCATCATGGTACGAACAAGCGTTGCAGACTTGTTTAGGTACTAAATTGGATCGCACTAAGCGATCATGGTAAACCTCCAGGGCAAATATTCCACTAAGTGGCGTCTCAGTGGCAGTGGAATGATAATGGTAACCAATTCATCCGTTCAGGTGGTGAAATTCCGAACTACTGATAACCTCATACATTTAATGACATGTACCTTGACTAAGGCGCAACTTCTTCTTAGCGAGTCGATAAAAAGTTACTATAACTACTATTGTTCTAGTGGCAACTGAATGTTTAGTTGCTAGAAATAGTAAGCAACTTAATTACGCAAGTCATATTTAACATGAGAAATGTCTAAATAAAACGGGCAAGTGCGAGTCAGACTCGCGCACGAAGGGTTCCATTCCGTACCATTACCTATAAAACCGGCCAAGTGCGAGTCGGACTCTATAAGAACCATTAGGTACCTCTATAAAAGCGGCAAAAAAATCACGTTTGTTGTATGGGAGTCTCCTTAAATATTTAATTTATTCTACTGTTTAGTACTTTTTGTTATAGGGCACAAAGAAATACCTCATCTGCGAAAATTTCAACTGTCTAACTATCACGGTTCATGAGATACAGCCTGGTGACAGACGGACGGACGGACAGCGGAGCCTTAGTAATAGGGTCCCGTTTTTTCCTTTGGGAACGGAACCCTAAAAAACAAACTAACGGATAATTTAGATTTTAATATATGTTGTGAGGACCACAACCAGTATCGTATATCCCAGTTTGCAACTTCGAAAGACCTGTGCTAATCCTGAGATTTTAGGTAAATTTACTAGGGAAATCGCGAAATTTTCGCACCGTTTGTTTGTTATTTTAATATTCGATATGCCTGGCGTAAATGTGCAGTTGGGAAAAATATTTTTTCACTACTCATGCTCGGAAAGTGCTTGTTTGTGCAGCTTATAGGCTGCACAAAATCGATTTTTGTGTTCTAGAGCACAAAACGATCTACTATAGGCTGCACAAAATCGCATTTTGTGCTCTAGTGCACAAAGTGATTTACTCATAAATGGGTCAGTAAGGCATAGAAAACTCCATACAGCCAAAATAATCAGAAGTTTAAAGATAAAATTTGTTATTATATGTTATTTTATTATTTCCTCGCAATCGAAGTGAAAAGCAGAATTTATAACTCGTCCACAAAACCATTTTAAAAATGACTCGTTTTGTGCATTTGTTGTAAAATCTACTATTAAAAGTAACAAATCCGAACATGGAAACACAAGTATGATCACACCCTATCCCCAGCCGTAAGACAAAGATTCTTTACGGCGGATACGTGATTTCGTGGACGTAGTAGAAAATATTTTACTTTTCAAGAGGTCTCGTTTGTTTAATGCTACAAAAAATGGCAGGCCGAGCTACGCTAGGCAGGGGTAGAGAACATTTTCTCAGATACAAAATTTTTGTGTAGTTCAGTTCACATCTATTGAATGGTTTTAACTTAGTTTACCTACACTAATATTATTATACCAGAGGAAACATTTGTATTTTTGTATGTTTGTGAGGAATTCACTCAAAAACTCAGAATACAAGAAATAAATAAGTTTTTTTTTTAATAGGAATATTTTTTTATTATCAGGGAAAGTTTTAACACCTGGTGAATTTAATATTTATAGTTGTACCAAATTTTAGCTTTACAGTAGCAAGGGCAGACAATGGACACACAGACATGGCGAATAAGGGTTCACAGCTTACTACGGAACTCGAAAAACCCGGAAATTTTGTTAGGATACCAATTATTTGCCACTCTTTCATGTGAAATCAACCTAACTAATTTTGAATCTTTGCTATAATAAAAATATAACACATGCATCAGCGCATAGGCTAAATACAACCAATCAAAGTTTTTTTTTTTTTATAATAGCTTTCTGACTGGGACTTCGATCCCGAGGGAATTGTGGGACAGAATGATAGGTACACATAAACCTTCCTCTTAAATCACTACGTCCATTGGTGAAAACCGTATGAATAGTAGTTTTCAATACAAGTGTGGGATTACGTTGTATTGAACAACTATTTTTAATACAGTTGCGTAAAAAAGCAATTTAATAAAAAAACAACTAAACAAACAACTAAACTCGCAAAGAAAATTTTTGGTAAATGGCGCCAACCGTTAAATAATATAAGCAGAGACTATGGCAGTGCACGTCATACAGCCAACTTTTTATATTTATAAATTTAATTTGGCCGATACTTATATTAATTTCAATATCAGATTTAAAAGTAATTTTTTAATTAAAGTTAATTTTAAATCTGATATTGAAACAAATTAGTAGCTTTTTTTAGAAATATTTGCATGAATCATAAAAACTTCTATGAATTTTTTTTAGTAAAAACTACGTGGTTGTTTAATTTTCTTTTTAATAGACATTATTTTGACAGTTGGGAAAGAAAACGCACGAGTTCGCGAAAAGTAAAGAAAAAACTCTAGTATGTAATAGCCCACATCCCGAACGCTATACGTCCCTGCAATACGCCACTTTTTGAGCAACTGTATTAAAAAATCCTATTCAGTAGTTTTTGAGTTAATCGCGTTCATACAGACAGAAAGACAGTCTTTGTTTTATTTATTTATTTATATTAATGCATTAAAAGTACAAGGGCGGACTTAATGCCCAATGGCATTATCTACCAGTCTACCAGAGTGATTGGTGAGAGTGAGTGGTAGGTGCACACCTCATCCGAGGTGAAAGATAAAATATTAGATTGTAAACATTATACTTACGAAACTAAATATAAATAATATTTAACATAAACCCTATTTATTTATTTGTCAATTATTACAATACAACAAATTACATGTCAAAACTTAAAACTAATAAAATTAAATTTGAAACAAAAAGTTCAAGTCAAAATCCGGCCCGAGTCTCACCCGGAGCAAAGGTCCCCATCACGCTCGCAGCGTTACCGCGTTGAACATGACATAAATATAAATATAAAATATAACATAAATATATATACCCTAATAAATATTATAAATAAATGTATAATATACATAAAACATATATATAAAATACAATATATACAATACATACGAGTAAGAATGAAGAAGTCAGTCCGAGTCGCACAACGAGTTCAAAAAGTGACAGCAGACTCTAAATTACAAGTTTTATAATATAGTATGATTTACTTTTGTAACCAAATGTTTACTATTCAGGACGAGACCTTTGCGAATTTCTTCAGTATTTCAGTGACAAACTTGGTTATGAAAGTGGAGACGGAATGATAGATTATAAGCAGAAGTAAACCAGACGACCCGTCTACACTAATATTATAATAAAGAGGAAAGATTTGTATTTTTGTACGTTACGAATAAACTTAGAAACTACTGGACCGATTTCAAAAATTCTTTCACCATTAGGATGCTACATTATCCTTGAGTAATGTGATGCCTGTTCTGGGGGCAAATAAGTAAAATACGTAACTCTTCTTCAGGTACTATAATATAAATCAATCAGGTACCACACTTTTGTTACACTTAATTTTATTCTCACACTTACACGGTTAACATAATTCAACAACGTTTAGTAAAGTGCTATTTGCATGCCTACGAACGTATACAACAACTTATTCCGCGAGCTCTCTACCATGAATCCACAATGAATCGCATAAGACCAGATCTTCAATCATTTCGAATGTTGACATCGAATACCATTTCAAACCTTTTAAATTGATATTCGAATTATCTTCTTCGAAATGACCGAATGAGAAAGAAGTTGCGTTATGCCCGATCCTCCATGAAGGTCTGCATACCACAGTAACACTACATAATTTTCCCGAATTTCCACGGAAACGAAGTCTTGGGTGGAAAGCTAGTAGATTATAAGCAGAAGTAAACCAAACAACTTAGCAAAAATTAAAACCCTGAATATACCCTATTTTGCAATAAAAAACAATAACTACGGCGTAAAATACGAAGCCCAGCATTGTATGTACACACGGCAGCACACCAGGTTATACATGTTGACCTAGACGTCACCCTTATCTCACTTGTAATAGCGCCAGCTTTCGTAATGCAAATGGATAACCTGACGTGCTGATGTTGGTACATAGCATTTTGAAAAGGCGTGTGGCACCTAAACAAATAGAATAGAATAGAAAAAATCTTTATTTTATAGGACATTCAGGATGCCACTTAAAACAAGTCAAGATTACATGAAATACATACAAACAAACATTAAAGGATTTAAATACATACATACGCATTCGTTCTATTGACCGTACTGACTCTACGCCTATTCGCAAAGGTGCAGTCTTCCCCAAAGAAGAACAGGCAAGAAACTCTGAGGGTGCTCTTTTTAATAGCATTACAAATTTTCTTATTTTCTAATTTTAACTAATTCTGAAATAACTCTAGAGCTGAGCAGTCATTCCCATGGCTCGCTGTCAGTTAGGTAATCAGAAATTTTGTAAAAGCTCTTTTGCAATAGATGCGTTTAGGTGCCTCAATTATGATGCGTTTTTTGTTTGAAAGCTGACGTAATCGAGATGGTCCTCAGCTATACTTGATCAAAATTGGTTTAGCCAATTAAAATTGAAAGGCCAGCGAAGATAATTTTTTTTAAATTTTAAAGTTATAACATTTATATGTGGTGCCATATTAATTTTATCGAAAATGGTTCAGCGCTTTAAAAAAAAACAACGAAAACAAAAAATACTACAAACCAGAACGTCATCTAAATAAATGAGTGACATTTTCGTTTATGGTTATCTGCTAATAGGCATTGTAGTCTGCAAAAAATACTATTTATCTACTTTGTGCGAACTGTTGTTGGGGTTAAAGTCAGTGACTCATACGTTTTTATAACGTGCAAAATTATTTATGTTATATCCGTTTAATATATAAAATATGAATACACTTACGTAGGTACTGAGGCCAGCGCATCAGGTTACTTCATTTTCGTTGAAAAATCCCTCTTATCGCAACAGCACAGATTGCACGCGTGTGGTAACATGATGTGCTCCGTACTTGAGATTCCGCTTAACTTATTCTACCCACTCCTACCCTTCAGTTAACTGACAGTTATCAAATTAGACTCGTACGGTTAAAATAATAAAAAGAAAGGTAAAATAATTCTGAAATCTTTATACCTACAGCGTTTATAAGCTTCCAGTCACGAATTATATTAAATCAGGGCTGCCAAAATCATATGATTTTTTTCTATCTTCTACTATATAAAAATAAGTCGGGTTTTCCTTCCTGACGCTATAACTTAATCTGAGGTGTCTCTGCTTTAATCTGAGGTGTCGTCCTATGGTCTCATGCGGTGTGGTAGGCTCTGTAAAGGGCCGTCTGGTTCGCGACCACCCTCCTACCGAAGTCCGACGCCAAACAGCTTGCTGTGTTCCGTCGGTGCGTGGGAGTACCAGTGCCTTTATAGTCATTTTCTGGGTTAACTCGCTCCATCGTCGACCTCATCTTTGACCTTTATGGTCAAGATTGAGGTCAAGAGTTAACCCATCTTATAATAAAAAATAAAATAAAAAACTCCAGAACGCACGAACCGATTTCCACGGTTTTGCATTCGTTGGAAAGTCTCGGGCTCCGTGAGGTTTATAGAAAAGAAAATTCAGGAAAAATTTCAACAGAAAAGCGGGAAAATCTTGAAAATCGATATAACCTGTAGTCCACGCGGGCGGAGCCCCGGGCGGAAAGCTAGTATTATATAATCATATCATATTCATCATTATATCATTATATGATCATTATATCAATTACTATAATATTATACAGAGGAAAGATTTGATTGTTTCTTTGTTTGCATTGAATAGGCTTCGAAACTACTGGACCGATTTGAAAAATTCTTTCACTATTAGAAAGCTACATTATTCTCGATGGACATAGTCTTCACAATTTTCCCAAATTCCCACGGGAACGCAGTCTTGGGCGGAATGCTAGTAATCTATACTAATATTATAAAGAGGAAAGATTTGATTGTTTTTTTTGTTTGTTTGTTTGCATTGAATAGGCTCCGAAACTACTGGACCGATAAAAAAAAAGTTTTCATCAAGGAAGGTGTGTGTTTACGTGTATAATTATTTTCTGAAATTCCCACGGATATTGTAAATTTTAAAAATATAAAAATAACTATAATCATTAAACCCGTTAGAAAAGCTATCACAAGACGTGTCGCATTTATGATCATTTGATGTAGCACTGGTGTTCTGCCCGCGACTTTAGTCGAGTGAAAAAGTAGCCTATGCCACTCTCCATCTATCCTTGTCTAAAATAACTTCGATCCGTAGCAATTAACCCGTCGCGTACTTGTTTACGCCGCGTGCGATACAAATCTCGTACACCGTGTGTTCAAAAAGCACGCGAAGGTAAACTTTTAAAAGCGACGGATGCTTAGCATTTCCACGCTAGACTAGGAGAGAAAAAAAACTTAAAATCTGCCAGCTGCTAACTCTTCCCAGGAATACTGTAGAAATTAGTAAGTGAGACGCGTGGGTTTAGCTGAATTGTGGACAAAAGGCTGACAACCTGTCACCACTATAATCCCATCTAATAACCCTCAGAATGAATTTCAAGTATGGCGTCTAATAGTTCCAGAGTCATATGACGTTTCACCTACCCCGAAAGGGATTGTAGGCGTGATTAAATCCTATCCTACTATAATATTATAAATGTGAAAGTTTGTGGGGATGTATGGATGTTTGTTACTCTTTCACGCTCAAACGGCTGGATCAATTTTGATAAAATTTGGTATAGACGTAGCTGACACCCTGGTTTAACACACAATCTACATAATCTTCCCAATTCCCAAGAGAACGAAATCCCGTGCGGAAAGCTAGAAGATAGATAAATCCGTGGCACATTTTTTCGCATGTGTAATGATGGTAAGGATGGCAACCCTAACCGCCAAATGTTTCATTTTCACCTGTCACGGCGGTGAAGTATATTGCGCCAACTGTACTTATACCTACCATCTTATTGCGTTCTCATTTCGAACGCCATTAGGTGTACGACTGAACTATAATATTAAGACTGTAGATGACTAGCTAAGTATTTGCTAATGGCAACTTTTTCTAATGGCTAAGTATTTGGTAATAGTTCGGGTTATTATCGGTTTACAAGGCCCCGATTCTGTAACTTCAGTTGTGTGTCGATGGAATGGAGGCCATTTTATCTGTTCAGGTGGCGAAATTGAGAACTGTTTAATTTTCATATACTTGGTGATAACCACCCTGACTAGCAGTGCCACCACGGACCGAGCTTAAACTTGCAAACTACCTAGTAACTAAAAATTCAGTTGGCGGATGGCGGTGGCGCCATCAGTCAAAGCAGCCGTCATTAGATGGATGAAATTTGTATAGTTTTCAACTTCGCCTCCTGAACAGATAAAATGGCGACCATTCCATCGACACACAACTGAAGTTAGAGAATCGGGGCCCTGTACACGAGGTTGGTTGAGTGATGAGTGTATACTCTGGGTTACGTAAAAAGGATTTATATGTCAGAGTTGAAACCCGTTTTATACAACGTGTTAATGAAACTTATTTTTATTATAAAATATTTATATAAATTATTAAATTTTATTTTCGCGTATTATTTACGAAGATATTTTCTTTTTATGTTTTCTTCTGTTTGTTGCAAATTAAAAAGTCTATCTATGCTTTCACACGCTGATTGCAAGAATCCAATGTATGTATGCACGTGTATGAGTAGGTTAGTAGCTAGCGTAGCTAGATAGTTCATTTGCCTCTGATAGAGTTAAGTAATGATTAAACACGGTGTGATTAAAATATTTTTTTGGTTAAATTTGACCCCTATTTTTGAAGTGAAAACTTTTTTTGCGGCGTTGTGCAATTTTGAAGTATGGGTAAAAAAATGTAAACTCGCGTCAGGACACGTGACCCTGATCGAAAATTCGTAAGTTGGAGGGAGATTGAAAACTTCTTTGTTGTGCACTTTTTGGAATGGGTAAAAAATTTTAAACTCGCGTCAGGACACGTGACCTGATCGAAAATTCATTTCTGCTTTTCACTTCTGCTGGCACTCCCGGAGTGCAACCTGTGTTTTTTTATTAGTGGAATCGATTCTGAACGAACTAATTTCAAGCTTTGCGCTTTTTCATTAACACGTTTTTTATATATGTAAAGATAAATTAAAAACTGTTCAAGAAAAATTGTGTTAGGCACTATGTAAATACTAGAACCAAATAGTCGTCTCCACAAAGTAACAAATTCTTTTATGAGTCGATGTATACGCTTCTATAATAAGATTCCCAAGTGGATTCAAAACTTATCCTTAGAAAAATTTAAGACAATGATGTAATAAAAACTTTGTAACAAGGGCTATTATAGAATTTCTAGATATATATTAGACAAGCAACCATGGGAATAAATAATATTTTCCGCGTTAATAAACGTATGAGTCACCGACTTCAATTCCTTCAACAGTTCGCACAAAGTAGATAACTAGTATTTCTTGCAGAATACAATGCCTATTAACAGATAACCAAACCATATACAAGGTGTTTCAAAAAAAACCAAAAAATATATAATTAAAAATTAAGTAAAATTTTGCTTTAGCTTTCAGATCTATTACAAATATGACAAGTATGTCATATTAATTATATGAAACTTTAATTTTGAAAGATGTCAAACCGTGCAACACATTACTAGAGTCGCGACCATTTCACTTTTAAAATTAAATTTTGGAATTTCTTTTTTTTGTTTTTTTTTGAAACATCTTGTATAACCAGATGCCATTTCATTTTTGATAAAATTTATATGGGACCACCTCTGGAGTATAATCTTTCGAACAAAAAAAGAATTTTGAAAATCGGTCCAAAATCGGCGGAGAAATTTTCACTTAAAAAAAATACATTGTATACAGGTGAACATAGAACCTCCTCCTTTTTTGAAGTCGGTTAAAAATATTTTGTTTTCGCTGCGTCGTCGAGCGGAGAAAATGTTTTCGGCCTTTGAGTGTTTCAATTTATATCTTCATTTAAAATACCGATTTAGAAGACTTATTTATTTATTTATGGGAAAAGAAAACGTGCACTTTGATGAAATTGGCAAACATGTCCGTCGACTGAAGACTGTATGAAATATTCATCACAAGAAGGGTTACAGTGTAGTACAGAGAAAACGGGTCAAATGTACACCTGTACTGGGTGCAGGACATTTATGAGATATATAAAAAATAAAATAAAAATAAAAACAACGCTTCACACTCAAAGGCCCACATTAAGGTTTTCCCTTGTGTCGTGGGTCCCTCGGAACGCACATAAAGACAAACACAAACACCCATGACCCGAGAACAAACATCTGCTTTTTACACAAATATTTTCCCCGACTGGGAATCGAACCCAGGACCCGCCGATCAAGAGGCAGCGTCACTACCACTCGACCAAACCAGCCGTCATATATAAAATTGGAGGTCCTGATTCACTTACTCATCAACGCCCAGCCCCAACCTTTAGACCTAGAAAGCTGAATTGTGGCAAAAAGGTGTCTTTTATGACGTAGACAAGCATTTAGAAAGGATTTTTCGAAATTTACTCCCTTAGGGGGTAAGAAAGCCATATTTTTGGACTTTTATAATCGAAACTTCGTCAAGATATACTTTAGAGCAAATAAACGGACACTTGTTTCACAATTTTTCGGAAATCATCCTCTAAGGGGTCAAAAATTAAATTTGTTACTAAAAGAGTTCTTTGTGCGAGCGAAGCCGCGGGAAAAAGCTAGTCAGATATATTTATCAGGGCCTCGACTCTGTAACTTCAGTTGGATGTGGACAGGGTTTCAGTTGAGTTTCGGTAGGGTTATAGTTGAGTTTCAGAAGTGTGTCAGTGGAGTGTAAGCTGAATGAAAACCTTAATGAAGTTATCACTTCAAAAATAACGTTGAAACGAAACTCTCCACATGATTTTGCTCAGCACTGTATCACTATAAACATTCCATTAAACTTTTATGTGAAATATTAAACTCGAAAAAGTCGTCCATTTCCACATTCGACAGTCAATATTGAATATTGGGTGATATTGATTTTGTTTTTAACCCCCAACCAAAAAGAGGGGTATTATAAATTTGACGTATCTATCTGTATATCTGTGGCATCGTACTCGTAGCTTCTAAAGGAATTGAGATGGTTCATAACTTTATTTGATCAAAATTGGTGTATCAGTTTAAAAGTTATAAGCCAACGAATATAGGGGCTGATACAATTTTTTTTGTCTCTTCATTACTTTTCCGTATCCACGCGGGCGGAGCCGCGGGCAGAAGCTAGTACTTACTTAATATGACTAGATTTCCGCCCGGGACTTCATTCTAGTGGGAATTCAGGAAAATTATGTAGCCTATGTCCAACCTAGATAATGTAGGATTCTAATTGTGAAATAATTTTTCAAATCGGTCCAGTAGGTTTGGAGCCCGTTCAATGCAAACAAACAAACAATCAAATCTTTCCTCTTTATCTAAACTAATATTATAAAGAGGAAAGATTTGTTTGTTTGTTTGTTTGCATAGAATAGGCTCCGAAACAACTGGACCGATTTGAAAAATTATTTCACCATTAGAATTCTATAATCCCTGAGGAACATTGGCTAAATAATTTTCCCGAATTCCTATGGGAATTAAGTCCCGGGCGGAATGTTGTTTTATAAGACACTAGCTTTTCGCCCGGGACTTCGTTCCCGTGGGAATTCGGGAAAATCATGTACGCTATGTCCATCACGGATAATGTAGGATTCTAATGGTGAAAGAATTTTTCAAATCGGTCCAGTAGTTTCGGAGCCTATTCAATGCAAACAAACACAAAATCAATCTTACCTCTTTATAATATTAGTATAGATAAAGTCACTTTAAACCGATAAATCTATTTGTTTTTTTTTAATTTCACGCTTACTCGCAAAGGTGTAATTTGAACTCTGCAACCCTGTGAACATGTACGATATAATTTATTTGTAACGGATATACATAAAAATGTGTGTTTGAGAAACAAGGCGTTAAATTTAACAAGCATTATCGACTTGATCTACATTTTTATGAAGCTCCGATAAGCGTGCCTGTTCGTGCCTGAAAACATTTTATCAAAAGATACGATCAAGGTTTCCGTTCCGTAGGTACTTATTTTTACTTAATTACCTTGTAAGGTAAACACTCTTTCTGGGTCAATTGAAAAATCTAATGTGCAATTTGGTTACGACTTGCTTTACAAACGGGACTACGTTCCCGTGGGGATTTGGGAAAGTTGTGTAGCTTGTGTATTATTTTTATGTCTAAGCTACATTATTGAAAAGTTTTATCAAAATCCGTTCTACAGTTTTTACATGATACAAATTATGAACGTAGAGGAAGCGAAAGAGGTGTTTTTACCGACTTAAAAAAAGGAGGAGGTTCTATGTTCGAATGTCTGAATTTTTTTTTGTACTTTCACCGATTTCTCCGCCAATTATGGACCGATTTTCAAAAATATTTTTTCGTTTGAAAGAGTACACTCCAGAAGTGGTCTTATATAAATTTTATCACACACATACAGGCTCTCACACACACACATACACAAACATCTTAACTACTTATTTAATTTATTTTAATTTAATTTAATTCTCCAAAAATTGCTACTTGTTAAATAGCTAATGTAAATTTCTATTTTCAAAATTTTTATCTGAGGGTGGGATCCAGGAGACCTATGACACAGGTATACCCTAGTTTAGGCTCCTGTCTCCCAATTAAATCTACACTAATAATATAAAGAGGAAAGATTTGTACCTATTTTTGTATGTTTGTAATGAATAGGCTCAAAAAGTACTGGGCCGATTTAAAAAATTCTTTCACCATTAGGATGCTACATTATTCCTAAGTAACATAGGCTACATAATTTTTCCGAATTCTCACGGGAACGAAGTCCCGAGCGGGATGCTAGTGTATAATAAAAAAGGAATGTACACATAGCTTAAGTTTGGGAGAAAATAAAAACAATTTTATTTTATTTATTTATTTTATCAAAAATGATTCAGCGCTTTTAAAAAATCAACAAAAACAAAAAATACTACAAACCATAACATCATCTAAATAAATGAGTGACATTTTCGTGCAAAAAATACTAGTACTAGTACTTTGTGCGAAGTCTTGTTGGGATTGAAGTCGGTGACTCATACGTTTTTATAACGTGGAAAATTATTGTATCTGTGGTCTCCACCTAATCCTAAGGGACAAGGCAATACAATGCAGTATAGTACACTTAATTTGCAGATACGCAAAACAAAATAACCCTCTTGTTAATTTCTTCAAAAAAATACCTCTCGGAACACACTCAAAACTTTTCCCAGCACAAAACGCTTACTGAGTCACTGTTAGGTCGAACACTTTTCTGGAGAACTTATTTTTACATATAGCACCCGTTATAATATACTAGCTTTCCGCTCCGCCTGCGTAGTCTACAGGTTATATCGTGCCCAGCTGTGGGTAAAAATGTAGCCTATGTCCTTTCCCATAGACCTTGGTACCAAATTTCATCGTCGTTTAGCCGTGAAAGAGTGACAGACAGACAGAGTTACTTCCGCATTTATAATATCATAATAGGGAAGTAGGAATTTAAAACTAGTGAAAATAACCGCGAGAATGTTGTTTACATATAGGACTGCCATCCGTCCGGGTTTCCCCGGATTTGTCCTAGTTTGGAAGACGTCCGGGGAGCGTCCGGGCGGGTTTTTAAATTGTAGTCCGGGTGGGTTTACGATCAGATCCCGTTCCCATAATTTATGTAAAACCTACATACCTAAGAAGGGTAAAAAAATAAAGCAAAATTACTCACTTGTCGTCACAAGAACAATTAAACACACTATTTCATTGCTATTTCATGTAACAAAAGAGGCTTAAGATTAAAGTTTTCTTCTGTCAAGTACGGAGTAAAATATATTTTAATCAAGATGTAAGTGAATGAAAAAAGTATTGAAATGTCCGGGGTGAAAGCTCCAAAATCCGGGGAACTAAGGCTTCCGGTCCTGGGGGGCAGGTTTTAGAGATGGCAGCCCTATTTACATATAAAAATTCTACCTTCAAATATTTTTAAACCAGCTTTTATTTTTTTACTGCATTGACAGATGAAAAATAGATATAAAATGCAGGCTTTGTGGACTTGGTACGTGTGCGGTTTTTAATTTTCATTCGAAAACATTTAGCTCCGACCAGGCGTGAAATTAAAATGCTATAAAAATGCAACTGCAAATAAAATATTACACTTGAAAGCATGACCCACTTCGCAAGTAGAGATATGACTTTATCTCTACTTCTTGCATACCTATTTAATAATGTGACTTTAAAGCTAGTTAGCGAAACTTAAAGGGGTAGTTCTCGCCATAAAACTAAACAAATTTCTCTAAGAAACATAGGTCCAAATAAAAAAAAATTTTGCCTATACCTCTTGATCATCCAAGTTGATAGAGAAGCGTAGTGAGGTTTTTAGGAACTACTTTCTGAATAATTTTCCACGTTAAAAAAACGTATGAGTCACCGATTTCGATTCCAACAACATTTCGCACAAAGTAGACAACTAGTAATTTTTGCAGACTACAATGCCTATTAGCAGATAATCACAAACGAAAATGTCATTCATTTATTTAGATGATGTTCTGGTTTGTAGTACTTTTTTGTTTTTGTTGATTTTTTTAAAAGCCCTGAATAATTTTCGATAAAATTTATATGGGACCACCTCTGGAGTATACTCTTTTGAACAAAAAAAGAATGTTAAAAATCGGTGATCGCATAAGTTGCATGGAGATTCATAATCGTTATTAATTTTTCGACTTATGTTATGACCCTTGGGGAAAGATGACTAGTGGCCTTATTCATATCTTTAATTTTTGGTACCTAATTTAAATACACCCAATAATATCAAAATTGATTCACTCGTTCAAAATTTACAAGGGGTGCTAGGTACACAATTTGTTATTTAGTTTTATGACCTGTTATTTTTCCAACTCTACCCAACGAATGCAAATAGTCGGCGCTCAGGTGCTTGCTATCTTTTTTTAAATATTGTATTTGTAGCGAAAATAGGCGCTTTTGGGTAAAAATATCCACATTTTCTGAATGTTGTTTTGAATGTTTATTTTATTTTTATTAGTAAGGTACACTTACATTTTTATTTGTATACTTATCCAATAAATTGGTAAGGACCCGGTCAATCTGATTCAATCTGAATTCTGTTTGAATCAGTTCAGTTGTGGTTGTTGTTGTTTCTGTTTGTTGATTGATTTGTATCGGGTATGATATTTTTTTTTTTTAAATTTTAGAGTTATTAAATTTTTAAACTAAAGAATTGGTTCGTTCTTGATCACAATCAACCGCAGCACAGGGACCAAAATAAAACATTTAGGCATCTCTCTATTTTCCATCAAATGAAATGAATCTGGCGGCAAAGCGACCATTAATTCAGCGTAACGAAATGTTTTTGTCTGACGTACTAGATGGCAACTTAATGACTCGAACGTGGCGCGAAAACTGCCGAATACTGGCTGATTTATGACCATTCATAATTTAAATGGGAACACGTCGGCGTTCCAAATCCCGCTTGAATTTGAATTAAGATTTTGAGAAAATGTAACAAAAAAGAATTTCCCGTTTACGTAGTGTTGTCTAGTTGTTAAAGTTTAATTTCCTTTAAACTGTTAGTTCATTTAAAATAAAACGGGCAAGTGCGAGTCGGACTCGCGCACGAAGGGTTCCGTACCATTACCTATAAAACCGGCCAAGAGCAAAGTCCAAGTCAAGCCAAGCCAAGCCAAGGCAAGCAAGCCAAGCCAAGTCAAACTAAGTCGGACTCTATAAAAACCAAAATCTTTATAAAAACGGCAAAAAAATCACGTTTGTTGTATGAAAGCCCCCTTAAATATTTAATTTATTCTACTTCTTAGTATTTTTTGTTATAGCAGCAACCAAAATACATCATCTATGAGAATTTCAACTGTCTAAACTATCACGGTTCATGAGATACAGCCTCGGACAGACTTATCTATAAAAACGAGCAAAAAAATCACGTTTTTTGTATGGGAGCCCCCTTAAATATTTATTTTATTCTGGTTTTTAGTATTTTTTGTCGTAGAACCAATAGAAATAAATCATCTGTGAAAATTTCAACTGTCTAACTTTGTTGTTATAGGGCCAATTGAGATATATCACTGCGAAAATTTCAACTGTCTAACTATCACGGTTCATGAGATACAGCCTGGTGACAGAGGGACGGACGGACGGACGGACGGACGGATGGACGGACGGACGGACAGCGGAGCCTTAATAATAGGGTCCCGTTTTTCCCTTTGGGTACGGAACCCTTAAAAGAATTTCCTATTTACGTAGTGACATCGTCTAGTTGTTAGAGTTTAATTTCCTAAGTTTATTTCGTTTTTAAAAATGAATTACTTAATTGACTTTTAAATAAAAACATTTTTTTTATTTCTACAAGCGTTTCTGTGCCTCGGAGGGCACGTTTAGCTGTCGGTCCCGGCTGTTGTCGATATAGTCATTAAAACCAAGTCAGAGGCCATTGTGCGGTTTGAAAACTCTGACACAAGGGTTAGTCAAGTTTGCCTCACACTTGACTATACCTACACGATAAGAAGAGGAAGAAGAATGCATTGTTACATAAATACATACATAAGCTGACGCCTTCGTCCAATTGAGGTAGGCAGAGACCACAGATTGCCACTTGCTACGATCCAAACACACGTCTTTCGCTTCCTCTATATTCATATAATTCGCTTCATACATGCTTTTCAGATTCGGGGCCTTTTAACACGGTATTTTCTTAGTACATCACTAGTTAAATGTAATATTATCAATAAGATATACACATTTCTTGTTAACTATAGCAATTATTGTTCTAAGTACTTAGTAACAATAATTTTCCACGTTAAAAACATATGAGTCACCGACTTCAATCCCAACACCAGTTCGCACAAAGTAGATAACTATAGTATTTTTTGCAGACTACAATGCCTATTAGCAGATAACTCATTTATTTAGATGATGTTCTTGTTTGTAGTATTTTTTGTTTTTGTTGATTTTTTTTTTAAAGCGCTGAATCATTTTCGATAAAATTTATATAGGACTACCTGTGGAGTATATACTCTTTAGAACAAAAAGAATTTCGAAAATCGGTCCATAATTGGCGGAGAAATCGGTGAACATACATTTTAAAAAAATACGTACCAGTCGAACATAGAACCTCCTCCATTTTTGAAGTCGGTTAGAAACAATTAGGTACTTTGACAAAGGCACTAAGTATATCTTGCAAGAATGGCTTTATAAATAGTAATTTTGTTTTAATTTCATACAAGAACGAATTCGGGAGGAGAAATTATAATTATGACTAAACGGCATTCCATCAAATTCATTAACGCCATTTACCACCAGCTGCCTATAAATCATAACCTAACAAACTACTCGTAAAGTGGACTACCTACCCTCTTAGCGCTAAAGTAAAAGTAGTAAACAAGGCCGTAGGTAAACAGGCGGAGATTTACGGGCTTTTACGGAACTCCTCCAAATGCCTGAGTTATGGCCAGAATTCTTTTTTTCGTGCTACACTGGCGAGCGAGTGGGCTGAACCCTTTTTGAGATAGATTCGAAATTTAGTACAGTATCGGCTGAAATTGTGAATGGAGTCAAATAGGGGATAATGTAGAAAATGCCGGATTGCAAACATTACCGGTAACATCTTCAAGAAAAAATTAAATTATATTAACCATTTTTTTTTAAATTAAAAGATGGGTTAACTCTTGACCACAATCTTGACCATAAAGGTCAAAGATGAGGTCGACGATGGAGCGAGTTATCCCAGAAAATGCCTATAAAGGCACTGGCACTCCCACGCACCGACGGAACACAGCAAGCTGTTTGGCGTCGGACTTCGGTAGGAGGGTGGTCGCGAACCAGACGGCCCTTTACAGAGCCTACCACACCGCATGAGACCATAGGACGACACCTAAGATTCAGAAAAAAATTAAGTGTCGTTGCCTGGGATGGATCACTAGGAGGCAGGTCTCATTTGTGTTTCCTTAGTCGCCTCTTACGACACCCACGGAAAGAGATGGGGTGGTGTTATTCTTAACCGATCACCACACGGCATTTTTTTCTTATATTATTAGTTCTACCAGGTTGGACACGTTTGCGAGAAGTCCGGAGTTCGATGCCCTGTGCTAAGGACTCATTTTCTGAGTTATGTACTTACGTTAGTTGCAAACATCACGAGGATTCAGGCTAAATGTTACCATAATTCGATCCGGTCAAGTTCCCCTTTTTAAAACTAAATCAAATGCATACATGTGCTAGAAACATTAGTAAAAAATTATAAAACTGGTTTCATTAGTGAAAAAAGTTATCAAAGAGAAATACTATATTTATGTGTTTCTGTGGATATATTGTATAGGTATACAGGTATACAATGTTGATAAAACCCTTGGTAAAGCTAAATATTATTACTAGCGTCCGCCCACGACTTCGTTTCCGTGGGAACTGTCCCGGTGTTTTTTTTTAAATATAAACCTGGTCGTGATAATAAGAAACACAACTAAAAAATAATCATCCAAATCGGCAAGCGTGACCAGGAGAAATAGGTGTTCATAGGCGGTGACTAGCATTCCGCCCGGGACTTCTTTCCCGTGGGCATTTGGGAAAATTTTATAGTCTATGTTACTCGGGGATAATATAGCATCCTAATGGTGAAAGATTTTTTTGAAATTAGTGCAATAGTTTTTAAGTTTATTCGTTACATACAAAAATACAAATATTTTCTCTTTATAATGTTAGTGTAGATAAAGGACTGTACAAATTATTAAATTACGGCCTTATGGTACTAATACTTAAAAGCAAATCTCTAGTAAGATTACACAACAGTCAATTGATATTCTTTCCACGTGTGAAACATCCCCTATATATCGGGAAGTTAGTCCAGAGTAATTAGTCACATCCACACATCTACTGTCAGAACTTCGGTTGGGTATTTACTTAATGCGGGGCAAAGATGTACGAAGGTAGTGGATATTTTGTTTCAATAACTTTTTAAATTTTGCTTGTAACTTTTAAACGGCTGAACAAAAATTGAATGGGCCTTTCTATAATTCGAACGGCACGGCACAGTACATACGGCAGAATTTGTAACCATTGCCTTCTATGTTCCCAGCTTCTAGTATCACTTAGGAAGCAATGATAATACAATTTTGCCGTGCCGTTTTCGAATTATAAAAAGGCCCATTATAGCTAAGAACCATCTCGATTACGTCATCTTTCATACAAAAAAACGCATCGAAATCGGTCCACAGAACCGTGTGGTGATCGGTTGAGAATAACGCCATCCCATCTCTTTCCGTGGGTGTCGTAAGAGGCGACTGAGGAAACAGAAATAAGACCTGCCTCCTAGTAATCCATCCCAGGCAACGACACTTCATTTTTTTCTGAATCTGAGGTGTCGTCCTATGGTCTCATGCGGTGTGGTAGGCTCTGTAAAGGGCCGTCTGGTTCGCGACCACCCTCCTACCGAAGTCCGATGCCAAACAGCTTGCTGTGTTCCGTCGGTGCGTGGGAGTACCAGTGCCTTTATAGGCAAGCATTTTATGGGTTAACTCGCTCCATCGTTGACCTCATCTTTGACCTTATGGTCAAGATTGAGGTCAAGACTTAACCATCTTATTAAAAAAAACAGAAACACACGTCAAACTTATAACACCCATATTTTTTCATCAGTCGTTAAAAACTAGCATTCCCAGGCCAGGATCAATCACCAGCAGACTGGCGAATTACTAAACTACCTACTTTATTATATCATGGGTTTTCTTACGTTGACTCTATGTTCTTTAATCCGTACAAACCTTACGAGAGTTTTTCGCCGTGTGGTGATCGGTTGAGAAAACACCAACCCATCTCTATCCGTGGGTGTCGTAAGAGGCGACTAAGGAAACATTAATTGCCAAAACAAAACATAAATCCGTTTTAGACAACTACACCTCAATTTGTTTAGAATCTGAGGTGGCATGTCCTATGGTCTCATGCATCGTGGTAGGCTCTGTATATGGTTAACGACCACCCTCCTACCGAAGTCCAACGCCAAACAGCTTGTTGTGTTCCGTCGGTGCGTGCCTTAATGGCATTTTCTGGGTTAACTCGCTCCATCGTCTGCCTCATCTATGACCTTGGTCAAGATTGAAGTCAAGAGTCAACCCATCTTATAATATAAAAAAAAAACAACGGGTTGCACTCTGGGAGTGCCGGCAGAAGTGAAAACTTGAACATTAACGTTGTGCATTAATATTTAATTTAATAAGAATGGTCTCAATGAGTAGGTGTTAGATAGATGATGATCGAGGCCTCGTGATAACTTTTATTAGTGTCCGCTAGTCAGCTAGCCAGTAAAGTAAAATAAAAAATAACGGTTTGCACTCCGGCACTGCCGGCAGAAGTGAAAACTTGAACATTAACGTTGTGCATTCATATTTAATTTATTTTTTTCTATGCTGACACCGGATGACATCTAGACTTTTGCAGTTTTAATTTCTTATATTTATCAAACACCCTTCCGTGACATCTTGACTTTTGCAGTTTAATTTTCCTATATTTATTAAACACCCCTCCGCCTTATAGCTGACGCGAGTTTAACATTTTTTTATCCATCCAAAAAGTGCACAACGCCGCTAAAGAAGTTTTCACTTCAAAAATCAATTAAATTCTTGATGAATTGGCGTCCACAATCGTGATTTTGCCAACGTCAGAATATTTTGATAGAAATTAAAATTGAGAACAGCCTGAGTCACCAATAGCAAGTAAAGAAACCCTTTCAGAGCCTCGTCCATTAATCAGTAGGGAGTACTAATGTTATGACTTCACTCATTTTAGAGAATAAATTAATAATTTTCCACGTTAAAAACGTATGAGTCACCGACTTCAACCCCAACAACAGTTATAGCACATACAGTCTAACATAGAACCTTCTCCTTTTTTGAAGTCGGTAAAAATGTGTGTTATGCAAGAATTAACAAAATGTCAGCTCCATAAATTTCGTAACCCTAAACAAATCATGAAGTTTCTAGTGAGCAACAGAATCGACTAGAATCGAGTTACATCGTCGCGTTCGACACTTTAAAAAATAAAATAGCAGTAAGTAATGTTACTGATGTAATTATGAGGTGATTTCAAATTTGTGATTACCTTCCACGCTGGACTGGGAGTGAAAAAAACTTAGAATGTGCCAGCTTTCTACTCTTCCTAGATATACTGTAAAAGTTCATAAGAGGGATGCAAAGGTTTTTCTCTTATATCATGGGCAAAGGGCTGACAGACCAAACTGTAAAAAAGGCAAACTTATTGCTACTGTAGCTGTCTCTACCAGGCAAAAGGCAACCTGTATTTGACCTGTTTTCAATAGGGAAATCTGCGTCTTTTTCACCCAGTTGAATAAACGTCCATTAAATTTAATGTTACTTTAAATATCATACCGTCACATTCCATTTTGTTGACATAAACAAGGACGGCATTTCGTTAAGGGAAGCTTTTTCTGTAATGAAATTTTCTGTAACTTGGTTCTTCTTATCGTGTAGGTATAGTCAAGTATGTGGCGAACTTGGGTAACCCTGGTGTCAGAGTTTACAAACCGCACAATGGCCTCTGACTTGGTTTTAACGACTGTAGTCAATCGACAACAGCCGGGACCGACAGCTTAACTTGCCCTCCGAAGCACGGAAACGCTCGTGATAAATTGCCACTTTGGTCACCCATCAGGTTCCCTACCTCTGTGTACGTTGCTTAACCTCAATGATCGGTTGAGATCAGCAAGAGCCACTGGGCTACGAGCGCTTCTGTAACTTAGTAAGATTCTTTAACTACTCGTATTTAAAGCCAATCCCGTACTATACAATACAATATACCTCATTCGCACACAGAGCAGAGAAATAATACAGTACAATTAACAGAATATAAAACATATAATAGTGTACAACAAGGTGGCCTTATTGCTAGGCAGCAATATCGTCCAGACAATCTTAGGAAAAGGATATCCTTCCCTATAAAGAGCGTCGGTGGTCTAACGGCTAGTGGGTTGGACTCGTTAGCGAAAGGTACCAAGTTCGATCCCCAGTGCCGCCATGTACCAATGACTCATTTTCTGAGTTATGTATGTACATTAGTTACACAAGAGCTGATGCTCTTACGGTGAGAGAAAACATCGTGAGGAAACCTGCACATTCAGGAGACTGAATGTGTAACCATGATCCAATCCGGTCAGGTTCCCCTGTTAGCAGGGTCACGGAGGTCAGATAGCAGTCGCTCCACTGTAATGACTTGACCTGCCAAACCCTGGATCATGATCAAGCCTACCCCGAATGAAAACGGGACTAAGTGATAGGAAGACGAAGAATCTTAGGGAAGGATATCAGTAAGGTATAGAATAACGACCTACTGCTTGTTTTAATCCACTGCTGTGAAATGATTGTACACACGCCCACACTCATAGTGTAACAGTAATTATGTTTACAGCGCCCAGAGCGTGACATTTCCGCAGCATTCTGGGAGTTTGTTTGTGTTTTTACTTGTTAAAGGTTAAACGTTTTATCGTTGTAGAAATTGGGATGCAAAATTATTTTTTGATGTTACAGACTTCCGCCATATTGGCTGAGTGAAAAAAATGGATCCTGGAGCATTTATTAGTATCGGGTATCACCGGTAAGTTGTTTGTTTTTGCGAGACTTTTAAGAGCGTCTGCCAAACGATTCGATCAAATAGCTAGGTTCATAAGCTATATGTTCTAGCCAATCATACCCCTTTTCGTCTAATATATTTATTTTTTTATTTTTGAAGTGAAAACTTCTTTGGCGGCGTTGTGCACTTTGAAGTATGGGTAAAAAATGTTAAACTCGCGTCACTGATAATGGTCCTATTTGTGATCAACGTTTTAGGGACTTGCACTCACTTAAACTTTATGAAACTTTGACATATTGTAGAAATAGAACAAGATCCCAGGGCCGCCAGACCTTCCTTATTTTCTCATAAACCAAACGTGTGGGAAATAGTATTGCTAGTACGTACTAGTAATGTATGCAGGCTGCGAAATCGTAAAACCTTTGCACTTCCTCCGTGCAAAACAAATCTCGGTCTACACGCGCCTATTTATCGTATGTGCACACTTTATAATGCTATCGGAAATGACATTGATATTTTCTCTGGTTCTGTGGTCTCCGCTAGGAAAGCAGTTAAGTCTTACTTCACATCAATCTAGCTTGTTTTAATTACTTTTATATGTTTATTCATTATTTTATTTTTTTATGTTATAATTTTAATTCAAATACGGAATAGCACCTTTCTCTTTTACGCATGCTGTGTTCACTACTTTAGGATTCATTCTTGTTCGCATGTACTTTAGTTAAGTTTTTTATGTGTACAATATATTTGAATGATATCCCGTTTGTGAACCGTAATAAAAAAAAAATATGAATACCAGCTAACCTGGGCCGACGGCCAATTTTCAGCTACCAGGTTCTGAAGGTACTTCCAAAAATTGCTCACTTTTCTTGAAGTCTGGGTGCTATAAAAAGTATTGTTATAGTTTCCTGAACATCATATACAAAAATCACGGCTCAGATTGTTGGTATAATCGCGTAATTTACTTGCGAACTGTAAAGCGTCTGGCAGAAATTACAGCCGACGGAGAGTGTCTGGCGGTGTTGAACATTAATTGTTTATATTTAATTAATTATATTCTATAAGACATCAGCAGCCAGACTTCAAGACAAGTGAGTAATTTTTGGAAGTACCTTCAGAACCTGATAGCTGAAAATTGGCCGACGGCCCAGGTTAGCTGGTATTCATACATTACTAGTACGTACTAGCACTACTATTTCCCACACATTTGGTTTATGAGAAAATAAGTAAGGTCTAGCGGCCCTGGGATCTCCTTCTAAAAGGGATTAGGGAAAGAGAATGTGAGCTTTCAAAAGTCTCAACGTAGTCTACAAAAATTTTTAGAGCCATTTTACGAGAGGACCATTTATCAGTTTTTGCTGCGGTTTGCAAAAATTTAAAATGCGATAGAGCTAAAATTTGGTACAAATGTTAGAAACTGTAATGTCTACCTTCAGTCCAAATTTCAGTTCTTTATATAATATACAACGAGAGTTATTGAATTTCTAAAAAATTGTCAAAAAATGCGTTTTTTTTCGGATTGCGCAAAAACTACCAAACCGATCGGGACTCAACAAAACTCATTTTGTTTGTCTTTTATTGCGGTTTTTTTGCTACACAACACTTTTACCGCCAGACGCGTAGTTTACCGGTAAATCGCAAAAAACCTGTTTTAACAGTTTTGGAACTGGTTACAATTTCCTTGACGCAAAACCTAACTCTGCCCGACTATACCGCGAAAACCTCAACGCGTCGCGCTACTGTCAGAATGCGATGTATACATTGCTGGTTTTTGTATTTTACGGAGTTGTCATTGTTTTTTACTGCAAAATTTTATTGCTAATTCGAATAAAAACCTATTATTATTTTTTTCGAAAGAAAATTTAACTGAAAAATCATTCAGAGTAGGTAATAGTCTGACGGTTCAACCCCATACACTTACGACTTACATAACTCACAAGCGCAGTGCGTAATTAACCCACATTTACACTTAGCCAAACGCAGCATTTTTCCATTCTCACAAAATATAGACACAGTGCATTTTTAACTTAGAGTAAGAGGTCGCCATCCTACATTTTTGTACAGTCAACGGCACATCAGGTTACCACAAACTGTCAAATTTCCCCAATAGATAGTAAACTCTAATGCTTCGACATAAAATTGAAAATCGATTAAAGAAATTTGACAGTTTTGGATAGCATGATGTGCTGTTGTCCCTGTACATACATTTATGACAATAAACTAATTTACGGTTGTGATCGGTTGTGTGTTTTACGGTTGTGTTGTGTTCGGTTGTGTTGTGTTCGGTTGTGTTTTTTTGTTATTGAAACTGGGAATGAGCGAGGCACACCCAACAAAAGCAAATTAATGCTTACTGGGCTGGCCTCAAGTGAGAATGTAAAAATTACTCTTAGAAATAAATAAATTTTCATTACATTTTTCATATATATTTTTTTTTTAATTTCATCGACTTTCTACTGTGCTCTCACCAACATCAACATATTATAACTAACTTAACTTCAACTTTAATCATTATTGTGTACTAAACCGTACAAGTAAGCTGTCCTTTACATCCTGTATTAACAATTACAATAGCTGTTGTTGATTGATAGAAGTCGTTAAGCTAAGTCATTGATCATGTAGTCGTTTGGAAATTATGAGTAAATCTTTGGCATCCGTTACAAAGAAAAATATGAGTAACTACATAGTTTTCCCCTTATGACGATAAGAAGAAGTCAGTCCAGTCTTCTTCTTATCGTGTAGGTATAGTCAAGTGTGTGGCGAACTTGGCTAACTCTAGTTAGTTTTTAAACCGCCAAATGGCCTCTGATTAGATTTTAACGACTGTAGTCAATCGAAAACAGCCGGGACCGACAGCTTAACGTGCCTTCCGAAGCACGGAAGTGTGATAAGCTCGTGATAAATTGCCACTTCGGTCACCCATCAGGTTCCCTGCCTCTGTATACGTTGCTCAACCTTGCTGATTGGTTGAGATCAGCGAGTACAGTTCCCGAGACCCCATTCCATTGATTAAAGGAATAGCCACCCAATTTGTTTCCGATATTATTTCCTCAGTACATGACCTTCCAAGGAATATGCGAAAGTACCAAAATCTTTTGTTAATCAAGTACTTCAAAAGCTTCGGACATTGCCAAGCACCAAGTTTAGTTCGTAAGACATTTTGTAAGTATTCTGTAGCGCGTGACATTAGCATACTTACTTGGCGTAACAAACATCAAGTTAGGAAAACATTTATTGTCAAACTGTATTCGGCTTACGTTTTTCGTGTGTTATATGTATCATATAGTAGGTGTAGTGATCAAACGAATTGCCTTAGGTAAATATACAGGGTGGAATTTTTTAACGCCACCTGGAGGGAAAATACTCTAAATAGTGTAGATAGAAAATTTTACTCAAAGGAAACATTCCTTTATTTTTAATAAAAAATTAACTGCATTCAAAGATTTTCGAAAATTCGCTTGCCACACCCCAGCTAAAATCCAAAAAAGCACCCTGTACTTTAATGGTATCGATCGATAGAGTTAATCGTAGGGATCAAATCTCCCTAACAAACATAGTAAATTAAGTGAAAGGAAGACCATTAAATCTTAGCTTATAAATTGGACGGGACGAGTTAAAGCACTTTTACTTAAGGGTCCCATAGTTAGGTTTTAAGTAGTTTAATGGTTCTCCTTTCATCTATTTTACCATGTTTGTCCTTACGATTGACCCTATCGATCGATACCATAAAAGTACAGGGTGTTATTTTTTTGAATTTAAGCCGGTCCTATTCTCCGGTGTGGCAAGCGAATTTTCGAAAATCCTTGAATGCAGTTTCTTAATAATAAATAATAGTTTTAAAAAACTAAAAAAACACGCTTTTATTGCTAACCGAACTAAAACATAGAAAATAATTTTTAATAAATTACAATCAGGATAATTCAATTCAGAGTAAAAAGCGTGGGTTGCTTGATGTATTGAATGTTAAAATTATTTTATTGACAACAATCTATGATGAGAGAGTTATGAAAATATTGTAAAATGCACCTCACGCTTTTTACTCTGAATTGAATTATCCTGATTGTAATTTAAAAATATTTTCTACTTTTTAGTTCGGTTAGCAATAAAAGCGTGTTTTTTTAGTTTTTTTTAAACTATTATTTATTTTCCATTTTTTAGTCCGCGAAGAGATTTATTGATCCTGACGATCCTAATCAGGATAATGGAAAATTTTTATCGGGTTATTGCATTGTCATCGGCCCTTAACACGTGTGCAAAGTTTCAAGTTGATCAGACGTCTAGAAACCAGTGAAAATTAGGCTCAAAGATTCCGTTACATACATACATACATACATACATACATACAACCCAAGCTAATAATAAAAAAAAAAAAAGCGTGTTAATAAAAATAAAGGAATGTTTCCTTTGAGTTTAATTGTTTATCTACAGTATTTTGAGTACTTTCCCTCAAGGTGGCGTTAAAAAATTCCACCCTGTATAAGTAACTTGTTTAAAGGTATGAAGGTGACTGCTCTAGAATACCCATTTCTTTTCGTAGGTGTCGTAAGAGGCGACTATGGAAACACAATTTAATGTGACTTGGCTCTTATTAATCCACCCCAGGCAACGACGCCTCAATTCGTTCTAAATCTGAGGTGGCGTCCTATAGTCTCAAGCAGTGTGGTATTTAGGCTTTGCAAAGGGCTGAAATCCAACGCCAAAAAGCTTGCTGTGTTCCGTCGGTGCGTGGGAGTACCAGTGCCATTATAGGCATTTTCTGGTTTAACTCGCTCCTTCGTCGACATCATCTATGACTTTAATAAAGATTGAGGGCAAGAGTTAACCCTTGCCAGAATAAAAATAAATAAAAAATAAAACTGTTCTGTGACGTCTTCGGCCAAGAAGTCGTTAAAACTGTAAATAAATTTAAAAGCAACTTTTTAAATTCAAAACCAAGGTGGACGCTGCAGCATATCAAGCTATACAAGGGGTTTCGAAAAAACCCAAAAAAAATTATTTCAAAATTTTATTTTAAAAGTGAAACAGTCGCAACTCTAGTAATCAGTTGCACGGTTTGACATCTTTCAAAATGAAAGTTTCATATAATTCATATGAAATACTTGTCATATATGTAATAGAGCTGCGCAATAAGCTAAATTTTAATTAATTTTAAATTATCTTTTTTTTTGGTTTTTTGAAACACCTTGTATAATATCTATGTTGATCTTGACGTCGCCCTTATCTCGCTCGTGATAGCGTCGACTTTCGTAGAGCAAATAGGTAACCAGAAATGCTGCTATATGACACAGACACATACAAAGGGCCTTTTTATAATTCGAACGGCACGGCACAGTACTTTAAAATTTGAATTTCCATTGCCCCCTAATGTTCTCAGCTTCTAGTATTACTATTACAAATGAGGAAATCGTAATACAATTTTGCCGTGCCGTTTTCGAATTATAAAAAGGCCCAGACAGTTCTAATTTACTTATTTTATGAAACACTAGCTTTCCGCCCGGGACTTCGTTCCCGTAAGAATTTGGTAAAATAATGTAGTCTATGTGTTAATTCAGGGTGTCAGCTACCTCCATACCAAATTTTATCAAAATTGGTCCAGCCGTTTGAGCGTGAAAGAGTAACAAACATCCGTACATCCATCCATACTTACAAACTTTCGCGTTTATAATATTAGTAAGGAAAGGATAGTAAGGACTAGCTTTCCGCCCGGGAATTCGTTCCTGTGGGAATTTAGTAAAATGAAGTCTATGTGTTAATCCAGGGTATCAGCTATCTCCATACCAAATTTTATCAAAATTGGTCCAGTCGTTTGAGCGTGAAAGTGTAACAAACATCCGTACATCCATCCATACTTACAAACTTTCGCGTTTAAAGTAATAGTAAGGAAAGTATAGTAAGGACTAGCTTTCCGCCCGGGACTTCGTTACCGTGAGAATATGGTAAAATGGTATAGTCTATGTGTTAATCCAGGGTGTCAGCTACCTCCATACCAAATTTTATCAAAATTGGTCCAGCCGTTTGAGCGTGAAAGAGTAACAAACATCCATACATCCATCCATACTAACAAACTTTCGCGTGTATGATATTAAGGAAGGAGTAAGGAAAAGGATAATGTCGAGTTTATCTTTGCCTTTATAGCAACTCTTTGGTATGTGGAGGATGTCCTACTGTATGGTTATTTACTTGTCATTCGGAAAGCGGCCCATATTCATCACGGCCCAATATGCTAGTGACAAGTCCTTTTGTTTGGTTGTCAAGTTGTATATATTGTAAGCATTAGTTGTTCCTCGCGACTTTGTCTTCTCCATTTTAGTACATAATGGGAAAGTTCTGGAACATTTTCAGATACAATCAACTTAATGCGACGTTGCTTTCAAAGTGAAAATGTTTTTACTGAGTTTCCGTCACTAGTGAGGTAAAAAGCTTTATATAAATGAGCTTGTAGGTGATTAATTATTATTAATTTATGAATTAATAATTTTGACATCTTACGGATTGTTAGCTGGATATTTTTGACATGTTTTTATTGTATTTATAATTGTTTATTGCGTATTTTGAAGTTAATATTTGCACACCTTGCCGGTTGAATGCACAGATCACCTATTTAGTTTAAAATCATTAAGACTGTATTCTTGCAAATAAATGAATTTATTTATTTATTTATTTCACAAAAATCAATTAAGTAACGCCATCTAGAAATTCCAACAGGAGTTTATCGGAGTATAAACAGAAAATTATTAACAGTTTTATATTTACAAGCTATTTAATTGCGTATTCGTTAAAGGGGAAGAGATTAGATTAGATATATTTATCCTTACTAATAATATTATAAATACGAAATTAACTCTGTCTGTCTGTTTGTCCGTCTTTCACGCCTAAATTACTGAACCGATTTTGATGAAATTTGGTACAGAGATAGATTAGAGTCTGGGAAAGGACATAGGCTACATTTTATTCCACAGTTGGGCACGATACGGGCGGAGCCGCGGGAGGAAAGCTAGTTTAATAATAAAGCATACGTCAAATTGAATAGAGTAGTATTGTCATCTCATCTATAATCGTTTTACAAATGCTAACTTATATCCGTATTTGATATAGCTTTGAAGTTTCGCCTAGTTTCAACTTAAAAACCAGTCAAACAAATATACAACCACATTTCGTTATATTAGTACGAATAGTAAAGTTGTAGAGGAATGTTTTCCCTATTAGGCGGTCAAGGTCCTACATGATTGGTGGATAATATACGAGTTTTTCTTCGAAAAAATATTAGGTTACTTATGTTTATTAAGAAGAATAAGTTATAGGTTATTCAGAATTTCTGATATGATTATTACGGAAATTTTGCTGTTTTTTTTCTTGTCAGCTTATTTTTCGAGGAATTTATCAGGATTATTTGATTAGGTATGCGAAAGGTTTTTTTTACCAGCCCATATACGTACCCACCTCAGGGCACGGGCCTCCCTTCGGAACACGAAGGGGATTTAGGCCATAGTCCACCACACTGGCCCAATGCGGGTTGGTGGACCGCTCGTCTTTAGAAAATGAAATTTCTTGAACGGGCGGGTTTCATCACTATGTTTTCTTTCACCGCTGAGCAAGTGATAATTAGAAATCCGTACATAAATCCGAAAAGACGAATTTAGTGGTACAGGCCCGCAGCAGGATTTGAACCCGCAACCTTCCGATTACAAAGGTTACGAAAGGTTTGGGGTGCTAAGATTATGTCTTGTGTTTAGAGATTTATTTTGATAGTGCCTCTCTTGTCTTGGTATATCCTTTCGTACTAAAATTAATAATGCGAAAATTTGTGAAGACGGATGGATTTTTGTCATTTCTTTTTTGTATTTTTTTTTAGTAAACTAAATCTGACAACAATCAACTGAATATTTTCCCAACTTTTCCCCATAATTGTGACATTTGAATTTTATATCCTCGAAAAATATCCAAAAATGTTTCTGTGAAAAAAACAATTTTCCAAAAATGTTGTATGGAAAACAGTAATTTCATAAGGGACGTAATATTAGGGCATCAAGTCTGTGGATTCACATTAGACTGAATACTACCTTTCCACCCGGGACTTCGTCCCAGTTGGAATTTGGGAAAATTATATAGCCTGGTGTTTTAATACAGGTTGTCAGCTACCTCCATATAAAATTTTATCGAAATTGGTCGAGCCGTCTAAGCGTGAAAGAAGAACAATGATAAGGATTAAAAAAATATATACAGAGTGTAAGAGACAGGCTAACAAAAACAGAAACCCTGAACTCAGACCATCATCCTAGATGATGTTCCAGTGGAATTCACCCCAGGATTTTTTTAATGTTTTTTTAATATTTAATGCTTTAAAATAAAAATATTTATTCTAATACACTCCATTTTCCTATTAAAAAAAAACAACATTATAAAACACGAAAACCAGCTATGCACTTTTTTTAATATTTTAATAACGGCGCGCGCGGGGCGTAGTGCCAAAGCAGATAAATAATGAAAACTCCTTAACTTTACGTTTCGGGGAAAAACTAATTATATGTGGTCGATCGAAGTTATGGATTCCAAAATTTAAGTATTTGCTAAGCTGTCCTTTACACCCTGCTTATATACTTTTTTATTATTGCATCAGTATGGGGAGTGATACCATTGCCTGAAATTGCCCATAGACTTTTATGGCAGCCATCAGGGAATACATTCGTAGACGCGGATGGGCTACGTGATTCTCCATGATTTGGAACACATTAGGGCACAGGTGAAGAAATGTACTGGGAAATACGAAAAATCTCTCGGAAGCTCATTTTACCCAATATCGTGGCGCAAAGGAGGGTAATGTGTTTAATTGTTTATAAGCCTATGTATGTATGGGTTTGTACCTTTTTGGCACTATTTAGACCAAACCGATTTAGATTTAAAATGACACGTCGTTTGATTCGTCAGACGGCGTAAATTTCATTAAAGTTTTTGTGTTGAATACTTTAAGATCTTTCAGATTAGGTTTATTATTTTGACTTGTTTTTTAGAAAATGAGACTAGTGATTTGAGAAAATTGTGAAATTGATAAAAATGTAAGAGAAAATGGCAGAATTCAAAAAAAAGTAAAAATATACATGGGTGTGTTTATACGTCTAATAGGTCAATTACTTAATTTGGTTTTTAAATTTCAACCAAAGTTAGGTACTTACTTTATATGATACTGTAATGTACTATTACTTACTGTAATAAAATGAATGAAGAAGAATTTTTTTACTGTAAGTAGGTATATTTATTATTAAGTGCCAAGGCTTATAGTATGCCAATTTTAAATATTATAACTACCCTCGGTCCACTAGACTCCTAGGCACCTTGTGTTATAGATATTTTTTTTTTCATTTCATTTATTTTTTCTTTAAAGAGAAGAAAAGAAGTAATTATTTGCCTACTGTCATTGTTATTTTTTTTGGTTGTTTTTAATAAACAAGAGGTGCAGAGTTAAGTTAGGCTGGATATTTACCGGCAGCGTAATTACGAGTATAATGTGTGAATATAAAATTAATGCAATGCAGTGAGTGTTTGATTATTTTCTTAAAGTTCCAACATAAAGAACTTATCTGAATAAATTATTATAATAATTACAACTAAGTATACATGTACAAATAACCCAACTTTTCACGGTTGCAATTTTAGAAAATTTCTACCTTCAAACCCAATACAATAAAGAAAATGATTAATATTTATTTGATCAAAGTCTCATTTAAAGCTTTCAGAGTCCGTGTTAGAAGGTATCGCTCTATCTTAGACTACATATAACTTAAAGTACTTAGTTATCATTAGCTTGTCAAAGAAGAAAAAAAAAATGTATACTTATATGAGACAGTGCCAAAAGAACAAAATTGTAAGCTGAGATATTGTTCGTGTCAAGACACAGTCTGAATACAACTAAACTGTAAGTACACACGACATATCAGACCACACTTTATAACAAAAATGGAATCAAAATATAAATTGCTAATAATTTTCCAACCAATCAAACAAAAATCCTATAATAATCCTAACAATCCAATCAATGTACAATTAAATTCCTAAATGGGATTCTGCCGCCCCAACGCTTTTGTTGTTCGTGAATTCCAAAATTATTGTGATGAATTCCTATCATGCCAACCTTATTATGTGTCGGATAATAATGGTCCCTCCATGCTGGACTGGGAGTGAAAGAAAAACTTTGAATGTGCCAGCTACCTACTCTTCCCAGGTATACAGTAAAATTATTTATGTGGGATGCGAGGGTTTTGCTGTATAATGGGCGAAAGACTGACCACCTCTCACCATTATGCAACTTGTTCCATCTGATAACCCTCACAATTTGTGTCAAACATGGCATCAATTAGTTCGCTAGAACCACTGATGCTCTGCCTACCCCGTTAGAGATTATAGGCGTTAGCGTATGTATGTATAATAAAGGTCTGACCGCATTATTCGACACTCATTCCGTAAGTTGTCATTTTGACGCTACAATAGAGCCCCGATTCTGTAATTTCAGTTGTGTGTCGATGAAATGGTCGCCATTTTATCCGTTCAGGTGGCGAAATTGAGAACTATCCAAATTTCATACATCTAATGACGGCTGTTTTGAATGTTGGTGCCACCAGCAACTGAATTTTCAGTTGCCAGGTAGTTTGCAACTTTACGTTCGGTTGGTGGTGGCGCTGCTAGTCGGGGTGGTTGTCAGCAAGTATATAAAAATTAAATAGTTCTTAATTTCGCCACCTGAATGGATAAAATGGCGACCTTTCTATCGACACACGACTTAGTTACAGAATCAGCTGTTTTGTAATTAACGATCGACACTCAACCGATACTTGTCACTGTCATCCGTATCGCATAAGAGAGAGATGTCTTGACATTCGATGCTCGTAGATTAACAGAGTAGATGCAAACACGACGCTGAAGATTATTAACGATTTGATACTGACGCAGAGTGTTGCATGGAAATGTCGCTTACATGAATTGAATTGAATCTGAATCTGATTTATTTGGATAAAATATGACTAGGTTATATTGCTGACATCTATTGACACTAATAAATAAAAATCTATGTGTGCAGTCCGGTGTATTGCGCGAACACAGCATCTTCTTGCAGTTTTCCTGATACTTACGTTCGAACGTTTTTTGAATTGAATAGACCGGACACTTAATAAAATAAAATAGTACTTACATTGTTATTTTATGGGTGAAAGAAACTTATATAAGTCCCGAGACGGAGCTAATAGTTCAAGGGTCTAAATAAGTATTTCACCCGAGGTAAACACTGTGTTTTCATTACGAATACAAAGAAAGTAAAAATACCTAAAAACATGAATTAGTTGAACTCATTGCTGCTATGCGAAAGTTACAAAACTCTACAAGTCGAAAAAACAAAGGAAGATCGGAATGCCACTTTCCCGCCTATTACGTTATTTTTTGTGTGGCTGGCCAGCTATTCAGCCATTATTTTTCATTTTCATCATTGAAAAAATGGTAATTATGTATTTTACCAAAATCTATGTTATTTTAAAGAAATAGCTAAAAGTAAATTATTATAAAGTCATTAAAAAGTATTCTTTCGTGAATACTTAACTTTGTTATTTCAATTTTACATCACGCTGTAAAAGATTGGCTGTATAGGAAGTCGGAACATGTTTTTTTAATACTTAATTTGACAGCTGTCAGTTGAAAGCGATTCTCCCTAGGCTTGAAAAGTATTACTTTCAAGCCGCTCCGTAGGCAACTTCAGACCTACTTGCTGTGTATGAGTAATGAAAAATGTGTTTAACATGTGTGTTAATAATTGTGGTCACGCTCTTGATTTTACGTATCATTTTATATAAAATTTGGATATGAAAGACCAATTTGCACATGAGTAGATATGTCTAATAATATATTTGTAGTTATTTAATAATCATAAATTATAATATTTATGATTATTAAATGTTAAAAAAATAATTGTGGTCAAGAGCGAAGCAAACCCAATATTTGTTGAAACTTAACTTTTATTTAAATTCAAATCGTTTATTTCGGAAATCATTATAACATTCCACATAGTGTAAGCAGATATGTTTAATAATATC
Organism: Aproaerema taeniolella; assembly: GCA_949987775.1. NCBI lineage: Eukaryota > Metazoa > Arthropoda > Insecta > Lepidoptera > Gelechiidae > Aproaerema > Aproaerema taeniolella. The sequence continues at coordinate 4,372,725 of OX465267.1, read as the reverse complement.
TTAGTAGTTATTTAATAATCATAAATTATAATATTTATGATTATTATATATCTACTAATAATATGTAGAATGTTATACAAGGTGTTTCAAAAAAACCCAAAAAAAAGATAATTCAAAATTAATTAAAATTTAGCTTATTTCGCAGCTCTTTTACAAATAAGACAAGTATGTCATATTAATTACATGAAACTTTCATTTTGAAAGATGTCAAACAGTGCAAATGATAACTAGAGTTGCGACTACGTATTTTACTTTTAAAGTTAAATTTTAGAATTTCTTTTTTTGTTTTTTTTTGAAACACGTAATGATTTCCGAAATAAACGATTTGAGTTTGAATAAAAGTTAAGTTTCAACAAATATTAGGTTTGCTTCGCTCTTGACCACAATTATTTTTTTAACATTTAATAATCATAAATATTATAATTTATGATTATTAAATAACTACAAATATATTATTAGACATATCTACTCATGTGCAAATTGGTCTTTCATATCCAAATTTTATATAAAATGATACGTAAAATCAAATTTCAAATAAATTTTATATTAAGACAATCAAATTATATTGCATATCGAATTAAATAGATACTTGTAATATAATATTTTTACTTTAGAAAAACTTTTATTTATTTTCATATTTGTTTCATTCTCATCCCATTGGAATACCTCATATCACAAAAGTTAATTTACGTACAGCAAAAAGGTAACTTTTTGCCGAGTAACTCACGTCTCTTGATAAGGGTGCGCAAAAAACTTTATCTTGTTCTGAGTTGGCAGACTCTAGGGACAATTCAAGATGGCCGCAGACGAATTCGAGTAGTTTTTGTTTCAGGAAAAGGCTTATGTTAGACTGGATATTCGTTATTAAAGAAATCCTTAGACGCGATAGTATATACGACGGCGTGGGGTGCTCAAAATACAGGAGACATATTTAAGTAGCTCAAAGCCTCTTTCAGCCTTTTTTTTGTATTTTGTTATGAGAAAGATTAACTCTTGACCTCAATCTTGACCGAAGTCATAAATCAGGTCGACGATATAGCGAGTTAACAAAGCCTTTTAAGACACTAGTATTCCTACGCGCCGAAGGAGCACAGCAAGCAGCTTGGCGTCGAATTTCGGTAGGAGGATAGTCGCAAACCATACGGCCGTTTTACTACCACTCTGCAAAAAGAGTGTGCTAATGTAATCTGACCAAAGTTCATATCTTCACTAATTCTTTACCGCAAAAATGCAACCGCTCACTACCTTCCAGGTCCAGGCAGAATAATACCGCTGCTGTGTTAACTCATAGCAGCATTATGCTGAGCCAGCGCCTTATTAATTGACACAGTAATAGCCAACAATTTTTGATTTTATTTTTACTTTTTTTCATGTTTTTATTAAAGTGTGTTTATCTGTCAGTTCTGTTTTATATTGCGTCGGTTCAATACAGTGTATTATTCTATATTTCACGGGTATTTGTGTTAGCCTATAATGTATGTTCCGAGGTACTCATGACACAAGGGGAATCTCCTTGTGGGCCTTTGATTAGGCCTTTTTATGATTCGAAAACGTCACGGCAAAATTGTATTACCATTGCCTCCTACGTACTAGGTATTTTTAGAAGTTAAGAACATTAAGGGGCAATGATAATTCAAATTTTGTCATGCCGTGCCGTGTCGTTCAAATTATAAAAAGGCCCATTGCGTAACGTTCATTGTTGTTTCTTTACGTTAGAAAAGTCTATCAAACAATGAATGCTCCTTGATTTTCAGGATTTTTTCAGGAAGGCTATTTTATAGGAAACGACAGCGTAACTTGTATGACGTAGAGCCTTGCCTGCCAGAGCGTATTTAATTTCCCAAGGGTTGAAAATTATACTCGAAGCCTGAGTTCTAGGTAATAACTAGACTTGCCAATATGATGTGCGGGTATCTTTTCCTCTTATAACTAGAAAATTTTATATAGCATGAATTAAAAAAAATTACCAACTATTATACATCCCCACCGAGGGGCTGGTGATGGGCCTCCCTTCGAAACACTGACTTTAATTATTTTTTTCTCAGCCCATATACGTCCCCACCGAGGTGCACGAGCCTCCATAGTCCACCAAGCTGGCCTAATACGGGTTGGTAGACCTCTCGTCTTTCGAAAATAAATTTTCTTGGACGGGCGGGTTTCATCACGATGTTTTCCTTCACCGTTGAGCAAGTGATAATTAGAAATCCGTACATGAATCCGGAAAGACGAATTTAGTGGTACAGGCCCGCACCAGGATTTGAACCCACGTCCTTCGGATTTCAAGTCTGGCTCATTACCAACTGGGCTATCACCGCTATAGTTAGCAAAAATTCAGAATATGAATGAGCCTACTAAACTGAACAACTTTCCCCAAGGAACATAATGTCCCATTTTTCCCAGGTTGAAATATTTAAAAAAATTGTCGACTATCTCTACAACTTGAACGACCAATTGATTGCCTGGGTACGAGGAGTTGATTAAGGAATCTAAGATGTTCGTTTCAGGGGGAGAATCACCTCCTATAGCTTTGCAAAGTAGTTTGAAGTCTCCCCATTTATTAAAATCAGCACATAGCTGTGACGTCAACTTTTTGTATTTTATCTCTCTCTCTGATTTAGGGTGGATTGCACCACAGAAGCAGTTATAGTAAAAGTTTGTGTCAAATTTAACACTAACAGTAACTCTGACTTTAACAGTTACAGCAAAATGCGTTGCACCAGCGAATTCGTTAGCTTTGTTAAAGTTAAAGGGGTTGCAAGTCAAATGAAGCCTGATTTACCCAAAATTCGATGCGGGTGACATTTTTAAATGGCAATACTAAACATAATCGTAAAAACCATAGACATAGTGTCACTCATAGACACAGAAATAAATTGTTAAATACCTCATGTCACTTCATTTCATTGATGTCAGCTTTGGTGAACATTTTTTCTGTATTGTAAAAAGTTTTGGATTATTATTTCATTATAATTTAAGTTTGCGTGATGGGCGCTAAAAGTAAGCGCAAAAAAAAGATGAATTGTATATCCAGAGAGCGGCGATTCGGACTCCGATCAACCTCCATCTTACCGCCTTACTCAGAAAAGGGGTTTTTAAATATTTAAATTAAATCTATTTCGTTTTGCAAGATCTATATCTAAAATAGTTTCAACTTGCTCTCCGTTTCTTATTCAGAGCAATTAATATCAGTCATGTATGTATGTATTTATTCTTTATTGTACAATGATAATAGGTACGTTTACAGTAATAGGAAGTTTATAAAGGTGGACTTATCCCACGTGGAGATTTCTTCCAGTCAACCTATTAAGAGTACTTAACAGAACAAAGAACTACTCGGCGTTATGACAAATTCAGTAGAGTAAAACAAAAATATATTATTGGTGGCATAGTTTAGGCCTTCCAATTGTTTTATTTCAACTCTTTATTTTATCATAGTTTTTCGGTTTGTAAGAAAACGTTTACTGCTGCTTTGTTTACATAATTTTTAATACGAAAAAAAACGAAATATAGGTAAGTATACTTTTCTTTTTCTATTTACACTGACAAGATCATCAGTTTCGTCTTCAGAACTGGTTTCCACGAGTATTTCTTGGAGCAGGGACATGATGTTTTGAGGTTATATTCAACGCGTTTGTCAATTTGACGGATAACTTAACTCTAACTATAACACTAACCAGCGAAAAGTGAGCAGTTACGGTTATGGTTAATGTTATGACGTTATTTAACAAATTGTCAACTGGTGCAACTCATTTTTGGCCTAACCGATACTTTAACTGAAATTTTGGCGTTTGTTATTGTTAAAGTAAGATGGTACAACCCACCCTTAGAGTTTTTATACAATGCCCTGGTATAAATAGAAAGATACGTTTATATCTTTCCATTAATACGAGGCTATTATAAGATACAGAAGCTTTAATTTAAAAAAAACATCTACCCTCAAGCGTACCTCAAACGAGAGAAATGAAAAAGAAAATGATAAAGCAAAAAAAAATTGTACTGTAACAGGTTCGGATGAAGTGTTCCGTGAAAGTTACGTACAAAATGTCCACTTACCCTTCGAATGGGTCAAGAAGCCCCTAGTGTGACATATGGAGGGACAATATGTGCCAAATAAAGTAAAGCAAAAAAGAAATACCACCTAACAGGGCCCCGATTCTGTAACTTCAGTTGTGTGTCGATGGAATGGTTGCCATTTTATCCGTTCAGGTGGCGAGAATTGAGAACTATCCAAAGTTCATACACTTATGACGGCTGCTTTGACTGGTGGCGCCACCAACAACTGAATTTTTAATTACAAGGTAGTTTGCAACTTAACGTTCGATTGGCGGTGGCGCTGCTGATCAGGGTGATTGTCAGCAAGTATATGAAAATTAAATAGTTCTCAATTTCGACAGCTTCAGATAATAATAGCCTCCATTCCTTCGACACACAACTGAAGTTACAGGATCGGGGCCCTGGGCAGTTATTCTGATAAACAATTGCATTTCAATGGCAGTGGAATAAAGACGGTGACAATTTTTAACACCCAACAAAAAAGAGAGTTGGTATTAGTTTGACGTGTAAATCGCAGTTGTCTATGTGTGTATCTGTTGCAACGTAGCTCCTAAATGCGGTGGGGTGATCGGTTGAGAATAACACCACCCCATTTCTTTCCGTGGGTGTCGAAAGAGGTGACTAAGGAAACACAAATGAGACCTGCCTCCTAGTAATCTACCCCAGGCAACGACACCTCAATTTGTTCTGAATCTGAGGTGTCGTCCTATGGTCTCATGCGGTGTGGTAGGCTCTGTAAAGGGCCGTCTGGTTCGCGACCACACTCCTACCGAAGTCCGACGCCAAATAGCTTGCTGTGTTCCAACGGTGCGTAGGAATACCAGTGCCTTAATAGGCATTTTCTGGGTTAACTCGCACCATCGTCGACCTCAACTATGACCTTGGTCAAGATTGAGGTCAAGAGTTAACCCATCATATAATGAAAAAAACAACGGGTTGCGCTCCGGGAGTGCCGGCAGAAGTGAAAACTTGAGCATATATTACTTCCTCGAAGTCTAAGAAGTTTTCACTTCACCCTCGGTCTTACGAATTTTCAATCAGGGTCACGTGACCCTGACGCGAGTTTAATATTTTTTGCCCATCTAAAAAAGTGCACAACGCCGCTAAAGAAGTTTTTACTTCAAAAAACCGATTTCGATGCGGTTTTTTTGTTTAAAAGCCGACGTAACAGATATGGTTTTTAGTTACATTATTTTAAAATTAGTTCAGTCGTTTAAATAGGGTTATACGTTGAGGTGACAAAATTGAGAAACACTCTTTTTTTGTGGGGTTTAAAAAGGTTAACCGTCTTCATTCCACTGTCTTTGAAACGACATTGATTAGCGGAATAGCCACCCTGAATGGCTCGGCATTAAAAGGATGCGAATAGAGGAGCGTTTACTGCAAAAACAGAAAAAATAGATGCTAAGCTAAGCGATTTTTAGATCATTCGTCCGGCGTTTGAAACGAAATTTTAGATAGATTGAAACTTTATTCAATTTACATAAAACAGCACAACACAGTAATAGACAAACAACAAACATACAAGTAAATATAAAAAGAAACAGAAACATAATTCAATAAACTATTTTACACCGTGTTATCTTATCATGCTAATCAAATTGGCGCTGACTCAGCATACTCTGTCAGTACCAGTTTGTTCAGCGTTCGACACGCTATCGAGGCAGTTAACAAATGAATAAATAGAATAAAAATAATTTCATATTATATGCGAATGTCAATAACATTTTTTCAAGGTTTTTTGTTCATGCCGAATTCTTCAGTTAGGGCTGAATTGTGGTCCGAGCGTGCGTTTTTGGGTAATAACCCCAAACTATTCAGTCAGCTGTTCTTCTTCTTATCCTGTAGGTAAAGTCAAGTGTGTGGCGAACTTGGTTATCCCTTGTGTCAGAGTTTCAAACCGCACAATGTCCTCAGACTTGGTTTTACCGACTGTAGTCAATCGACAACAGCAAGGACTGTCACTTTAACGTACCCCCGAAGCACGGAACTATTAAGCATTCTATGCTCTCTTATGGGTAAAATTACTATAGCTAGACAATTTGAACGTAAAGATGTTTATGTCTGTGGTGTAATCGAGGGTGTAGTGTTGTTCATTTGTTTTTTCGACAGTTTCAAGATATTGGTCGAGACTTTTCAAAGCATATAATCTCGTTACCACTCCTAATTAATTGAGGTAAGTAACAATATTGTACAATCTCTTACTAATTATATAAAACAATTTTTTCAACACATTTGCTCATAAAGTGGGTCTTATGTCATTGTTTTAAGGTTCATAATGATATGTATTACCCAGCCCGTGAGTAATAAAAATAAAGCACTAGTACGTAATGGTTTTTTTTTCTTAATTTCAGCAGAGAGATCAGATATTATTTTATATTTAAAATTAAGTGTAAATATTAAACTATTTATAAATAAAAATAAATAAAATATAATTCCAACTAAATCATTTAAATGTAACAGAAAATTATCAATTATTTATGCTAAAACGTGAAAATATATAGTTAAGTATTTTTTTTATTATTTGGCTGTATGGCATACTTGTCAATGTGAATCTCATTTTGCGAGCGAAAAAAGAAAATAATAATCGCGCCTCTTTTCAGATGTTTTCACTTGGTTTTCACAAACGGTATTTGTATTCATCAGATTGTTGTTATTGTCAGAAATACAACACAAAAAATGCCTTCTTCAAGTGCAGAACAGGAAACCTACGTGGGTACACCGCCAGAAATACTTTCAGAGGCGCAACATGCAAGTGATAGCTTGTTGCCGTCAATATCAAAGGAAAGTTTTAATTTCTTTCTTTCCTCGCAAATGTGTTGAAAAACGTCGTATGACACGCGTGCGCATTGGATATTACATTCTCGGCTCCGTTGAGCCCTCGCCTTCGGCTCGGGCTCTAAACTCGCCTCTAATGTAATATCCAACTTAGCACACTTGTAGCATAATGTACTATTATATATCAGGTTTGTTCGATGTGTTAAAAAAAACAACGGATGGCACTTCGGGAGTGCCGGCAGAAGTGAAATATTACTTCCTTGCGGTCTACTCTCCCTCCGTCTTACGAATTTTGATCAGGTCACGTGTCCTAACGCGAATTTAACATTTTTTACCCATCTCAAAAAGTTCACAACAAAGAAGTTTTCACTCTCCCTTTGTTTTATGAATTTTCGATCATGGTCACGTGTTCTGACGCGAGTTTAACATTTTTTACCCATACTTCAAAGAGCACAACGCCGCCAAAGAAGTTTTCACTTAAAAGAAAGACTAAAATTTAAAATTATTTATTTCTAAAAAACGAACAAAATTACATAGGAAGGGAAAAAAACATAATTTTCATTTTCATGATTTTTGATTTTTTGTACTTGTCTCCGTCCCAAATATTTTTCAAAACATTGAAAAATTGAGGAAAAATCTCCCACGGGCACGAAGTCCCGGGCGAAAAATTAGTATTAAAATAAAACAGATAGTTGTAGGACTGTAGGATGCTTCTTATTTGTTTTAAGATATCTCTAACTAGGGTTAGTAACCTCGTGAAAGTCTGGATACAGTCTTAACGACGTTTGTTCTTAAACTCCTAGAAACGTGACTACGACTAATGAGTCTACACAAAATCTACACAATTAAAGGGCTGCCGCACTATCCCGCTGTCAATTTTCCCTTATGATTGCACACAATATTTTTTGGCAAAAGAATGTGTGCAATTTAATATTGTATCCATGAAACATGCTGTATAATATTTTAAATACTTCCAAAAGCTTAGTGATAATATTTCCTCACCTGTGAAATTGATTTTTTCCATACAACATTTTTGAAAAACTGATTTTTTCAGACAAACATTTTTGAATGTTTTTGGGCAAGTGAAATCCAAAAAAAAGAAAAATATGAAGAAATGTTGGGACAGTATTTAACTAAGTAACCGCACTTGGTTTACTGAAAATTCCAATTGAAAAAAAGATTGAGCGAAAATTCAGCATTGAAACGAATGTCCAGTCAAATTAGCTGTATTTGATCCTGTTCATCAGTTAAAAACTTAAATCAAAATGTAATCGTGTAATAAAATTTTCGATATTATAACATAGCAAAGCAAATACATAAAATGGTGGAATCTACTTATAACAAGTAATTATTTTCAAGTTAGAGAGCAATAGTTATTTACCTACTTTGGCGCTATAGAAGGGCAGAGTTAGGTTTTGCGTCAAGGAAATTGTAACCAGCAATTAAAAATGACTTTTCTATAGATCTTTGTTACAAACACTTTTTACCGCCAGACGCGTAGTTTACCGGTAAATGGCAAAAAACCTGTTTTGACAGTTTTGGAAATTTTTTTAGACAGTCGCGCTGCAACTCTTAAGTTGTAAAAATTGAATATGTTTATACTAACGCAAATATCTATAGAAAAAACATTTTTTATTGCTGGTTTAATTTCCCAGATTTTAGCACTGTGATCGGCTAATTCTGCCCGACTACTATGCAATGTGCCGCGAAACCGCGTCCACGGTTTCCTAAGCATCACTTCTGCCATAATGCGATGCCCTGACGGACGCAACTCAGGTTACCACACGCGTGCACTCTGAGCTGTTGTGATAAGAGCGGTTTTATTATACAATGAAAATGGAGTAACCTGGTGCGCTGGCCTCTGTATACTGCAGATTTTCGTGTTTTTCGCTGTTATTATTATTTTTCATTATGAAACTGATTGTATTTGAATAGAAAAAATATTTTAAAGCAGAAAATATTTAAAAACGCGAAAAAAAAAATCTGAGGACAATTTCACTGGAAAGTCAATCGGAAAGATGGTGTGAATTCAGCGTTTAGTTTTTGCTAAGCTGTTCCTTACACCCTGTATTACCGAGTTACCTACTGAGTAATATTACCTCAATAATTCGATACGAATGACCCCATAGATAAAAGATTCCACAAACAATGACAAAATCGTTATTACCCCCATTGAGCGTGACCTCTTCTTTGTTCGTGAACCCTATTCGATTCCTAATATCTATTCTAACCACTTTTCTATCTGATCCCAAGTAATCGAAATGATTTTTTGCCTCAAGATTATCTGTCACCCCTGCCATGATTAATGCTACTCGCTTGTGATAATTCCTTCCTAATATATCACCGGAGGTTGGAATAAGGCTTTCGTGGTTTTTGTCAACGGCTAAGGCTGTGTTTAAATTGCGGCTTTGCTATCGCATAATACCTAACTGCATTTGTCATTCTTCACGAAAATTGTTAAAAATAGGCTTAGACCATACACACTATAGACGGAGCGAGGAGCGTGCCCCTTTTAGACGAGTTCATTAGTACTACAGCTTACTTTTACTTAGTACTATTTCTATAAAAAATATTTATATAAAAAAGATCTAAAATTTAGCATGGAAGTTTACCACTAATACCATCTGACTAATACATCTGAGCATTGGATGTCAATCAATTCTTTGAATAAATTAATTTAAAAATAATCGTGACTGCGTAATAAAAACTGAGAAGAAAAAAACAAGTAAGTCCAGTAGTCGAGACTTTTGTTATTGTATATTATTGAATAAAATAACGATTTTAACAATCGGGACCCATTATTAGGAAGCCGGATTTTTGATGGGTTAACTTGCTCTATAGTCGACCTCATGTGACCTTGGTCAAGATTGGGGTCCAGAGTTAACCACTCTCATAATAATAATAAAAAATATATATGTTTTCTTTAGAGGTTGCTAAGTAAAAATAACAACGGGTTGCACTCCGGGAGTGCCGGCAGAAGTGGAAAATTGAACATATATTACTTCCTTGCGGTCTAAGAAGTTTTTACTTCACCCTCCGTCTTACGAATTTTCGATCAGGGTCTCGTGACCCTGACGCGAGTTAAACATTTTTTACCCATCCAAATAGTGCACAACGCCTCTAAAAAAGTTTTCACTTCAAAAATAAGAAATTTTTAGGGTTCCGTAGTAATCTACGAACCCTTATAGTTTCGCCATGTCCGTCTGTCCGTCTGTCCGTCTGTCCGCGGGTTTTCTAAGAAACCCTTGGTACTACAGAGCTGAAATTTAGCGTGGTTATACATATTAATCACGCCGACAGAACTGTAGAGTAAAACCTTAGAAAAAAAATTTTTTTCGGGTGTCTCCCATAGACGTGAAAGGGCGATGAATTTTTTTTTTCTCGCCGATATCATCGAGTGGGGTGTCATAGAATAGCTTTTTAAAAGATAGAAGGGGTTTCCTAAGAACGTTTTTCGATTTAGCACTCCGTTTGCGAATCATACATTTTTAAAGTGAAAATTTTTGTCAAACACAAGTGTCCCCCCCCTCTACCAGCTAAACGGTTGTTTCTAAAAATTTGGAAAAATTCACAGAGGTAGAATATACATCAAATTTAAAAGGAAAACTATAAAACATAAGTTGGCCCTTCAAGTTTGCGAGTGATGGTAGACCAAGTGCCAAACATTGTTGGGATTAATAAGAATATATTTACTAATATTAGATCCTTGGTACTACAGAGCTGCAATTTGGCATGTTCATACATATTAATTGCGCCGACAAATAGAAAAAAAAATTTTTGTAAAAAAAAAACTTTTTGGGAAACATCCCATACATGTGAAACGGCGAAGGATTTTTTTTTCTCGCCGATATCATCGAGTGGGATGTCATAGGATAGTTTTTTAAAAGATAGAAGGGGTTTACTACGAACGTTTTTCGATTCAGCAGTCAGTTTGCGAAAAATTAATTTTTAAAATGAAAAAAAATGTTAAATATTTCACGAACATTTAGCATTTACGACGAAGTTCAGCCTAATCCAAAACAACTGCCATACAAAGTTCCACGCTAAAAGTGAGGCAAGGTCGAAAGCCAAGCTGTAACATATTGACATTTCATGTGTCGTTATAGGTTTTTGGGGGTGTTAATTACGAAAATGACATCAAAATTATACACAATCGCCACGCGACCTGCTCTTTAGCACCAGCTTGAAATTATACCTAACAATACTTTTGTTGCTAAAAAAATTAAAAAAAAAAAAAAAATTCGCCATTCAAAATTCGCAATACATCCATTCTGTTGTATTTGGCCCAAAACCAAAGTTAGTGTCCCCCCCCCTCTACCAGCTAAACGGTTGTTTCTAAAAATGTGAAAAAATTATCGTTGGTAGAATATATAACAAAATTAAAAGAAAAACTATCACACATAAGTTGGCCTTTCAAGTTTGCGAGTGATAGTCGACCAAGTGCCAAAAGTTTTTGGAATTAATAAGAATATGTTTACAAGGTTCAATACTAAAAGTGAGAAGCCAAGCTGTAACATATTGACATTTTAGGTGTCGTTTAATAGGTTTTTGGTGGTGTTAATTACGAAAATGACATCAAAAGTATTTTATCAGCAGGTCTATATTATTTCTAATAATATTGTCGCAAAAAAAATAAAAAAATTTTCGCTCGCTACGCTCGCGAATTTTATAATTTCATTAGGTTGTATTTACACCAAAACTAAAGTTATTTCTGAAACTACAAACTCTTTAATACATTTGTTTTTTATACTATACTATTTGGAGATTTTAACATCGACTATGACTAGTGATGAACGATACTCAGTCTTTTGAGGCTTTTAATAAAGACTCGCCTTATTTTTGACGCCTCACGACTGATTCAGTCTTTTAGTTCCCAACTTTTAGTCATAAGACTAGCTTTTTAGTTGAAGTCTTTTAACGTAAAAAACTGAGCTGTTACTTAAACAGCTTAAAGGACTTAAAAGACTGGCGACTCATTATCTGGGAAGTCGACAGTCGTAAGGTATGTGTTGATAGAATGTAAATATCTAATTTTATCTCCTTGTCAGATGTTATCAAAATGTATTTAGCGGTTTAGGCGTGAATTATTCCTTTTGGTTGATAGGTTACAAAAGAAATATTGAATATCACACACAAACTGCGGTGCGATCCCTTTTACATAAAAGGACTTGAGTCGTTTAAGTCTTTTAAAATTAGCTGGAGTTGGTTAAGTCTTTTAGTATTTTGAAAACAACTCGAGTCGTTTCAGTTTTTAATCTTTTAATAAACTACTAAGTCTTATTAATAAAAACTCGAACTTTCAGTCTTAATTTTACAGTCAAGTCCTGTAAGATGGAGGCGAGTCTTTTTAGTAAGCCTTAAAAGACAGTCTCTTTCATCTCTAACTATGACCGTAACGATAGTACACCCGTTTTAAACGAATACGTAATGTAAACAATTTTTATACAACCATTTGCATCCACGCGACGCGAGGTGGTTATTAAACAGATGATTTTTTTTTTCATTTTCCTTGTGGCGCTAGAATCTATATTTCTCCTTTAGTTACCTTCTTTCTTTGTGACCTCGTTTTTATTAGACAATATTAGCAATTCAACCGTCCATATGCTCGTAGAATTAAGAAGCCAGCTGCATATTTGAACCATAGTGCTACGGAACCCTACAATGCGCGTGTCCCGACACGCTCTTGGCCGGTTTTTTACTTCCAAAAAATGATGTTAAGATGGCACTCAGGAGCCTGAATTTCGTCTCGGTTTCCCAGGCACTTTACTTTATGGAAATAAAATTAAAATGTTGAAAAATAAGAAATTGATCCAATATTTGAACAGAAACGGAACAGTTCAACATTCATTTGTAAATACTTGTTAAGGCCAAGGATTTAACTTAAGATAAGCTGAACAAAACCAAATTTATGTTAAGTATCTGTACAAATATTTTGAACGTTCATCTCCTGTTTTATTATTTTGTGTTAACTTTGGCTTTACAGGAATAATTTCTGTTAGTTTTAACAGAATCGACGCGAAAATTTTAAAGATTAAACGATAACGCAATGAAAAAAGGCTATATTATAATCTAAAAATAATGGACACTCTATTTGATGGAATTAGGGAGTTAAAAAAGGCATTTAAAAAAAAATTCATCACGATGTTGTCATTTACCGCTGAGCAAGTGATAAATTGATCCGAAAATACGAATTTTTTGGTACTGGCCTGAACCAGGATTTGAACTAACAACCTATTCTAAATTAAAAATGAATAAAAGAAAAACAAAAGTGTCACAAAGTGTCACATCTGCACCGCACCCTTAGTCTTCTCACGCTTCATATCCGTAGTTTCGGAGGATTATATCCTCATATTTCAATCGGGGACACAAAACGAGGCCATTTATTTTTTTGTAAGCCCTATGAGATTTGTGAACTTGGGAATAGTGGAAGTTAGAACTATGGTAGAGATTTTTAAGAAAAAACAATCCACTCTTACTATCTAACTAGTAGAGGATAGCTAAAACTTTGTTCCCATGAAAATTCTTAAAATCTTGTGTTATTTCCATGGGTGACTTTAAATTAGGTAAAAAAATTATGATTGCAATCGGCCCAGTAAACTAAATATTGAAGTGAAAACTTCTTCAGCGGCGTTGTGCACTATGAAGTATGGGTAAAAAATGTTATACTCGCGTCACTCGCGTCGCGTGACAGACACGTGACCCTGATCGAAAATCCGTAAGGCGGAGGGGTGTTTAATAAATATAGGAAATTAAAACTGTAAAAGTCAAGATGTTTTCATTAATGCATAACGTTAATGTTCAAGTTTTCACTTCTGCCGGCACACCCGGATTGCAACCCGTTGTTTTTTTTTAATTATTTCACATGTGTTGCTTTTGAGAAGTTGTTTATTTTCAAGGGTCGAATCACCAACTATTTGTAATGTAAACTCATTGTATTACCTACTTGTATCCCTGTTAATGGGCCCTTTTATAATTATTCGAAAACGGCACGGCAAATCCAAAAAAATCATTTTAATTTATAATTATAGAATCGTGGCAAAAATGGAACGTTTGTATGGAGAAAAATTTTCGTGGCAACAGGAAACCGTGGCAAAAGTGGAACAACCATTACCATTGCCTCCTATGTAATAGTAATACTAGAAACTGAGAACATAGTGGGCAATGGTAATTCAAATTTCGAAGTGCCGTGTCGTGCCATTAAAATTATTAAAAAAGCCCATTACCTTCAAGCACTTCCTACGAAGGCTCAGGTGTCCCGGGTACCCATACGGAGGCTTCCACGGAGCTTATTTACAAAAACATAACTCAACCGACCCTCGTATCCGGGGCTAAATGATCACAACGTCAGTAGTGACAGCTTCTAGCTAGAGTCCAGGCAATATACAAATAAAAAACTTATTACGTGTTATTTGTTGAATTTGAAATATAAGTCGAAATTACAAAAAACGCATCTTCATAATTAGTGCAATCGTAGTAGATTTTTTTGAGATTAATGCTCAATATCTTGAAAACAGTTTAAATAGAGCAATTAACGCGTTTTTTTGGCTCTTTCAGCCAGTATCCTTTTGATCTAATGCATACATTTTATGATTAAACCTCTGTGGTAAATTTACATCTAAATTAGAAAAAAGTGCATTCATGAAAAACAGTGCAATAATCAGATTTCATGTAACATATCTGCACTGTTTTGGATCTAAGAAAAAAATATGCCCTTTGTGATCGGTTTTGTAGTAATTAATGATGACATCACTACGTAGTTAAAAGAAAAAAATAGAGAACCACCTTTTTTGAAGTCAGTGAAAAGATAACTTTAGAAATAAAGTTCATTATAATAAAAATAATTGCTTTCAAAAGTATTGTCCACATAAGTTTCTTCATTCGATTAAGTCGGACGGTTTTGACGGGATCATGGAACGTTGCATAAAAAGCGGATTTATTGCAAAGAAGATAAAGTACAATCCTTTAAGAACACAATTTCACATTAATATTAGATTCTACCGTTTAAATATCCGAAATGTCTGAATATCTTACCCCTAGGACCCTAGTTCCAGAAAAATTGGTCAGATTTATTTTCATTTCGCCCAAATTTATTCTTTTTTTTGGATAGTCACCGTTGAATATTTATCGCCGCTGACCGACAGACCTTTTGGAGTTAGAACTTTTCATAAAATGAGCCTTATTTCAGAGATAAACTGGGCATTTATTTGGTACTAGCTTTGCGCCCGGGACTTCGTCCCTGTGAGAATTTGGGAAAATTATGTAGCTTATAAATTAATTCAGGGTATCAGCTACGTCTATACCAAATTTTATCAAAATTGGTTCAGCCGTTCGAGCGTGGAAAGTGTAACAAACATCCATACATAAAAAATTTCACGTTTATAATATTAGCAAGGAAGTTTACCACTAATACCATCTGACTAATACATCGAGCATTGGATGTCAATCAATTCTTTGAATAAATTAATTTAAAAAATAATCCTGACTGCGTAATAAAAACTGAGAAGAAAATACAAGTAAGTCCAGTAGTCGACACTTTTGTTATTGTATATTATTGAATAATCTCGATCTATTTAGTCATACTTATAATTATTTTAGAAATGCAGTAACACATATATTTTCTGATTCGTTACAATATAGTAGATTCTTGCACCGAGCGCAAAGTGAGTTATTAATGCACGAGTGTTATGTTGGTGCCCGAGCGCATGCGAGGGCACTAAATTAACACGAGTGCATTAATTACTCACTTTAGTAAGGTGCGTAATCTACTTTTCTTTCAACTACCGTTATAAAATATACCTATTCAAAAAATAACTCAAGTTAATGAAAACAAAGTTCAATCATCTCCTCGAACATTTACCTAAAACTTACAATTATTAAACCTGCAGTTATTAAAAGTGAAATTTGCACTACTTGGAGCATTTATTCTAGTATTTGTTTGGTTTATTTGTGAATAATGCTTTTACACGTCTTTTTTTCTCCACTGAATAAAATTTTCATATGCTTTTAAATATTTCTCCCGTGATTTTTGTGGCAGAAGGCAGAAGGTACTTTCTTGCAGTCTAAGAAGTTTTCATTTCACCCTCCGTCTTACGAATTTTCGATCAGGTCACGTGTCCTGACGCGATTTTAACATTTTTTAACCATACTTCAAAGTGCACAACGCCGCTAAAGCCGTTTTCACTTCAAAAAAATCCTCTAGTGCGACAGTCTGCTGATTGCTGAAATCCCTTTTTCATTCCAGTCCACCCTCGTGCATTCACGCTGAAACATCGTGATTGAATAGATCACGTAGCTTAGCAATCTAATACTGCATGTAACGTAAAAGACACGGATTCGATCTCGCATGGGAGACTGTTTTCTTAGGTTCCTTACCCAAAGGGTAAAAATGGGACCCTATTACTAAGACTCCGCTGTCCGTCCATCCCTCCGTCTATCACCAGGCTGCATCTCATGAACCGTGATAGTTCGACAGTTGCTGCTATTATAGGAAATACTGAAAAACACAATAAAATAAATATTTAAGGGGGCTCCCATACAAAAAACGTGATTTTTTTGCCGTTTTTATAGATAACTAGCTTTTTACCGCGGCTTCGCTCTAAACCCCACCCCTTAAGGAATGATTTTCGAAAAATTGCGAAACACGTGTCCGTTTATTTGCTTCAGGGTATATCCTGACGAATTTTCGAGACAAATGTCCAAAGAAATTGTTTTCTCCATACAAACTTTTAACCCCCATTTCACCCCCTTAGGGGTAGAACTTCAAAAAATTCTTTCTTAGTGCTTGCCTACGTCATAAAAGATATATTTTTGCTAAATTTCAGCTTTCTAAGTCTAAGGGTTTGGGCTGGGCGTTGATGAGTCAGTAAATCAGGACCTCCTATTTTATATTTTAGAAAGATGGTACGGAACCCTTCGTGCGCGAGTCCGACTCGCACTTGGCCAGTTTTTTTCTCTTATACACGTGAACGAAATCACGGATAGGAACGCTAGTCATTTTTATTCCCTCACAACCCGACTGTGATATTAATCGAGACCATATTTCGTATCTATCGTGTAGTTGTAGGAAAAAGATCAGCTTGGTCAACCTATTATTATACACTGGGCGTCAAAAATAAGTAGTACAGTTTTAAAATTGCGATTTCTCCCAAACTATAAAACTTAGACCTTTGAAACAAAAAAGGTTAAAAAGAAAATTTAATCTTATTTAATAAAAACTTCATGCATTATAAGAACTTATAATGCTTGACTTTAAAAAAAACGAATAAATAAAAACACTTTTTTTAAACTGTTGAAAGGTGTTGTCTTACTTAGGATTTTTGTGTTTGACACATTCGCTGCTGATAAAGCAATTGTAATTGAAAAGCATAGGTATCTTCAGAGAGTAAATTTGACTAATCATGCCTCTTTCACCAGAAGAATGTGCAAGAATCTTAGCTTTTCTCGAAGTGGGCATCAGTATGCGTCGTACTGCAAGGAGGGTGGGTGTAACTTTAAGAACGGTTCAGCGAGTAAAGCAAAGGTACGAAGAGACTGGAAACCATCTAAGGAGACGAGGTAATGGCAGACCCAGGTGCACAAGTACCCGAGAAGATCGCTTTATTGTTTCCACTGTGTTAAGAAATCGACACCTTAATGCAGTTGAGGTTCAGCAACAGATTCTTCGGACCCGAACAGACTACATCAGTGAGAGTACAGTGAGAAGAAGACTTGCTGAAGCTAACCTGAATGAATGAATGAATGAAATATTCTTTATTGCACACCAGGGACAGACAAAGTAAATGGACATGAATAATCAGGGAAGTATAATGTACAAAAAGGCGGCCTTATTGCTTAGGTAGCAATCTCTTCCAGGCAACCTTTAGGTTAGGATATTTTTCGAGAGGTAAAAAAGCAAAGCGGGTGGTGGCTAGAACTAAAATAAAAAAAACAAAAAAAATAAATAAAAAATAAATAAAAATACTTGCTAAACAGTAACATAAAACTAAGTATAAATAATAATACATCTAAATAACAAAAAAGAACATACATACATATAATATATAAATACCTATACATATAATACTGCTATATTATAAGGAGAGGTTAAAAATCATTGGAAAGAGGAGAAGCCTGAAGCCTCTAAGACCAGCAAATGGCCCCAAACTTGAGACAGAGCATCGCGTAGCAAGACTACGCTACGCCCGTCAACACGTACAATGGGGCGAAGAAGAATGGGCTAGAGTTTTATTCACAGATGAGTCTCGATTCTCTTTATACACTTCAGATGGACGGCGGAGAGTCTACAGACGACCCGGTGAGCGATACATTCAAGCTTGTATCTCGGAAAGAGTCCAATATGGCGGGGGCTCTGTACACGTATGGGCTGGTATCTCTTCAGAGAGTCGCACAGAGCTTGTGGTAATAGAAAATGGGACTTTGACTGGTGAAAGATATGCCTCGGAGATCCTCAACGAGTATGCAGGGCCATATTTAATAAATATGGGTGATGGAGCCATCCTAATGCATGATAACGCCCGGCCACACACTGCTCACCACGTACAAGAGTACATTCAGGAGGTTGGCATCAACTTGATGGCTTGGCCATCGAGAAGCCCAGATCTCAACCCGATTGAACACGCCTGGGATGAGCTTGGGAGGCTAGTCAGAAGGCGCAGTCCACCTCCTGCCACACTCAGGGCTCTAAAACATGCGCTGATAGAAGAATGGGAAAATATTCCCCAACACCGCCTCCGAAACTTAGTGTTCAGCATGCCAAACCGGATCCAAGCTGTAATTAGAGCCCGAGGCGGCAACACAAGTTATTAAATTGTGAAAAAGTTCCAAAACGTGAAAATTAAGTGGTTGACATATCGTTAAAAATTGATACTTTTTAGTATTTATCTTAATTTTAAGTTTGAAACTTTATTCATGCCAAATAAAATATAACTTTAATAAACTTCGTTAAGTTTACTATAAACTGCTTTTTATTTCATAAGTGTAACTACTATAGTTTAGGAGTAATTGCAATTTGAAAAGTGTACTACTTATTTTTGACGCCCAGTGTAGTTTTCAAACCATCAAACTTCTTCTTTCTATGTATGTATGTATGTATGTATGTAAATTCTTTATTCTATCGTTGAGTTGTTTCTCATTCGGGGTACGCTTAACCATGATCCAGGGTTTGACAGGTCAAGTTATTACAGTGGAGCGACGGCCATCTCACCTTCGTGACCCTGCTTATAAGGGAACCTGACCGGATTGGACCATGATAACACATTGTTTCCTGAATGTGCTGGTTTCCTGGCGATATTTTCGCCAGGAAACATCGGTTAGTGTGCAAATAATGCAGATAACTCAGTTTACAAGTCACGGGTTAAGGCGATACTGGGGTTTGAACTCGGTACCTTTCGTTTAGGAGTCGTACTCCCTAGCTGATAGACCATCGAAGCTTTCAAAACCACAAACGGCTTCTGATAAACTCTTTGATGTGCCCCCCGAAGCATGCTATGCAAATTTAACACTAGAATGTCACATTGTGGGTAGAACCATTTCGTTGACAACCAGTTAAGAACAAAGCTGGCTAAGTGAAGAACATAAGCTTTAATATCTTCGGCAGTTAAGCGACGCACTTCAAAGAAATTTGAGCATTATTACTGTTGACAGAGGTTCCATAATTAAGGTTAAGTTCCCTCTTGTTTGCCGTAGACACACGGTAAAATTACATGCCTAATTAATTATGTGATAAAGATACGAAGTGTGGTTACGTATTCAGCGGATCCATTGTGTCTCAAACGCTTTTAAGTCACTTAAAATTTTAAAAAGATAGAGCGATTAAAGTCCCTTTCAATATAATCCGGCAATCATGAAAACAAGATAATTCAAACACGATTACTCCGTAATTGCTTACATTTGAATATTGATCCTGATCATATTCACATTTTAAGGAACCATACATTGTTCTTACAATCATTTTGACACCGAATAACTTCTATAAGATAGTTATTTTATTAAAAAATACTCGGACGACGAAAACTTGTTCATCGTTTTTACTCACTATTTGATTTTAAAAAGATTTAATCATTTGAATCAATGAGTCACTTCGAAAACCTGAAAGGCTCATAACATGAGTCACTACATTGCTGACTATCTAGTAACTTCACAACCTAGTAATGGCGCCCACAATCAAGGTAGCTGTCATCAAGTGTATTGTTTAAATAGTTATAAATTTCGCCACCTGAGCGGATGAAGTGGTCACCATTACCATTCCACCGTCATTCAGATGCCATTGGTTAGTGGAATAGCCGCCTAGTACAAAAAACAACGGGTTGCATTCCAGGAGTACCGGCAGAAGTGAAAACTTGAACATATATTACTTCCTTGCGGTCTAAGAAGTTTTCACTTTACCCTCCGTCTTACGAATTTTCGATCTGACCCTATCACGTGACCCTGCCGCGAGTTCAAAATTTTTTATCCATCCAAAAAGTGCACAACGCCGCTAAATAAGTTTTCACTTCAAAAAAACTTTTGTTTCCTTACTTCTGAGACCAGTCGTTCCAACTACATCAAATTCTATGATCTTTCTTGTTGGCGTCTGAAATTATAATTTATGGCTCGAGTTTCCTATACATCTTTATCAGACTTTGTTTATGTATAAAGTTAACCGTTCGAAGGCCGTACTGATACGTTCTAATCTATTGGGAAATTCCAGTGAGGGTTTTCAGGGCTTTTTTCACTTCCGAATAAAAAATCTCTTGTCTTTTTTCTTATTTGTAAGAAGTATATAGTACATATTAGTTGACTTTATATTGGTTAGCGAAAATTAGGTCGAAAAATGAAAAATAATTTCGCCTCTCCATATAACTTGAGAGATTAGCTAATTGCCCTAATGCATTAAAATTTTATTTTTATTTTTTATTTGAGTATTTTAGTTGTTCAGTTTCAAAGGTGAAATAAACTATCAGTAAGGTTAAGCAACGTACAGAGATAGGGAACCAAACGGGTGCCTGAAGTGGCAATTTTCATAATGAGTGTTTCCGTGCTTCGGAGGGTTCGGATGTCGTCGACTGATTACAATCGTTAAACCAAGTTAGACACGAAAATCAGAGGACACCAGGGTTAAAAATAAATTAAAAAGACACAAATAATTTTAAATATTTTTTTTTTGGCGCAAATGAGACATCAACCCACGATTCCAGGATCAGATCTCCTGGTGCTCTAACCAACTGAGCTATTGTGCCTTTAAGTCAAGCGGCGAAATTTATCATTCCCTTACGTAGCACATAGGTACGTTGTGTCTTTCCCAAAAAAATATTTGTGAATATCCCTCACGCGGGTAAGCGTTTTAAAAATACAAAATTATAAACTTATTTTTTTTTTCTTTTTTTTTCTTTTACTTCTTATGATACAGGCATACCACATGCTTAAAAGAAAGCTCCAACAATAATTATGTACTTTTTTTAAAATTGTAAATGGAAATATTTTTTTTTTTTTGTAAACGCGAAAGTTCACAAGTATGGATGTTTGTTACTCTTTTACGCTCAAATGACTGGACCAATTTTGATAAAATTTGGCATGAAGGTAGCTCACACCTTGGATTAACACATAGATTACATAATTTTCCCGCATTCCCACGGGAACGAAGTCCCGCGTGGAAAGCTAGTACTTACATAATATTAAGAAAGAAGATAATGCATTTCGTAAAATAACTAAACTCTAATATGTAAACTATAATCTAAAGCTAAACTCTGACTAGGTAAACTAAATTCAGTTAACTTTAAAATTTAATATCTGGTAGTGAGAAGAGATGGGTCTTTTGACCATTTAAATAGTCTTTCTAAACAAAGACAGTAGCGTAGGAGCCGAGGTATCTTGTATAGAGCCTTGATATTCAATTTATACAGGCTTTGTGGCCCGGTCTAAGAATGATCAACTCGACTTAGGACTGTGCAGTCTTTTAATTTAATTTTCTTTTTTAAATATATAAAATGAGAAACTGACTGACTGACTGACATATCAATGCATGGTCCAAACCGCTGGGTCTAGAGATTTCAAATTTCGCACGTAGGTATCTTATGAGGTTTAGGGGAGCATTAAGAAAGGATTTTTCGAAACTCACCCTCTAAGGGGATGAAACGGGGGATCGAAGTTTGTGTGGAGAAAACATTTTTTTTTTCAAATTTTGACTAAAAACTTCGTGAGGATATACCTTAAAGCAAATAAACGGACACGTGTTTCGCAATTTTTCGAAAATCAAAGATTCGGATTGGAAAATGAAATGGGTGACTAAAAAGTTCGTTGCGCGAGCGAAGCCGCGGGAAAAAGCTAGTTAAATATAAAAAGTGGTACTTACATAAAAATGTAAAATATATCAATGACGAGTGCTATTATAGCGATGATACTTTATGCTTTTCTGTGTACGTAAGCAGGAGAAATAAGAATAGAACTTAACGAAAAAATATTAAAGGTTAAGTCACAATCCATAAGAAGCCAACCAAACAGGCAGGCAAATAAACAAACCAACAGAGCCGTTCGACAATTTCTAGCACACCTCTATCGAACTTCTAACACTAAAATTTTGTATTTTCAACACTGCTATTTTGTACGTTGAATACTAAAATTCTGTCTTTTATTGTACAGCCTCGGCCCCGATTCTGTAACTTCAGTTGTGTGTCGATGGAATGGAGGCCATTTTATCTATTTAGGTGGCGAAATTGAAAACTAATTAATTTTCATGTACTTGCTGACAACCACCCCAACCAGCAGCGCTACCGTCAACCGAACGTAAAGTTGCAAACTACCCAGCAACTGAAAATTCAGTTGGCGGTGGCGCCACTAGTCAAAGCAGCCGTCATTAGACGTATGAAATTTGGATAGTTCTCAATTCCGCCACCTGAACGGATAAAATGGCGACCATTCCATCGACACACAACAGAAGTTACAGAATCGGGGCCGAGGCTGTACAATAAAAGACGGAATTTTAGTATTAGACGTACAAAATAGCTGTGTTAAAAATACAAAATGTTAGTGTTAGAAGTTCGATTAAGGTGTGCTAGAAATTGACGGACAAAATGTAAAGGGTACAGCAAAATAAAGAAATGAATGAAAAGGTTTTCAAAAGCAGTTCCCGTTTTGTGTTTTATCTTCTTCGTTATTGCCTACCTATAGGGTTGCCTGGCGGAGATGCTAGCTTAGCAATAAGACAACCTTTTGTAAATATTCTGTTTCGTCTATTTTTGTTCTATTTGTCTGTCGATACGCAGCAAAGGCCATTCATTTATAAACTCATTCAAGTTGTTTAAAAAGTACACCTAGGTTCATCGAATTGCCAATAGTTAGTAAATTAAATGACAGTCTGGAAGCCGAGAGAACAGCTTCTGTTATACTGTCACAGTGTGATCCCGGTGAGGAATTATAGCGGCCATTGCGGGGTAGATAGAGAGAATATTGTTTAATATCTATTTTAAATGAACTGCCATGTGAATGAGAAAGTTAACAAATTTCTTGTATATTCGCTCAACGAAATGAAATGTTGTGCTTATAACTTTTAAACGACTGAACCAATTTTGATAAGAACTATCGTCAGTTTTTCGGTCAATTTGTTTAGGAGTTACGATACCACAGGTAGACACACAGATGCACATACACACAGCAAGACAAGTCAAACTTATAACACCCCTATTTTGATGAGGGTTAAAAAAATAAAATATTACTCTAAAATTTAAAAATTTTGTAAACGGTTGAACCAATTTTAATTAAAATTGCTAAGAACCATCATTATGTAGAAACTATCATGCCACAGATAAATACATATAATATACACAGATATATCTATAGATACACAGAGATACACTCTTCAAACTTACAATACCACTCCTTTTTAATCGAAGGTTAAAAAAATTACTGTTAAATCTCTAGTTAATTTGGCCTTAGATATGGTATCAATATGCTCTTTGAGATTGGGTGATAAATCTGATTAGGAGGAGGGATTCCTAAATCGGGAATCCGAAAGCCTATTATTAGTTGGTAATTAAGAATTATAAACGAGGTGGAGGGTTAAGAAATTGCTATTACAAAAGTTTTTGTCTTTGTATAATCAAAGACTTTTCTTCTTCTTATCGTGTAGGTATAGTCAAGTGTGTACCCGCCGTGTGGTGATCGGTTGAGAATAACACCACCCCATCTCTTTCCGTGGGTGTCGTAAGAGGCGACTAAGGAAATACAAATGAGACCTGCTTTCTAGTAATCCATCTTAGGCAATGCCACCTCAGTTTGTTTTGAATCTGAGGTGGCGTCCGATGATCTCATGCGGTGTGGTAGGCTCTGGTTCGTGACCACCCTCCTACCGAAGTCCTACACCGAGATTGGGGTCAAGAAATAAGTACCCCATCTTAAAATAATCATAAAAAAGTGTGTCGAACTTGGCTAACCCCTGATATCAGAGTTTTCAAACCGCACAATGGTCTCTGACTTGGTTTTACTAGTAGATACTCACATAAGCTACTAATTTTAACCAATAGCTGCGAATTATTGAAATATCTTTTCATTCATAAACTTCCGTCTATAATTTCTAACGTGGTAGACAGAGCATCGCATGGTTTTAAGACCACTTGACTTGACACTACTTCTTCCTATCGTTTATTATACACACTAAAAGGCCTGTACTAAGGTTTTTCCATGTGTCGTGGGTCCCTTGGAACACAAACAAACACAAACACGAAAACAAACATCTTCTTTTTACACAAATGTTTGCACGTAAATCGAACCCAAGACCCGTCGATCAAGAGGCAGCATAGAATGAAACCTGGAAAACTTAGAATGTTCGAGCTGGTAACTCTTCACAGGCATATTTTTATTGATTCAACTATTACATAAATATCTATTACATAAACTCTCATTCAGGGTAAGCTTGAACATGATCCAGGATTTTGGCAAATTTAGGTAATTACAGTGGAGCGACTGCCATCTGCAGGCCGAGTACGATAGTCACAACGACGCGAAAACACCGCGGTCCTATGTCAAAATGTCAACATTGACAACGCCATAGGGCGAGCTAGCCTTTGCGCGGGACCCTCGCGCAATCAAAGTGAAGTTTCAGCGTGAGCCGAGCGCGAGTTTGTCGTTATCATGCTAGAGCTGCTGACCTCCGTTACCTTGTTAACAGGGGAATCTGACTGGATTGAGTCATAGTTACACATTCAGTTGCTAGGTAGCAACTTAACGTATAGTTGGCGGTGGCGCTGCTGTTCAGGGAGGTTGTCGTCAAGTGTATGAAGTATGAAATCAGTCCATTCGTTTAGGAACTACGATGAAATAGACAGACAGACATACAGATACACAGACACACAAATACCAAATAGAATGCGAGGGGTAGTGTACAGAACGCTTGTATCGCGTAGAATTCATTATATTTGGTTGGGTTTTACGGTCAGTATAATTCTATGAAATTAAGCACGACAAATTCCATACATTTGCACAAATTCACGACAAAGTGGCACTACAAAGATTTTTCCTTTAAATCTCTCGCGATTCCAAGTCCACAACGCGAAGGTTATTGGTATTACTTCAGCTTATTATAATCTCTAGGAGCCCTTGAGATGTCAGCTTTTAGATTATGCATAAGAAAAAGATTACAATAAGAAATTCTTTAAGTTACACAGCTTTTTTTTGACAAAAATCGGCATTTAGCAAAAAAAAACCAAAAACGCGATTATCTCAAAAACCAGCAACTATCGGCTAGGGAACAAATTTAAAAAAAAATGTCGCAGATGAACTCTACTTTAACCCCTTGAAGGGAATGTATTGAATTTCCGGTAACCCTGTATATTAAATAATCAAAAAAATGTTTAATTAAATTCTAAACGGGTTTAAATTATTTTAAAAAAATGTTTACTTCCAATACAAATCGGATGGATCGCGCATGTTGTATCGAGAAAAGTTGTCTTACTACCACGTCATAATGAAATTAAAATAATCTTACTTCAGTGTTACTTGTAGAGCGCTGACCCTCTTTCCCATATAGGTTTGTTTCTTTTTTCTAGTAAGTATAGTTACCCAGTTTTGTGGGCTGATTACGTCCTTATTTTCGCTAGATAATTTAATTAAAAATTTTAAAAAAGTAGTTTATTAGTAAAATAATAAACGTACCAACTCATGTTGAAGAGAATATAATAGCCGCTGTACGCCTTCTTATCTGACGCAGAGTCGTTTTTCATATCGTATCAGTATAGTACAGTTGAGTGCATTAATCTTGCCGTCTTTCTGCGTTTGATGTTGTATAGTATGACACAACTTTGTTTTATCTGTCACAGAAGTGTAAAAGATTCCCTCTTACCTAGTCAAGGTATAGGAGACATAATTATGGGAATAATTTTAAACTGATGTCATAGTAAATATCATTTTCGAATACACTACTTGTTAATCTTGTTATTCGTCGGAGGGAATTAAGTCACTCTTTCAGCTACATATTTTGCCAATGTAACTTCTTAATTGTGTCGTATTATAACAAGAAGAATAGGGATTTTGACATTGTTTGATTTTATGAATTATTGTATGTGAAACAAAAAATAAAGCTAGAAATATATTAATATCTGAAAACAGCATTAAAGTTGGTTTATAAATGAATAAGTTATTGACATTTATATTATCGTAAGGACTAGCTATCTCGTTTTGTGGGAAGAGCTAGCTATCTCGTTTTTACCTACGCAAACAAATGGCGGTGACGTCACGTGTCAGTAAGTGCATCTCTTTTTCGTTGTTTGACAGTTTCCCCCTCTATTGAAATTTAATAGCTTGTAACTTTTTTATTTCTCAATAGTTTTCAAAAATTATTTCGGTTTTGGGTTTTGGATTCAGTTCCTTTTTAAGATAAACAATAAAAAAAATTGTCAACATCCCAATTAATACAAAGCTGATTGCTTGAAAACACAAATGTAAGACTGTTTGAGACAGAAATGTTAATCTTGTATTTAATAAACCATTTTCACTGTACATAGTAAATCCAATCTCATTTAAAACCTTTAAGTCCTGTTTTACGAAACTTCAAGTTACAAATTAATACCTAGTTCTTGTTATCACAAAGGTGCATCGAATGACCGGTAACTGAAGGTATTAAAGTTGAATTTTGCTAGTTTTAAAAACTAGCTTGAAACAAAAACCTACACTCTTCAGTGTAACGAATATTTCATAGCTGTTTCTTGATCTGCGATTTGATGGAATGTTGAGAAGTGATATCGTACTGACATTGATTAGAGCACAAAGTACCTGTAATTTTTTTTTCTTTAATTTTTTTTTCATTTATTGTGTATTTCAATCTATCACTTTTCATCTCAATATCTCGGCTCTTACAAAACATTACTCCAAAACCGCTTTCTTCTTACTTTTCCTGTAACACGTCAAACTTATAACACCCCGCTTTTTTGTTGAAGGTAAAAAATACAAAAAAATAAATCTTTCCTTTTTATAATATTAACTAGCTTTCCGCCCGCGTGGACTACAGGTTATATCGTGCGCAGCTGTGGGATACAATGTAGCCTATGTTCTTTCCCAGGCTCTAATCTAACTCTGTACCAAATGTCCTCAAAATCGGTTCTGTAGTTTAGGCTTGAAAGACAGACAGACAGACAGTCAGAGTTACTTTCGCATTTATAATATTAGTAAGGATGTGAATGTGCACATGGCAGCACATCAGTCTATTCATGTTGACCCAGAGGCCACCCTTAGTCATTTGTGATAGCGCCTGCTTTAAATTCGGTAACCTAACGTTCTGCTGTCTGTAAATACTTCAGTACAAAAACAAAATAGGTTATTTTACATAAAATATTCCCAAGTATTGAATAGGTTATAACCAAAGTAAACAGTGTTATAATTTCTCATTAATATTCAAACCTGAATAATGTACTCATTGGTATTCTGATGCCTTCCAATCTTTTTTCTATATAAAGATAATGAAAGGTACAGTACAACAAGTATTTTAACTTGACTTATTGTATTGTAGCACCAAGGGGTCAACATATAAATACAGGTTGTAAGGGGGACAACTTAGCAAATACTTAAATGGTGGAACCTACCTATAACTATGATCACTATTTTTTCTCAGAAATGACAAGGAGGCTTGTTCCCAAAGGTCCACGTCGGCTATCGTTATTTACCTACTTTGACGCTACGCAATGTACTGCAAAACTTTTTCTCTGTTGTTACCGTTTTTATTGCAAAATAGACTTTATTCGGATAAATAATTAAATTATTAAGCAGAAAATATAAAAAAAACGTTAAAAATAAATGAAAATTCCACTGGAAAATTATTCTGATTTATAGTTTGGGCTCAGGGTTTCATTTTTTGCTAAGATCCCTTACACCCTATAGAGTAGGGCTGAAACCTATTGGAAAAGGAAGAGAATATAACAAAAATTCGCGGAAACATACATTACTGGCGATTTAAGGTCAGGAAGTGGAAGGGGACACCCCCTAAGGGTAAATTTCCGGCAAAACTACAAGTCTTTAAATAAAAAACCAAAAACGTGGTTATTTGAATTTTTCACATACATTTTGAGGTTATGTGAAAAGTGTAAATACAAAAGTTGTGGATATTTTATTTTGCCCTTTAACTTTTTTTCATAAGACTTGTATTTTTGCTGGATATCAAGATAAAACGTTTTTACCCTTAAGGGGGTGACCCCTTCAACTTCCTGACCTCAGTTCGCCCGTGATTTATTTTTCCTTTATTTTTTTATATTCTCTTTCTTTTCAAATGGTTTTCATCCTACTATTATTTTTTTTGGTTTCAAAAATTACGACTCCGGTCTACTAATACATATATGAGGTGGCGGTGGCTTTAATTTAGTTAGCAAAACCTTACGGTGTGGTTCTCCATATAAAACTGAACAACTTTCGCTATAGAAGCCATGTGGTTATCGGTTGAGAATAACACCACCCCATCTCTCTCCGTGGGTGTCGTAAGAGGCGACTAAGGAAACAAAAATGAGACCTGCCTCCTAGAATCCATCTTCGACAACGACACCTCAGTTTGTTTTCAATCTGAGGTGGCATCCTATGGTATCATGCGGTGTGGTAGGCTCTGTAAAGGGCCGTCTGGTTTGCGACCACTCCTACTGAAGTCCGACGCCAAACAGCTTGCTGTGTTCCGTCGGTGCGTAGGAGTATCAGTGCCTTCATTGGCATTTTCTGGGTTAACTCGCTCCATCGTCGCCCTCATCTATGACCTTGGTCAAAATTGGGGCCAAGAGTTAATCCATCTCATAATAAAAAAACATATATATAGAACCCATTTGAAATTCTCAAATATTTTTTCTAAGTGTTCTACGAAGGCAATCAGCTGAACGCTCAAGTTGTACGGAGAGACGTATTTTTTCATATTGCACCTCTTGTTCCTTGGGAAAGTTTTTCAGTTTCGTGGCCTAATACACATCCGCAATTTTCACTAACTAGGTATTTAAGGTCGCCCAATTTATCCAGTAAGAAAAAAAGGTATTGAAGTTGTCTTGAATTCAACCTACTGAAACACATTTAATTTTCATTAAAAAAAAACAAATTTGTTACTTTTATACTATTATCAATATAACTAAATACTAGAGTTGTGACCATTTTGCTTTTAGAATTTATTTTTTTTTGGTATTTATTAAAACACTCTTTGTACTTTAATTTGAATATAAAAAGTTATAAGTATTTTTAACACACACCCAGCGAATGCTAATGACACCTACAAAAAGTAATTAGCATTAGCATGCATAAGTTAATTTTACCCATCGGTGGGTCTTACTCTCAAATCAAATTTCGATAGGTACCTAATCCAATCACGACGTTCGTGCCCAGCCTAGGGTATATTGCTGCAATCTGCTTACAAAGTACCGACCAATTAGACTAAAAGCTCAACGCAGTGTAGACATTGAGTCTTCTTGATCTAGAATATTAGATTGTTGATTCAATAATTAAATAATGGCAGATACTCCACCGACAAGGGCACAGCTCTTAAATTGAAGATGAAGAAGATTAAAAAATCACAATGTGATCGAAAACTTTCAACAATGGCATTAAAGGCACATTTAGTTTAGGTTTAAATTAAGGATGGAGACTGAAAAACAGCAGTAATGCTGAAGCTCTGCCTTTTCAATTTCACTTCTAAATAGACCTAAGCTCATATACCTAAGGTCATTAGTTTTAAGGTACGGTGTGAAATTTGAATAAACGTCTTTATAGAATCAGGTTTATTATGACAACTCTTCAGGGGGCAATAATCCTAACAATCCTAAACAGGATCCAACTTTGAACTGCTTCGCAATTGGAATGTTTTTTAAAATGGTACCCTAATGGCGCTGCTTTTGAACTGCTCGGTTGTCTATGGTACATTGTAAATGTCTTGATAAATTGTCGCTGGTCTGCCTTTGAATCGCAACAGCGCCAAAATTGAATCGCTTATAAGCCATCATGGTTCGAATAAGCGTTGCAGGCTTGTTTAGGTCCTAAATTGGATCGAGCTAAGCGATCATGGTAAACCTCCTGATCTTCAATCATTTCGAATATTGACATCGAACACCATTTCAAATCTTTTAAATGATATTCGAATAATCTTTTTCGAAATGACCGATTGAGAAAGGAGTTGCGTTATGCCAGATCCTCCATGAAGGTCTGCATACCACAGTATTAATCAGCCCTATTTATGCCTACGACATCACCTCAGGACTTTCGAAAAAAAAAATGAAAATCGGAACGTCGCGGAACAATACAAAAAAAATATACAGTCGAATTGACGACCTCCTTCTTTGTTCGAAGTCGGTTAAATAGTATCATACAGACGAAGATCAATAAAAAAATCACTTATCCCTTATCAACACCTTTGACAGTTTCTATTAAGCCTGTTGTCGATGTGAACCTTAAAGGTTATGTACAGACGACAGCCCGTTTGTTAAATCCAAGTATCGCAGTTAAAAAAAATGCATTTTCTGCTTCAGTGTTTTTCTGCTTCAGTCCTTTGAAGGGCTTCGGAGGGCACGTTTAAGCAGACGGTCTCGGCTATTGTCGATTAACTATAACCATTAAACCAAGTCATGGGTTGTTTGGCGGTTTGAAAGTTTTAACATCATTATTGTTCAAGTTTGCTACACTTTTGATAAGAAGATGAATGCAAATCCTGATTTATTTAAATATTCTTAAGATAAATTGAGAATCTCGAACGCGGCGCATGACTGCGAGGAGTTCGCTTTAATTACAGCCTATTACTCAAGTATTGTTTTTCGTTATGCAAATTCTACACTAAACTCAAACCTCTTTTAAACAATTATAAGAGTGACGCCAATGTCAACACCAGCCTGCTGTGCTGCCGTCTGTATAATCTAAAATACAGTTAAGCGTACACTAGAAATGTATGAAGATAAAATTAGGTCACGATGTAGGGCTGTACATATTTTATGGGTGACTTTTCTCTTAGCTCATCTTAATAGCTGTGTTCTCGACTACGATATGCGACTCACTTTTACACGTGCCTTAGTAAATTGCTTTTATTTTGTATCGCCTACATCGCCTTTTGATAAAACGTCCTGTATGCTTTATCATGCACACCTTTTCTTGAGAATTTTGTAAGAGTTTAGGAAAAATTGTTCAGTTGCATGGGAGGAACCATCTTATAAAGTTTCGTTAACTATCTCAGACTAAATCCTTACTTTCATTTATTTATCACAAAAATACTCAAGCGTTTCTTACACACTCAGTAATGTTTTTTTTATTTTATTTTGTCATTTAGGTATGTTTTGTTTGTTTTAATCTGCATAGTAACTACAAAACAACTAGCCTACCAAACTGGTTGCAGCTTAAAACCAGCGTCACAGCTCAGGCTATGGCATTGTGCTGAGCTGCATACATTTCGGCAATTGGTACTTTAGTTTTTATGATTTACTTAATGTTTTATTAACTGAATCAACATTGTTCTCTGTTTTAATTGACAAGGTAGAACTCAATTAACCTCGCTTAGCTGGAAGTTTATGAAAAACTTTGAAAGTGCCAGCTTCCAACTCTTCCCAGGCATACTGTAAAAGCCAGTGAATGTGACGCGAGGGTTTTGCTGTATGGTAGGCGAAAGGCTGACAACTTATCACCACCTAACTCATATTCCATCTAACAACCATCAGAACAGATGTCAAATGTGGCGTAAAGTTTCATAACTACAAATGATATTCTGACTACCCCGTAAGGAATTATATGTGTGAGTGCGTGTGCCGGCTGGCGGCTGGAGCCGGAGACTCGGAGCACGATGAAGGAATCTTATCTTATATATAAAAATTAATCACTAAATCTGTTGGTAAGCACAAAACTCGAGAACGGCTGGACCGATTTGGATGATTCTTTTTTTGTTGTGTTCCTTATTGTCAGGAGAAGGTTCTTATGAAAGAAAAAACTAAAAAAGTGCCACGGGAACGAAGTCCCGGGCGGAAAGCTAGTAAGGAATAAATATTAAGCAGGATTACATTTATTGGATTATATCCTCTGTGTGTGTTTGACGGCCGGTTTGGTCGAGTGGTAGTGACGCTGCCTCTTGATCGGCGGGTCCTGGGTTTGATCCCCAGTCGGGGCAAACATTTGTGTGAAAAGCAGATGTTTGTTCTCGGGTCATGGGTGTTTGTGTTTATCTTTATGTGTGTTCAGAGGGACCCACGACACAAGGGAGAACCTTAGTGTGGGCCTTTGAGTGTGTAGCGTTTATTTATTTATTTTATTTATTTACTTGTTATCCTCTGTATTATCATTGTACAATAGAAAATAAATACATACATGTATATAAAAACAGTATAGTATTAGCGGGCCTGCGCCTACGACGGAAATTCAGTTGGGTCTGTCATCCCAGCGAGTGACAGCTAGAAGCGTTCAATTTCGAATTTAGATTAGGAATGCCAAAACTGAAGAGTAGAAATGTCGCAAAAAGAGAATCGACACCCATGCCGCCTCGTCTCCATCCTCCTTCTCCATTACACGTGTATGGTATCGAACTTAATTAACCAACACATAAGGAAATATGTCACCTAGATTAGGTCTATTCGCTTCGCTTACAACAAATCTTGTCGTCTAATTTCCGGAATTGGGTAAAATAACTTGGTCAGTGTTATCAGTCTCGAGAGAGTTAGCGATATCTACAAAATTGTGTGATAAATATTTATGTATACTTTATTGTACACAAAAATTTAAAACAAACATTTTACAGAGAACAGGATCCACAATGGCGAGCTTAACTCAAAATGAATTATCTTCCAGCTAACCTTAGTGACAGAGAAAATAATATTGAAGCGGGAAAAAGTATACAACACGGGGAACAAAATTACTAACATAGTAAATATATATCTTAACAAAAGCAGACTAACTACATAAATATCTTACTAACCTAACCTAAACTAAACATACATTTAAATACTTACTTAATTAACTTTATATAAAAATACATAAATCCAATGCATACATAATATATTTATATACAGTATTAAATATAATTATTTATATGACACAACTATATAACTCAATTATCTTTATTTTATGGAACATTCAGGATGTTGCCAAAAATAAATAAATCAAAATAACATTAAATACATACAAACATATAGAAAGAACAGCGCTCCTGACCAGTGGCTCTCGCTGATTTCAGCCGCACACAGATTAAGCAACGTACACAGTGGCAGAGAACTTGATGGGTGACCAAAGTGGCAATTTATCAAGAGCGTTTCCGTGCTTCGGAGGAGACGTTTATTTGTAGGTCCCGGCCTTTTTCTATTGACTTCAGTCGCTAAAAAAGTCGGAGTCAATTTGAAGGTTTAAAAACTCTGACACCAGGGTTAGTCAAGTTCGCCACTTACTGGACTATACCACAAATAATATAATACTAGTAACTATACCTACACGATAGGAAGAAGAAGAAGTGGAAAGTAGGAAATAATAAGAATTGTAAAAATTTTAAAAAAAGAGCTACTCTCGAGTTTCCTGTCAGTTCTTTTTGGGGGAAGACTATACCTTTGCGAGCAGACCATGAGCAGACAGTTGAAAAAACACGTTGAGTACGAATCGCGTTTCAGAAGAGTTACTATAGACCCTTTACCTTAGCGAATTGATACTAACTGGGCACTTTTATAATTCGAACGGCACGGCACTTCAAAATTTGAATTACCATTGCCCACTATGTTCTCGGCTTCTAGTATTGCTATTACATAGGAGGCAATGGTAATACAATTTTGCCGTGCCGATTTATAAAAAGGCCCATTAGATCTCACGGAATATTATGGTAAATACGATAAATAATAAAGAGTGTAAGGGACGATTAGCTACAAGTAATTATTTCTTACCGGAAACATTAGGAGTTTTTATTAATTACGTCCATTAATTACGTGAGGTGTTTTTGGCGATTTTTCGACCCCCCCACCCCCTCTGGTGAGATGTCGTGAGATTTGGCTCGACACCCCCCTCCCCCTTTTATCTCACGTGAGTTTTATGAAAATGCTTTAGTGTAAATACGTTAATTGGTAATTTATTTAAAAAAACTTACATAATTTGCCTAATTATTTTTTTTTACTTTTAATAATCGAACAATAAAAAACAGCTATGATTTACCTATTTAAATTTGAAACAAAAAAGATTGTTCTAGTTCAATCCACGGGAACTCAGAGTGGCTACTGGAAGAACATGGTTTAAGTTGGTTTAACTTAGCTTTCCCACAATTTAACACTATTTCTTTTGGGGGAAAATATTACGTGATATTTGTAGAGACCCCCCCTCTCCCCCACGTGAGATTGAGTGAGATCCGGCCCGACCCCCTCCCCCCCCCAAAATGCCTCACGTAATTAATGGACGCCCCCTAATCAGGCCCCACACGCAACCCACGCGCCACGCCGCGGTGTCAGAACGCGATGTACATTGCTGGCTTTCGTGTTTTACGCTGTTGTTAGTTTTTTAAAATAACAAAATGATGTTTAGATAATTAGACATTCTAATAGATCATTTCAATTTAAATCAGAAAATAATATGTATCCAATCCGATCTATAATATAATCCCTTTCGGTGTAGGCAGTACACTTACATATTTGTTTATGGCCGTTTGTTTTTAGAGGGACCAATGTCAACAAAACATTGTTCAACAGATTATGTTTTTCACTCATTTTTGTTACTCCGGGGTTTAATCCGGGCTCAGGGTGGAAACCTTTAAAATTTTCAGTAAATATAATTATCAAGGATACGTGAAAGACGGTTAAAAGCAAAACAAAGTTATTTTAAGAGAGATTTTTTATTATTATGACACGGGTTAACTCTTGACCCCAACCTTGACCAAGGTCATAGATGAGGTCGACGATGGAGCGAGTTAACCCAGAAAATGCCAATTAAGGCACTGGTACTCACATCCCACGCACCAACGGAACACAGCAAGCTGTTTGGCGTCGGACTTCGGTAGGAGGGGGTGGTCGCGAACCAGACGTCCATTTACAGAGCCTATCACCGCATGAGATCATAAGATGCCACCTCAGATTAAAAACAAACTGAGGTGTCGTTGTAAGATGTATTACTAGGAGGCAGGTCTCATTTTTGTTTCCTTAGTCGCCTCTTACGACTTACGACCCACGGAAACAGATGGGGTGGTGTTGATCTCAACCGATTACTACACGGTTAAAAAGCAGAATTTTTTAATCAAAGTAACTTTATTTCTTGAGGGTTTTATTGAATGTCGCCCTCATCATGACACTCATCTATGTAACATAGCCTTAAACAGAAATTAATCTTCTAAATATTTTATATGTAAATAGATAGGTAAGCATCTTAACCAAATAAGATTCTGGACGGGCCAAGACGCTGTCCATCATGCCGATATTGGGGCCACTTCTTTTGCATTCGATTGACATTGAAAATGATCTTGAAAATTTAAAAAAAAACGCAAGAGTCAACCGACTTCAATTCCAACAACGCAGATTGCCACAAATCAAAATGTCAAATTATTCAT
This sequence comes from Aproaerema taeniolella, assembly GCA_949987775.1. Classification (NCBI taxonomy): domain Eukaryota; kingdom Metazoa; phylum Arthropoda; class Insecta; order Lepidoptera; family Gelechiidae; genus Aproaerema; species Aproaerema taeniolella. The sequence continues at coordinate 4,336,943 of OX465267.1, read as the reverse complement.
TTATTTAGTAAATCTTAACTTCAACTAAATATAATGTGTTTTTTTATTAGCTGACTTTTTCAAAAGCGCAATTTCCATTTCGATAAGAAAATTATGGGACTACCTTAGGAGTATACTCTTTCAAACAAAAAAAGAATGTCAGCTGCATATAGGTCCTAGGGATACTGAGCAGTTCAGAATCTTGAATGCTACTCACTGAGCTTATATTTAAGCTTGGGAGCTTTCATCCACAATGTGACTTGCTGTATCATTTCGGTACCGCGTTTTATAATACGCGTTGCGCCATCTAGCGGTTTGAAATGGAACTTTGTTTGTAAATCTTCGCGCGCGCAATTAGCAGGTAATTAAAGTTTAAAGGTCTTACATTTTTTAAACTTTTTGTTTCAAATTTTATTTACTTTACGCCGTGACATGTTATGTTTTATTTTGTAACGCAGCGAGACTTCATTTCTATTTTCTCTTCGTTAATAACATGCGTAAATGGATATGAACTTGAACACATTCAAATATATTTTCAGGGTTCATTTTTAAATAATAAGGCCTTTTTATATCAGCCTATGTACATCCTCACAGAGGGGCACTGCCTTCCTTTGTAACAAAAGGGGATTCAGGCCATAGTCCATCACGGTCCACCAACTCTCAATGTAATAAATTAAATAAAAAATGATCTTTGATTTTTTTACGTAGTTTTTGTGTCTTGTAAAACAAAGTACCAAGTAAGTAATTTTATTCTGTTGGCATGGTTTCGACATTTTACAAAAGTATCTATAGCAATTTTCAGACTCAGAGATCCAATACTTACGTTCTATAACCATAAAGAAACTGCAACATACTGAGAGTAACAATAGTTATTGTTATGTTACTAAAAATACTTTGTATTATAAAATACATAGATAATTTAAAACGCCACATGTATCTAAGAACAAAGAAGTCAATCATGACACAAACATGAAAATAAAAGTATTTACTTAAAGGGACAAACTGAACAAACTGTTGTTTTATTTATATTAAAGCCGCTGATTCTATTAAAATAATAACATTCAAGTTTAAAATAAAATAAAATAAACATACATTTAAGTCTTCTATACTCATCCAATTGAAATAATGGTATTTTTGTATTTTAAAACTTAGACACATTATACAGAACCCTCCGCTCAAATGAAAATGACTCGCTATTGAATTTTTTTTACGTGAGAACCCGTGAAATTTTATTACGTAGCTCAAAGGAAGGATTCTAATAACGCGAGAAATCTCGACCCGTCAAATGGTAAAAATTCAATTTTAAACGTGTATTGCCTTACAATTTTAATGTTATTGAACTTTTATTTTTATGATTGAAGAAATATTTTGAGACGCGCCATTTTGGGAATGTGTTCAGATACTAAAATATATTTTCTTGAAAAACTGTGATGTCAGGATAAATAGGGTGAATGTCATGAAAGTCTTGACATACCTTAATTGCATGACATTTGTTTGAAGAGAGAAATAAAAATCTTTCTTTATTTATTTATAACACCTATCGAGAAGAGTATATATTATAACACCTATCGAGAAGAGAGGCTTTAGGTATCTCTCTTTCAACCTCTCGGGTGGTTAATCAGTCCATGAAACTGAACAACACCCTCAAGGAACATAGGTCAAAATACGAAAAAAAACCAACGGGTTGCACTCCGGGAGTGCCGGCAGAAGTAAAAACTTGAACATTAACGTTGTGCATTAATATGGGAATAAAACAAAATACACTAAAAGAGTCCGATATTCTCACAGGATTTGAACCCTCGACCTATTGCTTACAATCTGGCAACTTTTCCACTCGACCAAACTGTCTACTTTCAATTTGGTAAAATAGTCTATCGGTATTTGCGCACTATGTGCGAATAATCGTTGACATCGTTGACATCTTTCACTGAGATAATTTTACCATAGGGCTGCCATCCGTCTGGGTTTCCACCCATACTTCAAAGTACATAACGCTGCTAAAGAAGTTTTAACTTCAAAAAAGGTGGCAACCCTATCGTATGCATTTTCGATCACGGTCACGTGACATCTGAAGATCTGACGCGAGTTCATCGCGAGTTTAACATTTTTTCTCCCCATACTAAAAGTGCTCAACGCCGCTAAAGATGTTTTCACTTCAAAATTTTTGATTTCCCATACAAACTTCATCAGCATTTTGTATGGGAGATCAAATTTTTTTTTCGTATTTTGACCTATGTTCCTTGGGGAAGTTGTTCAGTTTCATGGACTAATTAACCACCCGAGAGGTTGAAAGAGAGATACCTAAAGCCCTGTACAGAAGAGAGCGACACAGGTTTGAGGGCCCATGTAATGTGAATTTTGTGGGATAAATAAGTGAATATCTTCTTTTTTTTTAAAGTGAAAACTTTTTTAGCGGCGTTGTGCACTTTTAAGTATGGGTAAAAAATGTTAAGCTCGCGTCAGGACACGTGACTTGATCGAAAATTCGTAAGACGGAGGGAGAGTAGACTGCAAGGAAGTAATAATTATGTTCAAGTTTTCACTTCTGCCGGCACTCCCGGAGTGCAACCGTTGTTTTTTTTGCTTAAGTGCACTGTGAGCTACTATCAGATAACTTTACTACATATGTTTAAAAAATTTAAGATGAAACTTAAAGAATATTCATCTTCTCATGAATCTGAAGAAATTTTTCAAATATTTGGGAAAGGTGTTCAGATTAGCTTTGAGATTTACGCCATTAGGTTTTATCGTATCCATTTTTGGAATTACAGCTTTCTTTTTTGGAATTACAGTTCAACGTGGAATTATAGTTTGGGCCTATAATTCAAACGGCACGGCAAATTTTTATTGCCATTTCCCCCTTGTTCCTAGTGACACTAGTGATATTAGGAACAATGGTAAATAAAAATTTGTTAGAATTATAAAAATGCCCATTAGATAAAAAATCAGATGAGTAACAGGCATTAAATTGTAGCAATAACTATTTAAAAAAAAGAAAACCGACCTCAAAAAGCGAAAAATAAAAAAGTTGCATTTAGTGTGCTCCGTACCTACTGATTTGTTTATTAATTTGAGGTTTTCCCTTGAGTTACCTGGGTTTCCAGATCAGATCCTGACCTGGTTACAATGAGACCACATCTGAAGTATATTCTTTTGAAAAAAAAAGAATTTCGAAAATCGGTCTATAAATGGCGAGAAATCGGTGAACATCCATAAAAAAAATACATACAGTCGAACATAGAACCTCCTCCTTTTTGGAAGACGGTTAAAAATTACTTGAAATGTGAAAATATCACTGCCTCCCCAACATGCCTCCACTTAAAATGTAATGTTTAGGGGTTCACTCACCCTAAAAATGTATTCTTAGTGAATGTGGTGTTGCTTGTCAACTTTCAATGTGGCCACGAAAAACAAGACACACTCCCGACAACTATATTCTATTTGAAATCAAGTGACTAAAAATGTAAACAAACAACTCACCGTCAAAATAACCAAAGGATGATGGGCACATTAGTATGGAAGTTGGTACCGGCACCAATTGAAATAAATGATTTTTCGAAAACCTCTAGTTAAGGAATTTCGCACGACATGTTTTTTTTATTTCCTCTTAATATTTAAAGTAAGATCTTCTATGAGAAAATCTTCTGTTATTTCCTTGGAATGGGTAATTGACTGTCATAAACAAGGAGATAAGTACATCGGAAGGTATCGCTAACAAACATAATATTCCACGTTAAAAAGACGTATGAGTCACCGACTTTTATCCCAACAACAGTTCGCACAAAGTAGATAACTAGTATTTTTTGTATGCCTATTAGCAGATAAACACAAACGAAAATGTCACTCATTTATTTAGATAATGTTCTGGTTTGTAGTATTTTTTAACCGACTTCAAAAAAGGAGGAGGTTTCTCAATTCGACCGTATATATATTTTTTTTTATTATGTATGTCCGCGGATAACTTCGTCGTTTATGAACCGATTTTGATTATTCTTTTTTTGTTGGAAAGGGAGTATCCCAAGGGTGGTCCCATAGTAAGAAAACCAGGATTGAGGGAACTCTCGAAAAAATTGTCTTTTTAGGATTGAAGTCGGTGACTTTTACGTTTTTGACGTGGAAAATTATTATTTTTATTATTTTAAAACCGCTGAATCATTTTCGATAAAATTTACATGGGACCACCTATGGAGTATACTCTTTCGAACAAAAAAATAAATCTGAAAATCGGTCCATAATGATGGCGAAATCGGTGAACATACATTAAAAAAAACATATATACAGTCGAATATAGAACCTCCTCCTTTTTTGAAGTCGGTAAAAATCTATATTAAAATCGCTCAGCGCTCGCTTACTGGCTACACTTTCAATCAGACTAAATTTAATTGAATGTGTTTTCCGCTCGGATGTCAGCAATTTCCGCAATGTAATGCGGTTATTATGTTATGATATGAATTTAGGAAATTTCCAAATTAGTCTTGTGTTATAAAACATAACATACTGAGTAACTTTTAACTGAAACACCTTTATTAAGTCGAGTACTTGCTGAATGTAGTATTTACTTTTTATATATATTTTTTTTAAGATTGGTTAACTCTTGACCTCAATCTTGACCATGGTCGTAGATGAAGTCGACGATGGAGCGAGTTAACCCAGAAAATTTATTTATTTATTATGCATATAAGGCACTTGTACTCCTACGCATCGACGGAATGAAGCAAGCTGTTTGGCGTCGGACTTCGGTAGGAGGCTAATCGCGAATCAGGACGGCCCTTGACAGAGCCTACCTACTATACCGCATGAGACCATAGGTAGGACGCAACCTCAGATTCACACACACCGCATGAGACTATAGGACGCAACCTCTGGTTCAAAACAAACTGAGGTGCCGTTGCTTAAGATGGATTACTAGGAGGTAGGTCTCATCTATGTTTCCCTAGTCGCCTCTTACGACACCCACGGAAAGAGATAGGGTGGTGTTATTCTCAACTGATCACCACACGGCTAGACGTATAATCATTTTATGTGAATCATCCCCTAAGTGACTTATCAAAGTCCAACCCAAACCTTTAAACCAAGAAAGCTGAATTTTTGCACAGACGCTTTCACTCACGCATGTAATACCTGTAAGGTAGGCAGAGCATGACAATTACTTAACGCTACGTTTGGTATTTATTCTGAGGGATAAAATAGACAAAACAAGATAGGTTTTCTATAGGTTTTCAGCCCACTGTTCTGCAAAACCCTCACATTCCACTTACTAGCTTCTTTAGTATGCCTAAGAAGATTGAACAGTTGGCACGTTCTGCGTTTTGATGTAAACAAAAATAAAAGCTTTGTTACGTTTCGGTAGCAACATGTGTCATTGAACCCTGACTGGTGTCAGCCCCACGAGGCTCGAGTCAGCACAAGAAGTGGAACATAGCATCAGCGCCTCGTGCCCAGCCGCGATCTGCTTATACATCAGGCGACTACAGCACCCGATAAAGGCAGCACACATAGAAATAGTGCCATCTTCATCTCTCAACAGGCCTGGGCCGGCAGAGCGAACAGTGTCGATACACGAAGTTTACGGACTATGAAAGCGTGCGTGCGTAAAAACATGTTCGAAAGTTAGAAAAATGAGATTTATGGAAAGGTAACAGCTTAAATCGAAAAATGCGTTAACTACTCGTTCGCACCTAAGTTAGTTAGTTTTAGGTCTTTATAATGTAACTTTAAATATAAATTTCATCTTAAGTGATTTTAGTTTCTCTTTTGCACCCTCTGTCTGCGGCAAAAACGTAATTGCTTAGAAGATAAATTATATGATGTTGACAAAAACATGTGAATTGATTTTAGAGGTTCTTAAACCTTAATTAATCTCATACAAGATCAAATGAGTTCACAAGTAAACAAATTACCATGTAAATTGTGAAATATGGTCATTATATCTAAATTATGGAGAAATTTTCAATCAAATTTCTATAGTAATCCGTCTCATCTCTTTAATTACCAGCTTAATTTTCATGAAACCAACAAATTCGCCAAATGAGAGGGTGAATAACTTTGTTGCTGATTTTGATGCTGATTTTCTGAGAAATCCGGATTATATTGCTGCCTCATGGGCGCCGTGTTTACACAAGTGAAGTGGCGCGGCGGCGCGGCGCTGGCGGCGTGGCGCGGCGTACAAAGAAACGTGAAATGAGTCTTATACGGAGCAAAGGTTTTTTTTGTCCGTCATTTCGTCTTTAGGCGGCAAATGTCTCTTTGTGCTTCCATTTTCGTCAAAAAAACCTTTGCTATGCAGCTATTAAGAGTCATTTCAAGTTGCCTTGATCGCCACGCCGCCGCGCCGCCGGCGCGCCGCGCTACGTCGCTTGTGTATAACGCTGTTTATAAAGGACTAGCATCCTGGTCGGGACTTCGTTTCCGTGGGAATCCGGGAAAACTATATAGCCTATGTTACTCAGGGATAATGTAGCATCCTAATGGTGAAAGAAGTTTTTAAATCGGTCCAGTAGTTTTTAAGTTTATTCGTTACATACAACAATACAAATCTTTTCTCTTTATAATATTAGTATACCTATAGATTGCTGTCTCTTCGTAAGTTTGGTTTACAACGATGTCTGAGTATCACACAAAGTAGCAGTAAAACTTCTTGTTCTTATTCATCTTCTCTATCAGCTAGAAAAATATCAGCAGGATCGTCAAATTAACATGAGCTGAAGCTACACCTTCAAAGCTTGTCGTTCACAGCTGCAGATGCCTTCCCCATTAGGGAATAAATATCAGCATATCAAAGAAGTTTCCCAAATACGTATTTCCTTATATTTACTTATTGAATGCTTTGGACTCTCGAGAGAGAATGCAAGGTCACTGAAGCAAAAAGTAGCCTATATCATTTTCAAATCCCATATTTTACAAGCTTCTGTATGTATATATTATGTTTGTTCGAGTCAAATCTTGCAACTGAAGTGAACCTAAACCGATTGAGCTAAAATTTTGCATACATACACTGTATAGATAACTACGCATGGCTATGGTTAGCTAAGTGACGTCATTCTAAATCCAATGGCGGAAAAGCTAAATGTTTTATTTTGCACTACCACGATTTGGATATCAAATGAAAGGGTTTGCTGAGAAACAACGGGTTGCACTCCGGGAGTACCGGTAGAAGTGAAAACTTGAACATTAACGTTGTGCTTTAATATGGAAATAAAACAAAAAAATACATAAAAAGAGTCCTTCTAGGATTCGAATCCTCGACCTGTTGCTTACAATCTGGCAACTTTTACACTCGACCAAACAGTCTACTTTCAATTCAGTAAAATAGTGCAAGATGTCTTCTAGGGGGCGATAGTAAAACAGCTTGCTTCTTCGTGATATTTGGTTATAATTAACAACAGCTTCTTCGTAATCACAATCTTTTACTTCGTTAATAAATTCACAGCTGAACAACACCTTTTTTTATAATAGTGCTATTGCACGCCTATCATCGAATACAATTTTATCGCGGGCTAAGATTATTAATCCGCAAAGAACAAATATTCAATCCGCCACGATCAAACAATGAATGGCGCAAGACCAGATCTTCAATCATTTCGAATCTTGACATCGAATACCATTTCAAACCTTTGAAATTGATATTCGAATTATCTTCTTCGAAATGATCGAATGAGAAAGAAGTTGCGTTATGCCCGATCCTCTGTGAAGGTCTGCATACCACAACTGCCTCCCCCCCATTGAAAAATTTTCGATCGGTCGAAAATTTTTTTCAACAGGCCTACCTAACTTCCTATACGATGGCCCTAAGTTTTTTAATCCATCAGGGTGGCCTTGAAGTAACATCTCTGGCCTTGAAGTAGCATCTCTCTGGGCTGCATTGGATCAGGTGGTCGGGTCGGTCTTCTTTCTTCCATCAGGATAAAGATCTTCTTTGTTCGGATGATGGGGAAATAAGACCGAATATTAATAGCTCCTAACAAACCCGCACCTGTCCCTAACTAAAAATTAAAAGGAGTAAACAAGTGTTAGCTCGACGCTGCACACCCGGGTACTGCCTTTATGAACATGAAGCCGAAGGTCACCAGGTGGTGGTGGACCCTGACCCCAAGTCAAAGACGCGGACTTAAAAAATTTCAAAACCGCACTTTAACACACGCGCCTAACATCGAAGCTACGGGTGTCTTCAGCGTCGTTGCTCGAAGTCCATATGACATGAAAAACAAATAAAACAGATCAGAACACAATAACAAAAATCTGAAAACAGAGCATTAGTGAAACTGGGAAAATATTTATATGCATGTGCATGTCCTTACATTGCACCTACACTTGCATTCCCATAATGCCCCATATTACCATAATGTCTCCATATATTACCATAACGTCCCCTATTACCAAAACGTCCTTGTACCATAATGCCCTTATTACAGTATGCCCAAAAGATATAACATGTGAGTGCACAAAATTGCATTGACCTCTCCCTCACATGCACATTTTGTCGGAGTGCCCATGTTATGGCCTCAGAGGCGGAGGACCACTGAGTATGAGGGCCAACATAAACCCTCCTCCCCTCCTTAATTGGAAAAAGGGAGTTTTTCCCATGCGGACCTCGCTGAAAAGAAAATTAATGAAAAGAGGCCAATAACAAAGGAGGGCCATTGAGAGGGGACATAAACCATGTCACTCTCCCCTTTCCATGGTCCTTCTATTGAAACTCCTGCACCTGATATGTAGCACTCCGTACAAATAAGGGCTTGAAACTCGCGGCGTAGCACCAGCGTCTTGATACGGCTTATAACTTGCTGCTGCACGGCGCGGGCCTCAACTAACGATGGAAGAGGTTGGGATGCTCAGCTTCGGATGCCCATCATATTCGCCAACATAAGCGAAGGCAGAACCGAGCCGGAGACTTCCCGCATTCTTCCATTCACAATCCATGGTTGTCTTCATTTCACTACGAACAGAACACACAAACTTTTATATTATCACATTAAAAAAAACTAACTAACAGCCCAGGGATGTTTTTTTTTAACATTACCTTTCTAACAATGATAGTTTTTTTAAACAAAATTTAGAAAAAATTATACAAAGAAAATTTTTGCTATGACATGACAGCGACATGACTGACGTATAGAATGCCATCAACAAATAACCATTTTTTTTTTTAATTTAGGCAAAGGTGAACTAATTGGCATTGGCGTACACCGCCCCTTTTATGCCAGAAAGATTGATGAACGAATCAATCACAAACCCCAATGAAAAAAGAAAAACATTACCATAAGCCGAAATATGGAGTCTGTGACATCTTTCTTTATCACAACAAACTTACATAGCATAATATTAATCAAGATCTGAAACATAAAAGAATATTAACACAATATAAAGGAAAAACAAATTCTACACAACGCAGAACAAAAACATGAAGAAAAAACATGCGTCATTGTCTCAAGACCAATCGTTTCATACGATTAGGATGGACCACAAATTGAAGTGCCGATGAGAGAAGAAGTGCAAGATGTCTTCTAGGGGGCGATAGTAAAACAGCTTGCTTCTTCGTGATATTTGGTTATAATTAACAACAGCTTCTTCGTAATCACAATCTTTTACTTCGTTAATAAATTCACAGCTGAACAACACCTTTTTTTATAATAGTGCTATTGCACGCCTATCATCGAATACAATTTTATCGCGGGCTAAGATTATTAATCCGCAAAGAACAAATATTCAATCCGCCACGATCAAACAATGAATGGCGCAAGACCAGATCTTCAATCATTTCGAATCTTGACATCGAATACCATTTCAAACCTTTGAAATTGATATTCGAATTATCTTCTTCGAAATGATCGAATGAGAAAGAAGTTGCGTTATGCCCGATCCTCTGTGAAGGTCTGCATACCACAACTGCCTCCCCCCCATTGAAAAATTTTCGATCGGTCGAAAATTTTTTTCAACAGGCCTACCTAACTTCCTATACGATGGCCCTAAGTTTTTTAATCCATCGGGGTGGCCTTGAAGTAACATCTCTGGCCTTGAAGTAGCATCTCTCTGGGCTGCATTGGATCAGGTGGTCGGGTCGGTCTTCTTTCTTCCATCAGGATAAAGATCTTCTTTGTTCGGATGATGGGGAAATAAGACCGAATATTAATAGCTCCTAACAAACCCGCACCTGTCCCTAACTAAAAATTAAAAGGAGTAAACAAGTGTTAGCTCGACGCTGCACACCCGGGTACTGCCTTTATGAACATGAAGCCGAAGGTCACCAGGTGGTGGTGGACCCTGACCCCAAGTCAAAGACGCGGACTTAAAAAATTTCAAAACCGCACTTTAACACACGCGCCTAACATCGAAGCTACGGGTGTCTTCAGCGTCGTTGCTCGAAGTCCATATGACATGAAAAACAAATAAAACAGATCAGAACACAATAACAAAAATCTGAAAACAGAGCATTAGTGAAACTGGGAAAATATTTATATGCATGTGCATGTCCTTACATTGCACCTACACTTGCATTCCCATAATGCCCCATATCACCATAATGTCTCCATATATTACCATAACGTCCCCTATTACCAAAACGTCCTTGTACCATAATGCCCTTATTACAGTATGCCCAAAAGATATAACATGTGAGTGCACAAAATTGCATTGACCTCTCCCTCACATGCACATTTTGTCGGAGTGCCCATGTTATGGCCTCAGAGGCGGAGGACCACTGAGTATGAGGGCCAACATAAACCCTCCTCCCCTCCTTAATTGGAAAAAGGGAGTTTTTCCCATGCGGACCTCGCTGAAAAGAAAATTAATGAAAAGAGGCCAATAACAAAGGAGGGCCATTGAGAGGGGACATAAACCATGTCACTCTCCCCTTTCCATGGTCCTTCTATTGAAACTCCTGCACCTGATATGTAGCACTCCGTACAAATAAGGGCTTGAAACTCGCGGCGTAGCACCAGCGTCTTGATACGGCTTATAACTTGCTGCTGCACGGCGCGGGCCTCAACTAACGATGGAAGAGGTTGGGATGCTCAGCTTCGGATGCCCATCATATTCGCCAACATAAGCGAAGGCAGAACCGAGCCGGAGACTTCCCGCATTCTTCCATTCACAATCCATGGTTGTCTTCATTTCACTACGAACAGAACACACAAACTTTTATATTATCACATTAAAAAAAACTAACTAACAGCCCAGGGATGTTTTTTTTTAACATTACCTTTCTAACAATGATAGTTTTTTTAAACAAAATTTAGAAAAAATTATACAAAGAAAATTTTTGCTATGACATGACAGCGACATGACTGACGTATAGAATGCCATCAACAAATAACCATTTTTTTTTTTAATTTAGGCAAAGGTGAACTAATTGGCATTGGCGTACACCGCCCCTTTTATGCCAGAAAGATTGATGAACGAATCAATCACAAACCCCAATGAAAAAAGAAAAACATTACCATAAGCCGAAATATGGAGTCTGTGACATCTTTCTTTATCACAACAAACTTACATAGCATAATATTAATCAAGATCTGAAACATAAAAGAATATTAACACAATATAAAGGAAAAACAAATTCTACACAACGCAGAACAAAAACATGAAGAAAAAACATGCGTCATTGTCTCAAGACCAATCGTTTCATACGATTAGGATGGACCACAAATTGAAGTGCCGATGAGAGAAGAAGTGCAAGATGTCTTCTAGGGGGCGATAGTAAAACAGCTTGCTTCTTCGTGATATTTGGTTATAATTAACAACAGCTTCTTCGTAATCACAATCTTTTACTTCGTTAATAAATTCACAGCTGAACAACACCTTTTTTTATAATAGTGCTATTGCACGCCTATCATCGAATACAATTTTATCGCGGGCTAAGATTATTAATCCGCAAAGAACAAATATTCAATCCGCCACGATCAAACAATGAATGGCGCAAGACCAGATCTTCAATCATTTCGAATCTTGACATCGAATACCATTTCAAACCTTTGAAATTGATATTCGAATTATCTTCTTCGAAATGATCGAATGAGAAAGAAGTTGCGTTATGCCCGATCCTCTGTGAAGGTCTGCATACCACAACTGCCTCCCCCCCATTGAAAAATTTTCGATCGGTCGAAAATTTTTTTCAACAGGCCTACCTAACTTCCTATACGATGGCCCTAAGTTTTTTAATCCATCGGGGTGGCCTTGAAGTAACATCTCTGGCCTTGAAGTAGCATCTCTCTGGGCTGCATTGGATCAGGTGGTCGGGTCGGTCTTCTTTCTTCCATCAGGATAAAGATCTTCTTTGTTCGGATGATGGGGAAATAAGACCGAATATTAATAGCTCCTAACAAACCCGCACCTGTCCCTAACTAAAAATTAAAAGGAGTAAACAAGTGTTAGCTCGACGCTGCACACCCGGGTACTGCCTTTATGAACATGAAGCCGAAGGTCACCAGGTGGTGGTGGACCCTGACCCCAAGTCAAAGACGCGGACTTAAAAAATTTCAAAACCGCACTTTAACACACGCGCCTAACATCGAAGCTACGGGTGTCTTCAGCGTCGTTGCTCGAAGTCCATATGACATGAAAAACAAATAAAACAGATCAGAACACAATAACAAAAATCTGAAAACAGAGCATTAGAGAAACTGGGAAAATATTTATATGCATGTGCATGTCCTTACATTGCACCTACACTTGCATTCCCATAATGCCCCATATTACCATAATGTCTCCATATATTACCATAACGTCCCCTATTACCAAAACGTCCTTGTACCATAATGCCCTTATTACAGTATGCCCAAAAGATATAACATGTGAGTGCACAAAATTGCATTGACCTCTCCCTCACATGCACATTTTGTCGGAGTGCCCATGTTATGGCCTCAGAGGCGGAGGACCACTGAGTATGAGGGCCAACATAAACCCTCCTCCCCTCCTTAATTGGAAAAAGGGAGTTTTTCCCATGCGGACCTCGCTGAAAAGAAAATTAATGAAAAGAGGCCAATAACAAAGGAGGGCCATTGAGAGGGGACATAAACCATGTCACTCTCCCCTTTCCATGGTCCTTCTATTGAAACTCCTGCACCTGATATGTAGCACTCCGTACAAATAAGGGCTTGAAACTCGCGGCGTAGCACCAGCGTCTTGATACGGCTTATAACTTGCTGCTGCACGGCGCGGGCCTCAACTAACGATGGAAGAGGTTGGGATGCTCAGCTTCGGATGCCCATCATATTCGCCAACATAAGCGAAGGCAGAACCGAGCCGGAGACTTCCCGCATTCTTCCATTCACAATCCATGGTTGTCTTCATTTCACTACGAACAGAACACACAAACTTTTATATTATCACATTAAAAAAAACTAACTAACAGCCCAGGGATGTTTTTTTTTAACATTACCTTTCTAACAATGATAGTTTTTTTAAACAAAATTTAGAAAAAATTATACAAAGAAAATTTTTGCTATGACATGACAGCGACATGACTGACGTATAGAATGCCATCAACAAATAACCATTTTTTTTTTTAATTTAGGCAAAGGTGAACTAATTGGCATTGGCGTACACCGCCCCTTTTATGCCAGAAAGATTGATGAACGAATCAATCACAAACCCCAATGAAAAAAGAAAAACATTACCATAAGCCGAAATATGGAGTCTGTGACATCTTTCTTTATCACAACAAACTTACATAGCATAATATTAATCAAGATCTGAAACATAAAAGAATATTAACACAATATAAAGGAAAAACAAATTCTACACAACGCAGAACAAAAACATGAAGAAAAAACATGCGTCATTGTCTCAAGACCAATCGTTTCATACGATTAGGATGGACCACAAATTGAAGTGCCGATGAGAGAAGAAGTGCAAGATGTCTTCTAGGGGGCGATAGTAAAACAGCTTGCTTCTTCGTGATATTTGGTTATAATTAACAACAGCTTCTTCGTAATCACAATCTTTTACTTCGTTAATAAATTCACAGCTGAACAACACCTTTTTTTATAATAGTGCTATTGCACGCCTATCATCGAATACAATTTTATCGCGGGCTAAGATTATTAATCCGCAAAGAACAAATATTCAATCCGCCACGATCAAACAATGAATGGCGCAAGACCAGATCTTCAATCATTTCGAATCTTGACATCGAATACCATTTCAAACCTTTGAAATTGATATTCGAATTATCTTCTTCGAAATGATCGAATGAGAAAGAAGTTGCGTTATGCCCGATCCTCTGTGAAGGTCTGCATACCACAATAGTCTACCGGTATTTGCGCACTATGTGCGAATAATCGTTGACATCTGTCACAGAGATAATTTTACCATAGGGCTGCCATCCGTACGGGTTTCCACTCATACTGAACAAATGCGCGTCAGATCGTCAGATGTCACGTGACCCTGATCGAAAATGCGTAGGATAGGGTTGCCACCTTTTTTGAATTGAAAACTTCTTTAGCAGCGTTGTGTACTTTGAAGGATTTGTTCGTCATTAGTCAACTTATCAATAAGTCCACTAAAATATGATCTGTCAACTTCGCGATCGGTCAACTTCTTGATCGGTCACTTTCGCGGTCGGTTCACGTAGCAAATGGTCAACTTAGCAATCGGACAATATACAAATTGGTCTTTTGGTTTCCATTAGAATTCCACCAAAGCCAACATTGTTTTAGTTTATTCAAATTGTGATGAAGGAAGCAAAATATCAATGCAGAAAATTTATTAAAAAAAAAATTAACAAAATATTGAAAAGAAGAAGGAAGCAAGATATAAATTTTGATAAATTACAAAAATAAAGAAAAAATAAATGTTAGTGTAATTTCTATAAGGCTAGAGACAGCTCTTTTAACTTTAAGTTTGAGTTTGTTTAATACGAATAAATAAACAAAAATGACAATTATTGTTCTTAATAACCTTTAACGTATCAATTAATATTTAGAACCTTACGTCTGGTAATTAAAGTTTCTCTACCATATTTTTTATATTTTAAAATCCAGTTGTGAAGCTCGGATCTACGAGGAGTTCAAGGAATTCCTTTAAAGTACCATGCCTCCTGGCTCTCCCCACCCACTACTATCATTACTAAACTCGAACGATATTCTTATCCTTTCAAGAATTAAGTGTCCTTGTAGAATCGGCAATTACGTCGTAACCGATGCCTCAGTAAGCCGCAAAGCAATTCAAATAGATGTTTCAAGGATACTCAGAGCAATAAAAAACTGCTCAATATCATTATCTTGGCCTTTTCATCCATCTCCATTACTTTGAGTTTAGCTAGGAAATGCTCCAGTTAGGATCGGTCATAAAGAAATGTTTAAGTCCAATCCGATTTGAAATTTTATACAAAAATACTTTAAAGTGAACGAAATCCCTCGGTTTCAGGCTGCCAGATGCTCTAATTGAGGGAAGCGCGCTACTTTAATATTTTTTTAATTATTCGTTATTAAATCTGTAAAGATTTTTGAAGTGAAAACTTCTTTAGCGGCGTTGTGCACTTTGAAGTACGGGTAAAAAATGTTAAACTCGCGTCAGGACACGTGACCTGATCGAAAATTCGTAAAACGGAGGGAGAGTAGACCGCAAAGAAGTAATATATGTTCAAGTTTTCACGTCTGCTGGCACTCCTGGAGTACAACCGTGCCCGTTTTTTTTATTCCTAGCTCATAGAAATAAAAATATAACATCTCTCTTCCTCTCTCTCTCTCGCAAGCAAGACTAAAGTCAAAATAGAGTTATTTCATAGAATATTCAGGATGTTACTTAAAATATTTAAATAGATCAGCTACTGGTGAGAGTGTATGTATATCTTACTAATTTACATTCAATGCTCGATGTCTTTCTACAACAAATCCATTCAAAATGTGTTTTGCCTAAGACCTTTGTTTTTCCATAGCTGGGAAAAGGTAATCAGCTGTTAGCACAAGTTACACCGGGTTTTGACCTTTGCGCCTTGGCTAATTTTACAAATTCTTGTAGTACCTATAAGAAATTCTAAGATTATCAATCTAACAGGAAACTTAGAAGCGTCTAAAGGTTATAGTTACAAAGTGATGTACTCCAGCTTATTATGTGACAAATCCATAGATGTTTAACATAATTTGTGGATATATCTGTAGGAACATCTATCAAGTCGCAGTATCTTACTGTTAAATTTAAAATCAAGACACCAGTCATTACCACTTTGATATTATGAAGTGGTATTCTCTCAAACACTAACTCTTCTATATTTGAACAATGTGATAGCCATTGTGGTTCTGCGAAACTAAAATACCTTATTTTCTAGTTGATAAGAGTCAACGATTTCTATTCTGAGCATTCGCCAAATGTGTCAAAAGATGCTCCGTTCTTTAGGACAATCTTTTGAAGCTTTACTGTCTCAGGGAGTGGATTTAAAAGAAAATTATCGATGATAAGGGTTTCTAACTTACTCAAGCCACTGATAAAATCTACTGTGATTTTTGCATTGTGGTTGTTACCGCTTTTTAGACTCAATTCCGTGATGTCTAAGCGAGTAAACAGCTCTGGCTTCAAATTCGTTGAATAGTTCTCTGCAGGCGCTTGAAAAGGTAACGATAGTGATAGATTTTTTAAAGGTGTTATATCAATATTTAATCTAGAAAAGGTTTCAGCGTACGAGGAACTAGTAAGAGGCTCACATTTCTCTAATTTTATTTCTTCTACTGATACAGTGTTACTGAACTTTTTGAAAATGTTAAAGTTGTGATAATATTCGGATTCGTCAGTATCTACGCAAAAGAAATGTATGTACTCTTCTTTGATTTCGTATTTTCCTGAAAGATAATTCAAATAAAAGTTTAGGTACTTTAAAATAAAAAGTAATAAACTCAAAAAAATTAGACACGGGTTAGTGATTTTTATTGATTATAAGATGTGTTAACTCTTGACCTCAATCTTGACCAAGGTCATAGATGAGTTAGACGATGAAGCGAGTTAACACATAAAATGCCTATTAAGGCACTGGTACTCCTACGCACACCGACGGAACACAGCAAGCTGTTTGGCGTCGGACTTCGGTAGGAGGGTGGTCGCGAACCAGACGGCCCTTTACAAAGCCTACCACACCGCACCGCATGAGACCATAGGATGCCACCTCAGATTCAGAACAAATTGAGGTGTCATTGCTTGAGGTGGATTAATAGGAGGCAGGTCTCATTTGTATTTCCTTAGTCGCCTCTTACGACATCCTCGGAAAGAAATGGGGTGGTGTTATTCTCAACCGATCACTACACGGCATAAAAATTGTATATCAAACAACTTTTCTCAATAAAATGAATAAAACTTTTCTCCATGTAGATGTAGATGTAGATGGAGTAATTTTAGATTTGGTTTTAAGTAACGTTCTCAATATTGAGGTTTCTGAATCATTAGTATTGTTATCCAAACTTGACGACTACCACCCACCCCTTATGATCACCTTGGATTTTGCTCCCGATACTAACTACTTAAGACCCAAGGCTCGTGACGACTATAATTACTTTAAAGCTGACTATATAGCTTATTCTCCGAATTAAAAGAATACCCGTAGTATGAACGACTTGCACAAAAAAATTCAAACGAAATGGTCGCAGTATTTTATGAATCACTTCATTCAGTCATAAATAAATTTGTCCCGAAACGTAAAATATCAAGTTCGAAGTATCCTACTTTGTTTTCCAGTGCGCTAAAAAAAATATTGAAAGAAAAAGAGTCTCATCGTCTTAGGTATAAAAAATACGGCAATCCTAGAGACAAATTAGTTTGATATTCTTAGACACAGATGCCATGTTCTTTTTGACAAATGTTTAGCTGATTATAAAATTAAAACTGAGTTAAATATTGTTAAAGATCCTAAAGCCTTCTGGAGGTATTTTAACAGTAAGCGTAAAAGCAGGTCGTCTATGCCCAATGTAATGTATAGCAATAACCAAGTTGCTGAAACTGGTGCCGACATAGCAAACTTATTTGCATCACATTTTTCTTCAGTTTTCTCTACAAACAGTACCAGTTCAATTATTATCCCACCTTATTATTCTTACCCCGACTCTACTCGTAATAAAATTGTCATATGTGAAAGCGACATTCTGAAACAAATTAGGTAAATAAATATATTCAAAGGCAGTGGCCCAGATGGCATACACCCAGTATTTGTCCAAAGATTAGGTTCAGTACTCTCATTGTCGCTTTGCTTAATATTTAATGAGTCGCTTAGATCTGGAATTTTTCCTACCGTTTGGAAAGAAGCAAAAATAGTCCCAATATACAAAAAAGGCAATGTTTCCCACGTTGAGAATTACAGACCGATTTCGATTTTATCATGCTTAGCTAAACTATTTGAATCACTAGTCACATCCACCGTTAGCAATCATATCAATAAATGTATTAACAATAACCAACACGGCTTTTAACCGGGGCGTTCTATACAAACCAATTTAACTACATTCGTGTCCGATATCTGTAAAGAACTGGATGGTGGCAATGAGGTACACGCAGTCTATACTGATTTCAAAAGCGCCTTTGATAAAGTTGATCACTTCATACTCCTCAAAAAATTAAAATCTTGCGGAATTAATGGTTCACTATTTAACTGGTTGCGTCTTCAAAGCAGGTCACAAATAGTCATGACAAATCTTCAAAGCAGGTCACAAATAGTCATTACAAATGGGTTCAAATCTTGCTCATATCTAACTACATCTGGCGTCCCTCAAGGCTCGCACCTTTCTCCTGCTCTCTTCCTTCTATTTATTAATGATATAAGCTCATTCATTAAACATTCAAGATACTCACTCTTTGCTGACGATTTGAAAATTTACAATACCGCTTCTCCAACCAACTGTAGTCATTTTCAATCTGATCTCGACAATATCTGGCAATGGTGCGAGGCTAATAACATGCAACTTAATATAAATAAATGTTTCTATATCAATTTTAATCACAAAAAAGTTAAATCGGTACTTGAGTACAGCTTGAATGGTTTTGCGCTTCAAGAAGTTAATGAGATACGAGACTTGGGTGTTCTACTAGACTCCCAACTAAATTTTAGAATGCACATTGATAAAACTGTTCTTAAGTCATCAAAAATGCTTGGCTTCTTGAAGCGAAACCCTAAAGACTTCCGCTCAACTCTAATCCGTAGCATCTTAGAATACGCGAGCGTTATTTGGAATCCGTGGTACGCCATTCACTCCCAACGTTTAGAGTCGTTGCAGCGCGCATTTACTCGCCACCTTGCATTTGTAACTAACGGGATAAGCTAAAGGTCACCATATGAACAACGTCTAAACTTTTTCAAAATTGAAAGCTTAAAAGCTAGACGGTATAAACTAGATATGGTCTTTCTTTACAAAATAGTTAATGGCATTTTTGATTCTATTGACATCCACAACAATATTACACTTTCAATTCCCTTTAGCTAAACTGTTAATATACCATATTGCCGAACTAATACTAGCTTAAATTCCCCAATGATAAGAATCTGCAGAAACTACAATGAACTTAATTCTAAATTAAGTGACTTGGATATTTACAATGACTCCCTTCACAGATTTAAGCGCAAAGTATCAAATCATTCGTCTCCGTCTCCTTCTTCTTCCTCTTCTTCCTGACTCGAAATGTTCTTTTGCTGAGTTATTTTGTTTTTTTATGTCGTTTTATTCTTTGATTTTAAGTTTGTATAAGAAAGTTTTAATTTTTGTTTTTGTTAAAGTTAATATTAATATCTTCCAAGAGATCTCAGTAGAGTAATTACATTTAAGTAATGATAAATATAGATAATGTAATATTAATAGGAATGAAAGATTTATAATTTTTATTTTATTTATTCCCACATTCGTGGAAGTTATGTTTTGTTACAAATTGATTTATGTTTTATAATTAAAGAGTGATGTGTTCATATGTAACAGTCATATGTGTCAGAAAATTGTAAGCTTAAGAAAGATTCTACAAAATTGTAAAATGCATGTGATGTAGATGATCCTTAAGAAATAATAAAAAAAAACAAAAAAAACAACCTAACCTAACCTAACCGAGTGGAACTGCGACAACCGCTTAACGCAACCACAGTCATTTCTGGCACTTCGCCGCCGGCCGTTGCCACGGCACGTGGCTCGTGCGTTGGGGGTCGCAGTTCTAACCTAACCGAACCCAACTAACGTTTAAAGGATTGGTTAGGTTAGGCTACTAACAAAACTACTTCGCTGCGCTCTACTTTTGATCTGTCTCTTTCTTTCCCCACTTTTTCCACTAATTTCTACTCTAATTCCTTCACTGTCAAAGCTATTCGTTTATGGAATTCCCTCCCTGTGTCCATAAGACGTTCTCCTTCTATCCATTCTTTCAAATCTAATCTAAAAGCTCATTTCCTATCCCTTCCTGATTAATACCTTCTCCTTAAACTTGCAAGTTGTCATTTACTAGCACCTTTCTTACGTTTTTTTTTCTCTTTTTTTTCACGTGTCTAGATATGTATGTATAGTAGATATGTATGTACTCGTATATATATATGTAATATTTAATGTTTTTCATTATTTATTTGTGTGTATGTATATGTTATATATTTAGGTATAGATATGTATAAGGTATATTACTCTTTGCACGTCTGCCGCTTCACCTTCTGTATCTGTTCCTTCACCCCCCGGTTGCCTGGAAGAAATTTCTCTATAGCAATAAGGCCGCCGGATTGTACACTACATCATGAACATTTGTTTTTGTTTAATGTTATGTTTTATGTTTTTTTTTGTGTGCAATAAAGAGTATTGTATTGTACTTGTCTGTCGCAATGGAACAAAGTCGAATAACTTACAAAAAGCGTATTTATTGACATCTTGAATATAATACATTTCCGATTGCTATTTAGGAAAAAAAAATATCTAATATAATTAATTTAACATTTTTCTGGGAGAGAATCATATACATTTCCTAGAAATTGTATACAATGACGGAATACATACATTTCCGTTCACATGTACATAATTTAATTGCGGTATTAATAATAATGCGTAATTTAGTCAAAATTATTCACTTAAATGTCTTTTAATTTATGAAACACGGTACTGATCTTAATCATATTTTAAATGTACTTGTTATTATGAGTATAATATTAAGTTAATTTGATAAATATCATTGATAAACCAATAAAAATATATTTTTTGTTGTGTTGGTTTCATTTTTAGTCTGAGTTTGTCAAGTAAAACAGATAGAAATATGTGGAATAAATTTATATTATTTTTTATAATATTTCCTTCACTTTGCCGCTTAAGTGTAAGTCTTTTAGGCCAGTGTTCACCAAAAATTTAACCAACGATTAGCAGCTAACCAGAGATTTGACAGTGTAATTTTCATACATTTTTTTTGACATTTTCTCTGATTAGCTTCTAACCGCGGTTTAACCGTTGGTTATATTTTTGGTGAACACGGGCCTTAATCTTAAAATTGGAGGTCCTGATTCACTGACTCATTAACGCTCACCCCAAGCCCTCAAACTTAGAAAGCTGAAATTTTGTAAAAAGCTGTCTTTTATTACGTAGGCAAGCACTGAGAAAGGATTTTTCAAAATTCCATCCCTAAGGGGTCGAAACGGGTGTTCAAAATTTGTATGGAGAAAACAATTTTTTTGAACATTTCATCTCAAAACTTCGTCAGGACATACCTTGAAGCAAATAAAAGGACACGTGTTTCGCGATTTTAGAAAATCATTCCCTAAACGGTCAAGAATCAAATGAGTGACTAAAAGAGTTCTTTGCGCGAGCGAAGACGCAGGAAAAAGCTAGTAGTATTATGAATTTAAAGTGTGTTTATTTGTTTTTTTTTTCGTCTAAGCGCAGCTACCTATCGACATATTTAAAAAAAAATTGACCCAGGGCTGGAAAGAGCAATTTTTTTAAGTCGCCTTTAATATTTAGAAAAGCGGAAAAACGGATCAAATAAAATGTGCCGAAACGTACCTTAGATAAGTTGAATTTATCCAGTGATTAAAAAGTCAACCTATTTATTTCAGCGTGTAGAAATAATTCCGTACAAGGCAGAAATTGACTACTATGATACTCGATTTTTCAAGCACTTTAACATCACAGTGAAGAAAACGAGCCGAAGGAGTCCATACACGGCATGTTTTTCATTTGAAACTTTAACTGAACTCGGCGATAACCTTACGGTATGATAGTTTTAAGGAAAAGAAAAATGTTCTTTTTTTATTATGAGATGGGTTAACTCTTGACCCCAATCTTGACCAAGGTCACAGATGAGGTTGACGTTGGAGCGAGTTAACCCAGAAAATGCCAATTAAGTCACTGGTACTCCCTCGCACCGACGGAACACGGCAAGAAGTTTGGTGTCGGACTTCGGTAGGAGGGTGGTCAAAACAAACTGAGGTGTCGTTGCCTAAGATGGATTACTAGGAGGCAGGTCTCATTTTCGCCGCGAATGAGACTTGACCCCACGACCACAGGATTGGATCTCCTAGTGCTCTAACCAACTGAGCTATCGCGCCTTCAAGTCAAGCGGTGAAATTTATCTCATGCTTCTTTCTCTCCTGCTTCTATTCGCGCCGATCATTTATCTTTTCCTAAAAGATATTTTTGGGAATGTCCCTCAGACTTCAAGGCAAGTGAGTAATTTTTCGTAAGTACCTCCAGAACCTGGTAGCTAAAAATTGGCCATCGGCCTAGGTCAGCTGGTATTCATACGTTACTAGTACGTACTAGCACTACTATTTCCCACATATTTGGTTAATGAGAAAATAAGTAAGATCTGGCGGCTCTGGGATCTCAGTCTACTAGGTGCAGGTGCACCTAGTAGCACCTAGGTTATAGGCGTGAGTGCATGTATTAGATAAAAAGTGAAAATAAAATATTTTAGTGTAAATATTTTAGTCTCATTACTGAAAGATTTGTGTATTGATGTAGAACAATTTTAAAATTAAAGTATGACATATTTATACATATACATCTACCAGAAACACAGTTTAGACAAGTAAGCATACTGGTTGAATACTACTACAAGTTTTGAAGACGAAGACTAACAGAAACGAGCCACGCCGGCGCCTTGATTGCGTTACCGACTCCTCCTCAACCTCCTCTCGACGCCCCGTCTTGACTTGTGCAGCAAGCGGAGTCGCAAGCTGACTTCGCAAGATGTACTTCAGAGAGTGTGCACCGGAGCGGCAGCCTCTTTCTTCTATCAGACTTCCAGACGCACTGCGGAAAACCATCCTTACCTTGTCGAAATCCCGTGGATCCGCACTGAGTGCTCTTCATCATCTTTTATATTGCGCACTGCCAAGGAATGGAATTCCTTGCCTGCGTCTGTATTTCAGAGCTCATATAACCAGAATCTCTTCAACAAAGTTCTAGTGAATAGGCATCTTCAGGGTAAGCTTGCTATATCCTCGATCACATCTTGGCTCCTATGGCTAAAACCAAACCCTTTGACCTAGAAAGCTGTTTGGCCCAAAGATTATTTTTATAACTTTGTCAAGGAATAAGAGATTATTTTACATAATTTCCGCGGGAACGAAGTCCCGGGCTTCCTCTAGTCTTATGATAATCATAGAAGACGCTATTTAGTCACCCGCGGCGTGATGCCGCCTCAACCCTTATCCACTAAGCGGAATATTCATAGGATGGCGACAGAAAACATGGCTGTCGTGGTTAAGGTTAATGATCTGAAAGTTGCAGGTTCGATTCCTGACCAATGCAAAGGACACCATTCACGGCCCATACAAAAAATACCAAATTTTTAAAGTGGCGGCCAAAAAAGGTAAAGTTATTATTTCGAAAGAACGTATTATCTAAAAAATTTTTAGTATGATAGCTAAGCTGTACGACCATTACTAGATTTGATCTTGACACTTATTAATCTGAACTTTAAATGTTCCGGCCATAGAAAATGGTGTTTCAACAGATTGTGATACAAAACATTGTTCGTATTAGGTTAAAGGTTTAAATTCTAGATTTAAATATGCATTTAAGCTTGAAAATCTAGATTTTTAAGTTTAAAAAAAGGAAAATTGGTAAAGGTCGTACAGCTTAGCTGTTATAATAAAAATTTTTAAGAATAATGTGTCCTTTTGAAAAAATAGCTTTACTTTTTTTTGGCCGCCACTTTTAAATTTTTGTACGTTTTGAATGATGTCTTTTCTG
Organism: Aproaerema taeniolella; assembly: GCA_949987775.1. Taxonomy (NCBI): domain Eukaryota; kingdom Metazoa; phylum Arthropoda; class Insecta; order Lepidoptera; family Gelechiidae; genus Aproaerema; species Aproaerema taeniolella. Next base: position 4,312,848 of record OX465267.1, on the reverse strand, counting down.
AAAATCGTGTTTTAAAGTATTTGTTAGGAGTACTTGTGTTCATGTATGTTATGAATTGTAAATATTTACAACAAAAGTACTTGTATAGTTATTAACGATCCTAGTGTCGTAGGTAATGTGCAACGTGAGCCCATTTGAAACACGAGCGAAGCGAATGTTTTATAGGGCTCCAGTTACACATTACCTAAGGCACGTATATTGTTCAACATTTTACAATATAGTAGCCGAGGAAACGAAACTAAAAAAAATGTTGTCAAAAACTTACATCGTGTAGGTATATCCAAAGTTCTTAAAAGATAGTATTTCCCTTCAAAATTCACGAAAATTTGTTACAATTGAACAATGTGCACTAATAGTTTACGATTAAACACAAAACATTAAGGAATTAACATTTTTGTAACACGAAAATAATTTTGTTGAACAAATAATTTCAAATGGCGGGCAAAACAATGGCGAGCAAAATATGTTTCCACAATGATGAAGCAAAGGCTAAGTTAATAAAATGCCAATTGCGCCTACAGAAATGGGCTATGTACGACATTTTAAAAATATTTTTAATTTCGTTTAATTTTTTATTTAACATAAAGGAATAAGGTCCCGTTTCCTAAAAAATATATATAAAAAATTTATCTTTTGAAATAAAAATATAATAATTAAAAGTTTCTCAGTAGGGTAAACTAATCATAAATACGGCATTATACAATCGTGTCTTTGCCAAGCTGTCATGTCAATAAAAAAAAACATAACCTATTTCATTTTGTATTTGGTTGTTTATTTTTGAGTTTTATTTTTGCTTTTGGTTATTTTTTTCTGAAGTCTTTTACTGCTACCGCATACCGGATTACGATTTAACTTTGCACGGACTTGTAGTGCTAGATTTTGACTGATTTTCTCACGACTACACCTTATTTATACCGGACTCCGAGAACTGCTTCAACGATAGTGATTAATACTCTTCGGATTTGTGGAATAACACTAATAACGACAGCGCAGCAGGCTTTGCTACTCAACATGGCATCTGACGAGTTACAGCGGTGGAGAGAACCAAAAAATGTTTTATACCTCTTTGTTCAAACACTGACATTAACTAATTTGACGTTTGTTACCATTATTGAAAGAAAGTTGTTGTAATATGGTTGACAGGAATTGTCCCAAACGTCCACTTTTTTGCTGTGAGGATCATTTAAACGTAAGTACATTAAAACGTATCTCTAGTTAGTCTGTGATTGAAACTTAAATGTTGAACTTAAACTCAAAAACGCAACGGTATAGGTTATATGTCAACCAACTGTCAATCGTTTTTTTTTACTTTGGCAAAGGAGTTAATCTGTAGAATGCTGTAATAAGCAACAAATCGTAACCAAAATTTTAAAAATAATTATTTTTATATCTATGATCAAAATTATTTGATATATTTTTTATTTGAATATGGGACCTTAAACCTGCTTAAAATAAAATAAAAACAAATTATTTTAAAAATCTTGCACATAGCCCATTATTAAATAGTTCAATTATTTGATAAAAATCAGATTTGTTTTATTGAAAAAGTAAAATAAATAGTTTACTTGTATATGTGTCTATAAAGAAGATTAATTTTGATGAAACTCACTTTTTCTTTTTTTTTCTTTTTAGGACCACTTTATTATACTGGAAAAGTTGAGCGGTCGTTATCACCCAACTATGATGGAGCTGACGATTCCTTTATGCAAAATACTGGACAAGGGAGCAAGATTTCATGAGTTCATAGAGGCTGTGTTTCCTCGCAACTTAACTTGCCCTGTTCCTGCGGTAATCCTTACTTCCTTGCTATGTATTAATATTATAAATGCGAAAGTAACTCTGTCTTTCTGTCTATCTGTCTTTTTGTCCGTGTATATGTATATGTCGCACTTAAATATATAAAACCGTGATAAAATTATATCCCTATGGATATAGTTATCCCTGCAGAAATAATTATCCCTAAGGATACCTAGGGATATAGTAAAACATATATCGTAAGATAATTATCCCCGGGGAAATAATTATCTCTAGGGATACCTAGGCATATAGTTATACATATATCGTAAGATAATTATTAGAAAGCGGTTCATTAACTTAACCTAACTTTAAGAGGTAGATCTTGGCTAGATCAACCTTACCTTTTTTTTGGCTAGAGAAACTATTACTTAATCAGTAATATAACCATATCACTAAACTGGAGCCGTGTTATATATTCCTAATAACATAACTATGTCACGGTATATAACTATATCCCTAAAGATATAACTATATTACGGCTTTACCTATCTTAATGCGACACGTGAAAGTTTCATGTAATTGATATGGCATACTTGACAAGTTTCAAATAGTGCTGGACGTCTAATCCACTAAACAATACGTCTCAATGGTGGTTGAATGGAAATGGCGACCATTTTACAAGTTCTTGTGGTGAAATTGAGCAGTATTGAAACCTCATATATTTGATGACGGCGGCAACCTCGACCACTATTAACTAGTTAGCAAGTTAAAATTCAGTTGGCGGTGGTGCAGCCAGTCACTGCAGTTGTTATTAAGTATAAGAAAGGACATCATACACTTAATTTGGTATACAAAAAAATACCAAAATGTTTAAAGTGGCGGCCAAAAAAAGGTAAAGTTTTTATTTCGAAAGAACATATTATTATAAACATTTTTTAGTATGATAGCTAAGCTGTACGACCATTACTAGATTTGCTTTTGACACTTATAAATCTGGATTTTAAATGTTCCGGCCATAAAAAATAGTTTTTCAATAGATAGTGATACAAAACATTTTTCGTATTAGGTTAAAGATTTAAATTCTAGATTTAAAAATGAATTTAAGCTTGAAAATCTAGATTTTTAAGTTTAAAAGAGGAAAATTTGTAACTAAAGGTCGTACAGCTTAGCTGTCATAATAAAAAATGTTAAGAATAATATAGAATAATTATTTTGCTCTTGACCACAATCTAGCCAGTAGCCAAGGGGTGGAGATGTAGTCGACGATGTAGCAAGCTCACCCAGAAGATGCCTATTCACTCGAACTTTAAAAAGATTCGGGTCCTCCTTTAAAGAGAGTCCTCATGCGCTTAAGATTTTTGTTAATTTTTCAATCACGTTTGAAACACCTTATATGTTGACGATTACATAACAGGCAATTTTTCTTTCAGGGCAAATACGAATACAAATTAGAAACCAAGACTGTGAACTTACCATTCAACCTACCTTTTACCTGGGATCCCTTAACGGTGAATTGTCGATCTGATGTTGAATTCTTTGGCTATCCCTATGGCAAAAAACTTGTCTTGCTCAAATACAAATTGTACGCGACAGTTAAACAGAAACCAATGCAATTTTAATGAATATTACAAAAAAATTCGTACTATGTAGTTAAAATCTTCTAAAATAATAAATAATGCCAATGTTTGTTTTTTAACCGAATTTAACAAAAAGAGGCTTAATTTGATGAGTCACCTCCATAGATTTCACCTTTATGTCTAATGGGGTATCGCAATCCAACTCTATATTTCTTTATGGATTCAGTAGCTTTTTGTAAGATTCACCTTATTGTTTATGTAAATATACATACTACTATGAAAATTAATTTTTAAAACACCTTCACCATGTATACTTAGATGCTCTCGTTTTAGCACTAAAAACAGGTAGTGAACGGGAAATACATCTCGGGTGGTTAATCAGTCCATGAAAACTAACAGTTTAAAAAGCTATGAATCCTACTAACACAATATTCACTATTACTCGCGAAAATGATGTCTTCTAAGTTTTGTCACGTGCATTGTGATTCAAATTATGATTAACGATACAATATACTTTATTTGCACACAGATATATACAGTACAATTAACAGAGTGTATAACGAGGTAGCCTTATTGCTAGGTAGCAATATCAATTTATAGCAATTTCTTCGGATTATAAAAAAGCCCAATCGGTTTCCCCTCGATTGGGCCTTTTTATAATCCGAACGGCACGGTGTTTTTTGAAACGATTTCAAATTCCAGTTTTTTCAGGATATCTCTGCCATCCCACTCGGGAAGTTTTGGGACTTTACCGAGTGTCATCCTGGAAGGTGTCTGTACATATTCCAAAAAGTCCCGTTCAGTAATCATCAATGTCTAGGTCAATACCTAATTTTACTGTACTACTAAATACACGATCATGCTGGCGCACGTAGTGGGGTAAGCAGGGAAGAGCAGGATCATTATAAATTCTTTAACTTATCATTTAACTTATTTTGAGGTTCTTCTTCTTCTTATCGTGTAGGTATAGTCAAGTATGTGGCGAACTTGGCTAACGCTGGTGTCAAAAATTTCAAACCGCACAATGGCCTCTGACTTTGTTTAACGACTGTAGTCAATTAACAACAGCCGGGACCGACAGCTTAACGTGCCCTCTGTAGTACGGAAACGCTCGTAATTAATTGCCACTTTAGTCACCCATCAGTTTCCCTGCTTCTGTATATGTTGCTTAACCTCATTGATCGGTTGAGATCAGCGAGAGCCACTGGGCTACGAGGCTTCTTTTGGAGTATAGGATATCATTTTAACTTCTTTTGATATTCATTTTAAGGGTCAAATTAGGTGTTAGTTTTGATATGTGAGTACATACAGAATTAATAGCGGTATTAATAATAAAGTGTAATTTAGTTTCTAAATTATTAAAATGTATTTTTATTTATAAAACACGGTACTGATCTTAATCATGTTTTTAAACCACTTGCTATTATAAGTATAAATTAAGTTAATTTTAAAAATATATTTATGTTGTGTTGGTCTAATTTTTATTCTGAATTTGTTACGTAAAACACTTAAAAACATGTGGAGTAAATTGATGTAATTTGTTTTTCAACACATTTGCTCATAAAGTGGGTCTTATGTCATTGTTTTAAGGTTCATAATGATATGTATTATCCAGCCCGTGAGTAATAAAAATAAAGCACAAGTACGTAATGGTTTTTTTTTCTAAATTTCAGCAAAGAGATCAGATCTTATTTTATATTTAAAATTAAGTGTAAATATTTAAACTATTTGTAAATAAAAATATAATTCCACTAAATCATTTAAATTTAACAGAAAATTATCATTTATTTATGCTTAAACGTGAAAATATATAGATAAGCATTTTTTTATTATTTGGCTGTATGGCATACTTGTCAATGTGAATCTCATTTTGCGAGCAAAAAAAGAAAAAAATTATTGCGCCTCTTCAGAATTTTCAGATGTTTTCACTTGGTTTTCACAAACGGCATTTGTATCCATCAGATTGTTATTATTGTCAGAAATGCAACACAAAAAATGTCTTCTTCAAGTGCAGAACAGGAAACCTACCTGGGTACACCGCCAAAAATATTTTCCGAGGCGCAACATGCAAGTGATATCTTGTTGCCGTCAATATCAAAGGAAAGTTTTTATTTCTTTCTTTCCTCGCAAATGTGTTGAAAAACGTCGTATGACACGCGTGCGCATTGGATATTACATTCTCGGCTCCATTGAGCCCTCGCCTTCGGCTCGGGCTCTAAACTCGCCTCTAATGTAATATCCAACTTAGCACACTTGTAGCATAATGTACTATTAATTTGATTACAATACTTCATTCACTTAACAATGTTATAAACTAATAAAACCACACCCCATGACAGTTTTTTCAAAAATGTAAACGTCCACCGTCTTGGATAGGTATCAAAATGGATGTCAGTTTCGGAAGCAGCACCCCTGAAAATCGATTAAAGCCGAAAATCTATTAAACTCGGCCTCGCCCTATATGCAGTTCGCCTCGGCTTAAGGCGTCGCCTCACCTTTAGAATCTAAACTTGTATGGCGGCCATCTTGGATTGAGGGAGTTGACGCCCCGAGCTTCGCCTTACGCGGAGTTCAGCCTTCGGCCTCACCTTACATGCGGCTCGCCTCGGCTTACGGCCTCGCCTGGCGCGTTCAGCTCGTTCTGCGACCTCGCTTCACCGTTAAAATCTTGACTCGTATGGCAGCCACCTTGGATTGGGGGAGGGGCACACTCCGGGCTTCGTTCGCCCTATGCCTGCGGCCTCGCTTGTTACGCCTTTTACCTTGATAATTAATCCAAATAATGAGTCTGATTATTTAAATTATTTAATATTTAGTTTATTTTTAGTTAAATGACTATAATAATTAAATAAATAGTAATTAAATATGCTTGTATCACTATGCCCAAAAGGTGATGCCGTTATGTATAATGCCCAGTCAATTTGATTATTTAAATAAATATTCTCAAATTGCCCTCTTATATTGGGCTTTTTTTATAATGACCGGCATTATATGAAATATTTAAAGTAAGAAAATAGTGTCATTAAAATAATGGAGTGAGAAAATAAAAATAAAATAAGGTGGTTAAAAGGTTTTTTAAACAATTTTTTATTAGTAAGTATTTATTTGCATAACCAACAAGGTTATCTTTACAAGTAGTTGTTGAATCCATAATAAAATATTTTTAACAAAAAATTAACCCGCTTTCAAAAAGGGTGAAATAATTTTTTAAAGCTATGTTCACGAGTAAGTCGTGGTTACGGGTAAAACAGCAAATAGGTGAATTCATAGCGGAATATGGTAAATAGAGAGGAATGTTTTTTTTGACGTCGGTGCCGAACAATTACTCACATGGCATAATTATCTTAATATTTATACTGCCGAAAAAAGCTTGTGCGAATACTTATTTCATTAAACTAGGTCTAGTTCAAACAATCTGGAAGTAGGCAGATGCTTCCGAACTAATAAAAAAAATTTGAAATCAGTCTACAAATGACGGAGTTTTGAGGCAACAAACATTTAAAAAATCACCTGAATGGAGAACCTCCTCCTTTTTTTTTGAATTTGGTTAAAAATATAGAGTTAGATTGCGATCCCCCGTTAGACATAAAGGTGAAATCTATGGAAATGAACCATCAATCTCAAAAAAAAACAATCAAAAGATCTAGTCAAACCTCCTGTATTTTTAAAGTCGGTTAAAAAACAAACATTATCTATTACTAGCTTTCCGCACGGGACTTCGTTTCCGTGGGAATTCGGGAAAATTATATAGCCTATGTTCATCAGAGATAATGCAGGATACTTTTTCAAATCGGTCCAGTAGTTTCCGAGCCTATTTAATGGCAAACAAACAAACAATCAAATCTTTTGTCTTTATATTGTTAGTGTAGATTTTAGAAGGTTTCCTACACAAAACGTATTTTTTTTTCATATTCATTAATATTACAATGGCTTCTGTTTGATTGTCCCATATACTTTGAATTTGAGCAAGACAAGTTTTTTGCCGTACGGATAACCAAAGAATTCAAGATCACATCGACAATTCACCGCTATGGGATCCCAGGTAAAAGGTAGGTTGAATGGGAAGTTCACAGTCGTGGCTTCAGCTTTATATTGGTATTTTCCCTGAAAGGAAAATGGCATGTTATGTCATCGTCAACATACAACGTGTTTCAAATATACCCCAAGAAAATCTAAAATTAATAAAAATCTTAATGCACAGCTCTATTTCAAACATGTCAAATATGCCATAATAACCATAATTATGAAAGCTTCAAATATCGTAGTGAGATAGATAACACCAGCTCCCATTTAAAGGTATGATTGTATTACTGATTAAGTAATAGGTTCCTTAACTAAAAAAAGGTTAGGTTAAGTTGATCTAGCCAAGATCTGTTTATCCTATGTCCTTTCCCAAGCTCTAATCTATTTGTGTATCAAATTTTATCAAAATTGGTTGAGTAGTTTAGGCGTGAAAGACGGACAGACAGAAATACAGACAGACAGAGTTACTTTCGCATTTATAATATTAGTAAGGATTAGTAAGGATTACATAGTAAGGAAGTAAGAATTACCGCAGGAACAGGGCAAATTAAGTTGGGAGGAAAAACAGCCTCTACGAACTCATGAAATCTTGCTCTCTTGTCCAGTATTTTGCATAAAGGGATCGACATTTCCATTACAGTTGGGTGGTAACGACCACTCAACTTCTCCAGTATTATGAAATGGTACTAAAAATAAAATAAATTTCCACGTTAAAAACGTATGAATCACCGACTTCAATCGCCACAACAGTTCCCACAAAGTAGATAACTAATATTTTTGCAGACTACAATGCCTGTTAGCAGATAACCACAAACGAAAATGTCACTCATTTATTTAGGTGATGTTCTGGTTTGTAGTATTTTTTGTTTTTGTTGATTTTTATTAAAAGCGCTAAATCATTTTCGATAAAATTTATATGGGACTACCTCTGGAGTATACTCGTTCGAAAAAATAAAGAATTTTGAAAATCGGTCCATAATTGGCGGAGAAATCGGTGAAGATACATTAAAAAAATACATACAGTCGAACATAGAACCTCCTCCTTTTTTGAAGTCAGTAAAAAATAAAAGTAAGAGTTTCATCTAAATTAATCGTCCTTACACACATATAAGCCCTCACACCTGTAATCCCTATCGGGGTAGGCAGAGCATCACTGGTTCTAGACACTTTGAAGTATAATAACTACTGTAATTTTATTAATTTGAATTGGCGCTCGACCTGTAGAAGATCCTTATAATAGGTCTTTACCTATGAAATTGCCGTTTTTCATACAATATTTTTGGAAAACTGAATTTTCCATACTAACGTTTTTGGATTTTTCTCGGGAATGCGAAATCCAAATTTAACAAAATTTTGTAGGAAGGTTTGGACAACATTCAGTTAATTTTCATCATACTTACTTTATTGAAAGTTGTAACTGTAACAACGGTACAGCAAAAATAAGTAATGAAACGGGCAACGGACGAAACGAGCAATATTTGAGCAAATTTTACTCAATATCTCCGTTATATGGCCAAGGTTTAAATAAAAGACAATTTTAGTAATAGTTGTTTAATCAAATAAATTATGAATAAAATAAATCTTGAGAAAAAATCGGAAATTTCATAGGTAAAGACCTATTATTATTACAGGACAATTATTGACAGTAATTTATTTTTCTTACTTTATTATTAACCCAATAATAAATAAATTATGAGATAATATATTTTAAATTAATTAATTAATGAGCTTGTAAAACCATTTTTTTTTTTTTGAAAACTTAAGAAAAAATTATAATTCTATTAATTTATACTAAAAAAAATTTTTTAATGCATCACCACTCAACTTTTCCAGTAGGTATAATAAAGTGGTACTAAAAGAAAAAAAAAACCGGCCAAGTGCGAGTCGGACTCGCGCACCGAGGGTTCCGTACAAACCTAGCTTAAAGGTATTGTAGACCTGAGTATTTGATATGAATTTCAATTTAATACCTCAACGCGTTCATGAGGAAAGGGGTAGTAAGTTTAAAAATATTAAAAATATTTTTATGATATGATGTAATTAAAAATTTATGGTTTTCGCAATTTTTCCTTTATCTGTGCTATAAGACGTTGCTTCGTACCAAATTTCAAGGTTCTGTGTTCACGGGAAGTACCCTGTAGGTTTTGATTCCTTTGCGAGTGTCGAAAATTTGCGGAAATTTGCGGCATAAACGGCTGTATCTTTTGATTGCGTTGGCTTAGAAGTTTGATTTTTTCACAGCTTCAAGGGACAGTAGACTTGAGTAATTGATATAAATTTCAGCTTCATACCTCCACGCGTTCCTGAGAAAAAGGGTCTTGACAGACGGACGGACGGACGGACAGACGGACAACAAAGTGATCCTATAAGGGTTCCGTTTTTTCCTTTTGAGGTACGGAACCCTAAAAAAAGAAAAAATTGACGTTTCATCAAAACTAATCGTCCTAACACACATACATACGCTCACGCCTGTAATCCCTATCGGGGTAGGCAGAGCATCAGTGGTTCTTGACACACTTAATCAATAGCTGATCTATTAATAGTCCCTATTCGCGATTAATCATAACTTTTCCCTGTCGATAAAATTCACAATAGGTGCTAGATTACTGATAGACAAGTTCTTTCGTTGTACAGGCAGCAGCAAGTCAGGTTACCCGTTTACACTACGAAAGCAGACGTAACTACGAGCGAGATTTTCTCAAGACGGCTATTAGATTAATTACTTTCGCAAAAAAAAAAAAAAAGCACGTTCGCAACGGTTGCAGATGGACGTGTCCAGTGCAATTTCCGCGTCAATAACAAGTGATTTTTTCATAGCATCAGCGCATATCATAATGCTGTTTGAGAATTAAAAAACTTTGTCACTGACTGGTAGACTGTTATGTATGATTAAACTGTGACAGCTAGCTTATAAGCCCGCCCCCAGGGAGACGGGAATAATCAATTCCCCAACCCGAACAGAACACCACAGAGAACATCTGAGTTAATCCCAACTCCCGAAATCCATAAATGGGTGAGTGCCATAGAACTGCATTAAAATGAAATATGTTCTATTTCGAGCGAGGATAAGCTCAATTTAGAGCAAAAACACAAAATCAGCACTATCAGCAGGATTGTACTGGGCGATGTAGATAGCCAAATGAGATCATTTGGCTATCCAATATCAGCAATTAAAACAAAAATACTTCTCAGCCCACTCTCTCATTAATAATCTGCAAGAACAGAAAGAGGTCTGTGACCAAATAAAAGACCTAAAAGTACGCATGCGCTCTGTCCCAGTGGTATCATCTCAGCCCAGCTTTTCATTTGCCAATGCCGCTAGGAAAACACGTCAATAGTCCAACCTTCGAGCTCCAGCAGTATTGCTATATACCCAGCAGATAAGGAACAGACTAGTGAAGAGACCAGAAAAATTCTTCAGACCATAATTAAGCCAGAACAATTAAAACTCCACATTCGGGGAGTAAGAAAGACTAAAAACAGAGGCGTCATCATAAGCGCTGAAAGTAAAGAAGATTTAGAGAAGCTGAGACATGCAGATTCTCTGCAATCTTCATGTCTCAGCTTCTCTTAAGTCATCGGGACTAAAAGTGGAAGAGACGACGAAGAGAAGGCCTAAAATTATACTTTTGGGAATTCCCTCCAACACAAGCGAAAAAGAAGTTATAGAGTGCCTTTATGAGCAAAATATTGCAGAAAATCACCCGAGCATTATACGTGAGGCTTTCTATGGCACAATCAAACTGAGCCACAAGTCAGGCAGGAGAGAAGCTTTCTCTTGTAATCCTAGAGGTAACAGCAACACTTCAGAAACTACCAATTCAAAAGCAGCGCGTTTACATTAACTGGACGTCATGCCTGGTTAGAGATTTCTCCACTGTTACGCGGTGTTATAATTGCCAACAGTATGGACATACAGCAAAATACTGTAAGGATAAGCAACCAACTTGTGGACATTGTGGATGTATAGGACATATAATTAAGGAATATTTTTCTTTCCCTTAAAATTATCATACCGTAAGGTTATCACCGAGTTCAGTTAAAGTCTCAGCTGAAATATATCCCGCGTATGGACTGCTTCGGCTCGTCTTCTTTACGGTGATGTTAAAGTACTTGAAAAATCGAGTATCATAATGGTCAACTTCTGCCCTCTGCGGAATTATTTCTATACGCTGAAATACGGAATTATTATTTTTAATCACTGGATAAATTAAGTTCATAGCAAGAAAAGACGTTTCAACACATTTCGTTTAAAAAGACATACATACATACATACATACATACATCATTATATCTACATACGCTCGCGCCTATGACTTAGGGTTATTAGATTAAGGCGACTACAGCACCCGATAAAGGCAGCACACATAAGAATAGTGCCATCTCCGTCTCTCAACAGGCCTGGGCCGGCAGTGCGAACAGTGTCGATACACGAAGTTTATGGACTATGAAACCGTGCGTGCGTAGAAAACATGTTCGAAAGTTAGAAAAATGAGATTTATGGAAAGGTAACAGTTTAAATCGAAAAATGCGTTAACTATTTATCGAGAGTGTTCAATCACGAACATTTCGATAGCAAATTCAAGTTCCTGTGTGTGCATTTTACTATGGTTTTTACAGCTTAAAAGATACACAATATTGGTACTTAGAGGTGACTTTGTGAGCTTTTTCTATCGAACCAAAAGTGCTGAATCATGTTTTCAGCAAACTACTTATCTAGTTTATGTCCTGAATATTACCATAGAATTTTTTTTCTTCGATTTAATGCAGTGCGTCATGCTTATCTACGCATCATAAAATCGTAATTTAGGTGCTGTAGTCGCCTTAAACAAAAACAGGGCGTCCTACTGCTATGCCACATTGAGGGAAAGTACTTTAATTATTGTAGATGGGACATTTTACTGAAAGAAGACTTTATTTTAATTTTAAAATCAATTTAAACTGCATTCATAGATTTTTAAAACATTGCCTTGTTGAACCGGAAATCGAAACCAGCACACGAGAAAAAAATCAGCCTGTAGTCTTATCATACCGATCGAAAGGCGTCATCATAATTTAGTATCAGAAATATAAGGAAGACGATGAATTTCAATATTTATAATTCCAAATTAAATTATTAAAAAATGAGTCAGTTCCTCATTTTTCTGAGTATAATTTTACATTGAATGCTAAAATTATAATAATCACTATGATGTAGCCTTCCGATCGGTATGAAAAAACTACAGGCTGATTTTTTTTTCTCATGTACCGGGTTCGATTCCCGGTTCAACTAGACAATTATTTAAAAATGTATGAATGCAGTTTAAATTGTTTTTAAAATTTAAAAAAAGTCTTATTTCCGTAAAATGTCACATCTACAATAATTAAAGTACTTTCCCTCCATGTGGCATAGCCGTGGGACGCCCTGTATAGTAGTGAGAGGTTTTCAGCCTTTCGCCCATAATACAGCAAAACCCTCGAGTCACACTTATTGACTTTAACAGTATGCCTGGGAAGAGTTAGTAGTTGGTACTAAGTTTTTCTTTCACCCCCAGTCCAGCGTGAACGAACTATAAAGACGACCTTAAATATGCTCTCTCCTGCCCTCGGACAATTTTTCTTTTAAAAAAATACATCGATGGGTCGCTCCGTTCCGACGATGAGAACAATCAAACTTTTAAATTTATAATATTACTAGCTTTCCGCCTGCGGGTCCGCCCGCGTGGATTACATTTTATATCGTGCCCAACTGTGGGATAAAATGTAGCCTATGTCCTTTCTCAGGCTCTAATCTATCTCTGTACCAAATTTCACCAAAATCGGTTCAGTAGTTTAGGCGTGAAAGATGGACAGACAGACAGAGTTACTTTCGCATTTATAATATTAAATATTAAATAAGTAAGGATTAAGGACTTACACTTAAGCTGCAAAGTGAAGGAAATATTATAAAAAATAAAATCAATTTACTCCACATGTTCTTCAAGTGTTTTACGTAACAAATTCAGAATAAAAATGAGACTTACACAAAAAAAAATATATTTATTAGTTCATCGATGATATTCATCAAATTAACTTAATTTATGCTAATAATAGCAAGTGCATATAAAAACATGATTAAGATCAGTACCGTGTTTCATAAATATAAATTTTCCACGTTAAAAACGTATGAGTCACCAAGTTCAATCCCAACAACAGTTTGCACAAAGTAGATAACTAGTATTTTTTGCAGACTACAATGCCTATTATCGGATAACCACAAACGAAAATGTCACTCCTCTATTTAGATGATGTTCTGGTTTGTAGTATTTTTTGATTTTGTTTATTTTTTTAAATGATTCATTTTCGATATAATATAAATGAGACCACCTCTGATGTATACTCTTTTGAAGAATTTTGTAAATCGGTCTATAATTGGCTGAGAAATCGGGGAACATACATTAAAAAAAAAGTCGCTGTGTTCGACTTTTTTTTACCGAATTCAAAATAGGAAGAGGTCCTTTTTTCTGAAACTAGTTGGTTTCATAAAAAAATAAACATTTACAAAAAAGTACAAAAAAATATTTGAAATCCTCAATCAAAATACAAATTTGGAAATGTTGTGACACGACACTATACACAAATACCTTTTTTTTTTTTAATAAATAGATTTCAGCCATGTTGAATTTAAAAAAAACGGCCAGGTGCGAGTCGGACTCGCGCACGAAGGGTTCCGTACCATTATCTATAAAAACAAGCAATAGAATCTTGTTTGTTGTATGGGAGCCACCTTAAATATTTATTTTATTCTGTTTTTTAGTATTTGTTGTAATAGTAGCAACAGAAATATATCATCTATGAAAATTTCAACTGTCTTACTATCACGTTTCATGAGATACAGCCTGGCTACCATATCTGTAAAAACGAGCAAAAACAAATCACATTTTTTATGGGAGCCCCCTTAATTATTTATTTTATTCTGTTTTTTAGTATATTTTGATGTTATAGCGGCAACAAAAATACATAATCTGTGAAAATATCAGCTGTCTAACTATTACCGTTCATGAGATAGAGACTGGTGACAGACAGACAGACGGTCGGATAGCGAAGTCTTAGCAATCGGATGGGTCCCATTTTTTACCCTTAGGGTACGAAACCCTAAAAAAGGGTGACATAATTGTATACCAGTGACATGGGCGGTTTGACAACTCTGAAACTAAGACCCAATTTCAGCTATCCTGAGATTTGACAATGCCATTTTCATACTTTTTGTTTGACGTTTTATCTGATTAACTTCTTAATAATCGTGGAGTAACTAACTAACAGAGTATGGTGAAATTGGACCTTAGATTAGTAAAGTCCGGCACAGACTTGAATTTTCGAAGAAACAAGTTTTCAGGTAGTTATAGGGAATGTGGAATCTTGTTTCTATATGTAGGTAATTATCACTAGGAAACCCAACACAAAATACCCCTTGAATTTTCTATAAAACTCAAACTAGTGGCCAAACTATCTTGATTTTGATTTGATAACATTTAATGAAATGAAATGAAATGAAATGAAATCATGTTTATTGCTAAGGTTAAACCTACGATACAATGACTAAATTAACAGTAAAAAGTAAGAACTAGATTAACCTAAGCAAAAGGAGCCAAGCTCAGCATTGTGCTGTACAACAAATTGTACAGCGCTGGTTTTCAGCTTGACCCTGTTTGGCCGGTCGGCCGCTGCAGTTACTTAAAAATAATAATATAAACATTAATAACAAAAATTATAACATAAGTATATGATCAAACATTAACTACCTTTCAGTGTATAAATATTACACTAAACAAAAGAGAAAACAGTAATAATATAATTTTACGCATCTTAAACTTAAGTGAAACTAAAGTGATATTAATTTAATAATAATAAAAAAAAAATACAAAAAACACTTAAGTGAAACTAAAGTGACATTAATTTAATAATAAAAAAAAAATACAAAAAAATAAATAAATAAATAACTAATACGAGTATAAAGGCATTTGACATTTTACCTGTAGTAGTCAAATCTGCCGCATCCGCCTTTTGGTTGCCTTTGTATTTCCATGAAAAAAGTTTCTATAATTTTTTTGAATAACGGTAACGACATAGGCTCCCGCGCCGGCGGCGGTAGGTCATTCCATATTTTGGATGCCGCAAATTTGAAACAACCACGGAAGTTAACCGTCCTGTGTTTCGGGACAACAAGACATTTTTCCCTTTGCTTCCTCAACGTATGCATCCTTCGATCCCTAACCCAGGCCAATTTTTCAAATAAATACCACGGCTTCTCGAACTCTACCAATTTCCGAATCATAACGGCTAGATGTAGGTGTCTTCGAGTGGACATGTTAAAGAGACCCTTTTCGTTGATGTAAGGCGAGATGTGAGCCCTCCTCGGTATGTTATAACAAAAACGCATACATGCGTTTTGGACTCGTTGGATCGCTCTTTTGGTTTGGTCTAGAAGCCTGGGGCCGTAAACCGTATCACAATAGTTAAAAGGTGATAGAATTAGTGCTTAATAATACCTTTAGTATAAGGTCAACTCCACACTTAGTTAGTATTTTATTTCTATTGAGCGCATCTATTCTTTACTCGTCTGGTATACTATTTCTCACCAGTTAGGTTGACTTGAAGCGATCTCTTCTAGAGATAAGCTCGTCTTTGTACACTATTTTCACCCGACTGCGCGACGCAAAGGAGAGTAATGTGTTTATCAGGGTTTGTACCTTTGTGGCACTATTCAGACCAAACGCGTGGGCCGATTTTAATAAATGACATGTCGTTGCATTCTTCATAACGACGCGAATGTTGTACAAGTAAGAATCATTTTTAGGTTTCTCATATCGGTTTTCAATCAGAATTACCGTTAGGATCTATATCGATTTAAAGTTGGTTAGTAACCATTTTCACTTAAATACATGTTTTTAATTCGGAAATTGTTCAATTTTTATGCAACTGAGATATGTGTACAGCCAGTGAGAAAATCAATAAACAAACATAATTATCTGACCCTAATTGAAAAGTGTAAAATAAAATAAATTAATTTAAAAAAAACCGACTGCCTAATAAGAACTGAAAAGAAAAAAACAAGTAAGTCCAGTAGGCGAGAGTTTTGATATTGATTATTACTGAATAACATAACGATTTTAACAGTCGGGACCCATCTAAAATCCGGCTCCGTAATAATGGGTCCCAATGCTTCTTATCATTATTCTTGCGAACGAACTGTGGCAAGCAGAGAAGAGCATTAATTGGTCACATGTATGTTTTAAATTATTTTAAAATATTTTGAGTGTTTAATAAGATAACAGTGCAGATAATTCAATTGCGGTTATAATAATACTTAATTTGAATTTAAGTTTCAAAGTAATTTAGGCGTATTTTTATTATTTATTTAAATCACAATGACTTGATCCTTTTCATTATTTAAGTGCACGTACTGTAATGAGTATAAATAAAATTAATTTGATAAATATCACCGATAACCTTTTATATATAACGTTTTTGGTCAGTTGGTCTCATTTTTTGTCTGAACTTGTCAAGTAAAACACATATAAAATATGTGGAATATTTTGATAATATTTTTTACGACGTTCCCGTCACTTTGCCGTTCAAGTGTAAGTGTTTACTAACATAAAATAAATTAAAATGTGTGTTTGTTTGTTGTCCCTTCTACATGATTTATAACCGACTTCAAAAAAGGAGGAGGTTCTATGTTCGACTGTATGTATATTTTTTTAATGTACTTATGTTCACCGATTTCTCCGCCAATTAAGTATGGACCTATTTTCAAAATGTTTTTTTGTTCGAAAGAATATACTCCAGAGGTGGTCCCATATACATTGTATGTACAAAAAATAATAAAGAGAAAGAAAGAAAATACATTTATTTATTCCTCTTTCTGTCTTTCTTTCTCTTTCAGTACTGTCGGCCGTGGACGTATAAATTACGAAAAAGTTTACCGCTTGCCGTTGTATGGGTTATTTTTATTACGCCATCATAGATACAGAAACCCAAGTCTTAAAGATCACAACTGGCTGTATTCCTCTAATCAAAGGCGCTGAGTGGTGATCGGTTGAGAATTACACCACCCCATCTTTTCCCGTGGGTTTCGTAAAAGGCGACTAAGGAAATACAAATAGGGCCTGCCTCTCATTGATCCATCCTAGACAAAGACATCTCAATTTGTTTTGAATTTGAGGTGTCATCCTCTGGTCCCATTGTAAAGGGCCGTCTAGTTCGCGACTACCCTCCTACCGAAGTCAGACGCCAAAATATGGCGTCCTAATGGCGGTGGAAATTGTATCTATTCTTACGACGAAATTGAGAATTTTCGTTGCACACATTTGGTAACAGCCACCCCTAGCCGCCGTGTTTAGTGACAAATCAATTATGTCAAATGAATATTAAAATCTCAGCGCATTTCTTGACCCTTTGGGGATCTCCTGAATTCCGTTAAAACGTATGTTCATGGTGTGAAGCTTGATCATCCGTACGCAATATTTGGCTAGTGGTTAAAAAGTCAAGAATTAATTACAATTATATAGATTAATCCGAAGGTTGTAATCCGAACAGACTTGTAATCCGAAGGTCGCAGGTTCAAATCCTGGTGCGGGCCTGTACCACTAAATTCGTCTTTTCGGATTTATGTACGGATTTCTAATTATCACTTGCCCAACGGTGAAGGAAAACATCGTGATGAAACCCGCCCGTCCAAGAAAATTTTCTAAAGACGAGCGGTCCACCAACCCGCATTGGGCCAGCGTGGTGGACTATGGCCTAAATTCCCTTCGTGTTTCGAAGGGAGGCTCGTGCCCCTCGGTGGGGACGTATATGGGCTGTTAAAAAAAAATATATTAAATAAATGTTGAATAGAATAGAATAGAAAAATCTTTATTTTATAGGACATTCAGGATGTCACTTAAAACAAGTCAAGATTACAATGAAATACATACAAACATACATTAAATGATTTAAATACATACATACGCATTCGTTCTTTTGATCCTACTGACTCTACGCCTATTCGCAAAGGTGCAGTCTTCCTCAGAGAAGAACAGGCAAGAAACTCTGAGGTTGCTCTTTTAAATTTTTTCATTTGCTAATTTTAACTAAATCTGAAATAACTCTAGGGCTGAGCAGTTCATTCCCATGGCTGCCTGTCTGATAGATAATCAGAAATTTTGTAATAGCCCTTTTTGCAAAGTTTTTGTTTAATCACTGTCTTAAATTTATCCAAAGGTAAATTTTGAATACACTTAATTAACTTAATTTATGCTAATAATAGCAAGTGCATATACAAACATGACTAAGATCATTTAGTTAGCGTTTATAAAAATAAAAAAACAGTACCGTGTTTCATAAATAGAAATTTTCCACGTTAAAAACGTATGAGTCACCAACTTCAATCCCAACAACAGTTTGCACAAAGTAGATAACTAGTCTTTTTTGCAGACTACAATGCCTATTATCAGATAACCACCAACGAAAATGTCACTCCTCTATTTAGATGATGTTCTGGTTTGTAGTATTTTTTGTTTTTGTTTATTTTTTTAAATGATTCATTTTCGATATAATTTATATGAGACCACCTCTGATGTATACTCTTTCGAAGAATTTTGTAAATCGGTCTATAACTGGCGGAGAAATCGGGGAACATACATTAAAAAAAAGTCGCTGTGTTTGACTTTTTTTTACCGAATTCAAAAAAGGAAGAGGTCCTTTTTTTCTGAAACTAGTTGGTTTCATAAAAAAATAAACATTTACAAAAAATATTTGAAATCCTTAATCAAAATACAGATTTGGAAATGTTGTGACACGACACTCTGCCGGGGACTCACACCCACTACTATCATTACTAAACTCGATCAAAATTCTTATCCTTCCAAGAATTAAGTGTCCTTGTAGAATCGACAATTACGTCGTAACCGATGCCTCAGTAAGCCGCAAAGCAATTCAAATAGATGTTTCAAGGATACTCAGAGCAATAAAAAACTGCTCAATATCATTATCTTGGCCTTTTCATCCATCTCCATTACTTTGAGTTTAGCTAGGAAATGTTCCAGTGAGGATCGGTCATAAAGAAATGTTTAAGTCTAATCCAATTTGAAATTTTATACAAAAATACCTTAAAATGAACGAAATCTCTCGGTTTCAGGCTGCCAGATGCTCTAATTGAGGTTCTGGCTTGAAGCACGCTTTCTTTAATATTTTTTAATTATTTCGTTATTAAATCTATAAAGGTTTTTGAAGTGAAAACTTCTTTAGCGGCGTTGTGTACTTTGAAGTATGGGTAAAAATGTTAAACTCGCGTCAGGACACGTGACCTGATCGAAAATTCGTAAAACGGAGGGAGAGTAGACCGCAAGGAAGTAATATATGTTCAAGTTTTCACTTCTGCCGGCATTCCCGGAGTACAACCCGTTGTTTTTTTTATCTTAGCTCATAGAAATAAAAGAAAACCTTTACAGATTGATCTGCTGTTTATTCACCGACTTGAAAAATAGAAGGAGGTTCTTAGTTCGACTATTTGTTTTTTTGTATGTTTTTTACGCGTTGACTCCGCAAATTGTCGAAAGTTCTGTCAGAAGAAGTTTTCTGAGATGGTGTTAAATAAATTTTATCATAATTGATTCAGCGCTTTATAAAATTACACACACAGACATTATATCACCCTTTGGTTTGTGGTTCTGATGATGGGCATTGTTGGGATTGAAATCGGTTGATTCGTACTTTTTAACCGTGGACAATTATTAGTATTTTAACCTAATACTTATCAATCCCCGTGTGGTGATCGGTTGAGAATGACACCACCCCATTTCCTTCCGTGGGTGTCGTAAGAGGCGACTAAGGAAACACGAATGAGACCTGCCCCCTATTAATCCACCCGAGGTAACGACACCTCAATTTGTTCTGAATCTGAAGTGTCGTGGCTTTGTGAAGGGCCGTCTGGTTCGCGACCACCCTCCTACCGAAGTCCGACGCCAAACAGCTTGCTGTGTTCCGTCGGTGCGTAGAAGTACCAGTGCCTTATAGGCATTTTCTGGGTTAACTCGCTTCATTGTCGACCTCATCTATGACCCATCTTATAATAAAAAATAAAAATCTAATAAAATACAATGTACAGTTAGGAAAAAATGTATCTAATATAATTAATTTCATATATTTCCAGAAGAAAGAATTATATACATTTCCTAGAAATTGTATACAAAGGCGAAATACATACATTTCCGTTCACATGTACTTACATAATTAAATTGCGATATTAATAATAAAGTGTAATTTAGTCAAAATTATTTACTTAAATTTCTTTTAATTTATGAAACACGGTACTGATCTTTATCCTATTTTTAAATTTACTTGTTATTAAGAGTATATATTAAGTTAATTTGATAAATATATTGATAAACTATAATTAACATATATTTTTTGTTGTGTTGGTCTCATTTTTAGTCTGAATTTCTCAAGTAAAACAGATAGAAATATGTAGAATAAATTTATATTATTTTTTATAATATTTCCTTTACTTTGCCGCTTAAGTGTAAGTCTTTTAATCTTATATATAAAATTGGAGGTCCTGATTCACCGACTCGTCAACGCCCACTCCAAACCCACAAATGGTGTCTTTTATTACGTAAGCAAGCATTGAGAAAGGATTTTTCGAAATTCCATCCTTAAGGACAACGGGTGTTCAAAGTTTGTATGGAGAAAAATTTTTTTTTGAACATTTTGACTCAAAACTTCGTCAGGACATACCTTGAAGCAAATAAAAGGATACGTGTTTCGCGATTTTAGAAAATCGTCCCCTAAAGGGTCAAAAATCAAATGAGTGACTAAAAGAGTTCTTTGCGCTAACGAAGATGCAGGGAAAAGCTAGTAATATTATGAATTTAAAGTGTGTTTATTTGTTTGTTTTTCTTTCGTCTAAGCGCAGCTACCCATCGATATATAAAAAAAAATTGACCCAGGGCTGGAAAGAGCAATTTTTTTAAGTCGGCTTTTATGTTTAGAAAAGCGGAAAAACGGATCAAAAAAATGTGTCGAAACGTAACTTAGATAAGTTGAATTTATCCAGTGATTAAAAAGTCAACCTATTTATTTCAGCGTATAGAAATAATTCCGTACAAGGCAGAGGTTGACTACTATGATACTCGATTTTTCAAGCACTTTAACATCACAGTGAAGAAAACGAGCCGAAGGAGTCCATACACGGCATGTTTTTCATATGAAACTTTAACTGAACTCGGCAATAACCTAACGGTATGAGAATTTTAAGGAAAAGAAAAATGTTCTTTTTTTATTATGAGGTGGGTTAACATTTGACCCCAATCTTGACCAAGGTCACAGATGAGGTTGACGTTGGAGCGAGTTAACCCAGAAAATGCCAATTAAGTCACTGGTACTCCCTCGCACCGACGGAACACGGCAAGAAGTTTGGTGTCGGACTTCGGTAGGAGGGTGGTCAAAACAAACTGAGGTGTCGTTGCCTAAGATGGATTACTAGGAGGCAGGTCTCATTTTCGCCGCGAATGAGACTTGACCCCAGGACCACAGGATTAGATCTCCTGGTGCTCTAACCAACTGAGCTATCGCGCCTTCAAGTCAAGTGGTGAAATTTATCTCATGCTTCTTTCTCTCCTGCTTCTATTCGCGCCGATCATTTTTTTTTCCTAAAAGATATTTTTGTGAATATCCCTCAGACTTCAAGACAAGTGAGTAATTTTTTGTAAGTACCTCCAGAACCTGGTAGCTGAAAATTGGCCATCGGCCTAGGTTAGCTGGTATTCATACGTTACTAGTACGTACTAGCACTACATTTCCCACATATTTGGTTAATGAGAAAATAAGTAAGATCTGGCGGCTCTGGGATCTCAGTCTACTAGGTGCAGGTGATATGCCTCATTCATGATGTCGAGTTTTGTTGTAAATTAGATAAAAAGTGAAAATAAAATATTTTAGTGTAAATATTTTAGTCTCTTTACTGAAAGATTTGTGTATTGATGTAGAACAATTTTAAAATTAAAGTATGACATATTTATACATATACATCTACCAGAAACACAGTTTAGACAAGTAAGCATACTGGTTGAATACTACTACAAGTTTTGAAGACGAAGACTAACAGAAACGAGCCACGACTTCCCCGCGCCGCCGCCGGCGCCTTGATTGCGTTACCGACTCCTTCTCAACCTCGTCTCGACGCCCCGTCTTGACTTGTGCAGCAAGCGGAGTCGCAAGCTGACTTCAAGCTGACGCAAACAAGCGTGCACACTTCAGAGAGTGTGCACCGGAGCGGCAGCCTCTTTCTTCTATCAGACTTCCAGACGCACTGCGGAAAACCATCCTTACCTTGTCGAAATCCCGTGGATCCGCAATGAGTGCTTTTCATCATCTTTTATATTGCGCACTGCCAAGGAATGGAATTCCTTGCCTGCGTCTGTATTTCAGAGCTCATATAACCAGAATCTCTTCAACAAAGTTCTAGTGAATAGGCATCTTCAGGGTAAGCTTGCTATATCCTCGATCACATCTTGGCTCCTATGGCTAAAACCAAACCCTTTGACCTAGAAAGCTGTTTGGCCCAAAGATTATTTTTATAACTTTGTCAAGGAATAAGAGATTATTTTACATAATTTCCGCGGGAACGAAGTCCCGGGCTTCCTCTAGTCTTATGATGATCATAGAAGACGCTATTTAGTCCCCCGCGGCGTGATGCCGCCTCAACCCTTATCCACTAAGCGGAATATTCATAGGATGGCGACAGAAAACATGGCTGTCGTGGTTAAGGTTAATGATCTGAAAGTTGCAGGTTCGATTCCTGACCAATGCAAAGGACACCATTCACGGCCCATACAAAAAATACCAAAATTTTTAAAGTGGCGGCCAAAAAAGGTAAAGTTATTATTTCGAAAGAACGTATTATCTAAAAAAATTTTTGTATGATAGCTAAGCTGTACGACCATTACTAGATTTGATCTTGATAGTTATAAATCTGAATTGTAAATGTTCCGGTCATAGAAAATAGTGTTTCAAAAGATTGTGATACAAAACATTGTTCGTATTAGGTTAAAGGTTTAAATTCTAGATTTAAATATGCATTTAAGCTTGAAAATCTAGATTTTTAAGCTTAATTAAAAAAAACACCCGAATTGATAACCTCCTCCTTTTTTTTTAAGTCGGTTAGAAAAGGAAAATTCGTAAAGGTCGTACAGCTTAGCTGTTATAATAAAAAATGTTAAGAATAATGTGTCCTTTTGAAAAAATAACTTTACTTTTTTTTGGCCGCCACTTTTAAATTTTTGTATGTTTTGAATGATGTCTTTTCTGAAAATCGTGTTTTAAAGTATTTGTTAGGAGTACTTGTGTTCATGTATGTTATGAATTGTATGTATTTACAACAAAAGTACTTGTATAGTTATTAACGATACTAGTGTCGTAGGTAATGTGCAACGTGAGCCCATTTGAAACACGAGCGAAGCGAATGTTTTATAGGGCTCCAGTTACACATTACCTAAGGCACGTATATTGTTCAACGTTTTACAATACAGTAGTCGAGGAAACGAAACTAAAAAAAAAATTTTTCAAAAACTTACATCGTATAGGTATATCCAAAGTTCTTAAAAGATAGTATTTCCCTTCAACATTCACTGAAAACTTGTTACAATTGAACAATGTGCACTAATATTTTACGATTAAACACAAAACATTAAGGAATTAACATTTTTGTAGGTAACACAAAAATAATTTTGTTGAACAAATAATTTCAAATGGCGGGCAAAACAATGGCGAGCAAAATATTTTTTCCCAATGATGAGGCAAAGGCTAAGTTAATAAAATGCCAATTGCGTCACAGAAATACTCAATACTCAATCATTTATTGCTTTCCATGGTTTTTACATAGGTGACAAAAATAACATTTCTGAGAGCTCATGGACCCAGGCTGGGCACGCAATTTTATTTGAGAGAGGACTCATTTCAAACATTTGTCGCTAAAACGAATAAAAAATATTGTCTTAGAAAAGGGTTATAATTATTACTTATATTATGTCATGCGGTTAATATTCATATGGATACTAAATGTTATAAATAAAAAGAAAGCAGTATTAGTAGGCAATAATTAAATGTCCCAGGTATAAAAATTATTAAATAGTTCCATTATTTGTTAAAAATCTGATTTGTTTTATTGAAAAAGTAAAATAAATAGTTTACTTTTATATTTTATTTCACTAAAAATCAAGATTTTCGTCAGAAATAATTATTTTGTCAGGCATAAAAACTCTTTGTTGTCATTCTATAAAGCCAGTATGAAGCTTTATGAAAAAGGTAATACTCTCACTTGTCAAAAGGGTCACTGAATTATCAAAGCAGCTACTTTTTATTGCGTCATACATTTTGGTCAGTATTTTATTCACTTTTTGCGTACTTTTAATGCATCATTTGAAAAAAAAAATACTTTACCGGATCATAGTATAGCCACTGAAGTTGAATTTTATTTGCTCATTAGTTCAAATATTTTTTTTTTCAAAATCATCTCCTCATTTCAAAATTACATAACGTGACATGTGTTTTATGGGGTACGTAAACGTACACTCCATGGCCATGTTACGGGGCCATTTCCGAGCAACTGCATTGTAATAGTAATTAACGATACTAGTGTCGTTGGTAATGTGTAACGTGAGCCCATTTGAAGCACGAGCGAAGCGAGTGTTTTATAGGGCTCCAGTTACACATTACCTAAGGCACGTATATTGTTCAACGTTTTACAATGCAGTAGCAGAGGAAACAAAACTAAAATTTTTTTTGTCAAAAACTTACATCGTATAGGTATGTCCAAAGTTCTTAAAAGATAGTATTTCCAATCAATATTTACTGAAAACTTGTTACAATTGAACAATGTGCACTAATATTTACTATTAAACACTTTTACATTACGATTTAACATTTTTATAACACAAAAATAATTTTGTTGAACAAATAATTTCAAATGGCGGGCGAAACAATGGCGAGCAAAATATTTTTCCACAATTATGAGGCAAAGGCTAAGTAAATAAAATGCCAGTTGCGACTACAGAAATTATTAAAAATCAGATTTGTTTTATTGAAAAAGTTAAATAAATAAATTACTTTTATATTTTATATCACTCTTATCAAGATTTTTGTCAGAAATAATTATTTTGTCAGGCATAAAAACTCTTTGCTGTCATTCTATAAAGCCAGTATGAAGCTTTACGAAAACGGCAATACTCTCACTTGTCAAAAGGGTCACTGATTATCAAATCAGCTACTCTTTATTGCGTCATACATTTTTGTCAGTGTTTTATTCACTTTTTGCTTACTTTTTATGCATCATTTGATTAAAAAAATAACTTTACTGGATCACAGAATAGCCACTGAAGTTGAATTTTGGTATATGAAAAATGGTTTATTTGCTCATTAGTTCAAATATTTTTTTTCTTTTCAAAATCTTCTTCTCATTTCAAAATTACATAACATGACATGTGTTTTATGGGGTACGTAAACGTACACTACGTGGCCATGTTACGGGGCCATTTCCGGGCAACTGCATTGTAAAATAAGTAGTTTACTAGTAATCTAGCTTTATCTAGTTCTGCTTAATTTAAGGGTCAGATTGCTTCGTGTGAATTTTATTTTTCAGTGACAATTAAGAAATAGTCATGATTGATTAATGGGCTGCGAGTCAAAATTATTAATTGGTTAGTGATTGATTAAGTGGTTTTAGAACCTTACCCCGATAGGGATTATATGCGTGAGCGCATGTATATGTGTGTATAAAGAAGATTAATTTTGATGAAATTCACTTTTTCTTTTTTTTTCTTTTTAGAATCACTTTATTATACTGGAAAAGTTGAGTGGTCATTATCACCCAACTATGATGGAGCTGACGACTCCTTTATGCAAAATACTGGACAAGGGAGCAAGATTTCATGAGTTCATAGAAGCTGTGTTTCCTCGCAACTTAACTTGCCCTGTTCCTGTGGTAATCCTTATTTCCTTGCTATGTATTAATATCATAAATGCGAAAGTAACTCTGTCTTTCTGTCTATCAGTCTGTTTGTCCGTGTATATGTATATGTCGCACTTAAATAGATAAAACCGTGATAAAATTATATCCGTATGGATATAGTTATCCCCGGAGAAATAATTATCCCTAGGGATACCTAGGGATATAGTAAAACATATATCGTAAGATAATTATCCCCGGGGAAATTATTATCTCTAGGGATACCTAGGCATATAGTTATACATATATCGTAAGATAATTATAAGAAAGCGGTTCATTAACTTAACCTAACTTTAAGAGGTAGATCTTGGCTAGATCAACCTTACCTTTTTTTGGCTAGAGAAACTATTACTTAATCAGTAATATAACCATATCACTAAACTGGAGCCGTGTTATATATTCCTAATAACATAACTATGTCACGGTATATAACTATATCCCTAAAGATATAACTATATTACGGCTTTACCTATCTTAATGCGACACGTGAAAGTTTCATGTAATTGATATGGCATACTTGACAAGTTTAAAATAGTGCTGGACGTCTAATCCACTAAACAATACGTCTCAATGGTGGTTGAATGGAAATGGTGACCATTTTATAAGTTCTTGTGGTGAAATTGAGCAGTATCGAAACCTCATATATTTGATGACGGCTGCAACCTCGACCACTATTAACTAGTTAGCAAGTTAAAATTCAGTTGGCGGTGGTGCAGGTGCAGCCAGTCAATGCAGTTGTTATTAAGTATAAGAAAGGACATCATACACTTAATTTGGTATACAAAAAAATACCAAAATATTTAAAGTGGCGGCCAAAAAAAGGTAAAGTTTTTATTTCGAAAGAACATATTATTATAAACATTTTTTAGTATGATAGCTAAGCTGTACGACCATTACTAGATTTGCTTTCGACACTTATAAATCTAGATTTTAAATGTTCCGGCCATAAAAAATAGTGTTTCAATAGATAGTGATACAAAACATTTTTCGTATTAGGTTAAAGATTTAAATTCTAGATTTAAAAATGAATTTAAGCTTGAAAATCTAGATTTTTAAGTTTAAAAGAGGAAAATTCGTAACTAAAGGTCGTACAGCTTAGCTGTCATAATAAAAAATGTTAAGAATAATGTGGAATAATTATTTTGCTCTTGACCACAACCTAGCCAAGGGGCTTCGCTCGGGGTGTGGTCGACGATGTAGCAAGCTCACCCAGAAGATGCCTATTCACTCGAACTTTAAAAAGATTCGGGTCCTCCTTTAAAGAGAGTCCTCATGCGCTTTAAGATTTTTGTTAATTTTTCAATCACGTTTGAAACACTTTATAGGTTGACGATTACATAACAGGCAATTTTTCTTTCAGGGCAAACACGAATACAAAATAATAACCTCGACTGTGAACTTCCCATTCAACCTACCTTTTACCTGGGATCCCATAGCGGTGAATTGTCGATCTGATGTTGAATTCTTTGGCTATCCCTATGGCAAAAAACTTGTCTTACTCAAATACAAATTGTACGCGACAGTTAAACAGAAACCAATGCAATTTTAATGAATATTACAAAAAAATTCGTATTATGTATAGTTAAAATCTTCTAAAATAATAAATAATGCTAATGTTTGTTTTTTAACCGAATTTAACAAAAAGAGGCTTAATTTGATGAGTCACCTCCATAGATTCCACCTTTATGTCTAACGGGGTTGTGACTAATTCCTTTCTCCACAATATAATAATTGTTAACTTGAAAGTCCACCAACCTTTCAAGTTTCTCTCTTGTGACTAGTTCCTTTCTCCACAATATAATAATTGTTAACTTGAAAGTCCACCAACCTTTCAAGTTTCTCTCTCTCTAAAGATTATTTAATCTTTAGCAAAAATTAGCCAACGACCGTAGTCGCTGGCTCTGACAATGATCTTCCTCAAGGATTAATGTCTTAATTCGATCTCTCTAGAGACTATTTAATCTCTTTATAAAATAGCCAATGACCGTAGTCATTGGCAATGGCAATGGTCTTTCCCAAGGATCCCTACGTTGTGTTTATTTTTGTCATATAGTACCCAGAGCCTTTTTAAGTACTTTGGTATCTCAATCTTTGCTTATTCGTTGCCAGTCTCTTCAACACCCCTGAATAAGCAATTTTGGTTAGACAAGCATATAGTTTATGGGGGTGAAGAGGAAGGGAGCTCCGGCCACCGCTCCCTTCTATGGTCGACATCCTATCTTCTACTATGCGGATTGTGAGGCGACCCCCACCGGCAACAATTGGTCCCTTCAGTATCGTTGCAGTCCGAAAACTGTTTGAGGAACGTTGCAGTCCGAAGACTGTTTGAGGGATCGGCACAACCACTTCTGTGGCTGAAACCGATCGGGTGGGTCTTGCCCGAGAACTCCAAAGCAATTGGCAGCTCCCTTGGTTGGGTCATAGCCCGGACTGCCTGCGCTACGATCCTTCGGCAAGGTCTTACGTCATGCAGTATCGTTTATAGTCAGCTCCCCGACTCTAATTAGTGTATTTTATGTCGGCTGCCCGACAAGTTTATTTTAAGTCGGCTTCCCGACGCCCATGTTGAAGACCGCCTTCCGGCTCTTCAAGAGCTCGAGTCGTAACTCCAGTGTTTAGTGTGTGTTTTCAGTAATTCTATACCGAAAGGCTGTTCGCCGAAGCTACTACCGCCTGAGGTTACATTTCTTTAAGGTTGGTGACCCAACCGTTATTGTATGTTTTCCAGTAAACCAATACCGAAAGGCTGTTCGCCGAAGCTACTACCGCCTGAAGTTACATTTCTTTATAGTTGGTGCCCCAACTTAATATTCCACCTTATAGGTGGTTAATGTAGTTGAAGTTGACAAGACTTCAACTATAGGCGCCATGCTACGCACGCCTTTATATGAAATTATCATATAACATCCCTAGAAGGACGAATCATAAGTTTACCTACATAATTTTAAGGTTGGTGCCCCAACCGTAATGCATTCGAAGACTGTTCACCGTAGTTACTATTGTCTGTTTCTCGTTCTCTAAAAGAACGGTAAAACTTACCTACATATATTTATAGTTGGTGCCCCAACTTAATATTCCACCTTATAGGTGGTTAACGTAGTTTACAGTAGGTAAGGACTGTAAACTACAGACGCTACCCAAACGTCTTTATATGAAACGCTTTCGCTTGTGACTACTAACGTCTCTTATATTTGATGTGAGATTTGCTAAGATATAAAATACCAAAGCTTATTTTCATTCGTGGATTTTATATCCATTTAAGGCTGTTCGCTAATGCTACTACTGCCTATGATTATTTATCGTCGTTATCTCGACTAGCTATAAAGGCTGTTCACCGAAGTTACTATTACCTGTGATTGTTTATAGTCCTGATCTCGACTATGTACAATAATTCCAAACTTTTGCGCTGAATCCTTAATCCATTTCGAAGGCTATGACGATACGAATCTCATATGTGAACCTTAAGGAACATTGATAATCGATATCTATCGTTTTGTGGAGTTTTTCACACTGATCCGGTCGTCTATGCTAGTTTACAACAGATTCGTACTTTCAAGTTTTAATGTATCGTCCCTTTGTCGGCGTGCACGCCTTTTTTATTCTTAAAAGTGTCGTAATCACGTCTGCAAACCACATTCCGTACCTTTTCATGTGTCTTTCTCATTATCTGAAACCAGACCAAGCTCCCAGCACAATTTCCAAAAATCGGATTTCCGATTTTGGATTTTGGATTTCCGATTTTGGATTTTGGATTTTGGATTTTGGATTTTGGATTTTGGATTTTGGATTTTGGATTTTGGATTTTGGATTTTGGATTTTGGATTTTGGATTTTGGATTTTGGATTTTGGATTTTCAATTTTGGATTTTGGATTTTCAATTTTGTACATGACATGATATGTGAATTGTATCTCTTCACTGAGGCTGTTACGACATCTCCTAGGTATCTCCTCTCCGGTATCATTCACACATGTCTAAGTAGAGCCAAGTCCCTACCCGACATGTTTTAGTAATATTGTATTTCATCATTGAGGCTATTACGATATCCACTTGATATCTCCTCTCTGACAACATTTACTCACGTCTCGGCGGGTCCGTGTCCCCGCCTATACATATATGAACGAGTTTAAATGATCGTCCGCGTTTTCATACAAAAAAAGAAAATCTTAATACAGGAACGATATAAAATTTTATTTTGATGGAATTAGATAGAGCTCAGCTTAAGAACAAGTCCTATCATATTCCCAAAACAATATTGATCTTCCAACAATATTAAGATTGAAATATAAGTCCCCAACTTAATATTTCAATCCGTCAGGGGCATGTCGTTACATTCAACCCCCTAAATTCCTTATAGCTTCGCTATAGTGGAATTTACCAAAGATAGACATGACTCAAGAGCCAGTCTTCTAAGGCTGGTATTTAATAATAATTGTTCATTATTATTACTATCGCATTATTATTATAGCCATCAGAAGGAATCTTACAAATGACCAACTTATTTATGCACACTTATGTGTTCAACTCCTATTCTTCCATCTGTTTGTTATTTTATCTCCCCAAATAAAATAAAAACTTTCACTCTTATTGCATATTTTACATTCTCATATCTTCTTGATTAAAACGTTGTATGAGCAATGTTTGTTTAAGACCACCTCCTTCTAGGATCGGCACAAACCTATCGCATGTTACCCAACACACCTCCCCTTCTACAGTTTGGGGAAGAATAACATACCCAACGCGTGCTAACGCCATATCTTATCTTCATGCGATTTTCGTATATGTTTCAGTTCGTTTTCATAACATCGTCACTCAACTCGGACTTAGAGAGATTACTCTAAAATGATTATAACAGTTAACTAAGTTCCAACACTTAGTAATGCAAAATTCCGCTATATCAGATGTAGAGTAATAGAAATTACTCTGTTTTCAACCCAATATAGCAAATTTAAACGACCTATTAACCCAGCTTCACGATATAATACAATACCACTTGGACATTGCATATATCACCAAGTAGGCCGACATTGTATCACAAATATATTTGAATTAAATATAAGTTAATAACTCATATTTAATTCCCCTGCATAATGCAGTACCACCACATCTGAACCTCCAAGTCCTTTTACCTTACCAAAACAACCACCTTTGTTTTTACCTTTTTCCAACACCATATTACCAATAAAACACCCACCTTTGTTTTCATAACTTTTCCAATAATTCATATCTTTAATTTTTCTTAAAAAAAAAACTACCCTCCCCGAAGAGTGGCCGCCCTACACCCCACCAATCTATCCTACCCCAACCTCTCAACACAATTTTCTTAAACTCACTTTAATGCTTGACTTCTCAACTTCTGGCAATCTCATTATTATGTTGAGAAGACTAAGAGTAGAATAGATTGGGCCACTCCCAATCCACCAAAAACCCCAACATAATTATTTCTTAATTAATTACCAATTATTCTTATAATGATTATTTCACCACAAAGCCAAGTCTTTGTTTTAATCTCAATCTTCAAAATTGCTTTTCGCCACAAAGCCAATTTATGCATTACTCTTAAGAGTAATTGGTATCACATTCCTTATTACGCTACAACACCTTATCTTTATTTATAGTACTTTGAAATATTTATTGTATTAAAATTACCCCGGACTACATTAGTCTCAGGGTCCACCAAAGTGTATACATTGGGTCTTGGCACTTCTGCGACAATATATGGGCCTTCATACAATAAATCGAATTTGCTTATGATCTTTTTCTCAGCACTCGACATATTACATCTCTTTAATTTAACATAATCTCCAATCTTATATTGGATCAACCTATGGTACTTATTGTACTTATGAGTTCTATCCTCACTTGCTTTCTTAAGGTTCTCTCTGACCTTTTCTCTAATAACATTTACATCCAAGCGTCCTTTCTTTAAGAAAAGATATCGATCAAACGACATTCTATTTGATTCCCCATGCAGTACCTCATTTGGAGTAAATCCAGTACTGTCATGATATGTATTATTATACAATTTTTCCACTTCTGGCAACAATGTGGCCCAGCTCTTATCAGTCGACCCTCTATGGAGTCCGTTGTTTTCTTAAACAGTTTATACAACATTCCAATTTCCTTTGATTGGAATTGCGGAGCGCCTTCAAATCCTTCTTCTTCTTCGTGCTTGCGTTTTCTTCCTCTCACCTGTCTCTTCTTCTTTGGCTCCTTTACTGGCTGCGGCTCCTCAGCCAGATGCTCCTCTTCGTAATCACTCATATTCACAAATCTTAGATTTGTCCTTATGTCTGTCAAATCACAGATCACTGATTACTCTTAACTAATGGAGTTCATATAAAATGACTCATAAGCAGTTCGAGCTCCCTGTACTCGACTGTAATTTGGCTTGGTTCTGCGGCAAACCTTACTTGAAATCACCCTTCAGCAACTTAGATGATCAGTACCTGCAACAATGGAAACTCCATTTATTTACAAGTTTTTAAACTTCTCATCTTACAACTAATGAGAGTAATACAACCCCCATTCCATACAACCCCCAGCATAAACTTCAGGTTGTATTTCCGAATAACCAATGATTGAGATTCCAAAGTTTTAAAACTTATTCCAATTTTCACAAGCAACAAATGTGATGGTTTATAACCATCACTGGCCGTGCGGACTCATCCTGGTCACGGCACCAAATGTGACTAATTCCTTTCTCCACAATATAATAATTGTTAACTTGAAAGTCCACCAACCTTTCAAGTTTCTCTCTTGTGACTAGTTCCTTTCTCCACAATATAATAATTGTTAACTTGAAAGTCCACCAACCTTTCAAGTTTCTCTCTCTCTAAAGATTATTTAATCTTTAGCAAAAATTAGCCAACGACCGTAGTCGCTGGCTCTGACAATGATCTTCCTCAAGGATTAATGTCTTAATTCGATCTCTCTAGAGACTATTTAATCTCTTTATAAAATAGCCAATGACCGTAGTCATTGGCAATGGCAATGGTCTTTCCCAAGGATCCCTACGTTGTGTTTATTTTTGTCATATAGTACCCAGAGCCTTTTTAAGTACTTTGGTATCTCAATCTTTGCTTATTCGTTGCCAGTCTCTTCAACACCCCTGAATAAGCAATTTTGGTTAGACAAGCATATAGTTTATGGGGGTGAAGAGGAAGGGAGCTCCGGCCACCGCTCCCTTCTATGGTCGACATCCTATCTTCTACTATGCGGATTGTGAGGCGACCCCCACCGGCAACAATTGGTCCCTTCAGTATCGTTGCAGTCCGAAAACTGTTTGAGGAACGTTGCAGTCCGAAGACTGTTTGAGGGATCGGCACAACCACTTCTGTGGCTGAAACCGATCGGGTGGGTCTTGCCCGAGAACTCCAAAGCAATTGGCAGCTCCCTTGGTTGGGTCATAGCCCGGACTGCCTGCGCTACGATCCTTCGGCAAGGTCTTACGTCATGCAGTATCGTTTATAGTCAGCTCCCCGACTCTAATTAGTGTATTTTATGTCGGCTGCCCGACAAGTTTATTTTAAGTCGGCTTCCCGACGCCCATGTTGAAGACCGCCTTCCGGCTCTTCAAGAGCTCGAGTCGTAACTCCAGTGTTTAGTGTGTGTTTTCAGTAATTCTATACCGAAAGGCTGTTCGCCGAAGCTACTACCGCCTGAGGTTACATTTCTTTAAGGTTGGTGACCCAACCGTTATTGTATGTTTTCCAGTAAACCAATACCGAAAGGCTGTTCGCCGAAGCTACTACCGCCTGAAGTTACATTTCTTTATAGTTGGTGCCCCAACTTAATATTCCACCTTATAGGTGGTTAATGTAGTTGAAGTTGACAAGACTTCAACTATAGGCGCCATGCTACGCACGCCTTTATATGAAATTATCATATAACATCCCTAGAAGGACGAATCATAAGTTTACCTACATAATTTTAAGGTTGGTGCCCCAACCGTAATGCATTCGAAGACTGTTCACCGTAGTTACTATTGTCTGTTTCTCGTTCTCTAAAAGAACGGTAAAACTTACCTACATATATTTATAGTTGGTGCCCCAACTTAATATTCCACCTTATAGGTGGTTAACGTAGTTTACAGTAGGTAAGGACTGTAAACTACAGACGCTACCCAAACGTCTTTATATGAAACGCTTTCGCTTGTGACTACTAACGTCTCTTATATTTGATGTGAGATTTGCTAAGATATAAAATACCAAAGCTTATTTTCATTCGTGGATTTTATATCCATTTAAGGCTGTTCGCTAATGCTACTACTGCCTATGATTATTTATCGTCGTTATCTCGACTAGCTATAAAGGCTGTTCACCGAAGTTACTATTACCTGTGATTGTTTATAGTCCTGATCTCGACTATGTACAATAATTCCAAACTTTTGCGCTGAATCCTTAATCCATTTCGAAGGCTATGACGATACGAATCTCATATGTGAACCTTAAGGAACATTGATAATCGATATCTATCGTTTTGTGGAGTTTTTCACACTGATCCGGTCGTCTATGCTAGTTTACAACAGATTCGTACTTTCAAGTTTTAATGTATCGTCCCTTTGTCGGCGTGCACGCCTTTTTTATTCTTAAAAGTGTCGTAATCACGTCTGCAAACCACATTCCGTACCTTTTCATGTGTCTTTCTCATTATCTGAAACCAGACCAAGCTCCCAGCACAATTTCCAAAAATCGGATTTCCGATTTTGGATTTTGGATTTCCGATTTTGGATTTTGGATTTTGGATTTTGGATTTTGGATTTTGGATTTTGGATTTTGGATTTTGGATTTTGGATTTTGGATTTTGGATTTTGGATTTTGGATTTTGGATTTTGGATTTTGGATTTTCAATTTTGGATTTTGGATTTTCAATTTTGTACATGACATGATATGTGAATTGTATCTCTTCACTGAGGCTGTTACGACATCTCCTAGGTATCTCCTCTCCGGTATCATTCACACATGTCTAAGTAGAGCCAAGTCCCTACCCGACATGTTTTAGTAATATTGTATTTCATCATTGAGGCTATTACGATATCCACTTGATATCTCCTCTCTGACAACATTTACTCACGTCTCGGCGGGTCCGTGTCCCCGCCTATACATATATGAACGAGTTTAAATGATCGTCCGCGTTTTCATACAAAAAAAGAAAATCTTAATACAGGAACGATATAAAATTTTATTTTGATGGAATTAGATAGAGCTCAGCTTAAGACTATTCTATAGCGCCGCGAGCGTAGGAAAATAGGTATTTGGAGAATCATTCTCTGTCGCGACCGCGCTCGGCCCCGCTCGCAAACGTGCGATAGAGACAGTTGCAGCTCGGCTGTGTTTCTAGGTATTTTTTTGTCGAAAATCGCGTTTGGGGGGAAAACGTTTCCCAACCCCTAAACTGTACTAAATATACTACTTTTTGGTATCAATCTTTTCAGCAGAATATAATCTATGCCTCTATTTTTTGTTTTTTCCGAAAATTTACTTTATTTCTGAAATACAATGAATTTAAAATGAATGTTTTTCAAACCCAATAAAGCAAGATTACAGATCCTTATAACTTTTTATCTAAACAAAATTTTCAAAAAAGGAAAACATAGAGGCATAGTTTTTGATAGGGACAACAACATAGTGAAAAATTATCAAAATCGGAGAAGATTTAGGGGTAGCAAAACGTTTTCCCTTTTTGTATGGACATGGGCGCGGTAGTCGATCCTCTTAAGAACAAGTCCTATCATATTCCCAAAACAATATTGATCTTCCAACAATATTAAGATTGAAATATAAGTCCCCAACTTAATATTTCAATCCGTCAGGGGCATGTCGTTACAGGGTATCGCAATCCAACTCTATATTTCTTTATGGATTCAGTAGCTTTTTGTAAGGATCACCTTATTGTTTATGTAAATATACATAATACTAAGAAAATTAATTTTTAAAACACCTTCACCATGTATACTTAGATGCTCTCGTTTTAGCACTAAAAACAGGTAGTGAACGGGAAATACACCCGAACAGTTTTTTTTAAATCTACAAAACAATAGAAAACAAGGTTTCAGCCGCCCTAGACGATTATGCCAACCTTATTAGGAGACTTTTAAACTAAAAAAATAAAAATATATACAGGGCTTTAGGCGTCTCTCTTTCAACATCTCGGGTGGTTAATCAGTCCATGAAAACTAACAGTTTAAAAAGCTATGAATCTTACTAACACAATATTCACTATTACTCGCGAAAATGATGTCTTCTAAGTTTTGTCACGTGCATTGTGATTCAAATTATGATTAACGATACAATATACTTTATTTGCACACAGATATATACAGTACAATTAACAGAGTGTATAACGAGGTAGCCTTATTGCTAGGTAGCAATATCAATTTATAGCAATTTCTTCGGATTATAAAAAAGCCCAATCGGTTTCCCCTCGATTGGGCCTTTTTATAATCCGAACGGCACGGTGTTTTTTGAAACGATTTGTAAATAAAAATATAATTCCACTAAATCATTTAAATTTAACAGAAAATTATCATTTATTTATGCTTAAACGTGAAAATATATAGATAAGCATTTTTTTATTATTTGGCTGTATGGCATACTTGTCAATGTGAATCTCATTTTGCGAGCAAAAAAAGAAAAAAATTATTGCGCCTCTTCAGAATTTTCAGATATTTTCACTTGGTTTTCACAAACGGCATTTGTATCCATCAGATTGTTATTATTGTCAGAAATGCAAAACAAAAAATGTCTTCTTCAAGTGCAGAACAGGAAACCTACCTGGGTACACCGCCAAAAATACTTTCCGAGGCGCAACATGCAAGTGATATCTTGTTGCCGTCAATATCAAAGGAAAGTTTTTATTTCTTTCTTTCCTCGCAAATGTGTTGAAAAACGTCGTATGACACGCGTGCGCATTGGATATTACATTCTCGGCTCCATTGAGCCCTCGCCTTCGGCTCGGGCTCTAAACTCGCCTCTAATGTAATATCCAACTTAGCACACTTGTAGCATAATGTACTATTAATTTGATTACAATACTTCATTCACTTAACAATATTATAAACTAATAAAACCACACCCCATGACAGTTTTTTCAAAAATGTAAACGTCCACCGTCTTGGATATCAAAATGGATGTCAGTTTCGGAAGCAGCACCCCTGAAAATCGATTAAAGCCGAAAATCTATTAAACTCGGCCTCGCCCTATATGCAGTTCGCCTCGGCTTAAGGCGTCGCCTCACCTTTAGAATCTAAACTTGTATGGCGGCCATCTTGGATTGAGGGAGTTGACGCCCCGGGCTTCGCCTTACGCGGAGTTCAGCCTTCGGCCTCACCTTACACGCGGCTCGCCTCGGCTTACGGCCTCGCCTGGCGCGTTCAGCTCGTTCTGCGACCTCGCTTCACCGTTAAAATCTTGACTCGTATGGGAGCCACCTTGGATTGGGGGAGGGGCACACTCCGGGCTTCGTTCGCCCTATGCCTGCGGCCTCGCCTGTTACGCCTTTTACCTTGATAATTAATCCAAATAATGAGTCTGATTATTTAAATTATTTAATATTTATTTTATTTTTAGTTAAATGACTATAATAATAAAATAAATAGTAATTAAATATTGTACAGATCTCCGCTGCCCAGATTGGTCGAATATGTAAATGTAAATATTGAAAAAGTGGACTGTATATTACTTGTGCATTATAATTGAAATAGAAAAAGGACTTTGAAAATGAGTATATTGAAAAAATATAAAATACGAGCTAAATTCACATTTTCTTAAAACGTCACCGAAACAAGAAGACATTCTTTTATTTTATTTTTAGTTTTTTAACATTTAAAAAGAGAATACTTAATTAAAAAAGTTTGTGTTGGAAAGTAGATTCCAACATGTTGGCGGCCTAAAAAATTAACAAAAATGTAATTTAATATGCTTTGAAACAGATTATTGTAAAATGAAAATTAAATTGTGAAAATTAATTAATTAAAATTAAATTGTGAAAATTAATTAATTAAAATTAAATTTTGAAAACTAATTAATTAAAATTAAATTGTGAAAATTAATTAATTAAAATATAATTAAACGAAAAAATACAACCTTTTGTTTAAAATAAAATATTGGTAATTATACCTCAAAGTTTTCTAACTATACATAAGTAAGTAGAAATAATTGAATAAAAGTAGCACATGGGTACTGCATGTCACCAACAGAAAAATAAATAAACATTAATTATTAGTATTATTACAATATTCTATTGGTAATACACAAATACGAGTAATAGATCTAGTATGAGTATGCCCATTTGCAGTTTTAACTTCTACTGCTCTCACAATATTGTCAGACCCAGGAAATACATTAATAACTCTTGCCATTGGCCAATACATAGGAGGAGTATTATTTTCACGTAATATTACAAGTGTACCTATTTGAATGTTAGGAGTTACATCTCTCCACTTAGGTCTTGATTGCAAAGTATTTAAATAATGTTTGTACCATATTTTCCAAAAGGATTGGTACATATTAGTACATAGTTTCCAAAATTTAAGTCTGTTTTCAGGAACTTCTGACAAATCTGGTTCAGGGTAAGAATTTAAAGCTGAACCAATCAAAAAATGCCCTGGAGACAAGTAGGAAAAATCATTTATATCATTAGATAATGGAATTAAAGGTCTACTATTTAACACCGCCTCAATTCTGCACAAAACAGTATTCATTTGTTCGTAGGTTAACAAAGCCTTTTGTACAACTCTTTTTAAGTGGTATTTCACACTTTTTACAGATGCCTCCCAGAGACCACCAAAGACAGGTGAATAAGCGGGAATAAAATGAAACTTGATACCTTTTGCAGAGGCATAATCTTGAACCTGTGTTTGATGTTCTCTGGAATTCTGGAACTTAAAATAATCGTCTAATTTAGTCCTTGCACATTTGAAAGTTGATGCATTATCACAATAAATTTCTGTCGGCAATCCGCGATGAGAAATAAATCGATTGAGGCAAGCAAGAAAAGTTTCCGTTTTTATGTCAGAAAGAAGTTCTAAATGTGATGCTTTTGTTACAAAGCAGACAAAAACGCAAATGTAAGCAGGTGATTCAATTGATCGCCTCAATGAAGATTGTTTGACTTGTATCGGACCGGCAAAATCAATTCCTACTTTCTGAAAAGGACGACATGCATTTACTCTGTCATGTGGCAAGGAACCCATAAGTTGTTCTGACATGTTCTTTTTTAACTTAAAACATATAATACATTTATGAATTACCTTCTTAATTTCACGAATACCATTGACAAGCCAAAAATTTTGGTTCAAAGATGCAAGAACAAGTCTTTGACCAGCATGTAAATTTTTTTCATGTTCTCTTTTTATTATTAAATCAGTTATTCGAGAACCTTTAGGTAAAACTATTTGATGTTTCTGAGAAAGGGGTATTTTAGCATTATGCAATCTACCTCCTACTCTGATTAAACCTAGGTCATCAATGAATGGAAATAGTGGTTTTAAAGAACTTGAGACCATTTTTTTGGACTCTAAAGAATGAATTTCATTTTTCATATATTTTTGTTGTTCATACTTAATCATTAATGATAAAGAAGCATTTAATTCATTACTTGAAATGAAATTATATTTAATTTGACCCAGTTTTGTGCGAGTGTTACGACAAAAACGCAAAACGTATGCAAGAACTCTTTGCATGCGATTGATATTGGAATACTTATCTAAAAAATCAAGACATAACAGTGTCTTGCTTGAAACGGTACAAGCTATCGAACAAGGAAGCTTGACATCCTTCCTGACCTCAGGAAGATCTTCAAATTTGGGAAGTTCAACTGAAAAAACTTTATACTCACTCTTATGAAGAGATTGTGGTGCAGACCACCAGAGCGAATGAGATGCTCTAACTCGTGTGGTAGCACACCTCTGCTGAGACAATCAGCTGGATTCTCATGGGTGCGTATATACGCCCATGTGTAGTTTTGTGTAAGGAGTGAAATTTGCTTTACCCTGTTAGCCACATATGTATTTAATTTAGTAGCATTCGTTTTTATCCAAGCTAAAACGATTTGTGAATCTGAATATAAAATAATATCGTTTATATTCTTTTTTAATGAGAGAGTATGATGAACCCTCTTTGTTAACTTGGCAAGTAGTAAAGCAGCATTTAGCTCAAGTCTTGGGACCGTAAGCTTTTGGTTTAGTGGGTTAACTCGCGATTTTGAGCAGAGCAAAGAAATGTGAACATTACCTGATTTATCGACCACTCTTAAAAAAATACAACAGCCATAAGCAGTGCTGCTTGAGGCATCGGCAAAACCAACCAACTGCAATTTGACAGCATTATTTAGACTGACATAGCGTACGAGGTTTATAGGTTTCATAATCGCCAAGCTTTCGTAAAACTTTCGCCAAAGTGATTGTAACTCATTGTTAAGCTTTTCATCCCAATCGAGATGAGCTTGCCATATCCTCTGCATAATAACTTTAGCGCTAACGACAAGCGGTCCTGCCAAACCAAGTGGATCATAAAACTTGCTAATGAAGCTAAGCACTTCACGTTTTGTTTCAGGTATTTTATCACTTGTTTTGGGTGCAGAAAGCGTTAAAACATCTGATCTTATGTCATAGTTAATGCCTAGAGTTTTCATGCAGACACTATCTTTTCGCAAATCTATCTCATCAAAATATTGTTTACTTTAGGAATATCATGCAAAATTTCACTCTTATTGGAAGACCATTTATGAAGTTGAAATCCTCCAATTTCTAAAAGCTTGGAAATCTGTTCTTTAGACTCTATTAATTCATCCAGGGAGTCACTTGTTCCTAACACATCATCAACATAAGTCTGGTTTCTTAAAATAAAAGAAGCCCTTGGAAATTCTTTTTCGTATCTATCAGTTAACTCTATCAAGCAGCGAGTTGCCAAATATGATGAACTTTTAAGTCCATAAGTAACTGTATTGAGTTGTATACATTCTAGATTTTTATCTGGAGAATCTCTCCAGAGAATGTTTTGTAATGAACGATATTTTCGATTCGTTGATACTGCTCTGAACATATGTCTTATGTCAGTAATAAAAACATATTGCTCAAATCGGAACAGTAATAATATGTCAAACAATTCTTTTTGAACGACTGGACCATTGAGAAGTAGGTCATTGAGAGATACCTTCTTGTTAGACTTCATTGAAGCATCAAACACAGTTCTGCATTTTGTAGTTTTTCTGTCCATTTTTACTACTGGATGATGGGGTAAAAAATAGACTGGATCTGAACTTAAGTCATATGAATTAATATCAATTTTTGACGCATGGCCAAGCTCTAAATATTCGTCTAAAAAATTCTTATAAAGTTCTAGCAGAACAGGATCTTTCTGTAATCTTTTTTCTAAATTGTAAAATCTTTTTGAAGCTAAATATAATGAGTCTCCTAAAGATTCATTTATAGAGTCAAGAGGCAGTTTTAATGAAAGCCCAACTTCAAATGTATTATTATTTAATTGCACAGTTTCTTTGAAAATTTCCTCACAAGATTCAAATTCAGATGATTTTTCTTGAAATATTTGGGGCACACTTTCAGTTTTCCAAAACTGAGCAATGTTGTCATTTAAATCAGTTTCACAAGTAGAACAAAATAAAGATACGACCTTTTTGGCGGGAACACAATGCAGGTTACCCGCTACCACGTTACCGAACTTTGTGTTGAGCAGAGCAGGAGTCGGAGCATTGTGTGCTGATGAAGATCTGGATGACTCTAAGATGAGGGCTGGGTCACTCGGTAACAGCACCTGAAATAGTACGTCCGCTCCTAGTAATATATGTATTGTACTAGGCTCAAAAAAGTCTTTGTCGGCAAGTATGATATCTGATGGCATTATGAAATTTGACATATCAATTTTTTGTTGAGGAAGCTGTGAAGTTATTTTATCAAGGATAAAACATGAAACTTTTGTGCTAAAATTATTTACAAGTGAATGTATCTGAAGTGGTATGTACTTTTTTACATTGCTTACCATGTTGCCAATTCCTACTATACCTGACTCTATGGTTTTTGGTTGTAACTGCAATAAATTTGCAAGTTCTGCAGTCACAAAAGAGGCTTGGGACCCACTGTCCAATAAAGCCTTGCAATGTACCTCTGTCCCATTTCCTGCAATAAGTTTTACCCTAGCGGTAGGCAGAAGTACTTGTGTAATGCCACTGTGTGTCAATAATGTCACAGGGCTTTGTAAATTGTCTTGATGTAACAATGTATTGTGGTCCAATTTGCAGGTGCCACATTTAAAGTGATACCTACATGCACCTGCATGTACATTGAGGCAAAGTTTGCATAAAGAATTTTTATTTACAAATGATAGCCTATCAGTAACTGACATAAGCTTGAATTTGCCACAAGTGTATAATTTATGTGCAGACTTACATAGTAAGCATGACTTACATTTTGGTGGTGACGTCTTCACTACCGGCTTCCCGGCGGCAGCTGAAGGCTCGTCCTTCAAGGTGGCAGCGCTGCAGGACATCTTGTTGTACTGCTTGCTATGGTGACTGTCTTGAGGTGGACGCTCTGAATTTTCTAGTGCAAGTGCACGCTTCTCTAGAAAGTCAATAAGACTCTTAACACTGGGTTCTTCATCGCGAATTAATTGAAACTCCTTGTTGCATAAGAAATCCAGTTTACGCAACACTATGCACAAAACTATAGGGTCCCACTCATTAACGTTGCAGTTTAAATTTTGTAAAGCGGCCAATTGGTGCTTTACAACAGAAACAATTTGTCTGAGATTTTGAGAATTATAAGCATATTTATGTGATCATTTCTAATTTTATAAAGGTTATTGTATCTATGATCCAATATCTGAAGACTCTCTTCATAACTCTCTGCTATCACAGGCAAATTTTTGATCAAATCAAGCGGTTCATCTTTTAAAAAGTTTCTCAAATAATAGAACTTTTGAATGAATTTTTTCCAAACGGGAATTTTGATCAACAAGTGACTTAAAAAGTCCTATAAAAGTTCTATATTCAGAATACTTGCCTGTGAAAGGTGGGATAACAATCTATGGCAACTTTGTTGGCATGGAATGAGAGTTATTCTGTGACCCTTCATTGGAACTACTGTTACATGAGATCTTACTATGTAATTGCATTATTTTGCTAAGTGTGTAAGCATATCTGTCTTCGACAATAGATGCATCTTCGCTGTCATTAGGATCTATGCCAATTATTTGCAAATTAAACTCTTCGTAACGTTGAAAATACGACCGAAGGTTTTCTTCTTTTATTTTTAGAATTTCCTTGGACAGATCAGATGCAGTTGTTTCGGACAAACTTTGAATGTAATTATACAATTTGGTTATATTACCTTTTAGTTGAATCTTTGCTTGTAGCCATTTTTTATACAAACACACACTTCAAAAACCACAAACTAAATCAAATCCTAAATTGGTATTGTAAATAATGTAAAACGTTGTAAATTGTACGAATAAAAAACTTAAAACTTAAAATCAAACAACTTCGTGTAAACAGAAAAGT
This sequence comes from Aproaerema taeniolella, assembly GCA_949987775.1. Lineage (NCBI taxonomy): Eukaryota > Metazoa > Arthropoda > Insecta > Lepidoptera > Gelechiidae > Aproaerema > Aproaerema taeniolella. The sequence continues at coordinate 4,268,993 of OX465267.1, read as the reverse complement.
AAAATGGCGGATCGGGGGATTGGCGGGGGGCGTCGCGTCGAACACAGCGACACACAGAGCATCAAACATAAAGTCTTCGTGGCTCACTTCGGCTAGATTCGAATATCTTCGGCTGTAATCGGCCAATCCTCGGCGTCACTTTAGATGCATTTTTGGAGTATGCTCGTTTCGATGATAAAATCTTGATGAAATAAGTAATTGAAAAACTTACGCAAACTTGTCCAATCAAAATTGATGTGTTATTTTTTGTAAACTGAAATAATACTCAAACTTGTATTTGTAGTCCTCGGGCGGCGTATACGGCGTAGTGTAAGTTTTCTTTCACGTTCAATACTGCACAAAGAAAATCTACGTCGAACTGCAATCACCAGCTTCCAACCTTCGTTTTGCACAAGTTCCGTGGAAGGACCAAATCTGTACAGATCTCCGCTGCCCAGATTGGTCGAATATGTAAATGTAAATATTGAAAAAGTGGACTGTATATTACTTGTGCATTATAATTGAAATAGAAAAAGGACTTTGAAAATGAGTATATTGAAAAAATATAAAATACGAGCTAAATTCACATTTTCTTAAAACGTCACCGAAACAAGAAGACATTCTTTTATTTTATTTTTAGTTTTTTAACATTTAAAAAGAGAATACTTAATTAAAAAAGTTTGTGTTGGAAAGTAGATTCCAACAAATATGCTTGTATTACTCTGCCCAAAAGGTGATGGCGTTATGTATAATGCCCGGTCAATTTGATTATTTAAATAATTATTATCAAATTGCCCTCTTATATTGGGTTTTTTTTATAATGACCGGCATTATATGAAATATTTAAAGTAAGAAAATAGTGTCATTAAAATAATGGAGTGAGAAAATAAAAATAAAATAAGGTGGTTAAAAGGTTTTTTAAACAATTTTTTATTAGTAAGTATTTATTTGCATAACCAACAAGGTTATCTTTACAAGTAGTTGTTGAATCCATAATAAAATATTTTTAACAAAAAATTAACCCGCTTTCAAAAAGGGTGAAATATTTTTTTAAAGCTATGTTCACGAGTAAGTAGTGGTTACGGGTAAAACAGCAAATAGGTGAATTCATAGCGGAATATGGTAATTATAGAGGAATGTTTTTTTTGACGTCGGTGCCGAACAATTACTCACATGGCATAATTATCTTAATATTTATACTGCCGAAAAAAGCTTGTGCGAATACTTATTTCATTAAACTAGGTCTAGTTCAAACAATCTGGAAGTAGGTAGATGCTTCCGAACTAATAAAAAAAATTTGAAATCAGTCTACAAATGACGGAGTTTTGAGGTAACAAACATTAAAAAAATCACCCGAATGGAGAACCTCCTCCTTTTTTTTTGAAGTCGGTTAAAAATATAGAGTTAGATTGCGATCCCCCGTTAGACATAAAGGTGAAATCTATGGAAATGAACCATCAATCTCAAAAAAAAACAATCAAAAGATCTAGTCAAACCTCCTGTTTTTTTAAAGTCGGTTAAAAAACAAACATTATCTATTACTAGCTTTCCGCACGGGACTTCGTTCCCCTGGGGATTCGGGAAAATTATGTAGCCTATGTTCATCAGGGATAATGCAGGATTCTTTTTCAAATCGGTCCAGTAGTTTCCGAGCCTATTTAATGGCAAACAAACAAACAATCAAATCTTTTGTCTTTATATTGTTAGTGTAGATTTTAGAAGGTTTCCTACACAAAACGTATTTTTTTTTTCATATTCATTAATATTACAATGGCTTCTGTTTGATTGTCCCATATACTTTGAATTTGAGCAAGACAAGTTTTTTGCCGTACGGATAACCAAAGAATTCAAGATCACATCGACAATTCACCGCTATGGGATCCCAGGTAAAAGGTAGGTTGAATGGGAAGTTCACAGTCGTGGCTTCAGCTTTATATTGGTATTTTCCCTGAAAGGAAAATGGCATGTTATGTCATCGTCAACATACAACGTGTTTCAAATATACCCCAAGAAAATTTAAAATTAATTAAAATCCTAATGCGCAGCTCTATTTCAAACATGTCAAATATGCCATAATAATCATAATTATGAAAGTTTCAAATATCGTAGTGAGATAGATAACACCAGCTCCCATTTAGAGGTATGATTGTATTACTGATTAAGTAATAGGTTCCTTAACTAAAAAAAGGTTAGGTTAAGTTGATCTAGTCAAAATATGTTTGTCATATGTCCTTTCCCAAGCTCTAATCTATTTCTGTATCAAATTTCATAAAAATCGGTTGAGTAGTTTAGGCGTGAAAGACGGACAGACAGAAAGACAGACAGACAGAGTTACTTTCGCATTTCTAATATTACATAGTAAGGAAGTAAGAATTACCGCAGGAACAGGGCAAATTAAGTTGGGAGGAAAAACAGCCTCTACGAACTCATGAAATCTTGCTCTCTTGTCCAGTATTTTGCATAAAGGGATCGACATTTCCATTACAGTTGGGTGGTAACGACCACTCAACTTCTCCAGTATTATGAAATGGTACTAAAAATAAAATAAATTTCCACGTTAAAAACGTATGAATCACCGACTTCAATCGCCACAACAGTTCCCACAAAGTAGATAACTAATATTTTTGCAGACTACAATGCCTGTTAGCAGATAACCACAAACGAAAATGTCACTCATTTATTTAGGTGATGTTCTGGTTTGTAGTATTTTTTGTTTTTGTTGATTTTTATTAAAAGCGCTAAATCATTTTCGATAAAATTTATATGGGACTACCTCTGGAGTATACTCGTTCGAAAAAATAAAGAATTTTGAAAATCGGTCCATAATTGGCGGAGAAATCGGTGAAGATACATTAAAAAAATACATACAGTCGAACATAGAACCTCCTCCTTTTTTGAAGTCAGTAAAAAATAAAAGTAAGAGTTTCATCTAAATTAATCGTCCTTACACACATATAAGCCCTCACACCTGTAATCCCTATCGGGGTAGGCAGAGCATCACTGGTTCTAGACACTTTGAAGTATAATAACTACTGTAATTTTATTAATTTGAATTGGCGCTCGACCTGTAGAAGATCCTTATAATAGGTCTTTACCTATGAAATTGCCGTTTTTCATACAATATTTTTGGAAAACTGAATTTTCCATACTAACGTTTTTGGATTTTTCTCGGGAATGCGAAATCCAAATTTAACAAAATTTTGTAGGAAGGTTTGGACAACATTCAGTTAATTTTCATCATACTTACTTTATTGAAAGTTGTAACTGTAACAACGGTACAGCAAAAATAAGTAATGAAACGGGCAACGGACGAAACGAGCAATATTTGAGCAAATTTTACTCAATATCTCCGTTATATGGCCAAGGTTTAAATAAAAGACAATTTTAGTAATAGTTGTTTAATCAAATAAATTATGAATAAAATAAATCTTGAGAAAAAATCGGAAATTTCATAGGTAAAGACCTATTATTATTACAGGACAATTATTGACAGTAATTTATTTTTCTTACTTTATTATTAACCCAATAATAAATAAATTATGAGATAATATATTTTAAATTAATTAATTAATGAGCTTGTAAAACCATTTTTTTTTTTTTAAAACTTAAGAAAAAATTATAATTCTATTAATTTATACTAAAAAAATTTTTTTAATGCATCACCACTCAACTTTTCCAGTAGGTATAATAAAGTGGTACTAAAAGAAAAAAAAAACCGGCCAAGTGCGAGTCGGACTCGCGCACCGAGGGTTCCGTACAAACCTAGCTTAAAGGTATTGTAGACCTGAGTATTTGATATGAATTTCAATTTAATACCTCAACGCGTTCATGAGGAAAGGGGTAGTAAGTTTAAAAATATTAAAAATATTTTTATGATATGATGTAATTAAAAATTTATGGTTTTCGCAATTTTTCCTTTATCTGTGCTATAAGACGTTGCTTCGTACCAAATTTCAAGGTTCTGTGTTCACGGGAAGTACCCTGTAGGTTTTGATTCCTTTGCGAGTGTCGAAAATTTGCGGAAATTTGCGGCATAAACGGCTGTATCTTTTGATTGCGTTGGCTTAGAAGTTTGATTTTTTCACAGCTTCAAGGGACAGTAGACTTGAGTAATTGATATAAATTTCAGCTTCATACCTCCACGCGTTCCTGAGAAAAAGGGTCTTGACAGACGGACGGACGGACGGACAGACGGACAACAAAGTGATCCTATAAGGGTTCCGTTTTTTCCTTTTGAGGTACGGAACCCTAAAAAAAGAAAAAATTGACGTTTCATCAAAACTAATCGTCCTAACACACATACATACGCTCACGCCTGTAATCCCTATCGGGGTAGGCAGAGCATCAGTGGTTCTTGACACACTTAATCAATAGCTGATCTATTAATAGTCCCTATTCGCGATTAATCATAACTTTTCCCTGTCGATAAAATTCACAATAGGTGCTAGATTACTGATAGACAAGTTCTTTCGTTGTACAGGCAGCAGCAAGTCAGGTTACCCGTTTACACTACGAAAGCAGACGTAACTACGAGCGAGATTTTCTCAAGACGGCTATTAGATTAATTACTTTCGCAAAAAAAAAAAAAAAGCACGTTCGCAACGGTTGCAGATGGACGTGTCCAGTGCAATTTCCGCGTCAATAACAAGTGATTTTTTCATAGCATCAGCGCATATCATAATGCTGTTTGAGAATTAAAAAACTTTGTCACTGACTGGTAGACTGTTATGTATGATTAAACTGTGACAGCTAGCTTATAAGCCCGCCCCCAGGGAGACGGGAATAATCAATTCCCCAACCCGAACAGAACACCACAGAGAACATCTGAGTTAATCCCAACTCCCGAAATCCATAAATGGGTGAGTGCCATAGAACTGCATTAAAATGAAATATGTTCTATTTCGAGCGAGGATAAGCTCAATTTAGAGCAAAAACACAAAATCAGCACTATCAGCAGGATTGTACTGGGCGATGTAGATAGCCAAATGAGATCATTTGGCTATCCAATATCAGCAATTAAAACAAAAATACTTCTCAGCCCACTCTCTCATTAATAATCTGCAAGAACAGAAAGAGGTCTGTGACCAAATAAAAGACCTAAAAGTACGCATGCGCTCTGTCCCAGTGGTATCATCTCAGCCCAGCTTTTCATTTGCCAATGCCGCTAGGAAAACACGTCAATAGTCCAACCTTCGAGCTCCAGCAGTATTGCTATATACCCAGCAGATAAGGAACAGACTAGTGAAGAGACCAGAAAAATTCTTCAGACCATAATTAAGCCAGAACAATTAAAACTCCACATTCGGGGAGTAAGAAAGACTAAAAACAGAGGCGTCATCATAAGCGCTGAAAGTAAAGAAGATTTAGAGAAGCTGAGACATGCAGATTCTCTGCAATCTTCATGTCTCAGCTTCTCTTAAGTCATCGGGACTAAAAGTGGAAGAGACGACGAAGAGAAGGCCTAAAATTATACTTTTGGGAATTCCCTCCAACACAAGCGAAAAAGAAGTTATAGAGTGCCTTTATGAGCAAAATATTGCAGAAAATCACCCGAGCATTATACGTGAGGCTTTCTATGGCACAATCAAACTGAGCCACAAGTCAGGCAGGAGAGAAGCTTTCTCTTGTAATCCTAGAGGTAACAGCAACACTTCAGAAACTACCAATTCAAAAGCAGCGCGTTTACATTAACTGGACGTCATGCCTGGTTAGAGATTTCTCCACTGTTACGCGGTGTTATAATTGCCAACAGTATGGACATACAGCAAAATACTGTAAGGATAAGCAACCAACTTGTGGACATTGTGGATGTATAGGACATATAATTAAGGAATATTTTTCTTTCCCTTAAAATTATCATACCGTAAGGTTATCACCGAGTTCAGTTAAAGTCTCAGCTGAAATATATCCCGCGTATGGACTGCTTCGGCTCGTCTTCTTTACGGTGATGTTAAAGTACTTGAAAAATCGAGTATCATAATGGTCAACTTCTGCCCTCTGCGGAATTATTTCTATACGCTGAAATACGGAATTATTCTTTTTAATCACTGGATAAATTAAGTTCATAGCAAGAAAAGACGTTTCAACACATTTCGTTTAAAAAGACATACATACATACATACATACATACATCATTATATCTACATACGCTCGCGCCTATGACTTAGGGTTATTAGATTAAGGCGACTACAGCACCCGATAAAGGCAGCACACATAAGAATAGTGCCATCTCCGTCTCTCAACAGGCCTGGGCCGGTAGTGCGAACAGTGTCGATACACGAAGTTTATGGACTATGAAACCGTGCGTGCGTAGAAAACATGTTCGAAAGTTAGAAAAATGAGATTTATGGAAAGGTAACAGTTTAAATCGAAAAATGCGTTAACTATTTATCGAGAGTGTTCAATCACGAACATTTCGATAGCAAATTCAAGTTCCTGTGTGTGCATTTTACTATGGTTTTTACAGCTTAAAAGATACACAATATTGGTACTTAGAGGTGACTTTGTGAGCTTTTTCTATCGAACCAAAAGTGCTGAATCATGTTTTCAGCAAACTACTTATCTAGTTTATGTCCTGAATATTACCATAGAATTTTTTTTCTTCGATTTAATGCAGTGCGTCATGCTTATCTACGCATCATAAAATCGTAATTTAGGTGCTGTAGTCGCCTTAAACAAAAACAGGGCGTCCTACTGCTATGCCACATTGAGGGAAAGTACTTTAATTATTGTAGATGGGACATTTTACTGAAAGAAGACTTTATTTTAATTTTAAAATCAATTTAAACTGCATTCATAGATTTTTAAAACATTGCCTGGTTGAACCGGAAATCGAAACCAGCACACGAGAAAAAAATCAGCCTGTAGTCTTATCATACCGATCGAAAGGCGTCATCATAATTTAGTATCAGAAATATAAGGAAGACGATGAATTTCAATATTTATAATTCCAAATTAAATTATTAAAAAATGAGTCAGTTCCTCATTTTTCTGAGTATAATTTTACATTGAATGCTAAAATTATAATAATCACTATGATGTAGCCTTCCGATCGGTATGATAAAACTACAGGCTGATTTTTTTTTCATGTACTGGCTTCGATTCCCGGTTCAACTAGACAATTATTTAAAAATGTATGAATGCAGTTTAAATTGTTTTTAAAATTAAAATAAAGTCTTATTTCAGTCAAATGTCACATCTACAATAATTAAAGTACTTTCCCTCCATGTGGCATAACCGTGGGACGCCCTGTATAATAGTGAGTTTTCAGCCTTTCGCCCATAATACAGCAAAACCCTCGAGTCACACTTATTGACTTTAACAGTATGCCTGGGAAGAGTTAGTAGTTGGTACTAACTTTTTCTTTCACCCCCAGTCCAGCGTGAACGAACTATAAAGACGACCTTAAATATGCTCTCTCCTGCCCTCGGACAATTTTTCTTTTAAAAAAATACATCGATGGGTCGCTCCTTTCCGACGATGTAAAGGAAGAACAAACAAACTTTTAAATTTATAATATTACTAGCTTTCCACCTGCGGGTCCGCCCGCGTGGACTACATTTTATACCAAGCCCAACTGTGGGATAAAATGTAGCCTATGTCCTTTCTCAGGCTCTAATTTATCTCTGTACCAAATTTCAGTAGTTTAGGCGTGAAAGATGGACAGACAGACAGAGTTACTTTCGCATTTATAATATTAAATATTAAATAAGTAAGGATTAAGGACTTACACTCAAGCTGCAAAGTGAAGGAAATATTATAAAAAATAAAATCAATTTACTCCACATGTTCTTCAAGTGTTTTACGTAACAAATTCAGAATAAAAATGAGACTTACACAACAAAAAATATATTTATTAGTTCATCGATGATATTCATCAAATTAACTTAATTTATTCTAATAATAGCAAGTGCATATAAAAACATGATTATGATCAGTACCGTGTTTCATAAATATAAATTTTCCACGTTAAAAACGTATGAGTCACCAACTTCAATCCCAACAACAGTTTGCACAAAATAGATAACTAGTATTTTTTGCAGACTACAATGCCTATTATCAGATAACCAAAAACGAAAATGTCACTCCTCTATTTAGATGATGTTCTGGTTTGTAGTATTTTTTGTTTTTGTTTATTTTTTAAATGATTTATTTTCGATATAATTTATATGAGACCACCTCTGATGTACTCTTCCGAAGTATTTTGTAAATCGGTCTTTAATTGGCGGAGAAATCGGGGAACATACATTTAAAAAAAAAGTCGCTGTGTTCGACTTTTTTTTACCGAATTCAAAAAAGGAAGAGGTACTTTTTTTTCTGAAACTAGTTGGTTTCATAAAAAAATAAACATTTACAAAAAAGTAAAAAAAATATTTGAAATCCTCAATAAAAATACAGATTTGGAAATGTTGTGACACGACACTATACACGAATACCTTTTTTTTTAAATTAAATAGATTTCAGCCATGTTGAATTAAAAAAAATGGCCAGGTGCGAGTCGGACTCGCGCACGAAGGATTCCGTACCATTATCTATAAAAACAAGCAATAGAATCTTGTTTGTTGTATGGGAGCCACCTTAAATATTTATTATAATCTATTTTTTAGTATTTGTTGTTATAGTTAATACATCATCTATGAAAATTTGAACTGTCTAACTATCACGTTTCATAAGATACAGCCTGGTTACCATATCTGTAAAAACGAGCAAAAACAAATCACATTTTTTTATGGGAGCCCCCTTAATTATTTATTTTATTCTGTTTTTTAGTATATTTTGTTGTTATAGCGGCAACAAAAATACATAATCTGTGAAAATATCAGCTGTCTAACTATTACCGTTCATGAGATACAGACTGGTGACAGACGGACAGACAGGTACAGACGGTCGGATAGCGAAGTTTTAGTAATCGGATGGGTCCCATTTTTTACCCTTAGGGCACGAAACCCTAAAAAAGGGTGACGTAATTTTATACCAGTGACATGGGCGGTTTGACAACTCTGACACTAAGACCCAATTTCAGCTAACCCGTGATTTGAGAATGCCATTTTCATACTTTTAGTTTGACGTTTTGTCTGATTAACTTCTTAATGGTGGAGTAACTAACTAACAGAGTATGGTGAAATTGGACCTTAAGCTAGTAAAGTCCGGCACAGACTTGAATATTCGAAGAAACAAGTTTTCAGGTACGTATAGGGAATGTGGAATCTTGTTTCTGTATGTAGGTAATTATCACTAGGAAACCCAACACAAAATACCCCTTGAATTTTCTATGGAACTCAAACTAGTGGCCTATTTTGATTTGATAACATTTAATAATACCTTTAGTATAAGGTCAACTCCACACTTAGTTAGTATTTTATTTCTATTGAGCGCATCTATTCTTTACTCGTCTGGTATACTATTTCTCACCAGTTAGGTTGACTTGAAGCGATCTCTTCTAGAGATAAGCTCGTCTTTGTACACTATTTTCACCCGACTGCGCGACGCAAAGGAGAGTAATGTATTTATCAGCCTATGTATGTGGGTTTATACCTTTGTGGCACTATTTAGACCAAACGCGTGGGCCGATTTTGATAAATGACATGTCGTTGCATTCTTCATAACGACGCGAATGTTGAATAAGTAAGAATCATTTTTAGGTTTCTCATATCGGTTTTCAATCAGAATTACCGTTAGGATCTATATCGATTTAAAGTTGGTTAGTAACCATTTTCACTTAAATACAGGTTTTTAATTCGGAAATTGTTCAATTTTTATGCAACTGAGATATGTATACAGTCAATGAGAAAATCAATAAACAAACACATTTATCTGACCCTAACTGAAAAGTGTAAAATAAAATAAATTAATTTAAAAAAAACCGACTGCGTAATAAGAACTGAAAAGAAAAAAAAACAAGTGGTAAGTCCAGTGGGCGAGACTTTTGATATTGATTATTACTGAATAACATAACGATTTAAACAGTCGAGACCTATCTGAAATCCGGCTCCGTAATAATGGGTCCCAACGCTTCTTATCATCATTCTTGCGAACGAACTGGGGTAAGCAGAGAAGACCATTAATTGGTCATTTGTATGTTTTAAGTTATTTTAATATATTTTGAGTGTTTAATAAAATAACAGTGTAGATAATTCAATTGCGTTTATAATAATACTTAATCTGAATTTCAGTTTCAAAGTAATTTAGGTGTATTTTTATTATTTATTTAAATCACAATGATTTGATCCTTTTCATTATTTAAGTGCACGTACTGTAATGAGTATAAATAAAACTAATTTGATAAATATCACCGATAACCTTTTATATATAACGTTTTTGGTCAGTTGGTCTCATTTTTTATCTGAACTAGATTAACCCAAGCAAAAGGAGCCAAGCTCAGCATTGTGATGTACAAAAAAAATTACAGCGCTTGTTTTCAGCTTGACCCTGTTTGGCCGGTCGGCCGCTGCAGTTACTTTAAAATAATAATATAAACATTAATAACAAAAATTATAACAGAGGTATATGATAAAACATCAACAGATAACATCAGATAACAGTGTAGATAATTCAATTGCGGTTATAATAATACTTAATCTGAATTTCAGTTTCAAAGTAATTTAGGTGTATTTTTATTATTTATTTAAATCACAATGATTTGATCCTTTTCATTATTTAAGTGAACGTACTGTAATGAGTATAAATAAAACTAATTTGATAAATATCACCGATAACCTTTTATATATAACGTTTTTGTTCAGTTGGTCTCATTTTTTATCTGAACTTGTCAAGTAAAACACATATAAAATATGTGGAATATTTTGATAATATTTTTTGCAACGTTCCCGTCACTTTGCCGTTCAAGTGTAAGTGTTTACTAACATAAAATAAATTAAAATGTGTGTTTGTTTGTTGTCCCTTCTACATGATTTATAACCGACTTCAAAAAAGGAGGAGGTTCTATGTTCGACTGTATGTATATTTTTTTAATGTATGTTCACCGATTTTGCCGCCAATTATGGACCTATTTTCAAAATGTTTTTTTGTTCGAAAGAATATACTCCAGAGGTAGTCCTATTGTCACCAAATCAGGATCTGATGGAATACAATGCCGAGGCATCGAAATCAAGGGCAACCTTTTAATGGAATCTTAAACCCTTTAATGGAACCTTTAATGAAATTGAGAATTTTCGTTGCACACATTTGGTAACAGCCACCCCTAGCCGCCGTGTATAGTCAATTATCACGAATGAATCTTAAAATCTCAGCGCATTTCTTGACCCTTTGGGGATCTCCTGAATTCCGTTAAAACGTATGTTCATGGTGTGAAGCTTGATCATCCGTACGCAATATTTGGCTAGAGGTTAAAAAGTCAAGAATTAATTACAATTATATAGATTAAATAAATGTTGCAAATCAAGGAACCTGAAAAATAATATAAAGTCAAGACCAAAATTAAAAAAAATATATTAAAATGTCACCCTATACATTTCAGCTCATAGAAGCCATCCCGGAAAGGATAGAAGTGGAGTACTATAATTCTCGATTTATCAATAACATAAATATTACAATAAGAAAGACGAGCCGAAGGAGTCCATACACGGCATATGTTTCACTTGAGACTTTGACTAAAATCGGTGAAAATCTTACGGTATGATATTTGATAAACATGCTGAAGGCCTATTTCACTTATCAATGGCGTTTCAATATTATTTGAATGATAATGGTGACCTTCAGGTGGAAAAATCCAAAACTATGGAAACCTCAAACACTTGATAAGTAGCGCCACCGGCAACCCAACGTGAAGTTGCAGACTACCTATCAACTTAAATTCAGTCGGCAATGTCGCCCCCAGTCAAGGTAGCTATCATCATGAGCCATAGATAGTTCCAAATTTAGCCACCTGTTAACGGATGAAGTGGTCACCATTATTATTCCAGCGCTATTCTTCTTCTTATAGTGTAATTATAGTCAAGTGTGTAGTGAACTTGGCTAACCTTGATGTCAGAGTTTTCAAACCGCACAATGACCTCTGATTGAATGACCTTTGAATGGAAATTACAGCGCCATTGAGACGTAATTGATTAATGAAATAGCCGTCTGTTATATTTAAAGACACCACACACTACACTTACCCGCGCAACAAAACTACTGGTTCTGGCAGAATAATCAGCGTCGCAGCAGCCAGTGGCTGCTGTGACATTACAGCTGAGTCAGGGCCCTTTCATTGGCACAGTGCACACACGAATATATATTAAGTATTGTACTGTTTTGTTTTTTCTTTTTAATGTTTGTGTTGCACTGTGTAATGAATAAAGTGTTTATCTATCTATCTATCTATCCGTCCTAATTATAATACTTTTCAGCGAAATTATCAGGGACTTATTTCTCTCCAAAATGTTATAACAGAAGTGCATATGTATCGCGAGAGCGTTGTACCGCGTCTTAGGTACTTCGGGGAGTGTGTTCATAGCTGCAGGACCTCCGCCTGCTAATTTCATTTACTGGACGCATTGCTGTTGGTGACCTACTGATCCGAAGTTTACTGGAACGATTCCCGACCTACGCAAATATTTAAAAACCGTATTTTAAGAATTTGTGGGAAACCTGTGTGGGAGATGAATACAATTCCGAGGCAATCTAGAAAATGTATAAAATATTGTTTCTAAGATTTTTTAATACACACATATCCTAGGAAATTTATACATTTCCTAAAACATACATTTGTATACATTTGTAATTATATAAAATTCCGAAATTGCTCTAGGAAATGTATAAGACTATGTTTTCTGTGAATTAAATGAATAAATCAGGAATTTTAGGAATTAAATACATTTCCTAGAAATTGTATACAATGACGGATTTCCTACATTTCTAACGGAAATTTACAATAAAAGAAAATTTAAATAAGGTCTGTTTAGCCTTGCTTTGTTTGGGGTTAGATGGCTCTGTCTTAATTGTCAAAGAATATAATTAATTATTATTTTCAGTGACAAATAAATAATAATCATGGTTAAACGCAAGTAAGAACGATTAATTTCAAAAGTATTTTTCTTTTTAGTACCACATTGCTGTATTAGAGAAGTTGAGTGGTCGCTACATGCCAACTATGATAGAAATGACGATTCCGGTATGCAAGATGCTGGACGAGGGGTCAAAATTTTTTGAGATCGCAGGCCCGGTATTCCCTTACAACGTAACTTGCCCTATTCCTGCGGTAAATATACTCTTATGGATAGATGAGTTCATTCACTTTAGTGTTTCTTTTGTATGTTTGTAATATTATACAGAGTCCTACGCCGCGTCTTTCTGTCTGCTTGAACGCGATAAAGTCAAAAAATCAACACGGTCTAGGGTTATTGCACGATTTTTCATACAAAAGAGGTTTGTTTGAGAAGCTATAACAGCATACTCGACATACATGGAGGGCTATAATTTTCAGACTAGCAAGTGCTAAACCTGAATTTTAAATTCGAGTTAATATATTTTGTTGAACTTAAAATTTGTGAAAACCTGATGAAAATGAAAAAAAATGCGTAAATTCTACCATTTTCATACAAAAAGCAGGCAAAAAATGCATTTTCGTTTCCGTCACGTTTTCACAAATTTCAAATAACTTTTTGTATGAAAAATCATGCAATATCCTCAGACCGTGTTGATGTGTGTATTTTACAAGGTTTTTTTTTTTATTATGGCGTGGCACGACTTGTGCATATGCTACAAGGTTTTTACCAACGGATGTAGTGATTTAAGAGGAAGGTTTATGTATGGTAGTTCCTTAGGGAAATTCCAGCAGGAATGAAGTCCCGGGCGGGAAGCTAGTATTAATATTAATTTTATAACACTTACCCTTGTAGAGAGATATTCACAAAGTATTTTTAACACATTTTTTTAGAAAGAACGCATGTTTCTTGCCCTTAAAAAATCTTTGAGAAATATTAACATTGATTCATGTTTAATACCCCGTACGATGACGATGGCATATTTGGCATGTTTGAAATAGAGCTGCGCATTAAGATTTTTATTAATTTTAGATTTTCTTAAGGTATATTTAAAACACATTGTATGTTGACGATGACATAACAGGCCATTTTTCTTTCAGGGAAAATACGAATTTAAACTAGACCCCATACCCATGGACTTACCTTTCAACCTGCCTTTCACCTGGGATCCCATTTTAGTGCATTGTCGATCTGATGTTGAATTCTTTGGCTATCCGTACGGCAAAAAACTTGTCTTACTCAAATACAAAGCATATGGGATAATGAAACAGAAACCAACAACATTTCATAAGAATATGAAAAAAAAAATGTTTCGTAGTTTTCAGTGAAATGAAAACCTTCTAAAATAAACGAAAGCGCCATTAGTATTTTTTTTGTATGTTTGTTATGCGGTAACTCAATTTTCAATTTTTTTTTTTTTCGAAAGATTTCTCTTGAATTAGTGCCATATAAAAATGAAATAGATTCAGCGCTTTTAAAAAAATCAACAAAAATCACATATTAGATGACGATTTGGTTTTATATCTGCTAATAGGCAGATAAAGTTTGTGATTAGAGGTATATCTGCCTATTAGCAGATATAATGGCATTGTTGTGATTAAAATCTGTTGATTGTGAATTGTAATTCAATTCAACATTTGATAAAAGGCCAGACTAAACAGTGAACTCACACTTACTAGTGAAGCTTTAAAAAGCCAGAGTCCAGTTCTTCATAACTTCATGGTTCAAAACGCGAGCTTCGAAACTTCATTTTCACTGTTAGCTAAGTACGGGATAGGTACTCGCAGTGGGACATGAAACAAAAATAAAGATATTAACTTTCACATGAATAAAAACATTGAATCTATTTTATTGTAAGATCCTTTATTACATTAAACAAAATTATAATCAACGGTTACAATGTTACATAAATTCAAGGTACAAAGGCGGACTTATTCCACAAAGGGAGTTTTCTTTCAACTGTTGATTTGATTGATTTTGATTTCCTGTATTTCGTGTTAATTCTAATGTTTTAAGTAAATCTTCCTGATTGCGTAAGAAAGCTTCAAATGTAACAAAGTCAATTTTATTATTTTTATTTAATCGGCTTTTAAATTCTTTCCATTCACGAAACGATTTTTGATCGAGTTTCTGAGTAAAAATGTAAATTAAAAGAGTATCCGAGTATTTAACAGACTCACCAAGCGACTCGAGAACTCTTAATTTTTTATTAATCTGATCGATCAAGCGCTTTAGTGAAGCAGAACTTTCCTTTGTGACAGGTTCCAGTGCAGAAACATGATTTTGTATCTATAACCTTTTGTTGTCGAACCTGTCGCAAAGCAACTGCCACGCAACACTATAATTCTTGGCTGAGAACTCGATGGACTTTATAACTAGGGCCGCTGAACCCTCTAACAATGACCTAAGATAATGAAATTTGTTGATGTCGTCAATCTCACTATTATCGTGTATTAAAGCTGTAAAATTATCGTTGTGTATAGTGCGTAACAGTGCGGTAACAGTACAGTGCAGTAACAGTGAAAAGAGGTTTTTAAATTAGATACGCGTGCGGACATAAATGTTATAACTGACGCCGACTGTGATGGATTACAGCAAGACATACAGAGACTTTTGAATGGTGCAAGACTAATAGTATGGATCTTTAACGTTGATAAATGTTATCATGTTCGGTTCTCCCGACAAAAAATAAATAGTGTTAAGCCATACTCCATAGGTGGTATCCCACTAACTCAAGTCAGTAGTGTTCGTGACCTGGGCTGGATTCTCGATCACAAATTGCAGTTTAACCTGCATATTGATCAGATGGTCGCTTAGGCTTTTCGAGTTCTTGGTTTTGTGTTGCGCAATTGCAGAGATTTCAAATCACCGAATTTGCCTTTACAATGCTTTGGTTAGATCTGGTCTTGAATACTGCAGTGTAGTCTGGAACCCTCACTACGAGGTCTATAATAATCGCATTGAACGGGTTCAAAAGAGATTCTTGTGGCACTTATCCTACAGTTGTGGGAAGGCGAAGCAACTTCCTAGTTACAGCGAACGGCTCACATATTTTAAAATGGTAAAATAAAATATCGAGCCGTCGGGCACTGTTGGACAGCGTGTTTTTGTGGAAATTGGTGAATGGTGTTTTGGATTCGCCTGATTTGCCATCCAGAGGGAATTTCTGTATTCCATACAATTTTCCTCGGCACAAAAAGTATTTCCCCTTTCAAGAAGTGTTAGCGCGGTCGAATCTTGGACACTACGCACCACTCAACCGCATAACTAGAAAGTTCAATGAAATGTTTAAGGAAAACGATGATATCGATATTTTCTTTCTTGGGCTGAATAGTTTTAAGAAAGCGGTTCTTGATCTGCTCACTCACAGCAAGTAACATAAATACAAATACATATACATATATCTATTAGAAGATCTTTATTGTTTATTTGGGCTATCGCATGTTTGAATGGTTCCGATTATTTGTTTAGTTTAGTTTTTGTTTTTTGGATTTTTTTTGGTGTTTAAATTTTGAATAAGTAGTTAGTTACCTGTATTGATCTTACAACTTAATTTTAAGCTAACCGTAAGTTACCTATAATTGGAGTGGCATTGAGTTTTTGTGTTTAAAATGTTTGATGTACTTGAATGTGGTGGTGTGCACTCCGTTGGTAACCTAATAAATAAATAAAATAAAATAGCGTACAAAAATTTTATAAATTTAGGATTTAATGATAAGATGATAAAAAAATAATAATTAAATTGGAATCTTATACGGGAAATATAATACCAGTTGTAGGTGTATGTGATTTTTTAATGTTCACATATAAACAGACAAAATACAATTTACAGACATGCACTGCACCAGTGTGTTGGGACGGCAATCGTGCGAAGAAATAGGGCTTATTAAACGTGTACACTCTGTATGACTGACTGACTCTGAAGACCTTTTCAACGGAGTAGGGTGTTTATTTATTTATTTATTTATTGTACAAAACCAACAGCTTAATTACAAGACATGTCAAATTAATAGCTAGCTTAGGTCTAATTGTTGTTGTTTACCGGGTAAATACTACATTGTAGTAGCTAAAACAGTCACTCCTATGATATGCGCGTCTAGAAAAATTCCTTTAGGATTGCGTTATAGCTGAGGAACTTAAAAAGATGGAAAACATGGGTATCATTAGGAAGTTACATACCCAACTCAGTGGGTTCATCCGTTAGTGTTAGTGTTAGTGGCGAAAAAAGACAATGGCATTAGGATCTGCCTAGACCCGCGAGAACTAAATCGCGCGGTACACCGCGCACACTTCCAGCTCCCGACGGTGACGGAGCTAGCCACACGGCTGCAGGGCGCGCGCTACTTCTCCGTTCTCGATGCCAATTCTGGGTTCTGGGCTGTACAGCTGGACGAGGAGAGCGCAGACCTGTGTACGTTCGCGACACCCTTCGGCCGCTATCAATTTTTGAAGTTGCCGTTCGGAATTAATTGCGCATCAGAGGTCTTTCATGGAAAAATGAGGCAATTATTAGAAGACTTAGAGGGGGTAGATAATTTCATCGACGATGTGATAGTACAAAGCAAGAACATGATCTAAGATTAAAATTATTTCTAGAGAGAGCAAAAGAAATTAATTTAAAATTTAATTTAAAAAAATGGGTGCGTGTACTTATGTACGCGCGTGAGAAGTTATACTTCGAGACTTAATGAGCGGTTAAGCAGACAGCTTCATACTGTTAATTTTGTGTCACAGATGCGCGCGCATCTTAAAATTTCACTCTCATCATTTTTTCATAACGCGCCTAGCTTCATACTGTTAATTTTGTGTCACAGATGCGCGCGCATCTTAAAATTTCACTCTCATCGTTTTTTCATAACACGCCTAAAGAAGTATAACTTCAAAAATAATAGACGTGTGGCACTCGGGGACTGCCGCGGTAAAGCTATTGCATAGCATTTTGTTTCAACTTATCCAATTATAATTAAAAGTAGCCCTCTACTTTTAATTATAATTGCATAAGTTGATACAAAATGCTATGTAAAAATTTCAAAAAAGTTTGCCATTTTTCTTTGTTTTTTACGGCCGCCATCTTGGATTTTAAAATGGATGTTATTTTCGCAATCAGCACCCCCGAAAACCTATTAAACGACACCCATGACGGTTTTTTACAAAAAATACATGTCCGCCATCTTGGATTTCAAAATAGATATCATTTTCGGAATCATAACCCCCGAAAACTATTAAACGACACCCATATGTCAGTATGCCCAAAAATTTCATATCCGCCATCTTGGATTTTTGGTGGGGGGAATCGAGACGCTCCGGGCTTTGCCCTTCGCGTCACGATTCCCCCAACTAAAATCCAAGATGGCGGGTATGAAATTTTCGGATGGCGGTCGGCGGGTAATATGCTTGGTGACGCTTCGGGCTTCGCCCTACGCGGAGCTCGGCCTTCGGCCTCGCCCTATACGCAGCTCGCCTCGGCCTACGGCCTCGGCTCGCGCGTTCGACTCGGTCTGCGACCTTGCCTCACCTTAAAAATCTAAATTTGTATGGCGGCCATCTTTAATTAGGGGGGGACGCTCCGGGCTTCGCCCTACGCGGAGTTCGGCCTTCGGCCTCACCCTATACGCGGCTCGACTCGGCCTTCGGCCTCGCCTCGCGCGTTCGGCTCGGTCTTCGACCTCGCCTCACCTTTTGAATCTAAACTTGTATGGCGGCCATCTTGGATTTGGGGGGGGGACGCTCCGGGCTACGCCCTACGCGGAGCTCGGCCTTCGGCCTCGCTTTTTACGCAGCTCGCCTCGGCCTACGGCCTCGCCTCGCAGCGTGGCGTCGTGGTTCGGCTCGGCCTGCGGCCTCGCCCCACCACTCCTTGTATGGCGGCCATCTTGGAAAATGGTGGAATCGAAAAAGTGACCCGATATTCGGAATCATCGACCCCCAAACCCCCCAGATACCGATTTTCGTCCGGATCGGAGCAACTTAATTTTATTATTATTATTTTATTGGAGAAAAACCATTATTATTATTATTATTATTATATTATTATTATTGTTGCACGCACACAAACACCGTGTCGAAGACTGCCGAACTGAAACGACTTTAGACGATGCACGGCCTTCAAGCCACACCTCCGTGCCCGTCGGAGTGGGGGGAGCGTTAGGTTTTTTCGTTGCGGAATTTCTGGATTCGGTCCCCGCGCTCAAGGCCCGCGATAGAAGCTATGCAATAGCTTAAAAAATGCAAGATAGGGGTACAAGAAGTAACATATTTGGGGCACATATTTGATGCAAAGGGCATGAAACCAGATTATAATAAAATTAAAGCAATTACAGAAATGCAGGTACCACAGGATAGGAAAGGTGGTTTAGAAAGGTTTTTAGGCGCGGTAAATTACCTATCGAAATTCATACCCAACTACTCACAACTCGCCATTCCTTTGACCAACTTATTAAGATAGGAAAACAGCTGGCGTTGGGAGGAAAGCGAGCAGAATGCATTCGATAAGTTGAAGCAGAGCGTGAGCACAGCGCCAGTGCTAGCGCTGTACGACGTGTCGCGACCCGTCGTGCTGTCGGTGGACGCAGTGCTGCTGCAGGACGGCCGCCCGGTCGAGTACGCGTCGCGGACGCTCACCGACGCTCAGCAACGATACGCGCAGGTGGAGAAAGAGCTTCTTACAATCGTTTTTGCATGCGAGAGATTCCACCAGTATATATTTGGCAAACAAAATATTTTAGTCGAGTCAGATCACAAACCTTTGGAGAGCATTTTTAAAAAACCGTTGATGTCCGTCCCGGCACGCTTGCAGCGCATGTTATTGAGAATACAAGGTTATGATTTAAACGTAAGTTACAAGCCAGGAAAATATATGTACATCCCTGACACCCTATCTCGCATAGCGTTGCCTAATTTATATAATGAAGAGGTAGAGTAAAACGTATTATATAAAGTACAGTTAGTAGTCAACAACTTACCTATGTCAAACAAAAAATTAATCGAAATTAAAAAAGAGACAAGACTAGATCAGGACTTAAGTCATTTGATAGAGTACATAAAAACAGAGTGGCCAAAACACTAATATGAAGTAAAAGAAAATTTTAAAATAGGTATATTGGTCAATGAAAGATGAGCTTTATGTTGTAGATGGAGTAATATTCAAATATTGTACAGTGTTAATACCATCTTCCTTGCGACAAAAAATGCTAAAAATTATTCATGAAGGCCATCAGGGTATTGATCGAAGTAAGAGACGCGCGAGACAGGTGATATTTTGGCCAAACATGGCTAAAGATATAGAAAACTATGTAAAACGCTGTGAAGTGTGTCAGGAATGTGCACGCACACCGGCGCGAGAACCGATAATCTCAGTAGATATTCCAAACTTACCATGGACAAAAGTAGGCTCTGACATTTTTGAATATCAAAGAAAATATTATCTCATAGTCGTGGATTATTACTCAAACTTCGTGGAAGTAAAAAAAAAAATAACAACATCAAATACAGTGATAGAGAGTATGAAGGAGATATTTTCACGGCAAGGCATTCCTGAGACACTAATCAGTGATAAGCAGTACAGCAGCCGCGACTTTAGGAGGTTTGCGGAGGAGTGGGGTTTTGAGCACATAACTTCCTCCCCAAACTATCCTCAAGCCAACGGCAAAAGTGAGCAAACCGTGCAGACTATTAAGATTTTGTTAATAAAAGCAAAAAAAACTGGTACCCGAGATGGTCTGAGCTCTCCGGCGCAAATATTAATGAGTCGCAGGTTGCGTTGCAAGTTGCCCGTATATTCACAATTGCTACGACCGGAAGTAATAAAACAAACGGAATACCAAACCCTGATTCGGAAACAAGTTCAAATAAAACAAATTATAAATGCAGCAAACCAAATACAGAACTAGACATAGGTGATAATGTCGTATGCATAAGCGGTAAAGAGCGAAGTTGTGGTAAAGTTGTAAGCAAAACAGACTATCCGCGCTCATACATTGTGCAAAACAGAAATGGCGCGAACTATCGACGCAACAGGCGGCACTTAATCAAGTGTGAAGCTGAAACAAAACTGTCAACAAATATTACAAAGGGAAATGTAGTAAAGAGTGAACAGAATAAGACGGAAAACTCTGGAGATAGCGCTCGAGACCTGGACTCCCAGCCAAAGCAGGAACAGCCAGTCGCGAGCACTACCTCCACAGCAGGCCCACAAACTATGTCACACCGCCCTACAACTCTTAGTATGCATAAAAAACTACTAGAAATTGATTAATAAATAAAATATAAAATAAAAGAAAATACGTATACAATACAGTAATATAAAATAAAAGCTTGTGAGGTGGTGGGACTAAAATAAATATCATAGTTAAGCAAAAAAAAAAAAATTAAGATGTTAGTTGATAGATGTTTGATGTTAAAATTAAGATGTTGTATGAGGTGTTATGTTATGAAGTGGCGGGACTAGAATAAATAGAGATTTTGTTAACATAGAAATAGACTTAGGTAATAAATAGTTATAAGGTGGTGGAACTAGAATAAATAGTTATAATAATTAAAAGGGGAGATGTTGTGTATAGAAACCTACCCACCTACGTGGGTAGTACGATATTAATTTTATTAAATCAGTTGTCATCCGAGACTCGTGTGTTTCACTGCGTTCACCACAAGTATCATGAAACTCGAACCATGTTTTATAGGAGCCGCAAAATTTAGACAATTGAATGGATGGTAACTTAACGATGTGATTTGATTGGCTGCAGTTTGAAAATAATTTTTCCTCCTCATCTTTTTTATTAAATTGATCAACAAAACTTTGACCACGAGACATTACATTGAAATAATGGGACTCAAATTCCATTATTTCCCATAACTGATCAGAGAACAGTGTATTATATTACGGATGTCAGTTTAACGTAAAAATGTACACTGAGCAGCGATATTCGTGTATGATTTGACGTGTGGCAAAATCGTTAGTTGATAAACTTACAGCCAGGCAGCGTAAGTTGATCAATTAGCTAAAATTTATTGCGTTAAATAATACATTTCAACTGCCGTGTATAATTTGCCGATAGTTGATAAGCTACCTCGAAAATTAATCAACTTACGATTCTTATTAATTTCCGGCGACATATACATACTTATCTAGCAAATACACTAAAATACTTTAATATTATTTTATCATAATTAATCATCGGATTGCTCTCGAAATTAACTGGACCATTATTTGAATCTTCAGTAACAATTATAATAAAAATCATTCGCAACATCACGATCCAGTCGGAAAATTAATACTTTTTCGTTCTTTTGATGACACTCGCTCGGTTTTCAGGCTTCACATTAGCACACGTATTTTTTTAGTAAATCTTTCATTTTTGTGCGGTAAAAGTAGTACGGTATTTTTTGCAAAAATTATATCGATATCGATATAATTAATATCTAATCGAATTTATAACGATTAGGAGCACCACTAAACGAACTGTCAAAAATTAAAAAAAGAAATGGAACACGTATAATAAGTATTTATTATGTAGTACCACACAGTAACGTGTATTGTGTAGTAACGTAGGATCTAGGATTATGGGTGTGAGCGTATGTATACATGTGTGGATGTATTATGTAGTAAGTATACAAAAATATTAAATAAATACATAAATGTAATATATAAATATACAATACATCTATACTAATATTAAGAGGAAAGATTTGATTGTTTGGTTGTTTGCTTTGAATAGGCTCTGAAACTACTGGACCGATTTGAAAAATTCTTTCACCATTAGAAAGCTACATTATTCCCGATGGACGTAGGCTACATAATTTTCCCGATTTCTCACGGGAACGAGGTCCCGAGCGGAATGCTAGTATAACATAAAATATGCGTATACTGTAAAAGCCCGTAGGTATATTAGTCAATTTTAGCTTTTACCGATAAATTCTAAGATTTACCGACATGAATTGGTTACGATTTAATTCGAACTTTTGCCATAAGAATTTAGTGTATGTTAGGTTTTACCACTGACGGCTGATTAATGTTGGTTTTGGTTAGGTTAGGTTAGGTTTATGTAAATTCTTATTTGGGTGAATTCCTTGAACGCCCACAACAAGACCTTCCTGCGGAAACTGCAACGGGTCATGGTAATCAGGGTAATAAGAGGGTATCGCACCATTTCTAACGAAGCAGCCTGCATAGTAGCCGGGACCCCACCATGGGATTTGGAGGCGGAAACTCTTGCAGGCGTATACTGGTGGCGTAACGACATAGTGAGGCAGGTTACTGTACCGTTGCCTGAAAAGATAATGCACTTCACGCGTAACTCACACAGTGACCTTCTTAGGAGGTGGTCAGAAAAATTGGAAGCGCCGAGCGCTGGACAACGAACCATTGATGGTAATCGACCTATTCTCCAAGAATGAATGGAAAGGGTCTCTCTCCTTCCGGCTGGTTCGGGTTCTTTCTGGGCATGGATGCTTTGGAAGATACCTGTGCCATATCGCTCGGAGAGAGCCTACAACGGTCTATCATGACTGTGGGTGCGCTGAAGACACAGCTGACCACGTGGTGGAAGAGTGTCCTGAGTGGGCAGAACAGCGCTCTGCGCTAATTACTGAGGTGGGAATAGATCTGTCGCTTCGCGCCTTGGCAGTAGCTATGGTTGAAAGCGAAAGATCTTGGAAAGCAGTGGCCACCTTTTGTGACCAAGTAAAAGCCCGTAGTAATAAACAGAAAGAGATAGCGGAGCGGATGAGAGAAGACGACCCAAACTCTCACCCAAATCGCCAAAAGAGACCTGGGCGTAGAAAACGTGCTTATGCTCGGATTTTCCCACCATGAGAGAGACCTCCCGGCGTCGGGTATGGGGAAACCTGGCGTCCTACGGAGTGAGGTCCTCGAGATTGGATGACGTGCGTCATGTTCCCGCACATCATCGCCACTAAAAGAGGAAGTAATAAAATGAGAATGGGCTCAAACAGAGCAATGCTAGTGGATTCGCGGAAGTGTACGAAAGCGTTTCCGTGTCTCCACCAAAAAGCAAACGAAAAGAACATCCCAGGGGTTTTAGTTGGTAAGAGTCCAACATAACCACCCTGTCTCCCCATGACAGTATGGTATCCATGAGGATTTCCCCTGGGTCAAAATCCTAAGATTTACCGAGTGGATGGTGGTAAAAGTTGGAACCGCAAAACTGTTCGGACTTTTACTATTAAGAGTTGGTAAATCTTTGGTTGTACTGGAAAATCTTAGGAGTTACTGTAGTTTGGGCTCTTACAGTAACATTTAAAACTCATTCAAAACACTAACAGTATTCATTTAAAATAAAACTGGTGTACATACTATCGTTACGGTTATAGTCGTCGTTAATATCTTCAAAATTATAGTATCAAAAACAAATGTATTAAAGAGTTTGTTCAATTTATATAGTTTCAGAAATAACTTTAGTTTTGGCATAAAGAAAGAATGTATTTTTTTTGATAATATTATTGTTACAAAAGTTCGCATTGCTTATATTAATAGGTACTGCTTGACAATACTCAATTCTAGCAGCTCAAGCACGATGTTCTCGCACCACAAACAAAAGAACATACATACGTACATACGCTCACGCCTATAATCCCTAACGGGGTAGGCAGAGCATCACAAACGTGGCATATTGTTCTAGAACCACAAGATGCCACGTTTGACACAAATTGTTAGGGTTATCAGATGGAACAAGTAGTATAATGGTGATAGGTGGTCAGCCTTTCGCCCATCGCATCCCTCTCACAGACTTTTAGTGTATACCTGGGAGGACTAAGTAGCTGGCAGCACATTCTAAGTTTTTTCTTTCACAGTACAGCATGAAAGAAAGAAAAGAAAAAAAATATATAAATTCCTTCCAAAACTTTTATTTTCCATTCAAAAATATAAATAAACATCAATGTCACTAAGTTAAATTGAACTTTGTCCTTCTACGAAATAATTTTTATTTTTAACATAAATCTTTTATTCTAATTAGTACTTACTTAATTTATTTAATCATTCGTTTTTTACATATCGTTGAATAAATTATTTTTAAGTTATATTAATTATTTTTACATGTTTACTAAGAGCTACTATACTATTCTAATGGAATATTAGCAAATATAAATGCCTATATTATTTACATCTATATTAAAGCACTAAAAGTATTCGTATATTTTATTATGTACTTTCGTAGATTCTTAATTCTTACATAGAATTTTTTTTACTTTGTTATCTTATAATCAAAAAAATTCTAACATTGTTTAAATCATAGAGTTGACATTTTGGCGGTGGTTAACCCTCGGCAATACTCGGCATACAAGGTGAAAATTTGTAACATTCCACACAAGGTGGGGTTTGAGATACCCTAACAAAATGGTCGCTATAATTAAATAGAAATAGGAATACTGAATTATTATTGCATATTTAAACTAATATTATAAAAAGGAAAGATTTGTATTTTTGTATGTAACGAATAAACTTAAAAACTACTGGACCGATTACAAAAATTCTTTCACTATTAGGATGCTACATTATCCCTGAGTAACATAGGCTACATAATTTTCCCGAATTTCCACGGGAACGAAGACTTCCCCAACGAGATGCTAGTTTTTGATATTTAACATAATCTGAGAAGCACTAAATAAAAAACAATAAAATAGATTATATGGTTTCTTGAAAAAGTGTAGTGAAAATGTCACGTTTTGACTACTAATTTAGACTTGAATTACTATAAGAATTGATAATTAGCAATGTTTGTAACTAAACGGACTGAATAAATAAATAAAATAACAACGATGATACAAGATGTGCTATATGCTGATGAAGTTTGTATGAGAACTCAAAATTTTTTTTTCGTATTTTGACCTATGTTCCTTGGGAAAGTTGTTCAGTTTCATGGACTGATTAACGACGCGACAGGTTGAAAGAGAGACACCTAAAGCCCTGTTTATATTTATTTGACTTCACTCTTGAGGAAGGAGTCTTTAGTTCGCCAAAATCGCATATTGTACTTATATTCTCAAATAAAAACAACTCAAAACAAAAACATCTAGAGCACTATAAAACGCGCGTACCACCAAAAAGTAATGGTAATTAACGTTGTAAATTCAGCTACTGAGAGCGTCAGAGCACGCAAGCGAAAATGTTTGAAAATATAACAATTTTTAACCGCCTGGGGTTTATCAGATATACCTTGTAGGAAACTTAAACGTACCTATATCAATCAATAATTTTGTTCACAATCTTCTTAAAAACGAAATAAAGTTATTTACAATGACTGTCTAAAATTTTTTCAACATGTTTCCATAAAAACAGTTTCAATGTTTTGTTCTCTTACATTTCTTGATAGTCAACCTCCAAAACGCGACCCTAAAGTCAGGAGAATAGAAAGCATAAATGAAAGGATTTATAGCAGAATTGAACCATCCTAGCCAAGTCAATATGTACATTAGCACTGGATTTACATAATTACTAGGAATAAAAGGAGTAAGGAGGTAATACAAGAAGAACGGTAACCAACAAGCGACAAAACCACCAACAACCAAACTTAAGGTTTGAGCAGTTTTCGTTTCTCGCCTCAATGAAGAGACCCTGTTATTTTCTATGCTATGTTCTTTGACAGAGTGCGTTCTGTGTCGTCCGCTTTTGTATTTGAAATTCGATTTAAACGTGACTTCGTTGTAGAATTTGGATTCTTTTTCGTTCTTCAATTGTTTCGCTCTTTTTTTTTCGGCTTGGAAACAGCAGGGGCACTTCGGGTCGCTCTGTGTTGAGCATTCGCTCTGTAAGTTTGACGTTCTGGAGACTTGTTTTGAGACGTTTTGCCGCAGTGACATCTTGTCCGACCCTGAGTCCGACTCTGTTCTTATGCAGGAGAGCTTCGCCCGCTGTAACAATTGAAAATCAAGTTAAGGTTGCTCTGTGTGTTATTAAAATATCGTTAGATGGAACCATAAGGTTCTGAACGGGGAAGCGCACAATATGGTTTCCTTTATTTCTTTTTTATTTATTTTATCAAAAGTACATTCGTATATCAACAACTTCAGGGTTTCTTGTCTGTTCTTCTCACGGGCAGACTGCATGTTTGTGAACAGGGTTAGAGTAAAATAAAAATGTTATGAACGTATCTTAAGCAACATGTTTACTGAAATAAAGTTTTTGAATTTGATTTTAAAAATATAACACTTCATTTTCAAATCTTTGTCACTTCTTATTAGCATGAAAAAAGGAGCGATCAGAGTTAGTGCCCCAAATACACAACATTAATTATTATAAAAAAAGAAGTAAGAAAATCGGTTGTTTGGTGCAATGTCATTAACATACAATAAAAAAAATGTAATAGCCCAGTTGGTAATGAGCCAGACTTGTAATCCAAAGGTCGCGGGTTCAAATCCTGGTGCGGGCCCGTACCACTAAATTCGTCTTTTTGGATTTATGTACGGATTTCTAATTATCACTTGCTCAACGGTGAAGGAAAACATCGTGATGAAACCCGCCCGTCCAAGAAAATTCATTTTCGAAAGGCGAGCGGTCCACCAACCCGCATTGAGCCAGCGTGGTGGACTATGGCCTAAATCCCCTGGCCCGTGCCCCTCGGTGGGGACGTATTTGGGCTGGTAAGAAAAATAAAAATTATTGTATGTTAGGATTATAGGCATGAGTGTAATTAAAATGACAAAAAATCACAAAGATTAATACACCAAAATGGTCTTCATTGGTACAAATGCCTTTATTCCAGAGAAGTCAGGAAGCTCATTTTCAGTGGATTCTTGTAGTTGTAGAGTTTAAGCAACATTGTTACATGTTAAATGTGTCAAGCTTCACAAACTCTCAACTGTACTTCCGAAGAAAAATTGGCTTCTATCCAAATCTAAAAGAAACTGCATTGTGTATTTTATTCAATTGAAAAGTTAAAGCATTTTTCAAACTAAAGTGGCTTGAATCTTGATCTGTCTTTTAGTAGAAGATTAAGGAAGATTTCTGTCTTGGAATTGTTGAATTATACTAAACACTTATTTCTTTTTCTTGCCAGTTCGTTAAGCAGTTACAACAGCTCTGAGAAACTACTTTGAAGCGTCATAATTGGACGCAAATTGCCATTAAGTGAATAGTTTATTCTTGGATTAATTTTATCTGCTGTACTCTATTTAATTGATATTTAATTATTTTCAGATCCTCAATAGGAATGAGTGATCAGTAGGCAGGGCACATAGTGACAAGATGCACAGACAGTAGGTGGAGTAAGTCCATAACAGAATAGTTGCCAAAGTTTGATAAAAAAATACCAAGTCGACCTATGGTTAAATAAGTCTACGACATATGTAAAATCACTGCAAAAACTGGAGCAAAAAGGACCGATTAAAGTTGCTCCTGCTGAAGAAGAAAATGTCTTTATTACTTATAGCAAACCAAGATTCTTTTTCTTTCGAGTCGACAACTCATACCGAAAAAATAAAAGGTTTTAGGCCTGTATTACAGAAGGAAACTCAAGTATAATCCTTTCTCTTACTATCAAAATGACAAAGACGACTGCTACTCAAGTATAAATTGGAGTCTGAGTCGCGTTCTGTAATACGGAGCTTCGATTACGGACCTTTAAACTCCAACCCACCTTATTGCACTTAGTGCTTGAGCTAGCAAGTTGCTGATGTCTCCTGGCTACGACGCAGGATATCCTCGCGTAGACGTAAACCATGACTGCCATGGGAAGGAAGAAAGATCCCATGGCTGAGAACACCACGTAGCCAGGGTTCTGGTTGTATCGGCACACTCCGCCTTGGTTGTGGTCTGGTTCATACCTGGTGAGAAGAAAATATTACATTTAGAACTCTTGAAAGTGTTTTTCTTAAATGGCTTTGCCTAGTTTTGGTGCCTTTTTTTGATGGCACACTGACGCCACCTTATTATACGTGTAGAGTACTTCCATACAAACAATAGTAATTATTACAGCTTAGCTCTAAAGTAGAACAGTCTCGAGTTATACGCCATTATCTATAACGCTTATTTAATAGGAACACTGAAAGCATGAGCTACTTTTGTACTGCACATCAGGTTATACATATTGACCTTGACGTCACCCTTATATCACTCGTAATAGCGGCGGCTTTTGTAGTGCAACTGGGTGACCTGACATGCTGCTGTCTGCACAAACTCTATTAGACTCAAGTTACGTCATGTTGGCGTTAGTGGCATGAAATAAATAGTACAGGACCGTTAAAAGTAGCTCATACTCTCAGTTTTCCTATTAAAGCTGAGCTGCAATAGTAGGTAACTATTGTTTGTATGGAAGTACTCTACACACCTAACAAGGTGGCGTAAGCGTGCCATAAAAAATAAGAAAAATGCACCAGTGGTCCATACTTTTCCGGCAAAGACCTTTAAGAGCAGCGCTCTTGACGGAGGAGTAAACGCCACACACCTTTTGAAAGTGTATGTGGATGACATGCTAGTAGCACAGAATAAATAATAATACTAACGCACTAGTAGGCAAAGGTACTCTAATAGCATTTAGGAAATGCTACTGTTACTTATACGCTTGGCAGATACGTTGAAGATTGTGCTGTGATAATTAATAATATTCAAACTGATTCTTCTGTTCATCTTATATTAGATTTTTTACTTTTCAGTAAAGGAGTCGAAAAATGTCGCCAAAATGTGACATTTACTACAAATATGCGTTCAGTGTATCCTTGTTACATTAAAATACTACTTTTTGTGAGCCAACAGCTTTTTATTTTGTTTTGTCAGCCTATGCAAGGTGTTTCAAAAAACCCAAAAAAAGATAATTCAAAATTAATTAAAATTTAGCTAATTGGGAATATGACAAGTATGTCATATCAATAATATGAAACTTTAATATTGAAAGATGTCAAACCGTGCAACTGATTACTAGAGTTTTTTTTACTATTTCACTTTTAAAATTAAATATTTCTTTTTTTTTGGGTTTGCCCCACCGAGGAGCACGGGCGTCTCTTTAAAACACGAAGGAGGCGTGCGATTTTCATCACGATGTTTTCCTTTGCCGCTGAGCAAGTGATAATCAATGAAAAATCCGTACATAAATCCAAAAACATGAATTTTGTAGTACAGACAAGTTTTGCTATTTATGCTATTTATTAGTAATTAAATTCATTTTAGGAAGTCTAATAGCTTCTTAACAATTAAGCTATAACAATGTGTAACCCAAAACTAGTAATATGTCTTGTGTAAATATTTGCAAAATACACCAGCTGAATTTGTTGCTGAGGTTAGGTTGCTACAGCCATCAAAATGGAGATCAAGGTAGTTTGAACGTAATGAACGATCTTACTTTATAGGTTATGAACGATGACCTTTGATAAAACACTGCCAAATCATGCCACGCCTTCTCCAGACTGCTAAAAGCACCTTAGCCACCTTTTATTAACTTCAAAAAGGGCTTACTCACCTAATAATCTAAAAATAATGTCTATTGTTGCTCATGTAGCGCGGAGGCGGATGATAAACGGCGTCTAGCTCAAGAAAATGACCTAGAATTTAAACTTTCAGCACAGTATTGAAATATCATTCCTACAGTAAAGGCTTTAAGTTTCTCTTTTGCAACCTCTCGGGTGGTGAATCAGTCCATGAAACTGAACGACTTTCCCCAATGAACATAGGTTAAAATACGAAAAAAATATTTTGAGTTCCCATACAAACTTCATCAGTTTATAGCGCATTTTATATGGGAAGCTAAAATTTTAATTTTTTTTGACCTATGTTCCTTGGAAAAAGTTGTGCAGTTTCATGGACTAATTTACCAACCGAAAGTTTGCAAGAGAGATATCTAAAGCCCTGTATATTTGGGCACAGCTGCGAAGAGGCGGCTCATTTAACGGGTTAACTTCTGGTTCTGCATGCCCAAACACCTGCACTCGGGAGGAATTATTTTTGGCCGCTTCTGACAGTGCCGTTGATGTGGCTAAATATTGTGCCAAAAAATATGATTTATGCCATCGACACGAAAGAAAAAGCGAAGAGGTTTTACCGGCCGTAACTAAACTTTTCGTATATTTTGGGGTAATACATCGATTTTAAGTTAGACTACCCCTATCCGCACGTCATTCGCCTATCATCCGCAGATCCGACTCCCCTCCCCCCCTAATTAGAAGTGACGTAATATATGGACGACCCCAAAGACAAGATCAATTTGTAAGCCCTGCGTTGAATGCCACGTTCAATATTCGACATAGATCGATTGTTCCTGATAATTCATTTGGATTCAAATCTAGTTAAGTTTATTGATGAGTCGGCGAATCACTTCTGACAGTGAGTCATTAAAGGCAAAGTAATCTTTTCTAACTTAAATGTACTTTAGCTTTCCGGACAACGCTTTCCCTATGTAAAAAATTACAAAACCTTTGTACAAATATTCAACTACGCCAATATACATAGTTACAGCAGCACGTCATGTTACCCATTTGCACTACGAAAGCCAACCTTATGGCGAGCGAGATAAGGATTACGTAAAAATCAACATGTGTAGCCTGATGTGCTGTCGTGTGTACATTTCCTTTACGCAAATTGGCACAAAAGAGTGAACGCAAAAATACACATAGTTTAGTATGAATTATTCACACATTGTCATAATTATGCTTGGTACATGGATGTGTGTGTACAGTTAAAAAAAAAAATTAACTTCTATTTACCAAGTATTAAGTTTGTAATTTTGAAGGTACGGTTTTCTTAAACATGCTTTTAGCTGATACCCTAATAAAAGTCAACAAAGATGAGTGGAAAAATTACTTTTCAAAAGCAATATTTTACTATCAAAACACGCCCACATCATAGAGTTTCAATAAGACCCATAATAAATATTTATGGAATAAATCAAGCGATGGTGTAGCGCGCAATCGCTCGTGAGTATATGTGTTTATGATTTGCTAAAGTTACACATGATTCGATTTGGCAAGTGTCCCGAAAAGTTAGGTTAATAAGAGATCATATTTTGGCTTATGGCCGAAGAAACTTGGCAAGTTCAACAAGCATTAATCGATACAGTTCGTAGCCTAGAGGTGCTAACTATTTGAAATCAATCAGTGAGGTTAAACAACGTACACAGGGGCAGGGAACCTGATGAGGTGACCACATTGCACTGTGCCTTGATGAAGACGTTAAACCGTCGGGTATTTTCGATTGACAACAATCTTTAAATTAAATCAGAGGCCAATTGCGTTATGAAATCAGACTGGAGTTATGACTAACTCCAGTTTGCCACAAATTTAATTTGTACATTCCTAAGGAAGGATAGTTATAAGATGCGGCGGCCATATTGTTACGACATGGGGCGGCCATATTGTTTATGTAAAATATTGTTGCAGCATTTAAATTAATGAGTATTTAACATTATGATCATTAAAAAAATTAAAATTAATAAGCATGGTATTACTTCAGTGTATATGGACGTACTTTCAAAATATATATTAATGAAATAAAAAAACTCCAAATTAGACTAGTTTAAAAATGAATATGAGAAAGTGTTTCCTATATGTAAAATGCTTTCTATAGACAGCAAAATGAAGTATCTTATAGGATTTGAACATTATTATAAAGATGAGTTCAAAGTAAAGAACATAAATAAGTATAAAACAAGAAGTATACAAAAGAATAAATTAATCCAATCAAGTAAAGAGCGACCAACTATTACGGAGAAAGTGCATCTAAATATATTGTTCAAAAAATTTATAATAAGATTGAGCTATTAAGAAAAGACCCTAAACTAAGTATATACCTGTGTAAAGTGACGGGAGTCATTGCTCGCTGATGATAACAGCTCGTCGCAAAGCAGTGTCATCAGCGGGAAATGAGTCCACGGTTAAGAATATCTCGAAATTCATTTTTCTTTTTTCTTTTATACACACACACACACACACACACACACACACACACACACACACATACACACGCTCACGCCTATAATCCCTAACGGGGTAGGCAGAGCATCAGTGGTTCTAGAACCACTAGATGCCACGTTTGACACAAATAGTGAAGGTTATCAGATGAATGGTTACTTTTTTATTGTATAATAATAAGCATTGCATGTATTTTGTGATAGATAAGTGAAAAGGTAAATTGTAAACGAGCGCGTTTTGTCAATAAACTTCACAGTTTGACGGGTAGAATATATCTATAAACAATGTACTCATTGAACTGTTAATAAATAAAAAATAAAATCAGTCAAAAATATTTATAATAGGTCTTTACCTATGAAATTGCCGTTTTTCATACATTATTTTTGGTAAACTTAATTTTCCATACTAACGTTTTTGGATTTTTCTCGGGAATGCGAAATCCAAATTTAGCAAAATTTTGTGGGAAGGTTTGGACAACATTAAGTTAATTTTCATCATACTGTGACGGTACAATCTAGACATCAAATCGAATGTTATAAATTAGAAAGCCGCACCAGCCAAATTCAAAGGAACTCATTTTTTACTACCCTTTACAACCAATTTTAAAAGTGTAAGCTGAGAAGCAATGCGTAAATCTTTGAAATACTTAACACCCCAGGAAACGAACATTTGTGACCCATAAATTTATGAGAGTTTTTATTCTCTATACTTAGAAACAATGTTCTTTCTTATCTTTATTATTTTAAGAGGTATTGATGCTCGCCAAATGTTTTCTAGTTCCAGGAACATAATAGCCAGAGGACACACAAGTGTTCAACCCCTGGAGCGAGTGAGAGCGTGGATTAAAGGCGCTTGCGAGAAAGAGAAGAGACAATGTCGCAGGCTACCCCTAAAGGCTCCACCAATGACGACATGAAACGTGGACCTACTTTGAAGCGGGAAGAATCGTTTTACCAATGAGGACGATGTGGGCGGCTCCAGGCTGCGCAGGAGCTGAAGATGAAGAGAAGAAAGAGGTGGACACTCAAGTTTTAACCGTGAAACTGACATCACGCGTGTGGGCCTTCAGCCATTTTCTCTATTTTAGATAACTAAAATGTAACCGAGTATTAGTTTATAATTAATTAAGATAATCTTGTTATTATAGTGGCTGTAGTGTTTGTGTCCGGCCGGCGCAATAAAAGTTAAGTAAAACTGTATTAGTCCTAAGACGCTCTATACTTCCTGTATTCTGCAAGGGATTGTTATGCGACTGTTAAAGCCAGTTAAATCTATAATGCCTAATCAAGGCTCAGTAAAGTAGAATCTCTCGGTGTCTTCTAGCTCTGGTAGGGGGACTTGTCTCCGTATGAAACAAGGGCTTGCCCCGAGGCTAAGGGTTTACTAAAGAATGGAAAACGCTTCTGTTGCGGCTTCTAGTAAGTAGCGGTGGAAGAGCTATTTTCCATATTTATTGAATTATTTATATTGTTGATCGCATAACAATTTCTGAATATTTATAAAACACCTAAGCTTTGCTTATATGTACTGATTTCCTCTGCATTACCCCAATAAATCTCATAAAAGGTCTTGGTTGGTTTAATTTCATTTATAATCTCTCAATATCATTCTTATAAAGCTAGTTCTCCATTTACTAAATCTCAGCATACTCAATTATTAATCGATGTAGATATTTTATTGACAAAGTAAAGCTGGATTCATTGATCACATTCTTGAAATTCTTTTATTCTTCTAAAATATAACATTAATATATAGTCATTTAATTCCAACATAAAATATCTGATTTTTCATGCGAATTCTAAACAAAGTAATTGAGTTCAAGACACAACGACTTCAATTCCATTATTAAAGTCGAGCTCTTTTGATTAATTGCATCAATAAACATTGCACTATATAATCTGAGCTATAAACATGATATCAAGTATACCATATAAAGATTGGGACTTTGAGTCATAGACTACAGCAATACACAATTACAAACACATAATAAAAGCGCAAATATATAAATGGGGCCCCACAAATAAAGAATATTGCTATATCTGTAATACAAGTTGGGTATGTAAGGCTTTCTACTGTTGGTTCGTCCTGGTATGAAATACGGCGTCTGCATCTTGTATCCCGCTTGGTTACAGGTAAAAACTTTTAATAAATTCGAGATTGAGTCATGTATTTGCCTTCTTGTTTTTATTATTAGTAACTCATTATCTCTGTCCATCTACAAGTAGGGTATGTAAGGCTTTCTACTGTCGGTTCGTCCTGGTATGAAATACGGCGTCTGCATCTTGTATTCCGCTTGTTTATGGACAAAACCTTTTAATAAACTCAGGATTGAGTCATGTATTTGCCTTCCTGTCTTTATTACGAAGAATAAACATATTGAGATAAAATAAAAGTCTTGACCTAAGTACTCTCTCTAATGGTGACAAATATATAAAGTCAAATAAGTTTGTCAACAGAAATGACAAAGAAAAATAATTAAGCTAGTTTACTGATGCAATTTTATAGACGATCACAGCTAAGAAAGGTAATCGACTACTCTGAAAATGAAATAAAATCATTGGGGTGGGTTAGTACCGTTACAATACTTACTTTATTGAAAGTTGTAACTGTAACAACGGTACAGCAAAAATAAGCAATGAAACGGGCAACGGATGAAACGAGCTATATTTGAGCTTCTTTTTCAGCAAATAAATCTAAAGTAAATATGTATTAATTTGACTCAATATCTCCGTTATATGGCTAAAGTTTTAAATAAAAAACAATTTTAGTAATAGCTGTTCAATCAAATAAATTATGAATAAAATAAAGCTTGAGAAAAAATCGGCAATTTCATAGGTAAAGACCTATTATTATGTACATTTAATCAAAAAAGTTGGATGAATTCATCATATACCATCAACTACGATGTGGACTATCAGTCAGATCATTTAACAAAGAAATCGGACAGGTAGAAAACCACCTTAATAGAATTACGTGTCAGACCTTTGAAAAACGTGCTTAGGGCCGAAGCCTATTGGCTTCAGAGGAGCCCCCTATACAATACTAGCTGATGCCCACAACTTCGTTTGCGTGTTATTTTTTTTTTTTGTACAGAGTACACAGATTGAAAACATCTATCTTACGTGATTTAGATTTTTACATACAAAAGTTTTTTCCCGCTAACTCCCGTTCCCATGGGAACTTTACAATATCCTGTTGTAACTAAGTTTTAAGTTTACTAAGGTACCTGCATGCCAAATTTCAAGCGTCTAACTTAAGCGGTTTAGATTTTTCATACAAAAGGATTTTCCCGCTAATTCCCGTTCCCGTGGGAATTTCGGGAATTCCTTTCTTAGTGCACCTCTATGGTACTTAAGCTACGTCCTTTCCAAATTTCAACTGCCTACGTTTAGCCGTTTAGGCTGTGCGTTGAGATATGTCAGTCAGTCAATTTCTCCTTTTATATATTTAGATAATTTCCACTTACCATCCAAACATAGGCGGGCAAGTGATGGCCATAGCAGACACCCAGACGAAAAATATCATTGTGAGAGCCAGCTTCTTTGACCTTCGTCTTCTGGAGTAGGTCAACGGCCTGGTGACAGCCAGGTAGCGGTCCACACTGATGGCACAAAGGGAGAGGATGGAAGCCGTGCAGAGGAGAATGTCTAGGCTGATCCATATGTCGCAGAGGATCCAGCCAAGCTCCCATTTTCCTGAAGAAGAGAATCATAAATATATAAAGGGTTCACCCTTTGTGAATTATCATAGACCAGTAGCCTTAATACGGCCGTAGAGAGTAGATAAATCGAGTCTTATCTCGAGTGAAGAGAAATAACTACTGTGTCATCTATACTAATGAGTTATTTCTCGTATGATTATAAACGTAATATGATAATTAAAACTAAAAAACTACCATCAAACATCCCATCAAACATCTCTGGGAGAAATTTCTTAGAGAAATAAGCTGTGCCTTTTGTGTTCGTTTTTCTATTTTAGATTGAGGTCAAGAGTTAACCCATCTTATAATAAAAAATAACTGTTAAAATAAATAATAATAATAAATAAACATCCTATCAAACATCTTTGTGTATCATATTCTTACCAAACCAAATTTTGTATAGAATTGTGGCGGTTCTTAGCTGTGATGTCCTATCTGTCGAATTAAGAGTTTTAAACATATAAATGTTTATCTTTCTTATTTTTAAAGATATTAAAAAACACAAGAGTTTTTCAAGATCGCCTAGTACTTTTAATCACAAAGTGGAAGTGAAAAGACAAAAACTTAACACATTTCAGGCAAAAACAATTCAAATTAAAGTTATCTCTCATAATGAGTTGTAATAGCCGTCGTAATGGCTTTTTCCCGGGGACATGTTCCAAGGATTGCCGGAAAAGGAAAAAATTAAACTCACTTTTAGGATAATTTGCAACCGCTTTAAAGAAAAACCTCTGGGGTGTTTAATAAAATAACTGAACATTTTAGGGAATTTGCGCATTATGTTGATGACTGCATTTGCGGTTTGATGTGCTTAAGAAGTTACTGGTGTCTTTGGTTAGTCATTTAATTTTTGAATCTGTGCTCCATTACAAACTAATGGTTTGTAAAGAAATCAGGTAACTTGTTTAGTATTTAAACCATGTAAATCTTTTAAATATGTAACTCGAAAATTAAACATTTTGTAAACCCTCGATTTTTATCGCTTTTATCTTTGAAACAGCTAAACCAATTTTGATCAAATAGAGCTAAGTGGACGTCTTGTGGCTGACATGATGATGACGATAGCTAAGTACCTTTTCGATTCCGTAAGGTCTCAAACAAAAAACTGCACTGAAATCGGTCTATTCGTTTAGAAGCTACGATGCCACAGACAGACACACAGATACATACGTCAAACTTATACATTCCTCTTTTTTGTCGGGGGTCAAAAATTGCAGGTCCTGATGACTTAGTGAGTCAGGACTTAATTCTTGGATCTTTTTTATTTTTATTTTGTCGAGGTTTTGGGCATCTATTTACGCTCATGACAGCCTCATAAGAGACTTCAAAAATAAAAAATAGACGTGTGGCACTCGGGGACTGCCGCGGTAAAGCTATTGCATAGCATTTTGTATCAATTTATGCAATTATAATTAAAAGTAGCCCTCTACTTTTAATTATAATTGCATAAGTTGATACAAAATGCTATGTAAACATTTCAAAAAAGTTTACAATTTTTTTTGTTTTTTACGGCCACCATCTTGGATTTTAAAATGGATGTTATTTTCGCAATCAGTACCCCCGAAAACCTATTAAACGACACCCATGATGGTTTTTTACAAAAAATACATGTCCGCGATCTTGGATTACAAAATGGATGTCATTTTCGGAATCAGAACCCCCGAAAACCTATTAAACGACACCCATGTCGGTATGCCCGAAAATTTCATATCCGCCATCTTGGATTTTTGGTGGGGGGAATCGAGACGCTCCGGGCTTTGCCCTTCGCGTCACGATTCCCCCAACTAAAATCCAAGATGGCGGATATGAAATTTTCGGATGGCGGTCGGCGGGTAATATGCTTGGTGACGCTTTGGGCTTCGCCCTACGCGGAGCTCGGCCTTCGGCCTCGCCCTATACGCAGCTCGCCTCAGCCTACGGCCTCGGCTCGCGCGTTCGGCTCGGTCTGCGACCCTGCCTCACCTTAAAAATCTAAATTTGTATGACGGCCATCTTTAATTAGGGGGGAGGGACGCTCCGGGCTTCGCCCTACGCGGAGTTCGGCCTTCGGCCTCACCCTATACGCGGCTCGACTCGGCCTTCGGCCTCGCCTCACCTTTAGAATCTAAACTTGTATGGCGGCCATCTTGGATTTGGGGGGGGGGACGCTCCGGGCTACGCCCTACGCGGAGCTCGGCCTTCGGCCTCGCTTTTTACGCAGCTCGCCTCGGCCTACGGCCTCGCCTCGCAGCGTGGCGTCGTGGTTCGGCTCGGCCTGCGGCCTCGCCTCACCACTCCTTGTATGGCGGCCATCTTGGAAAATGGTGGAATTGAAAAACTGACCCGATATTCGGAATCATCGACCCCCAAACCCCCCAGATACCGATTTTCGTCCGGATCGGAGCAACTTCATTTTATTATTATATTATTACTAGCTGACCCGACAGACGTTGTCCGTTTTCTTTTTTTTTTCAACTTTCTTAATTTTTTCTTTCATAAGATCCTTCTCCTATTAATAACGAACAGAACAAAAAAAGAATTAGCGAAATCGGTCCAGCCGTTCAGGCGTGATGCCGTGACCAAGGAAAATAGGGATTCATTTTTTTTATATATAAGTATATAGATTATTATTTTATTGGAGAAAAACCATTTTCTTCTCCCATTTCTGGGGATTTCGCCTCTATCGCGGGCTTGCGGCCAAAATAATAATATGTTAATAATAATAATAATATAATATTATTATTATTATTATATAATTATTATTGTTGCACGCACACAAACACCGTGTCGAAGACTGCCGAACTGAAACGACGTTAGACGATGCACGGCCTTCAAGCCACACCTCCGTGCCCGTCGGAGTGGAGAGCGTTAGGTTTTTTCGTTACGGAATTTCTGGATTCGGTCCCCGCGCTCAAGGCCCGTTATAGAAGCTATGCAATAGCTTATTGGGGCTAGCACGAACGCGATGTAGCATAGAGGCCGACCGACTCCTCAAGATTGCATAAAAATCACTGGTCCTGGCCTCCGCAAACATAGCTGACGCGCTACAGAAACGTGGGAGCCCCAACAACAATCTGAATGCAGTACAACACACATCAGGCTATACAGGTAAACCTTGACTTCGCCTTTATCTCGCTTGTAAAAGCGCCAGTAACCTGACGTGCTGTTGTCTGTATATTGCTGGTTTTCGTATTTTACGTTGTTTTTATTGTTTTTTTGTATCATAAAGTGGAGTGTATTCGAGTGAATAATTTAATTTCATAGCAGAATATCGTAAATTAAAAAATCGTGGGAAAATTCTGCTAGAAAATCATTTAGAAAGATGGTCTGAGTTCGGACGTGAAAGAAGGACAAACAAACAAACACATTTCACATTAATTATAAATAAGAATGTGTCCCATATACCATAGCTTTACAATATTACAAAGATGAACAGCCAAACGTAAGTAATAAAAATGAGGCTTCAAGTCGTAAATATTCCGTTTACGAGTAAACATTACCGAAGCCTGTGTAACATACATACATTCGCTCACGCATATAATCCCCATTGGGGTAGGCAGAGTATCAGTGGTTTTAAAACTACTTGATGCCACGTTTGACATACATTCAGAGGGTTATAAGATATAAAATGATGTAGTTGTGAAAGGTTTCAGCCTTTTGCCCACAATACAGCAAAACCCTCGCGTCCCACTTACTGACTTTAATATTATACCTGGGAAGAGTAGGCAGCTGGCACATTCTGTTTTTTTTTACTTCCAGACCAGCATGGAAGTTGTGAAAACTAGCATTATCCTAGTTCAAACAGTCTCTGAAATATATTGTAATGTTACTTTTATTATCCTAAATAGTAGGTACCTATAGGTTTTAGACAACTCCTAGCTGAACCGTCAAACGAACATTAATGAGCCAAGTTGATTAGTTTTTTTATGGCCTTTTCTCACAATAATTGTATGAATATTGCTTTCAGGTTTTGTTTATTTGTGCGTTTGTAGAGTAAAATATATTTATTAGAAGAAAATTTAACTAGTGGAAGGTCATAATTAAGTTTTATCTGCATTTCAATCTATTATCTATCTATCTATACTATTTATAAAGAGGAAAGATTTGATTGTTTGTTTGCATTGAATAGGCTCCGAAACTACTGGACCAATTTAAAAAATTCTTTCACCATTAGAAAGCTACATTATTCCCAATGGACATAGGCTACATAATTTTCCCAAATTCCCACGGGAACGAAGTCCCGGGTTGAGTGCTAGTTACTTATATTTTTGGACTCACTGACTTATCAACGCCTAGCCCAAACCCTTGGACCGAGAAAGCTGAAATTTGGCCCAAAGGTTCCTTTTATAACTGAAACAAGGAACGAGGAAGGATTTTACGAAATTCCGAAGGGGACGGAGTCCTGGGTATCCTCTAGTTTATTTGATCATTAATTGGTTTTTCACCATTTCTTAGATCTTAGGTAGAACGCAATTTATCCAGAAAGCGATGGCACTCTTTTTTTATGGGTTTATTCACAGAAAAATATGTAGTAGTGGTTTTATTTACTGATGTGATGTGTACACTCTACCACAAAGTTAAATGTTTCCACATATGCAATCAAGCTACGAATCCGAAAAACAGAAACATGAAGTTTTTGCGTAATTGGAAAATGCCTTAAAATTTCGTTCAAAAAATTCGAACGGTAACTTTTTAACGACTATTTGCTAACTGTTTTTTTAACTCCAACGAGCTAGATTCGAAAAAGTTAAAAATACAACTGCTTTGTGGCTTTTCGTGCTATTTGTGTTTTTTGTGGCTATCTCTTTGGCAAAAAATTCATGGCGGCAATTTTAAAAGTAAATTTTTTGCAAGATGTAAGCTAAATTTTTTCTAACAAATTAGAGTTGGCGCCGCAAGCCACTGCACATTAATTTAAGCATACTATTCGAGTTCAATTTGCTCCCTGAATAAATTTTGACTAGATAGTGAAATAAAGAAGAAAAAATAGCTTTTACTTTAAAAGAATTTTACACGAAACTCTATGATTAAATAGCTGATTTACATGTGTATAAAATTTTGTTTTTTTAATATTGTTTAAATTTTTATGTAATTGTAATATTATTGTTTTTAGATTTGCCACGCATGTTTTCCTAATTGTAAGTAAATTTTGTGCCATTGGTTGTAATTATGTAACCTTATTTGCGAAACAAAAGAATTAGAATATAGAACAATTCAGGAATAGAGAAACGTTGGTGGTTTTGTGGGAAGTCTTGTTGCAGCCTTGACTCTGTCAAGTAACGAGTTCAACCCCCATTTTGCCGCCATATACCACAGACCTTTTTCGCTCTTACAGTAAAGAAAACACGCTGACGAACTGGCATACTTATTTAAGTAACTACGGCCCATATTATAGAAGATACTCAAATATTGATCTATAATTAAGTATTGAGTGTTCACTTTCATTATGACAAAAATGACTGCTAGTTATGTATACATCAGAGTCTGAGTCGCGTTCTGTAATACAGATCTAAGTAGTAATGTAACTAGGAAATAACCGGTCGCCAAAATAGGTATACTTCTTCTTACCGGCTCATATGAGCCAGCCCGCCCGACCGAGGGGCACGGGCCTCCCTTCGAAACACGAAGGGGATTTAGGCCACAGTCCACCACGCTGGCCCAATGCGGATTGGAGGACCGCTCGTCTTTCGAAACTGAATTTTCTTGGACGGGCGGGTTTCATTACGATGTTTTTCTTCACAGTTGAGCAAATGATAATTAGAAATCCGAACATAAATCCGAAAAGACGAATTTAATGGTACAAGCCCGCACCAGGATTTGAAACCGCGACCATCGGAATACAAGTCTGGCTCATTACCAACTGGGCTATCACAGGTATACTTACTTCGTCTATAATAACAGTCATCCACGTTACAAATGCATGAGTCAACCGACTTCAATTCCAACAATACCGATTACCAGAGGAATCACAAACATAAACGTCATCTAATATAATGTGTAAGTAAATTTTTGTTATTTTTGATTTTTTTAAAGTCCTAAATCAAATTCGATAAAATTTATATGAGGCCATTTCTTTTGAACAAAAAGAAATGATGTTTGTATCTTTGTGCTGCATAGTAAAATAAACGTTTTATTATTATTATGTTTGTCTTATGACGCTTAATCTCGGGCAATTAAGTCCCGGACTTTTGTAAGGCCCGTTCAATAGACAATTTAATTTAGTAATGTGACACTAACCGGCAGTTATCTCTGTATGCACTATAGAAATGCACCCAAAGACAACCTCTGGTTAGTGCGGGACTATTGAATTTTTTTTTAAGATAATTTGAAAAATCGGCCGGCATTGATCAAGTTGATTTCACCTGGCTAAGTCCCGTTCCTAACGTGTGACGAAAGCTTTTAGTTTAAGAAACACATTTTGAAATCAGTCCAGACAGTTATTTCGGAGGTTCATTACAAATTACAAACAAACAAAAAATATCCTCTTTGTAACATTAGACTTCACAACGAGTATTCTCAAACCTTTGTACTTTCAATGTAAACCACGATGCTAAAAATAAAGTTCTCATTTACGAAGCTCTTGATTTATTCAAATTAGTTTTGCTTTGTTTTGCAATGCATTATTATCTTGGCAATTAACCACACAATTAAGGTTTTGCATGTTTAAAAGGAACATTCCATGAATATTTTGACGAAGAATTTGAATCACATTTTATTTTGAAATTTTATTTGTTTTTGTAATAGAGATTCAAAATTAGGGAATGTTATTACTAGAATACTCGAAATATCTTGACATCTATTCCTATCATTAAATTAAATGAAAAAGTATTGTTCTACAATTACCTTGAAAATAATCCCTTATGCAATGCAAAACGATGATATCCACAAAAAATTGACTTTGACTTGAGAAAAACTTGAACTATTTATGGAGCTAGTAAGTAAATGAAATTTAAAAAACTTAATCATATAGACACTTATTTCAAAAAAAAGCGTATTAATTTAATTTATTATTCTTTTTCGATTTACAAGATATTGTTTTTTTTTGAATAATTCTACCATTATAACACTATAAACTTTGGCTATTGTACAATCTAACACTAAATGGGTCAAAATTCGCTTATAAACGTCGGTATCAAAAGTAAAAACATAGTTTATACGCGCATTTTGACCCGCTTGAACCCTACCATTAATAAAACAATAGGTATCTATATTTTCAAAGTCATTATAGGTATCAATTTTCACATAAAGGCACACGAACTAAGAAAGCCTTCATTTTTAAGTGGATCAAGTATCAAAGCGTGAAATTCGATTATACCCTTTGAATTTTATCCCATTTTATGAGATTGATGGTTGTAAGTGAGACAGCAAAGAATACATTAAAAGTTTGTAAAAGGTTTCGTCTAGTCACACACTGATCTTATCTAATGGCAATGTTACCCTACTTTAACCCCCGACGCGAAAAGAGAGGGGTGTTATAAGTTTAACGTGTGTGTCTTTAAACATAATATAACGGGTTCTTACTTCTTACCGCGAAAAAACCGCGAAAAAAAATTATATGATTATTTTAAAAATAAAAATAATCATATAATTTTAAAAAATAGTAAAGTAACCGCGAGAATCTCAAACAATATAATCCTAC
Source organism: Aproaerema taeniolella (assembly GCA_949987775.1). Lineage (NCBI taxonomy): Eukaryota > Metazoa > Arthropoda > Insecta > Lepidoptera > Gelechiidae > Aproaerema > Aproaerema taeniolella. The sequence continues at coordinate 4,224,865 of OX465267.1, read as the reverse complement.
CCTACTTATACACATACAGAGTGTCAAAGACAGCATAGCTAAAACAGAAACCAATTTCATAATTCGAAATGATTTTTTGATGGAATTATACAGAGGAAAAGTTCAAAATTTTAAAGAGATTTTATTTTTTAACCGAATTCATAAAAGGAAAAGGTTCTATGTTCGACTGTATGTTTTTTTTTTAAAGTGAAAACTTTTTTTGCGGCGCTGTGCACTTTTTGGATGGGTAAAAAATTACAAACTCGCGTCAGGGTCATGTGAGCCTGGTCGAAAATTCGTAAGACGGAGGGTGAAGTAAAAACTTCTTAGACCGCAAGAAAGTAATATAATGTTCAAGTTTTCACTTCTGCTGGCACTCCCGGAGTGCAACCCGTTTTTTTATGATACTTATTCACACCCTATTTGATCCACACACAGGTAGACATTTCAAAAACGCTACAAAAACTATGTACTCATTTTACAACCGACTTCAAAAAAGGAGGAGATTCTATGTTCGACTGTATGTATTTTTGAAGTGAAAACTTATTTAGCGGCGTTGTGCACTTTTTGGATGGGTAAACAATGTTAAACTCGCGTTAGGGTCACGTGAACCTGATCGAAAATTCATAAGACGGATGGTGAAGTGAAAATTCTTAGACCGCAAGGAAGTAATATATGTTCAAGTTTTCACTTCTGCCGGCACTCCCGGAGTGCAACCCGTTGTTTTTTTTTAATGTAATGTTCACCGATTTCTCCGCCAATTATGGACCGATTTTCAATATTTTTTTTCGGAAGAGTATATATAAAAATACTCCACTCCAGAGGTGGTCCCATATAAATCGAAAATGATTCAGAGCTTTTAAGAAAATAAACAAAAAAATACTACAAACCAGAACATCATCTAAATAAATGAGTGACATTTTCGTTTGCGGTTATCTGCTAATAGGCATTGTAGTCTGCAAAAATACTAGTTATCTACTTTGTGCGAAACTGTTGCGGGGATTGAAGTCGGTGACTCATACGTTTATAACGTGGAAAATTATTTGTTGTATAGTTAAGTCTACAGTCAAATATATTCCACAAATCCAGCAACGTAAATTAGTTTTGATAGCAAAACTGTTCCGGCGTTAATCTTGCGTACGGACGGGGCGCATCAAACGTTTTTTACGATACATTGCAAAGCTATAAAGTAGTTAAATAACGATAACTCCTTTACAAATTCACGCAGAATTAACCTCAGCTATAGGTAGATTTCTTTTATGTATTTACTAAGTTGCCCCTTACTATCTGTATTCAGCCTGTTAAATCAGTGACCGCTGCTGAATAAATTGCCATACATAGTCCAAATTGCACCTTGTTAAGTTAAGCTTTGGCACACTGTTGCTCAAATTGGTTACTCTTAAAGCAATCCTATGAAGCTACTCAATATATTATTTTATGTGTTTTGTGTTGCTTTTATGTATGTTTTATACTTTTTATTTATTAACAACAAGAGTTCGAAAATTTTAAAAAATGTCTCACCCTCAACATTCGATTTCTTGTGACTTTTAAACGGCTAAACCATTTTTGATCAAATACAACTATTATAAGAATCGTCTCGATTATGTCGTCGCTTTCAAACAAAAAAAAAACGCATCGAAATCGATCTATTCGTTTAGAAGCTACGATGTACAGTTACACTGATACAACCCCTCTTTTTAATCGGGGCTTAATAAGGAAGAGGGTCGACTGTACGCCCGATTGTCCTACAAGTCAAGACGAAACATGAGTTTCTTTTTTTTTCAATCTTAAAAATCGTGTCCCGTCGAGAGTATTCGAGAGGTTCCCAACTTCCCACGCAAAAATTTGAATTCTATTGGTTCAGCCTAAAAGCAAAAAACAATTAAATTAGGCTTTTTTTGAATTCGATGTATTATTCTAACGAATGGAGAGCTTTTATCACGCATTTGTTGTGCAGTCATGTTTTTCTATCGTGTAATACGTAGCAATAACAACCAATGGCTAAGAATAACCTTCACTGGAACAGCCAAACCATCGCTAGAAAAGGTAAAGATAAAGAACATTTATTTGTCAAATAGAAAGTGTCTCAGCATGTTTTGCCTTGCGGCGTACAAATAATAAAAAGGCATTATAGAGCAGAGAGCTAAAAAACATTTAAAAAAAAAATTGTCCATAAAATAAAAATCCGTCAAATTATTAAATCAAATAAAAATGCATTCCTATTTAAATGGTTTAAGAGATTTTTGTGAGGAATAACTATTTAAACAAAAATGTATTTAAGGGCTTACCACAAAAACTAAAACTAGAACTTAGCGGTGTTTAAAAATAGTTGCATGGACATAGATTATTTTGCCTTTCCCGAACAGGATAAATTAATCAATAAATAACACTAAAATTAAAAATTTTGAATCACCCCGATATTCGATTGCTTATAACTTTTAAACTGCTGAATCGATTTTCATGAAAAATGACTAAGAACACTCGGAATAAAATTATCTATGACACAAAAAAACTAAACTAAAATCGGTTCATCCGTTTGGGAGCTACGATACCACAGACAGATACACAGACTGCCACGTCATAGTAGATTATGCAACGAGGGGATAAAGCAGTGTATTTTGACATGGGCGCTATATTAAGGCTAGAATCCTGAGTTCGTGGGGTTCAAGATCGCCCAAAACTCTGCTTTATATAACCACTGCAAGGCAATAAAAGTATTACAATTAGAAACAATTAGTAAGTTTCCAATAATGCCAGAGGCTTCGGATTGTATGCACTCCGGAGTGAGATCACTGTCATCATCACTTTTACTTGACATTTTATTGAAATTGAAACTGGGAAAACAACACAGCGAGCGATTTGCACTTGAGCGCCTTTTTTTCGAATATCTTCTTGGTGCAGGTTTCTATGATAAGTTTTCATGCTAATTTTGACGTGTGGTCATGGGTTGCAAGGAAGTCGTATAACTCTATGTCGATTGCATTCCAAATTCAAATCTCATAATGGTCCGGCGGGTCATAATGAAATTCAGTACAATATACGGCTAGACTGTGGGGGTATAATGACTTACTTTAGGTTAGATTTGCATGACACATACTATGGCATTGACAAGCAGGTGTTATATAAAACTTATAACACTCCTCTCTTATTGCTTCGGGGGTTAAAATATGACATAAGTGGTGTTTTGATGTTTTGTGATAAAGCAGTTGTTGTACAATTACGTCAGCTTTAAAAAAGAAACGCATTTAAATCGGACCGTTTGTATAGGAGCAACGATGTTACAGACACACAGATACACACGTCAAAGTTATAATTTCCCCCTTTTTTGTTGAGGGTTAAAAATACCCAGAAAGTCACGACTTTTGTGGCAGGAAATGCGAGGTGGTATGTTTTTTCCTTTTGTTATAAATTTCGAAGAATACAGACAAATAAAATAGTTACTTACCACTTATATGAACAGCAATAGCCGGTGGCATAACAAAGATGCCGACCAGCAAATCAGCAGCAGCCAAACTCGTCACAAAACAGTTAGTAACAGTCCTCAATCTCTTCGTAGTCACTACCGCACTAATAATCAGCGTATTACCTATCACAGTAACCACTATCAATAAAAATAGCACTATAACTACACCGATTTCTAAAGGTTCATACACTTCATTGCATTCATTTGTAGCGTTACATATAGCAGCTAAATTCGGCACTTCAGTTTCTACATCAATAACGTGGTAGATGTTATTCGTTGTGTTGTATATTACATTTTCGTCTTGAGTGTTTCCTATGATTATTTTTGTCCCTAGTTCTGTTGAGTTCCATTGTAATAGGTCTAGTAGTTCCAGATCTGGCACTGATATCATCTAGACTTGGCCGGGAAGGTTCATTGGCAATATCTGTAACAAAAGAGAAATATATTATTTTCATTTTGAAGTGAAAACTTCGTTAGTGGCGTTGTGCACTTTGAAGTATGGATAAAAAATGTTAAACTCCCATCAGGACACGTGACTCTAATCGTAAATTCGTAAGGCGGAGAGGTTTTTAATAAATACAGGAAATTAAAACTGCTAAAGTCAAAATGTCATCCAGTGTCAGCTTAGTAATTAAATATTAATGCACAACGTTAATGTTCAAGTTTTCACTTCTGCCGGCACTTTCAGAGTGCGACCCGTTGTTTTTTATTTTTTATTTATTTATTTAATAGATTACCAACAAGTTACACACTAACTCTTAATTAAAATGGCACAAATTAAAAAAAATGGCTTAATGGTAACCCAATTATAGGTGACAACCGCATTCAAAAATAACTCTAATTATTAAAAAAACAAAATACCCGACTGCACACTAAAATAAAATGTATCCTATGACACTCCCGTAATCAAGACAAATCTAACGATACCTCATACATCAAAATCCATCAAGCCGTTTAGGCTACAGGAGGTCACAAAGGAACAGACATACATACATACTTACATACACTCGAAAAACATTACCCTCCTTCTTTGGCAGTCGGGTAAAAAATTAAGTAATGACACATACTACACATAAACGCTGCAGACCCAAAGGCACAAACTAATTTTTTCCCTTGTGTCATGGACCCCTTGAAACATACACAAAGATAGACACAAACACCCATGACCCGAGAACAAATAATAGCGAGATTATTTCTCACTCGTATCACTCAACCTTACATATATGCATTATCTGCTGTTACCATAATGGTTACCATAATACTTAAGTTTCATCTGACTAAAATATTCAAAGTTAAATTACCGTAATATGCTCTGCCCTAATAAGAATCAGAAGCTGTATGGTTCAGGCAATAAAAAAACTAAATTGAATTTTTAAAATGAAAACAGTTTCATTGTGAAAATTCTTTAATTCGCTTTTGCAGCTTTCCTTTGAGCACAACGTAATTATTTTTACCCATTGTACCGTTAAATTTAAAGATGGAATTCCTGGTATATTTAAATGCTGTTGATTAACTTTTTTTATTAACATTAACAATTGAGTTTTTTTATTGCAAAACAAATTTAGTTAAATTTTGATCTGCGAATATATTTTTAGGATTTTTATTTTTGCTCAATGCTAAAGTAACTCGGTCTGTCTGTTACGCTTTCAAGCCTAACCAATTTTGATGAGGTACAAAGATAGACTACAGCTTGAAAAAAGACAAAGGCTACTTTTTATTGCGAAAAAAAGGCTTGAAGGGATTGAACTAGGCCCTAGTTACTAGGGGATGAAAGTTTGTACTGAAGTTGGTCATTGTCGAAGATAAAACTATGAAACTTTGTATTAAGGCACTTGATAAGAAATGAATACATAGGGTGGGGTGTGAATAAGTATCATAAAAAAATTCTGCCCAAAATAACTATTCCACGCAGACGAAATCGCGAGCAAAATTTGGTTCCTAATAAAAAGAAAATACAAATTAATACGCTCACAAAGTCGCGAACAAAAGCTGGTACCTAATAAAAAGAAAATACAAATTAATAATCTAGTTGCAAAACATAAAGCATAAATTGGCCAAGTAAGTGTCTGACAGCCCCCGCCAATATCGCATAGGTGTAGTCCTTCCCTACCATCCCTCGTACTTGACATAGAGCTGGAAAATTAATCGTTGGGACTTAAACATGGTGTCAGTAGACTTATCATAAGTCACATCATAACCATATTTTCTTGTTGGATATTTAATTTTTTGAAACACCTTGAATATTATGTAAAATTAAATAATTTATGTTAAATAACCTTTTTACCGAGATTGTGCTACGAATATTAATAAATCGGGGAAATAAATAAGAATTTTCTTAATCAACGTTGAGAGGCCCTCATTTATCAGGTTTAAGGAATGTTTTGCCCTCTTAATTCAAGAAAAGGTGAATTTATGAACGATCTATTAGAAGGAGGAGGAATTTAACTCAAGAGAAGACAATATTTTACATTTCATGAAATAAAGTGTATTTTTTCCAGATTCAAGTTATTTTTTCAAAAGTTTTTTGGCAGTTCGGATGGCTTAGACCTAAAACAGATTTGACCATATTTAACCATAGTCGGCCGAATAAATTTTTAAAATTAGGACTATTTATTAATCATGCGGAATTGTTTCATAGAATATCCATACTAATATTATAAAAGCGAAAATAACTCTGTCTGTCTGTCCGTCCTTCACGCCTAAACTACTGAACCCATCTTGATGAAATTTGGTACAGATATAGATTAAAGCCTGAGAAAGGACATAGGCCACATTTTATCCCACAGTTGGGCACGATGTAACCTGTAGTCCACGCGGGCGGAGCCGCGGGCGGAAAGCTAGTATTATTATATTACAAAATGTGAAAGAATTTTTAATTATTAAAAATATTAATTTGCCTTTCACGAAAGTGATAATTAAACAGCAACAAAATGACTTAAGTCAAATTAAGACATTTTCTAATCTAAGTGGTGTTTTGATGTTTTGCTGTAAAGCAGTTATTGCTTATAACTTTTAATAAATAGCGGAACCAATTTTGATCAAATAACCAAAGAACCATCTCGATCACGTCAGCTTTCAAAAAAAAACTGCATCGAAATTGGTCCATTCTTTTAGGAGCTACAATGCTCTAAATAGACACACAGACACACATACATACAGTTAAAACTTATAATAACCCTTTTTTTAGTCAAAACCGTCGAAAGAACCTCATTTTCATGTTTTAAAAACATTCTGCTGGTTTTCGTTTCGTCGTCACATTACGGGTTTAAAATTAAATCGTCTGCGCTCGATTTAATTTTAAGCTGGATTTAAATGCACACAGTTTGCTCAATGCTCACTTCTTTAAATATTTTATTGCTCTGCGCTTAATTAATTTTGCATCTATACATTGAGGTAGATCAAACAAAATGAATGAAAATATTTCTTATTCATAATGTATTGTTTTGGACTTTAAATCTATAATTTAGGCTCCCTTAACTTTATTCATTAATTATCTCACGCTCAACGGAGTAGGAAGAGCGCCATATAGTTTTAAAACCACTTAATGCCATGGTTAACATAATATTCGTCCTATATTCAGCTATATTAGCACACTAACGTGACATAAGTAGTTTTGTCACATGTATCATATCTCGTTCCATCCTTGCTTTTTATCGCAAAGCGAACCTTCAGAACGACTGCGACCTTGAAATAACTAAATTATCTCAGAAATTTTTTGCCGTGTGGTGATCGGTTGAGAATAACACCAAACGATTTCTTCCCCTGGGTGTACGACACCCGTGGGGTGTATTAATAAGAGACAAGTCTTAGTTGTGTTTCCGAGGCGACTACGGAAACACAACTAAGACCTGTCTCCTATTAATACACCCCAGGCAACGACACCTCAATTTGTACTGAATCTGAGGTGGCGTCTCATGGTCTAATGAGGTGTGGTAGGCTCTGTGAAGGACCGTCTGGTTCGCGACCACCCTCCTACCGAAGTCTGACGCCAAACAGCTTGCTGTGTTCCGTCGGAGCGTGGGAGTACCAGTGTCTTAATTGGCATTTTCTATGACCTTGGTCAAGATTGGGGTCAAGAGTTAACCCATCTCATAATAATAATAAAAAAATTGAAATAAATAAATTATCTCGCGCACGAATGCTGGCTCCGCGGAAACCCATTGTTGCCTTTCACTGACTGCAGGAACATAGTTCTCAATTTATTGTCAACTACCCTCGTATCGGTGACATTTTGACAAATTTGCAGACCCAAACGGACGGGGCTTGATTAATTCTGCAACCCTTCGAATAAATGCTGGTCGAGTTACAAATTGGCATTTGATTCAGGGTAGGAAAGGTTCTATAGCATTTTCACAATACAAATAGTGTATAAATATTGATAGAAAAACAAAAACATTACATAACAGGGGTATGTGGAGTCATAACATATTTTTTTATATCAGCACATATACGTCCTCACAGAGGGGTATGAACCTCCCTTATAAACACAAAAGGGAGTAACCACGCTGGCCCAATGCGTGGTGTTTCATCACGATGTTTTCCTTCACCGCTGAGCAAGTAATAATTCATGGAAAATCCGTACATAAATCCGAAAAAAACGAATATAGTAAGTAGTACAAGCCCGCATCAGGATTTGAACCCGCAACCTTTCGGTCACCAGTCTGGCTCATTACCAACTGGGCTATCACTGCATATCATAACATCTTCGTGCTCCAAAATCGTCATCCTCGCCTGGTAGCGGTGCAACCTGCTGATCAACGGACGAGGCTCTGACGTACCACAGTCAGTAAAGAGTTTCTATGCTTGATATTGGCGACTTCGCCATTCTATATTTTAATAGCTTTTCCCGCGGCTTCGCTCGTGCAAAGAACTTTTTTTGTCACCCATTCCATTTTCTGAATCTTTGATTTTCCAAAAATCGCGAAACACGTGTCCGTTTATTTGCTTCAAGGTTATCCTCTCGAAGTTTTGAGTCAAAATGTCCAAAAAATTGTTTTCTTCGTACAAACTTCGAACCCCCGTTTCACCTCCTTAGGGGGTGAGTTGCGAAAAATCTTTTTTTAGTGCTCCCCAAGACCTCAATAAGAAACCTACGTGCCAAATTTGAAATCTCTAGACCCAGCGGTTTGGGCTGTGCTTTGATATGTCAGTCGGTCAGTCGGTCACCAGTCAGTTTCTTCTTTTATATATTTAGATTATGATTAAAATACTCAGACATTGTCAAAAACCACGACATCGTGGACGTCATTTTACACAGAATTTAATATTTTACATTAAAGAAATAAATTTCAAGCATTTTTAAAGACCTCAAAGTTTTTCACCTTTTCACGTTTGAAATTTAAAAGTGTGTTTGTTTGTTTATCCTTCCTTTGACGTAGTTTTTACATAAGGGTCAGTTCACACCGCGACGCGAAGCTGCGCGCACATTTTAATAGAGCCACTCAAAATTGAATTTTATTTATTACATGTGAGAATTTAGAAACGTCGCACTACGCAGCGTTGCACCTCGAGATGCGTCGCGGCGCACCGCGGCGTTCTCACAATGAAATGTTTATCTTTTCTTGTAATAAATGAAATTCAATTTTGAGTGGCTCTATTAAAATGTGCGCGCAGCGTCGCGTCGCGGTGTGAACTGATTCTAACAGGGATAGCCGAAGGACCGAAAGAAGTCACAGACAGAAAGCTATAATCATAGCTACATCGTCTAGTTTCTTCGACCACATCTTACCCCTGAGCTACAATGTGGTCAAAAGCGAACCCTTTCGTTACAAAAAACATGGTGAAATATGTGAAACTATTTATTAATTTTAAGATCAATAATGAATTACACCATATTTCTTTCAAAATAAATATCATTTCATTTTAATCATGAAGAATTTTGTAAGGAAATCAGTATGTTCGGGGTAAAAAAAACATTAGAACTTTTTGCTCTACAAGTCTCCTAGCATAAAATATTAACCTATTAGACTGTTCGCCCTAGTTAGTGTTAAGCAGCTACCCATAATTACAAAACACTTCTCTCACAAAGAAAACGTAACGAACTTTTTGCCAAACAACTTTTATTGCCTCTCTTGTACATTAGCGTTACAATGATAAATAGCACAATTGAAACAAAAGAAAAGCAAAAATACATTTGGGCCTAAAAGAAACACATAACTAAAAACCATTAGGCAATTTTTTTATGTTTATGTTTCCAGTAGTTTACGAGAATACGTAACTTTTTTTATGAATAAGTTGTAGCATCTTTTGTTGCTTTACTAAAGGAGAAGTTAACAGAACTTTTTGTGTCGGAAAATGGACGGCAGTCGGCACAGTTATTATTTTAAGCATGAATGTTCTACTTTCGAAACAGATAAGTTTTTCTTCAAGATGAGTGTTGTTTTTCATTGTAATATGTTTTAATTACTTTTTTATTTTCGTTTATCGCGATTCACTTTTCACTTTTGTTGCGCGAGGGCCCCGCGCAAAGGCTTGCTCGCCCTCTGTCGTTCTCAATGTTGACATTTTGACAAAGGACCGCGGCGCATTACGCGCGCTATCACCATCATACTCAGCTGCTGAATGTGCAGGTTTCCTCACGATGTTTTACCTCACCGTAAGAGCATCGGTTAGTGTATTAACTGATGTACAAAACTCAGAAAATGAGTCATTGGTACATGGCGGCACTTGGGTTTGAACTGGGTACCTCTCGCTTACGAGTTAGACCCACTAGCCGTTAGACTACCGATGCTATCTGCTTATTAGATTTATCGTCTACAATAATTAAAATTTTGAATTACCTACTTTTTTGTACGAAATTCGTACTTTTTTTTATAATTTCGGAAACACGAAGTTTGCCGAGAGATATTAAGAAAATTAGGAGCATTGAACATTTTATTTGTTTTCGTACTAAAAATTTCGTTGCAAGACACCTAAACAAACAAACAAAATATATAGGCTGGTAAAAAAACGAGTGGCTGCAGGGCAAGAATAGTTTTTAATGGAATTGGCCGGCAGCTCAAAAAGGGTAACAAAACTACTGGAACAAAACGCTAGGGGCATACAAATTCCGAGTATTGGATCAATAACTCACTACCACAATGTTCTCTGATACTTGTGCAAAAGACAAGTACAAGTACTTAACTAATATCCCTCTTTGAACTTGGTCCGTGTCTGAATTGAACAGTCTCGATACTTTATGAGTATGTACATAATTATGTGGTGTATAAATTGAATGGTTTTAGTAGGTATCTTCCTATTGACTAAAAATCCACTGACAATAAGAATGTACATAATATGAACAGTAAAAGAAGTGATAATTATACCAAATTGGTGCCGTACGGAGAAAAGGCCGTGTTAGGAGTACCCGAGTCGTTGGAGGTGGCAATCTTTGGTCTCTGCCTACTCCAATGGGATAAGAGGTGTTAGCTTACGTATGTAAGTAAAAAAGTGTAATACGCAGTGTCGTAGCTACATTCATAAGCGCCCCTGGCAAGATTTGAGTTTTTCGCCCCCTTTTAGAACTTAACACTATGTTTTAATTTTGTGTAAGTATCTAATAAGCCCCTGTGAGTTGCACCTCCGGCGGTTGACCATCTGGCTAACCCCTAGCTATGATACTAGTACATAAGCACAACAACAGCAATTTATCACGAATGTTTCTGTGCTTTAGACCGCCATCTCGGCTTTAGGAATTTAAGCGCGCTTTAGGAGTTTTTGCGCAATGTGGCATGCTCGGAGGAGTAAAATAAAATGAGAAAAAAATAGTAAACAAAGCCAGTAGAGGCAAAAGGTGGCCAACGAACCAGCCGTTCGTGGTAACTAGTCACTTCAAATTACTCTATGATACAATAATTAATACCACACATATTAACCACAGTAATTAGACCAAATTAGAAGCTTTTTGGTGGTTCGAAAACTGATAATTCAAGTGTACCACACATATCTATTCTATTCTATTATATTCTATTCTATTCTATTCAGTAATACCTACATTATAAGGAAGGGAGAAAATGAAGTAGAAACATATTTAAAATAATACGACGCAAATGTTATAAAACTTGAAGAGTCTTGAAAGTTTAAATTTAACCAATTTCCTTGACGAGATGAGACCTATTTTATATTGATGATATACTAAAGAAACCCTAGAAATAACGGGAAAAGTTGAACGTGAATGGCGGTCGACATGTATAAGGATTTTAAAAAGTTTTCAAAATGGTATCTTTCGGAGATTGCAATAGCGTTATAGCATTACTTTAAATTAGTTAGCAAATATTTAGTTGGTGATTTATCCCATGGAAGTGAACAACTTACCCTGAGGGAACCGAAATTATCGTAAAAAAATTAAATTATTTTTTTCACATTTTGGAAAATTTTTCAAATTAGTGGGCTGACACGTCCTCAATGTTTGACACCAAAACTGCTCAGAAATATAACTCTAAAATTTAAAAAAAACTTTTTTTTATAAACAAGCTTTTTGCCGTATAGGAGCAAAGTCAATACGAATCCAACGAGCCCAAACTTGATGACGTTGTGTATTTTTATTATGGAGTCCCTATGGCCACCTTCCAGCTCCAGCATCAGATCAGCTTCATGTCATCAGAATATTGCATTGTCACGCGATATACATATGCAAGCAAAATTTCAGCTCAATCGGAAACCGGGAAAAGGGTCAAATTTAACTTGAAAATTATTATAATAATAATTGACAATATTAATTTTCAAATATTTTTGTTGGTTGGAATTGAACCCGCAACCTTCAAAACAATAGACAAGGTAATTACCAACTGAGCAAAGGATTTTTAACTTTAGGTTTCAATTCCTGCCCTGCATTAATTAATCCCTTTACAAACATTTGCAACACCAAAAATTATGTTGCAAAGTACAATTTCTAATGTAACAGCATGACACTTTAGTAATAAAATAAATTTAATTTTTGCTACCGACCTCTGGTTTTATAAAGGTCCTGGATTGAGGTTGATGAAATAAAATGAGTAAAGTGATTTTATAATACCACTCTCGGGTTCTGTATCATGTTTAATAATAAAATACTATAGGCAAATCATACAAGTTACTTCCACGCTGGAGAAGGAATGATAGAAAAACATAGAATGTGTCAGCTCTTTCCAGACCTTCTGTGGAAGCCAGTAAGTCGGACGCGAGGGTTTTGCTGTACTGTGGGCGAAAGTCTAACAACTTATCACCCCTATCCTCGTGTTCCATCTAATAACCCTCAGAATGAATGTCAAGTGAAGTGTCGAGTAGAGAGTATAGATAGATGAGTGAAAGGAAATCGTAAATTATAAGTTGTTCAACTTTTGCGCGTATGCAACTAATTGCGAATGATACTCGAAGCCATAACTTTTATTGAAATTTACAGCGTTAAAGCTAGAGTGGTGGACTGTGGCCACTGTTTCGAAGGGAGGCCCATCCCCTTAGTGGGGACGTATAAAGGCTGATGACAATAATTTAGAAATGAAATTTGGAAAGTAATATTTAGATTTTTTTTAATACCAAATTTTTAAAACAAGAAATAAGATCTTCATTTTCACACTCTACGTGCATGGGAATTCAGTTGTGCTATATGATAGTAATTATTCTATTTTAAAGTAGTAAACAAGTGTTTCACCCGCTATTTATTTATGTAGTGTAATAGGCTCCGCTAGGGAAGCCCTATCGGCTTGGAGTATATGCCAATGTAAACATGGTAGCACATCAGACTACACATGTTGACCTTGACATCGCCTTTAACTCCCTCCTAATAGCGTCGGCTTTTGTAGTGCAAATGGGTTAACTGACGTGCTGTTGTCTGTACATAAGCTTAAATTTTGCAAGTTTTCAATAGTAAGTTAATGAGAGACTTACTTCACTACAGTTAAAACACTTTAAACAAAAGGTAGGATACGATTTAAAAAACCTTTGACTAGTGAACCCTAAAAAAAGTCATCTTTCCCTTGAAATTTTATTATTTTAGGTTGCGGTTTCAAATTTGACAACGAAAGGGGAAAGGGACGATAAAATTAAATTTGTATAACTGAACTTAAAAGAGCAACCTTCGGAGTTTCTTGCCTATCCTTCTCTGGGGAAGACTGCACCTTTGCAAATAGACGTAGAGTTAAAATAATTAATGTAAGGACATCATTCAAAACGTACCAAAATTTAAAAGTGGCGGCCAAAAAGAATTAAGTTATTATTTCAAAAGGACACATTATTCTTAAAACTTTTTTTTCTTTTTTTCTTTTTTTCATGCAGTTTTTCATTATTTCAAATAGGTATTTAAAAAAAGAAAAATAAGGTCTGCACTGTTATTAATAAAGAATCTAGAATTTAAAAAATTTCCCTAATACGAAAAATGTTTGTACCACAATTTTTATTAAAACACAGATATTTTCTATGGCCGGAATATTTAAAATCCAGATTTACAAGTGTCAAAAATAACTATAGTAATGGTCGTACAGCTTAGCTGTCATAGTAAAAAATGTTTAGAAAAATATGTTCTTTCGAAATAATAACTTATCTTTTTGGCCGCCACTTTAAAATTTTGGTATTTTTTGTATGGGCCTTTGGCCTTTACTATCGTGAATGATCTCCTTTACTACTTTGACTTATTTTAAGTATAACATCCTGAATGTTCTACGAAATAAAGCTATTTTCAACCGACTACAAAAAAGGAGGAGGTTCTCAATTCGACTGTATTTTTTTGTATATTTTTTACGCGATACTCCGGCAACTGTTGTCCGATTTTCAAAATTCTTTATTTGTTCGAAAGAGTATACTCCTGAAGAGGTCCCATATAAATTTTATCGAAAATGATTCAGCGCTTTTAAAAAAAATCAACAAAAATAAAATATACTACAAACTAGAACATCATCTAAATAAATGAATGACATTTCTGTTTGTAGTTATTTGCTAATAGGCATTGTAGTCCGCAAAAAACTAGATATCTACTTTGTGCGAACTGTTGTTGGGATTGAAGTCGGTGACTCATACGTTTTTAACGTGGAAAATTATTGACTTTGACTTTGAAATACGAAGAGTTTTTTGGTAGAGTTTTAAGTAAACCATGTTACTTGATGACCTCATATTTCTTAATGCTTTGGATAAAGGTTCGTGCCTCTTGGTGGGGACGCATATGGTACGATCACAATGCTTTTGAGCAGAATTAACATTATTTTAAACTACCAACGGTCTTACCTACTTATAACGGTCTTAGCCCAGTGGCACTCGCTGATCTCAACCGATTAGTGAGGTTAAGTAACGTACACAGTGGCAGGGAACTTGATGGGTTTGATCACCCAATTTATCAATTTATCAAGCAATTTATCACGAGCGTTTCCGTGCTTCGGAGGGCACGTTCAGCTGTCGGTCCCCGGCTGTTGTCGATTGACTACAGTCGTTAATACCAAGTCAGAGGTCATTGTGCGGTATGAACTCTGACACCAGGGTAAGCCAAGTTCGCTTATAGAAGATATATAGAAGGGTACTGTTACAATAGATCTGGCAAGGTCGCAGTGACACGGGGGCCTGCGTACAAGCTTGACCCCAACCCTTCGAACTCTTTAAATAATAATAATAAGCCAAGTTCGCCACACACTTGACTACACCTACACGATAAGAAGAAGACCTACTAATAAAACTCACCCGCTGCGTATTGCAAGGTTGTAACTACTAATAATATAAAAAAATATAAAATTAAAAATGTTGTATCACTCCTGACATTAAATTGCCTATAACTTTTAAATAGCTGAACAAATTTTGATCAAATTTAGCTAAGAACAATTTTGATTTACGTCAGCTTTCAAACAGAATGTGACAAACTCTCGTGTGACGCCACTCAGATGACGGTGAAACTTCACTATGATTGCGCGAGAGTACCGCGCAAAAGCTTGCTCGTCCTATGGCATTGGCATGTGGCTTCAGACTGACCGCAGCCTTAAGAAGGCTAAAGCCGCTGTTATTCTGCCACATCCTTCACATGATTGAAGGATATGGTCAATATTGAGGTCAAGAGTTAACCCATCTTATAATTAAAAAAAAAAGATACTGAAGACAGAAACCCATCGCACACGAAAAACCACTTAATGCCACGTTTGATATACACTCAGAGGGTTATAAGATGAAATTGATGTAAGTGGTGAGAGGTTATCAGCTTTTCACCTACAATACAGCAAAACCCTCGCGTCCAACTTACTGACTTTTGCAGTATGCCTGGGAAGAAAAGGCAGCTGGTACATTCTATGTTTTTCTATTACTCCAAGTCCAGCAAAACAAATGCTGAGCTATGACCATTTTGTGGCACTGCGGCACACATATAGAATAAGTAATAATTATTATTAATCTTTTTTGTATCTTTATTGTTTTGCTTTTTTTTTATTCTAGGATGTGTTGATTTTGTAAATAATGTGTGTGTTTAAGTGTTACAAATAAATATTTTATCTATCTATCTATCTATCTATCTATCTATCTATCTGTAAGTAATTTACCCTGGTAGAATTGCAATAAATATATTGGGTTGTTTGTTTTGTTTTCATTATTGTTTTCACGCTTTCGGCCGCCATTGCAACTGTGTTTCGCAACCAGTTGACTACAAAGATCATTTACTCAAACAGCTGTCCATTCGTTTAGAAGCTACGAGACCACAGACAGACACACACACGACAAACTTATAACACCCCTCTTTTTGTCTGTGGTTAAAAATAAATAAAATCCGAACACATTCAACAATCGTCAACTCTTTCAGAACAAAGAGAATTGAAAGTCAAACGAGGTCCCGAAGGAGAGCTAAGGAGTTCCATTTTGTATTTTGCACGCACAAAGAGGAAAGTGAATTGTATAAATTTGGGCCCATTTAGACCTCTGGGGCTCTTTCAGGATAGGAATGATTTGTTCCTCACCACTAGACAAAGGATTGACTGTTTTTTTTCATTTCTTGTTTTCTTAAAGAGTTTTTCATATGTCGGTTCAATGTGTTTGGTTTTGTTCACTTCTTTTGTGACTGCTTTCTCTAAGGGCTTGTTCAGCATAGTTTACATAGATGCGTGACATAGAAGTAATTTTGTAGTATATATCTCGTTCTCGGAAAGTTGTTCAATCTCATGGGGAGAACCACCCCCTAAAGTTCGGCTAACTAATTTAAAGTCACCACATATTTAACTCTACATATACATGTATTTCACAAAACATTAACCCAAATCTTTACATTTAATTAAAATAAAAGAAGAAACTAACTGGTGACTGACTGACTGACGTATCAACGCACAGTCCAAACCGCTGGGTCTAGAGATTTCAAATTTGGCACGTAGATTTTTTTTGAGATCTAGGAGAGCACTAAGAAAGGACTTTTTGAAACTCACCCTCTATGAGGGTGGAACGAGGGCTCAAAGTTTGTATAGAGAAAACTTTTTTTTTTGACTCAAAACTTCGTCAAGATATACCTTGAAGCAAATAAATGGACACGCGTGTTTCTCGATTTTTCGAAAATCCTCCCCTAAGGGGTCAAGAGGGTGACTAAAAGAGATTTTTGCGCGAGCGAAGCCGCGGGAAAAAACTAGTTTATAAATAAATGGTTTTTTAAAGAAATATGTTAACAAACGGTTATTTATACATATATACTCGTATCTAAAAGGACAACCAAGCGTAAATGATAAGCTTTTCTGACAAATGATTTGGTGGCGTTAAAGGGAGTTGATTTATTGAGTTCAGTAACATGGGAACTTTACCCTAACCTAAGCTTGTTATTTTGATTGTATTTTTTATGGATTTAACGATTTGGGTTTTTAAAGACTGTTAACTTCTATCAATCATGGAATTGACTCCACTTTTATCAAACACAGTGGATATTTTTGAAAATTTTCTAAATGAAATGAAATGAAATATATGAAATGAAATATTCTTTATTTGCAATAAATGTGGTACAGTACATTGGTGGTATATGATAGGCAGATTCACACATTTAACCATTTGAATGGTATGCAATAGGGTTAAAATTAAAATACGATTTGGAATACATATGTCAAAGCAGGAAGATAATCATAATGTCAAAATATGAGATAATTAAAAAAAAATTAAGATAACAATAATAATTTTAAAATGTCAAAATGAATTAAAAATACATATTCCATTAAATATTATATGCCATAAATTCGTCTACACTATAAAAACATTTGTCACAAAGAAACTTATATAGCTCCGTTTCTAAGTCGTATTAATGTGATATATGGCTGCTATTTAACCCCCGACAAAAAATGGGGTGTTATAATTTTGAAGTGTATATCTGTGTGTCTGTCTGTGGCATCGTAGCTCCTAAGAGAATGGACCAATTCCGATGTAGTTTTTGTTTGGAAGCTGACTTAATCAGAATGTGAGCTATACATAATCAAAATTGGTTCAGCTGTTAAAAAGTTATAAACTGATTTACTATATTGTTTTTAGGGTTCCATACCATGAGGGTAAAGCGGGACCCTATTACTGAGACTCTGCTGTCCGTCCGTCCGTCTATTTGTCCGTCTTTCACCAAGTTGTAACTCATAAACTGTGATAGACAGTTGAAATTTTCACAGATCATGTTTTTCTGTTGCCGTTGTAACAATAAATACTAAAAAAACAGAATAAAATAAATATATAAGGAATATATTTTTCAATTGGTTTTATCATTTAAAACCAATTGAAAAATATATTCTACGTCCCATGAGGCGCCTTCTTAAACAGAAGGTAATATTACAAATACCCCACATTTAAGTAAAGATCTACCCCAAAAACCTTTTAAAATATTCCCTGGAGTTCATGAAATTACAACTCAAATTGACTTTTAAAACACTTCAAAAGTTTTTTATAAGTAACTCATTTATAAGTAATGCTTACCTATTAAGAAACACGAATTTACTTTTCTATAGATTGATTTACATTTAAATTATTTTGAAGCAGAAAAAAGCTTTAAGGCTTTAGGCTAATTAAGTTACATGTTGTTTGGAGGTATTTTAATTTATTTTATAAGTAAACATACTTAGGTGTTTTCAAATAGTCGATTTTGTTTTAAATTGGAAAAATAGGCGTCCAAAGTAAATGCTTTGACGCTGGACTGGGAATGAAAAAAAAACTTTGGATGAGCCAAATCGGCCAACTCCTCTCAGACATACTGTAGAAGTCAGTAATTGGGACCGACTTACGCAGTGCGAGTGAAAGGTCAAATCAAAGTCTCCAAAGCCATCATTTTAATTTCATCACACATTCAATTCATCAATTCTGTCTAAAAAAGTAAAAAAAAAATGTTAACTCGATGTCTGTTCGCTAAGGTGCAGTCATCTTCCGGGAAGAATAGATAAGGAAATCGAGGTTTTCTATTTTTTTTTTATTTACGTAACAATTCTTATTATTTTCTCCTGTCCACCGATATTGATTACAAACAGTGAGCGCTACTAGGCTACATTATTGCCACTAGGCGCCACTAGCTGGGGGGTGTCACTCTGCAGTTTAGGCATGTTCGCGCGGCGGGCATACTGAGTATGCCAGCGAGCGCGGGCCGCCACTCGCCGCCGCGCGCGCGCTCATCGCGTTGGTCGCGTGTTGAGCAAAATAATAAGTATACCTACTTATTAACAATATTAAAACCAGACGGAAACATATTTTGCCATCACAATAGACTGTAGGTGTCTGTAGTTAGTAGGATGTAGGCTAGGTATCAAATAACATAGTTGGTAATGTTAACTTATGTTTTTCCTTACTACACATCCTAACTAAAGTTACTCTTGATTTATCTTACTTAATTAATTTCAATAATAATTTTACCTCAAAAGCGGCGGCGAGTGTTAACCCTGAGCTCTCGTCGCGAACGCGGCATCGAGTCGGCGGTGCGCAATAGAATATAAACGCTTAAGTTTCAATTTCTCTTGCAAGCCTGTGCCGCTTGCAATAGTAGGCAAATTTTTATGCCTAAAGTTGACTTTTGTTAGGGAGTGAGACTTCTGTACGTTAGTACTATTATTTATTCTGTGCCACTAGTTTGTACGTACTTTATTAAACCTTCATGATAAGAATAAGAAAATTACGCTACGGGCACTTCATTAGGCTATGAGCGCTTCACTTGGCTTTGAACGCTTGTATGTATGTATGTATGTAAATTCTTTATTGCTCAAAAACAGTGTCATATAATACGAGTACATTTCAAAGGTAATTTATTAGCAAAGGCGGACTTATCCCTGAATGGATCTCTTCCAGTCTACCTTAGAGTAGTTGAGAGAGGAGACACAGGTGTTGCGGGTTGCAATGCAATAAAATAATAATAATAGTCACAATTACTAATTATTATAATTATATATCATACTTAGTAAAAAGCGGAACAAAATAAGTAAATAGTAACATAATATTTGTTATAAATCAAGATAAATACAATAAATTATGTGTACAATTATATGTGTTATATGTAAATACCTACAATAGATCTATATAATATATATATATATATATATATATAATTAATTAATTTATATATGAAAATAAATAATAAAAATATTAAAATTACATGTCAAAAAATTTAAAAATAAACATGTGTTAAAATAACACATTTTGTCGAGAACCCCTCTCGCTCGTGGCTACTCGCCCAAAGGTCCCCATTACGCTGGCGGCGTTTCCTCGCTGTATCGCCAGCGATATCCTTTGAGCGAGATAATATCCCGCCCGAGGATCCCCACCATTTGCCTGCAGACGGCGACCGATTTCGCGGACGAAGATTTTTGCGTCTGCTCCCCATGTTCCCATTGTTTCGACCGCAAACGGTACAAACTCATACGCTGGTTCCAGGCTGGCGTATTTCACTCGTTTTCTCTGGGCTACTGTCTCCGCAGCTGCACCCGCTGTCCTTTGAGTACCTGGAAGGTGTGACTGTGCAAAGGTGCAGGCACACGTAGCATCCCAGATGAGGCTACGACCTTTCTGCCATGGAACCAGTGTGAGACCGTCGGGCCTTTTGCCGTCGTTTCGGGAAAGGCCGGGGGGCTCCAGAACACAGGGGACGTTTGCCGCTGTTATAATTAGATAATTTATTTAACTTATCGGTAGGAAACTTTTTTTGCATGAGATAGTTTATTTTCATAATTGTTTGAGGTCTATAACGCCTAAGATACAGGTAATATTAATTAACCTAGTTCTGGCACATAGTGTTAAGTTTTTTCCTTTTATTTTTTACACCTAGCCCTTAGTTTTTTGCTGTGAAATTCTTTGTTGAATGAATAAATTTTTATTTATTATTATTATTATATATATATATATATATATATATATATATATATATGACGTCACAAGCGATAGTTAGACGATAATTAGAACGTCAGTTGATTTCGTAGTAATTGTAAAGTACGGTGAGCACCGTTAGGTGGCGCGGCAATCGCTCCCCACCTTACGCGGACAGAGTCGATGCGTTCGGCCGGCAGTTATTTTTCGAATTCCGACGTGGACGGACGCTCATCGAAACTGTCTCGTTCACCGCGCTATAAGTTCGAACTGTAATCGAATTTAATAAACGTGTGATTGTCTACACCTGTGTTTTCGTGGTCTGCCTACACCTTTCACGCCATGGACCCCGCACCAGGAGAGGATGACGATGGCGCTCCTATCGCTACGCCCACCAACGAGCCGACATCAGAAGTGGGATCGGGTCAGGCACCATCTACGTCTGACACCCACTGGCGGCAGCTGCTTGAACTACAGAACCAGAACCTGATGCGTCTAATTGAGGCTATGCGTGCTACACCATCAACACCTACTGCAATCACGTTACCAGAATTCAATCCTGAACTGCCTGATGCCGAGCCACGTGCTTGGTGTTCCACTGTGGATATCTGCCTCACAGAACGGCCACTGGAGGGCGGAGCGCTAATCATTGCGCTAAGCAAAGCCCTAAAAGGTAGCGCATCTTCGTGGATCGCTCAAGTCTCGTACGCCGGGATGACATGGGGTAATTTCAAGGAGCTTTTCTTGGCACGCTACGATTGTGCGGAGACTTGTGCCGCCACCATCATCAATGTGAACAACAGCAAGCCCAGAGAGGGCGAGACTTTGGCCTCATACGCAAGTCGTCTAATTACGTCAATTATGGCAAAATGGAAAAACATGAATTCAGAAGAGATCGCTGTGTCGTATGTTTTAGCTCATATATCGCAAATTGATTCGAGAATAAATCGTTTGGCGTTCACGACTGAAATTAAAACAAGAACGAAGTTAATTCAAGAAGTTCAAGCCTTTTCTTTGAAGCGCAAAAACGACGGTAACGCCGACACCCTTACGCTAGACGTGAAACGTACAAGGCCAAATGCACAGAACCCAATTCAGTGCAATTACTGCCACAAATTTGGCCACAAAGCAATAGATTGTCGATCAAGGAAGGCGGCTTCTATTCAACAAGGACATACTTCGGTCGCAACTTCGACACCAGAAACAAATAAGACCGTCACATATTTCCGTTGCGGCGAGAGAGGCCACATTGCACCAAATTGTACGAAGCAGAGCGGCGGCGGTGGCACGGGCGGCGCGCGCGCGGCCGGCGGCGGCTTCGGCCCTGGCAGCGGCGTTAGCGGTGGCGCTGGGAGCGTGGCGCCCGAGCGACGTGTCAACTTCTGCGAGATTCAAGGCGTTCGCGGCGAACTGCAACAGTCTGGTGAGTCGTACCCTTTTTATTTCGATAGTGGCGCTGAGTGTTCTCTCGTAAAACAAAGTGTCGCGAATAAATTTTCAGGAGCGCGTTCCGTAACTAACGTTCGTTTGACAGGTGTAGGAAATGCCCGTGTCTACTGTACTGAACAAATTTCGAGCGAGATTATAATTGACGGTCAAAGTTTACGTTTGCTATTTCTTATTTTACCGGACGACTGTATGCCTTATGACGTAATGATAGGGGCGGATATTTTAAACCACGGTTTGTCAGTTAATTTGACGAGTGCTCGGTTAAGTATTACGAAACCGGTTGATTGTTTTACTGCGATTTCTGAAATCGATCTCAGTGCGATTGATACGGATATCCCGCCTATGTTCAAGGATAGTTTAACGCGTGTATTAAGCGATTTTTTTATTGACGGGCTACCGCGATCGCGAGTGACCACAGGTGACATGAAAATTCGTCTTAAAGACCCCGCTCGTACGGTTTATCGACGCCCGTATAGGCTAAGTCCCCAAGAGCGAGATGTGGTGCGCGGTAAAATAGACGAGTTGTTAAGTGCAAACATAATCCGCCCGAGTAACTCACCATTTGCGAGCCCCATTCTACTCGTAAAGAAACGTGACGGATCCGATCGCATGGTGGTAGACTATCGCGAACTTAATTCCAATACAATACCAGACCGATTTCCTTTGCCGCGAATTGACGATCAAATTGCGAGGTTTAATGGTGCTAAATATTTTACCTGCTTAGACTGCGCTAGCGGATTCAATCAGATCCCAATTTTAGAACCTGAAAGTATCGAGCGTACCGCGTTTGTGACCCCGGAAGGGCAATTTGAATACTTGGCCATGCCCTTCGGACTTCGTAACGCCCCAAGTGTCTTTCAAAGAGCGGTTGCCAGCGCTCTAGGGCCTTTAGCTCATTCCTATGCTATACTTTACATGGACGATATTGCCATTCCATCTCGTACGGTAGAGGAAGGATTGCTTAGACTACGCGAAGTACTGACAGCTTTGACAAATGCCGGATTCTCGCTTAACATCTCCAAATGTTCATTTTTCAAACAGCGAGTTGAATTTCTTGGCTATGACATCTCTGAAGGTCAGATCCGACCAAATCCCCGCAAGATAGAAGCACTTACCAAGCTCACACCTCCTGAAAATGCGACACAGTTGCGACAGTTTATTGGTCTCTCATCTTATTTCCGGAAATTTGTCAAAGGATTTTCCCAAATTATGCTCCCACTTTTCCATCTGAATGCTAGTTCTCAGTTTAATTGGAAGTCTAAACATGAAGAAGTTAGACAGAAAATTATTTCCTGTTTAACTAGTGAACCAGTGCTCACCATTTTCAATCCAGACCTTCCGGTTGAACTGCACACTGATGCGAGCGCCATGGGTTACGGTGCCATATTATTCCAGAAGGTAGGTGATGAGTTGCGTGTGGTTGAGTACTACAGCCGAAGGACCACAGAAGTTGAATCACGATACCACTCTTACGAGTTGGAGACCCTAGCCGTGGTAAAGTCTATCGAGCACTTCCATCATTATTTGCAAGGTCGTCATTTTGTAGTGGTCACCGACTGCAACTCCTTAAAGGCCTCTTGTAATAAAACTAATCTTACCCCAAGAGTGCATCGTTACT
The DNA here is from genome assembly GCA_949987775.1 of Aproaerema taeniolella. Lineage (NCBI taxonomy): Eukaryota > Metazoa > Arthropoda > Insecta > Lepidoptera > Gelechiidae > Aproaerema > Aproaerema taeniolella. Next base: position 4,201,154 of record OX465267.1, on the reverse strand, counting down.
GGGCTTTCTTGCAAGCCTATGACTTTGAAATCATTTATAGAGAGGGGAGGCGAATGTCCCATGTAGATTTTTTGTCTCGAAATCCCTTGTCCAACCTGCCCTTGCCCAACCTGCCCTTGCCCGTGAAGGCTACCTTTCCAAAGATCGAACAGAAACATGTTAATCTTGCCACCTTGTCAGATAATTGGCTTCTTGCTGAACAATTGCGGGACGATGAAATCCAGGCTATTGTGGTCAAGTTAAAAGAAGATCAACTCCCTTCTGATATCGCAAAGACGTATGAAATTCGTTCCGGTCTGTTACATCGTCGGGTACAGAGAAATAATCGCACCCGCTGTTTGCCAATTGTACCGCGAGCATATCGTTGGGCAGTAATAAATCACGTTCACGAGTCCTTAATGCATCTTGGTGCGGACAAAACTCTCGAAAAGATGTATGAGCACTACTGGTTCGAGAAAATGTCTAAGTACGTCCGTAAATTTGTCGAAAACTGCGTCACCTGTAAGGTTTCGAAAACACATTCCGGTCCTACCCAAGCAGAGCTACACCCTATACCAAAGATAAACGTGCCGTGGCATACAGTACACATCGACATCACTGGAAAGTTGAGCGGAAAGAATGATCAGAAAGAATACGTGATAGTCTTGATAGATGCGTTTACTAAATTCGTTCTTTTATATCACACACTTCATATTGACACGGCTAGTGCCATTAGAGTCCTAAAATCTAGCGTGGCTCTATTCAGTTCCCCCGTACGCGTGATAGCAGACCAAGGTCGGTGCTTCTCGAGCAAAGACTTTAAAGATTTTTGCAGTTCGCACGGTATTAACCTACATCTTATCGCAACTGGTTCGAGTCGCGCGAACGGACAAGTCGAACGTGTGATGAGTACACTGAAGGGGATGCTTAGTTGTGTAGAAACATCAGATCGATCGTGGCAGGAAGCACTAGAAGAAGTTCAACTTGCATTAAACTGTACCGTAAATCGAGTGACAAAGTCCAGCCCACTCGAACTTATGATCGGACGTGTAGCGCGGCCACTAAACCTTTTAACAGCGGACGATACTGAAGTAGAAGTAAATATTTCCTCAGCGAGAGAACAAGCAGCCCACAATATCGAAAAGAGTGCTAGCTATGAAAAATCCCGTTTTGACCGTGGCAAAGCCAAGGTTATTAAATTTGCTGTCGGTGATCTCATCCTCATTCAGAATGAGGAAAGAAATCAGAGTAAATTAGACCCTAAATACAAGGGCCCCTTCAAAATTATCGAATTGCTTGATGGTGATCGCTATCTTTTAAAATCCTTGACTAACAACAGAACTTACAAGTATGCACATGACCGCGTTAGAAAGATGCCGCATAGTGATATTCCTTGTGAACTAGATGTTTACGATGATGTAGAGTCTGATGAGTCAAGTGCAGGTGAAGAAGACACCTCTGCATCTACAAGTCAACACACATAGCATGGCTATCTAATGGGTTACAATGCATACTTCAGCCGTAGTCGTAACTGCGATTTACACACGAATCGTTCAGAGCGCGATGCGCGACTGTGGATGTATTGGAGGGAGACCTGGGTCTCCGCGAGATTATTTGTCATTGGGGTTCACGTGAACCCGCGGGTATTTTATTCGGGGCTTACTGGTTACTATATTATAGAGCTGCCGAGCAGCAGGGCCATGTACGTGTAGTGTGTGTTGATTAGTTTGTAATGTGTCAGTTAAAATTGTAATTGCGATAACTTAGACAACGAGGTATTCTTTCTTTCGCTTCCTTGCTTGTAATTGAAATCCTAACCACTCTGTAGTCAGGATAAGCCGAGCTTAAATTTGCTTGAGTTACTCTATATTGTTTCAGATACACACGAGGACGTGTGACTTGTCAGTTCTGGCCGTGACGTCACAAGCGATAGTTAGACGATAATTAGAACGTCAGTTGATTTCGTAGTAATTGTAAAGTACGGTGAGCACCGTTAGGTGGCGCGGCAATCGCTCCCCACCTTACGCGGACAGAGTCGATGCGTTCGGCCGGCAGTTATTTTTCGAATTCCGACGTGGACGGACGCTCATCGAAACTGTCTCGTTCACCGCGCTATAAGTTCGAACTGTAATCGAATTTAATAAACGTGTGATTGTCTACACCTGTGTTTTCGTGGTCTGCCTACACCTTTCACGCCATGGACCCCGCACCAGGAGAGGATGACGATGGCGCTCCTATCGCTACGCCCACCAACGAGCCGACATATTTATATATATATATTTATATATATATATATATATATATATTTACATAAATCGCTGGGTTACGTCGGTTTTTTTATGCTACGAGTGCTTGAGTTTGCTACGGGCGCTTCACTGGGCTACAAGTTGCTTCGTAAGACAAGCGAGCGGTTCGCGGGAATACTTACCCACATTTAGGTTACGAGTGCTACAAGCACTTTGCTTAGCTACAAAATATGCTTTATTGAGCTACGGGCGCTTCACTTGGCTTTTTAACCGTGTGGTGATCGGTTGAGAATAACACCACCCCATCTCTTTCCGTGGGTGTCGTAAGAGGCGACTAAGGAAACACAAATGAGACCTGCCTCCTAGTAATCCATCCCAGGCAACGACACTTCATTTTTTTCTGAATCTGAGGTGTCGTCCTATGGTCTCATGCGGTGTGGTAGGCTCTGTAAAGGGCCGTCTGGTTCGCGACCAACCTCCTACCGAAGTCCGACGCCAAACAGCTTGCTGTGTTCCGTCGGTGCGTGGGAGTACCAGTGCCTTTATAGGCATTTTCTGGGTTAACTCGCTCCATCGTCGACCTCGTCTTTGACCTTATGGTCAAGATTGAGGTCAAGAGTTAACCCATCTTATAATAATAAAAAAAACGAGCGCTTCGCTTAGCTACGCTACGCTTCACTGGGCAACGAACGCCTCACTTGTATACAAGCTGTTGTGCTTGGGGCTTTGAGTGTACTGGGCATGTAAGTCTACGACCGATATCTTAGAGCATCGGATATCAGTATATCTCTCTCTTGCGCTATATAGATGACAGTGACAGGCAGTGATGAGTATCGGACGAATTTATAAATTAAATAAATAAAAATAACTGCTGAGCGGTTATTCCATTAGTTTATTGTCATAAATATACAAAAATGTAGGGTGGTGACCTCCTACTCCAGGTTAAAAATGCACTCTGTCTTTATTTTGTGAGAATGGAAAAATGCTGCGTTCGGCTAAGTGTAAATATGGGTCAATTGGTACGCGCGAACGCACTGCGCATGTGAATTATTTAAGTTGTAAGTAAATGTATGGTTTTGAACCGGACAACTCCTAAATCCCTCAATAAACTGTCCGAAAATCCCCAATTCTTCTACAGTCAAATCAGTCCTACAGTCCACTCACTAATGAAAGCTAATTATTCGATCCAACAAAACATCGAAAACTTTAAACCGAATCGTTTTACAAACGCGTCACGTTTCTTGTTGTTTGTCAGAAAGCAGAATAAATGAGCTCGGAAGCAATTTCCGCCAGAGAACCTTCATTAGCCACTTTATCTTTTGGAAACGTGATAGGTTTAATTAATTAAAGTAACTTTTATTTTAAATAGTTTAAATTTGCATCCACAGGCATTGTGTCCATGCCTTTGTTTGCTAGTTATCATATAAATACTCGTTTTTAGGGTTCCGTAACCAAAGGGTAAAAAACGGGGCCCTATTACTAAGGCTCCGCTGTCCGTCTGTCACCAGGAAGCATGATAGTTAGACAGTTAAAATTTTCACAGATGATGTATTTCTGTTGCCGCTATAACAACCATTACTAAAAAAGATAATAAAACAAATATTTAAGGGTGATCCCATACAACGAAAAAAAAAGACTTGCGAATTGAAAACATGAACGAATTTGGGAACACCAGCTTTAAAATCGTTTCATATGGACTTAAGTTCTACCATTCCAATTAAAAGCTAAAAATTCTTACTTATACTACATATAAGCGTGAAATTTTATATGTATATTTTATAGATGTTTGTTGCAATTTCACGCTCAAACGGCTGGACCAATTTTGTTAAATTTGCTATGGAGGTAGTCTTGAATTAACCTATAGGCTTCATAATTTTTCCAAATTCTCACGGGAACGAAGTCCGGGGCGGATTGCTAGTTACAGATAATTTTATTTCGCACTTATATTTCACTATATTTGACCTACTATCTTCCCTCAGTGTGTCAGTGTGACAATCTTATTGTTATCAAAATAATCACACACACACGAATGGCTTCAAAGTGGAATAGACAACCCGAAACATATGATTCTGACACACTGACACAGGTTCAAAGCGAGCATATAGTTGCCTTGAGGAAAACTTGTTATTGTGCGCCGATTACTTGAGATCTGCACTGGGCGTTTAATTTAGCATAGTTTCGATAAATCTATGAATACGTAAAGAGACAACCTTACTATCTAGAGATTCCTCAGATAATAGAAGTTTACGTGTAAGATTGAATTGACTACAATAGGGAGCGTGGAAGTGAAAGAAAAATTTAGAAAGCACCAACTGCCAACTCTTCCCAGGCATACTGTAAAAGTCAGTAATAGGAATGTGAAGATTTTGCTGTATTATGGGCGAAAAACTGACAACTTCTCAACACTATACGTCACGTTTCATCTAATAACCCTTACAATCTTCTTCTTCTTATCGTGTAGGTATAGTCAAGTGTGTGGCGAACTTGACTAACCCTGGTGTCAGAGTTTTCAAACCGCACTATGGCCTCTGACTTGGTTTTAACGACTGTAGTCAATCGACAACAGCCGGGACCGACAGCTTAACGTGCCCTCCGAAGCACGGAAACGCTCGTGGTAAATTGCTACTTTGGTCTAACGTATGTCAAACGTAGCATCAAATGGTTCTGAACCACTGATGCTCTGCTTTTTTTCTGCGCTCATTAACTCAATGACTGTTCTTGTCAAATTTGCTACTCTTCTGCCTGTCAAAGCTAACTTGAAGCGATTAGTGAGGTTAAACTGTGTACACAATACACGGGCAGGGAAAAAAGCGCTAAATTAATTTCCATAAAATGTGTATGAGACTTCCTCAGGAGTATATACCAACATAACATAGGAGTAAATATATAGTCGAATTGAGAATCTACTCAATTTTTTGAAGTCGGTTAAAAAGTAGATTGATATTGAAAAGCCGTTGAGCATAAGCAATCCTAATTTTATCAAGTGACGACAATCGTTCTTGAAGCTGAAGAAGGTTTCAAGAGTTTGTGAAGTACCTTTCAGATTTTTTCTAATAAAAACGAGAGCGATCGACATATTGTTATTTTAAATGTATTTTCATAAAGTTTTAGGGTTCCCTGAATATTTACTGTTTATTGTACACAATAGACATATAAAAGAAACATACAAAGAGAGAGACGACACAACAGGCAGTATTTATTTCTAGGAAGAAATTTCTTACGGCAGACCTAACAAGAGAGATTGGACGAAGTGAGGCGAGTAAGACGAGTAGTCGCGAAAAAAGAGAACAGAACGGAAAATTAAACTAAGTCAATACAATTTGAATTAAAATGCAAAACAAACATGCTTTACAAACCTAAACAATTGAGTACTTAATAATAAATATCCATACATACACATACCATACCTACCTACATACTAACTTTATAACACACACAAAGTTAAGAATTGTTTAGTTGGATTCAGCACTTTCTTCAATTCGAGAGAGGAGCCAGGAAACCATAGCACAGGGAATGCTAGTTTAGAATCATGTCTCCCGCTTACATAAAATAGTGTCAATGAATGTGAAAAATTAAGAACTTAATAGCTAAGCCAAGTGGTCATTATGATGGATTGTAATTTGATTTTGGAAGAATTTGCAAATTATTCAGCTAAAACAGCTTATTATTATTAAATTCTATAAATGTGTGTATTGTTAAGGAAGTTTTTGTCTAATATAAAATGCAGTCTACACCTACTACAGAGAGGCAAAGAGATTTTTTACCGACTTCAAAAAAGGAGGAGGTTCTATGTTCGACTGTATGTATTTTTTTTATGTATGTTCACCGATTTCTCCGCCAATTAAGGGCCGATTTTTAAAATTATTTTTTTATTCAAAAGAGTATACTCCAGATTTGGTCATAGCGCTTTTAAAAAAATCAACAAAAAATAAAACTACAACAATTATTATACTGTGGAGAAAGGAATTAGTCACAATGTTCATCGATTACTCCTCCGTTTCATATACATTTTATCGAAAATCATTCAGTACTTTTAAAAAAATCAACAAAAACAAAAAATACTACAAACCAGAACATCATCTAAATAAATTAGTGACATTTTCGTTTGTGGTTATCTGATTATAGGCGTTGTAGTCTGCAAAAAATACTAGTTATCTACTGTTTTTGGGATTGAAATCGGTGACTCATACGTTTTTAACGTGGAAAATTATTAAATTCTACAAATAAATTATTAAATTCTTTTTTGTCTTCTTAATGCTTAGGCCTGTAAGTCTCGTTTCTCATTTGGGGTATGCCTAACCACAATTCAGGATATGTTCAAGTGGAGCGATTGCCATCTGACCTCTGTGACCCTGCTAACAGGGAAACCTGACTGTACCGGATCATGGTTACACATTCTGTCTCCGGAATGTGAAGGTTTCCTCAAGATGTTTCCCTGTACCGTAAGAGCATCAGTTAGTGTGTAACGAATGTACATAACTTGGAAAATGAGTCACTGGTCTGTAATGGCATAAAAAATTGAACTCTGTACCTCTTGCTTACGAATACAACCCTCTAGCAGTTAAACCACCGACGCTTTAGTTTTAAAAAAGAATTAATCAATAAAATTTTAATTTTTTTGAGAGTAATCCGGGTGAAAACTTTTCTTTTGTTTTTTTGTTCTTTCTTTACATCAAAACAAAACAACGGATTGACTTGAAATTTTTGTAATTAAATAAACCACATTTCTAAGATTAACAAGTTATTATCTTTCAAAATCAAGTAAGAAACCCGTCTAATAACACCCCATACTTTGGGATCAACGAGTAAAAAAATTATCCCCCTTTTACGTTTACACGGAAGTAGGACCAGACATTATTTTTTTCAACAATTTTATTTAATAATTTTGTCGTCGTAATCAATATTTAAAACCATGCCAAATTTCAGCTCTGTGGTACAAGGGTATCAAAGGTCAAGAGTTTTAAGGGTGTCTGTGAAAAACCATGGACGGACTGACACACGGACAGAAGAACATGGCGAAACTATAAGCGTTTGTAGAACCTTAAAGATACACACACATACTTACCTTTACACCTATAATCCCTCAAGGGGTAGGCAGAGCATCAGTGGTTCTAGCGAACTACTTGATGCCACTTTTGACATAAATTGTGAGGGTAAAAACCCCTAAATTAAAACCTACTCCATTTTTATTGTAACCTTAAATTGCTACACGAAAAGGCCCACCAAGTTGCTGAAATACCTGCCCATATACGTCCCCAACGAGGGGCACGGGCCTCCCTTTAAAATACGAAGGGGATTTAGGTCATACCTAGTCCATCACGGGCCCAATGCAGGTTGGTAGACCGCTCGTCTTTCGAAAATGATTTTGTCATACAAAACAGGAAAATGTATCTTGTAAATAAGCATAGATAACTAATTGAAGTTTCCAAATAAAGTTTTCAAACAACATAGTAAAGGTTCCAAACCTTTTACAACTCTAGCAAACAAAGATTGTTAACAATCGAAACGAAGCATGGCTTGAGCACTTTGTTACACGAATCGTAATATTGTTACGCTTTCAGAGTTCTCTACAACAAAGGAAAAGTTTTCTAAATAAGTTAAGGTTTTTTTCTTATACTTTATGTAAATAACAGCAGAAGTGTTGATGATTACTTTTCATTAAAATATAATTTAGTGTATTTGAATGTGAACATAAAATAACTCTTTTCATTACTCATACTCGGAAAGTACCTAGGTCAGAAGTTGCTTATGGAGCGGCTTCAAGCTTAAGGAGAATCGCTTTCAACTGACAGCTGTCAAGTTAAGTATTAAAAAACATGTTCCAACTTCCTATACAGCCACTCTATTACAGCGCGATGTAAAATTGAAATAAAAAAGTTAAGTATTCATTAAAGAATACTTTTTTTAATGACTTTATAATAATTTAATTTTAGCTTAAAACGAACACTAAAATATATTAAAACATTATTCTTTGGTAATATTTTTCAACTGTGTACCACCAATATTCAACAGTGTCAAATGACTTAAAAAAAAGAAGGAGGTTGTCAATTCAACTGTTCGTTTAAAAACGAACACTAAAATATATTAAAACATTATTATTTGGTAATATTTTTCAACTGTGTACCACCAATATTCAACAATGTCAAATGACTTAAAAAAAAGAAGGAGGTTGTCAATTCAACTGTATGTTTGTTACGCGATTTCCAAATTTCTTTTTTGGTCGAAAGAGATGGTCCCAGTATGCAGTATACAATATAATTCAGCGTTTTTAAAAATTCAACAAAAACCGAAACTTTTTTTTAAGTTTTGACTTTACAATCAACAACAGCCGAGACCGACGGTTTGGTGCACTCCATCCAATTCCCTTATGCATGCATGTACATTACTTTATCCTAAAGGTTGATTCCGAACTGTGAAAACCGCGAAGCTAATAATGCTAAAATAGTTCTTATGATATAACACAAAAACTGCGAAGAAATGAATGAGTTATATCATTTAACAAACTTACAATACAATACAATACAATATACTTTATTGCACTCAAACACAGATAAGGTGCACTTACATTTTATACAAAAATTTATGTCAGGGTACAAAAGGCGGCCCCGTTGCTAAGAAGCAATATCTTATCGGCAACCTTAGGTGATCATTCTCCCTATGAAAGGAAACAACTTACCTCAAGGAACCAATAAAAATAATCTAAAAAAAACAGGTTGCACTCCGTGAGTGCCGGCAGAAGTAAAAAATTTGAACATTATTACTTCCTAGCGGTCTACTCTCCCTCCGTTTTACGAATTGTCGATCAGATCACGTGTCCTGACGCGAGTTTAACTTTTTTTACCATACTTCAAAGTGCACAATACCACTAAAGAAGTTTACACTCCAAAAAAGAACTCCCCCATACAAAGGCCATATGTGAATTAATTTTTTTTTAATTTCACATACGTCCCTGAAGGAAAGGTGTTTAGTTTATTAGGTTTATTCACATTCCTATTTTTTTCTTTCTAATTTAAAGTCGTCATTAGATGATATACAGAACCACTAAAAATAAACGCCGAAGTACTCTTACCACAGCAGTTTTCCGTCTCCTGAGGCATTTTCCTTCAATCTCAGAATGTTTTATCATCTTAATCCAGCTGTATTTATTTTATATGACACAAGGGTCCTGTACACAATTTAATATTTTCGTCCCAAGGCGTTCTTTTCCTTTTATCCTATTTATAGTTTAAATACATACGCTCAAGATTGTGTTCTATATGGGTAGGCATACTCTCTTTTTTAATTATTATAAGACGGGTTAACTCTTGACCTCAATCTTGAACAAGGTCATAGATAAAATCGACGATGGAGCGAGTTAACCCAAAAAATGCCTATTAAGGCACTGGTACTCCTAGTACTCCTACGCACCGACGGAACACAGCAAGCTGTTTGGCGTCGACTTCGGCAGGAGGGTGGTCGCAAACCAGACGGCCCTTCACAAAGAGACCATCAGATTCAGAACAAATTGAGGTATCGTTGCCTGAGGTGGATTAATAGGAGGCAGGACTCTTTTGTGTTTCCTTAGTCACATCTTTCAACACCCATGGAAATAAATGGGTGGTGTTATTTTACTCCATAAAATAATAAGAAACAATCATAGCCGTCTGGTCATCGGTAGAAAAAAAACATACTGATTTTAGTATATGACAAAAATGTTTCTATAAAACAACGCCTTTCGGATTAATTTTGGTGGAAAGTCTTTACTTTTTTACTTACAAGAATAGAATAGAATATGGTGAATTAGTGAGTGAGTCAGGACACTGTATTTTTATCAAAAAAAAGATTTTATAAGTGGTGACCGAAGTTAGTTGACTTGACTGCTAGCGAGCTCGCAACAGCTCGCGATTTTTAAAATTTGAACTCACAAACGCGCGCTGTTGTGAGCCCGCTAGCAGTAATAGGTTTCGAAAAATCAACTATATCATAACTCTCGTCTGTCACAACTCACCTAGGTCTCCCTTACTAAGCTCTTTTTTTGCTTGAAAATTGATTTTCCTGAGCCCCTTATAATTATCATGGACGACATGGCTGCAAAACTTTTAAGTAGAATGCCATAAATTTTCTTTTCGAATAATGATTAAGGAACTTTTCTGCGGAGCCAACAGATTTTTATGTATAAGGCAAATTTTCACGCTTTGACCTATTTTACTTATTTGGTAAAACCTACCTAAGATACAGGATACACTCAAAAGTAAATTGAGCTTGCTAGTTGGGGTTTTATACCGTTATTATTTGCAAGATTGCATTGAGATGTTTTTAAGTATTTTTCAATACATTTACTCGAAAAATAAACACTGTATGGCTATAAACATAAACAGAAAGTAGCTCATTGTAGCACTAGTGCTTTTTACTTTGTTGTTTTTTCTTAATTTTCACTAGTCAAATTAAGAAGTTTACCAGCAAGGAGGTTTACATACTGAGAATGAAATCATGTCGACTTCATGTGTAATACAAATCAAATAAATACAAATAAGCAAATAATTTTCAAATTTGGAATAAAATATTATTTTGCGTATATTTAATTACATTTAATTTGAAATATTTTAATATTTTATTTACCGAGAAAAACAAGAAGGCTGAATATTTGAATTCTTTGCCCGATAATTTAAAAAACATAATCTAAGCATGCGCACAAATTACAATAAAAACTTACAAAAAAGCGCCATTTTCGTAAATTTTATTTTTTATTTATGACTTTTCTTACAAATGTATTGAAAAACGTCGTGTGACACACGGGTGTAAAGGTTATTGTAAACGAGTTGACGTATGTAAGCACGAGCCGCAGGCGAGGGCTCACCATTGTAACCTCCTTCACACCCTCGTATCACAATGTACTATTACAATGCAGTGGTCGGAAATATACTATGTCTATGTCTATGTCTATGTCTAAATAGTACCATAATTAGTAAAATGTTATAATATGTTGCACAAAACCATAAGTGATCTTAGTAATTTTAAAAATATAAAAAAATTAGCTAATCAGAAGAGATAAAATGAATTCTCCTAATAGTAATTAGGCTCACGTTTCTCATTACTTAACGCACTTGTATCGTTAATAACTATTACGGATAACGAAGATCCCTAACCTACCAACCAAGCATGGGAAATAAGGGACAACCTATTAAGGTATTTAAAAGAGGCCTTGCCCATGTACGAGTAACAAGAGGGAGTTTTAGCGTTTTTTTACAATTATTTTTTTTTACTTTTAGTGGGACGTTTAGACAATGACTAATTCCGATTCAAAGTTTCGAGGCAATGAAGTAATTAATTATCTTTATAAAAGTCTTGCTTTGTTCCCCTGAAGCCGCCAAACAGCCTAAACAGTTTGGCTCCATTCTTGTCAGTTTCACATTTAACCAGCACTTATTGAAGAGGAAAATTGGCAGGTTTTCAAGAAATTCAATTTTGGTAGTTGTTTAGCCAAAACTTACCTAGTTCACGGCCAAGTTTACGTTGCCTTTATTCTTCAAAACCCTGTCTTATTTAAGGCTAGATTTTAGCCTGCGAATTCGTTTGTAGCCTTTGGAAAAGTAGTCTATGTCACACATTTTAGGCTTCCAAGTATAATCCTTGCAAAAAACAATCTAAAAAAGTTGGTGAGTAAATTATTATAATTATTGTCTTTGTAAGTATTTGAATTGACAACATTTTCATTAATTATTATGGAATCAATGAAGCGAAGGTTCTTCTGATTTGAAATGTTTGTATTATGTAAAGGTTATCGCGTTAGCAGCGATCGAAGTCAAGTGATACCTATCTAAGACGACTTTATGTGCAATTTCTAAGGCCAAATGTCACTTTAGATTGACTCAGACATTGTCATTGTTTATTTACATATATACACTTTGCATAGTTCCTTTCGGGGTAGGCAGAGCATTAAGTACTTGACAGCACATTTGACAAACATTCTGAAGGTAGTAAGATGATGTCATCCTTTCGCCCGCAATACAACAATAACTTCACATTTCAATTATTGACTCTTAAAGTAGGTCTGGATAGAGTTGGCAGTTGGCACATTCTATGTCTTTCTTCAACTCCTAGTCTAGCGTGTTATTTTTAACCCCCGTCAAAAAAGGGGTGTTTGTTAACGACAAAAAAGGGGTTGTATGTTTGTTCATATATGTGTCTGACTATGACATCATAGCTCCTAAACGAATGAAGCGATTTTGATGCAGTTTTTTTTTTGAAAGCTGACTTAATTGAGATAGTTCTTAGTGATATTCGATTAAAATTGGTTTAACGGATGTCGGGAGTGATGCAAAATTGACGGGATCTTTAAGGATGAGGTTAGCACAAGACCTTGACGATTAGCGCTACAAAGAAGAGGCAGTGGATTGGTCTTCTTCTTATCGTGTAGGTATAGTCAAGTGTGTGGCGAACTTGGCTAACTCTAGTGTCAAAAGTTTGCAAACCGCACAATTTCAACGACTGTAGTCAATCAACAACAGCCGGGACCGACCGCTCGTGATAAATTGCCACTTTGGTCACCCATCAGGTTCTCTACCTCTGTGTACGTTGCTTAACCTCGCTGATCGGTTGAGATAAGCGAGAGCCACTGGGCTAAGAGTGGGTTGGTTTGGGCTGATGATAATGATGATGATATTTCTCTTTTTATTTCCTTCTCAATTCGCCTTTGCTTTGCATCTAGGTACATTAACTTTCTGCACATTATGAATTTTACAATTTCTTTTTTACGTTTAAAGCACACAGAAACGTGAATGCATGCATAAACCATTAGGGCAGGCTAAAATGAAAAGGTTTTCATTGGCTTTCATACTATTCATCAGGTGCAGTGCAGAGGTAGTTCTGTGAGGTAGTCAAGAAAAGTTTGATATGCTGATTCGTTTTCCAACATTATTTTCAAAACTCTAAAATTTAAAATTTCGATTGCTTATAACTTTTAAACAGTGAAACCTTTACAGTATCAAGGGTCTCTGCGATAACCGTGGAAAGATGAATATACAGACACGCCGAAACTAAAAGGGTTCTTGGTTTACTAAGGAACCCTAAAATAGATCTTAATCTGAAACTCTACCCTTTTTACGTCTGCTCAATTTTTCAAGACACGAGAATTATTAATTAGTTCTAAAGCTGTTTATTTTTAAGTTTCGAGCAGTTTCTATCACCAAGACGGCGGAGAGACGCTAATTAAAATATGCTTGTTTTTAAAGCTTTGAAACAGCTTATTTTCTTTTCACTGGCTTTAAAAGACACGAGACTGTGCAAAGTTTTCACGCTGTTGTTGGCAAGGAGATGTTTTTTAATTAAATTATATTTTTTACTCAACGCCTCATAAAATGTATAGAAGAAATGAGTGTTTTAAATAATATTTTAATAGTCAAAACGTCAGCTTTCAGATATTAAAATCTGCATCAACATCAGTCTATTTAATGTCACAGACAGATATGCAGCTATAAAAATACACACGTCAAACTTATAACACCCCTTTTTTTCTTGGGGGTTAAAAAATGAGCGTATGCGAAGTGTTCTTAATTTTAATTAAACATTTTTGTCACATACTAAAGTCAGTATGACTGTTTCTTATTATTTACTCCCGACGCAAAAAGAGGGGTGTTATAGGTTTAACGTGTCTGTCTGTGTATCTGTGTTTCTGTGTATCTGTCTGTGGCATCGTAGCTCCCAAACGGATGAACCGATTTTCATTTAGTTTTTTGTGCTATAGATAATCTTATCCTGAGTGTTCTTAGCCATGTTTCATGAAAATCTGTTCAGCCGTTTAAAAGTTATAAGCAATCGAATGTCGCGGGTGATTCAAAATTTTTAATTTTAGGATTTTTTTACGTAGTAAACAGTAAATATTATTATATAGTGAGCTAACTAGCAGTCAACTCACTTCGGTCACCACTAATAAAAGTTTCTTCCTAATAGATAAAAATACAGTGCCCAGACTGACTCACTAATTCATCAAAGTCAAACCCTTGGACCTAGAAACCTGAAATTTAGATAATTTTTTTGCAAAAAAACTCCAAATCTCTCCTTAAGTATTGAAAAACAGCGTGATGAGCATTTTCTAGAAACTCAAGATGTTGGTCTAAGATCCGATAACGATATTAAATATCACGTGACTGTACAAAAATGTTTATTTTAATTTACGTCTTACATAGATTCTTCAATAGAGACCTCTAGTAAGGTAATATCCCCTTATGCAGTGGTGTAATTATATAAATCGATTTGAAAGTTTCTTAATTAAAAGTGACAAGTGTAACCATTGGGATAGCAAACATGCTGAAACGAGCAACAGAAGAAACATGCTTTACATTAAGTCTATTTCAGTAATTAAATCCAAAGTACAAATTAGTAATTTATTCCAAAATCGCAGTAACTCAAGATAGTCATACAAATCTTCGACAATAATTGAAGATAATTATAACAATACAAACAATAATTATTAACAAACAACAATTACAAAAATAACTTTTCAATCAAAGAAATTATCAACAAAGTATTGCTCATTATCAACAAAACATAACCTGTATTACTATAACATCGGAGTTAAAAATAAATAAATAATTAAGTGCTACACACTCAAAGGCCCACGCTAAGGTTTCCCTTGTGTCGTGGGTCCTTTGGATCATACACAAAGACGAACACGAATACCCATGACCTGAGAACAAATATTTGCTTTCTACACAAATATTTGTCCCAACCTGGAATCTAACCCAAAACCTGTCGATCAAGAGACAACATCACTTACACTCCACCAAAACAGAGTAGAGTAGTGTAGAATAGAGTCAAAGTAGAGTACAGAATGAGACTAAAATAATATTTTATTTCTAAAATAAAATTTTATTTTATTTCTTAAATAGCCAGGTTTCTTCTCAAGGCTTTATGTTCCCCGCATCAGGCCCTAACGACCATTTTATGACTCGGGCAGGCAGATAAAAATAAAGTGATTCCAGGTGACTCACAGTTCTACTCTTTTCTAAGTATTTTAAAATAGCTACCGCCTTTAAAGAGATTTGAAAGAAGAAGATTCTTTACATTGGTGACTTTAAATAAGCGTAGAATAGGGACGGGAACCAGCCCACAAAACTGAACAACTTTCCCCAAGGAACATAGGTCGAAATATGAAGAAAAATATTGTCACCCAATACAACTTGTTGGATCAGCTGAATACAATGTTAAATTAAGGGATTTAAATAGTTTTTGACAATGCGGGAAAAAATAACGACTCACTTACATAGACAACGATATTTCCTAAGCAATTCATGCTATTAGCTTAATTATGAAGTCATAAGAACATAGAATTACTTATATATAGGGCTTAAATTATTTACAATATAAAATTATTTTACACACTGTTTTTTTATGCGTGATTATACAGGTCTTCAGGTAAATCACTTTCAACCTCTCGGGTGGTAAGTCAGTCCATGAAACTGAACAACTTTCCCAAGGAACAAAGGTCGAACTATGAAAAAACATTTTGACTTCCCATACAAACTGCGCTATCAGCTGACACAGTTTGTATGGGAACTAAAAAAATTTTTTTCGTATTCCGACCTTTGTTCCTTGGGAAAGTTGTTCAGTTTCATGGACTGATTTACCACCCGAGAGGTTGAAAGTGATTTACCTAAAGACCTGTATAATCACGCATAAAAAAAACAGTGTGTAAAATAATTTTTCACGTTAAAAACGTATGAGTCACTGACTTCAATCCCAACAACAGTTCGCACAAAGTAGACAACTAGTATTTTTTGCAGACTACAATGCCTATTATTAGATAACAACAAACGAAAATGTCACTCATTTATTTAGATGATGTTCTGGTTTTTAGTATTTTTGTTTTTGTTGATTTTTTTTAAAGCGATAAATCATTTTTTATAAAATTTATTTGGGACCACCTCTGGACTATATTCTTTCAAAAAAAAAAAGAATTTTGAAAATCGGTCCATAATTGGCGGAGAAATCAGTGATAAGTACAGTTCAGTGAACTGTATGTATTTTTTAAATATAAATTTTAAAAATACATACAGTCGAACATAGAACCTGCTCTTTTTTTGAAGTCGATTAATAAACCTCTTTATAATTTATTTTTGTTTCGTGAAGCTATCTTTACCAGTCTGTGAAATATATTTGTTAATCTTATCATCATCTAATCTTATCATTAGAATAGTTTGGGCTAGTTAAAGTATACATTTGTTAAATGTATTTTACATTTTGCTGTGAATATTAATTCTATCTTTAACCAGCATCTATACAAATATTAACTTCTTTATGCTGTCTCTGTGCAAAATTTAATTAAAATCGGCGAGCCGAAATGAAAATAGTGCTTCCCTCGTCGTTACCATTCATGAAAGCACTTTCAAGTGCTTGCTATTTTAACTACGAGTAAATGGCTTACAAACGTAGTTAATCTTGGGTTTATGACTGTCGTTTTTACTGACTTCAAAAAAGGAGGAGGTTCTATGTTCGACTGTATGTATTTTTTTTATTCACTGATTTCTCCGCCAATTATGGACCGATTTTCAAAAATCCGAAAGTAATTCAAGTTACTTTCGCATTTATAATAATATTAAGCAAGTATTAAGGATTTACATTTGCAACCGTATAATACTATTTACATTTACATAGGATTTACATTTGCAACCCCGTAAAATTACTTTTCCTTTATAATTTGATATTCGTGTGGTAACATTGCTATTACGAACAACCAAATCCGAAGCTTATCATTTAATTTAAATCTTATCATTAGATTGGTTTGGGTCAGACAATAAAACCAAATAATTTGAAACCCTTACTCAGGCATTAAAAAGTATAAATATTACCAGTTATTATTGTGTTTTATTGCAAAATGATATACAGAGAGCCGCACATCAGTTTGCCTCATACGTGCACTCTTTACAATAATAATAAGAATTATAACAATTAGTTTCATCAGAGAGGTGGGGCATCGATTGCGAGATAGATGCCATGATCCCCTTTCTGGGTCCTTTTCTGGGTGCAAAGGTTATCCATCGCGATCCAACGCGGCAACGCGGCTAGCGTTATGGGTACCTCTGCGCCTAAAATGGTCCGGGGCGGGCTATTTGACTAAATTATTAGTTTATAAAGCTAATTATGTATTATTTTATAATTTTGACGATTTTATTTGTAATAATAAACTTCTATTACTTATTATAGCCTTCTATAATTAATACAGTAATATTCTATTTAATTACTAATTATATAGATGAGGTTTAAGCAAATACTCTTATTTTTGATACTTATAAACGTTAAGATTGGTTACAACAATATAATAATAATAGATTATTAGATTGTTTTTGCCGTGTGGTGATCGGTTGAGAATAACACCACCCCATCTCTTTCTGTGGGTGTCGTAAGAGGCGACTAAGGAAACACAAATGAGACCTGCCTCCTAGTAATCCATCCCAGGCAACGACACTTCATTTTTTTTTCTGAATCTGAGGTGTCGTCCTATGGTCTCATGCGGTGTGGTAGGCTCTATAAAGGGCCGTCTGGTTCGCGACCACCCGTCTGGTTCCTACCGAAGTCCGACGCCAAACAGCTTGCTGTGTTCTGTCGGTGCATGGGAGTACCAGTGCCTTTATAGGCATTTTCTGGGTTAACTTGCTCCATCGTCGACCTCATCTTTGACCTTTATGGTCAAGATTGAGTTCAAGAGTTAACCCATCTTACAATAAAAAAAAAATTGTTTTAACCAATCTTAATGTTTATAAGTATCAACCAAACCGCATTGGGCCAGCGTGGTGGACTATGGCCTAAATCACCTTCGTGTTTCGAAGGGAGGCCCGTGCCCCTCGGTGGGGACGTATATGGGCTGATAAGAAGAAGAATGATAATAGATCCACAAACAATCTTCAGTCAGAAAGGATGGTTAAATATGAAACGATAATCAATCAATATCATGGCTGGGAGGACCCGGGGGACCTCCATGCTAATCTGAATTCAGAGTTTCATCCTTAAATGTGAAATGAAAATTATTGATCAAAATATGTATTTTTTGTTTATTCATAAAGTTTTACTATCTACTAAGGGAAACCAAAAAACACACCATAAAGTTGTTTGTGCCTTCGCATTAATCTTAAAAAACTTGTGTGCCGTATCTTAGTCATAAATAATGCCCTAGGCTATCGGATGTGTCGAGAAACCTATTTATTTAGTTTAGGTTTACCATATTTCCTCGTAACTGAGCGATATTTTTAGAGATTGTTCTCTAAATTTGGCTATTTTCGAACTTATTTGGTTGTTTATTGGTGCAAAAATAGAATAAAAAGAAAAATTACATATTTTCATACAAAGAGATATTACGTTTTACTCTGTATTATATTTAGGGGTCTATTTATTGTCACAGATCGACGATTTAACATTATTACATGTCAGATTTTTTTCAGCCGATACAAAATACACAAAACGTCATATGCCTAGTTCTAATCTCCTTCCTCTAACTATACCTACAATTTATAATAACCATAAATTAATGCCTTATTAACTTTTGAATAATTAAAATACAATAAATTAAAGGCTGCGCCTCCGCTGCCGGAACCGGCAGTGGGGACGGGTGCCGGAAATATATGAAACCTACAAAACAACCTAACCTAACCGAGCGGAACTGCGACAACCGCTTAACGCAACCACAGTCGTTTCTGGCACATCGCCGGCCGCTGCCGCGGCACGCTCGCTTCGCTCGCTCGGCTCGTGCGTTGGGGGTCGCAGTTCTAACCTAACCTAACCTAACCAACCCTTAACGGGTTGGTTAGGCTAGGCTACTAACAAACCTAACCTACAGTTTCTGCCCCGATATAATCTCCGCGGGGGAGGAGTTTTAACTATAGCTAGTTTTAACTATAGCTCGATGTGACAACTAGTTTTATCTGAAAATCAAAGTCGAATGTAAGTAAAACATTTCCGATAGTGATTTAGGAATATTCGCAAATTCAATCTTAGATAATCACCAACGCATCAAAGCACAGACCCCGATAAGAACACAAAATCAACTCATGTCAGCTGTCAAAAACGTCAAAAATTGAAACTGACAGTAACTTCCGGCAACCGTTCCAATTTTTCGTCGTTGCCGGTACCGGCAGCGGAGACACTTCCTAAATTAAAACCATAAAACTTATTGAAAAAAAAAAATTGTTCCAACTTAAAATTAAATACAAACATGGCTAGGCATCTCCTTGTAAGTTTATAAAACCTGTGCCAGGAGACCCCGCTCTTCTACCACATAATAACAATAACAATTAGAACAGAAGACTTAGAAAGCAAATAAAAAGAAATATAAAATATGTAAGTAAGTATAAATGTATTATGTTTAAAAGAAAAAGGAGTAATAAAATATGAAAGACATCATAAGTTATTCCTTAACTTGTCTACATATATAATCAAAATAGTTAATAGAGTATTAACTAGGTAGGCTACAGGTAAACTAACTATCGGAAATTAACAGGATCAAGCCGGATTTGGTAACATTAAATTACAACCAGGCCTTTGGCAACGCGAGATAAATTTAAGTACTTCTAATCAACGTGGGTAGGGATGGGACTTAGAGATTTGCCTCTATCTTGTAAGAAATTACTTCCATACTGGACTGGGAGTGAAAGAAAAACTTAGAATGTGACAGCGACCTACTCTTCCCAGGTATACAATTAAAGTCTGTAAGAGGGATGCGAGGGTTTTGCTGTATAAGTGGCGAAAGGCTGACCACCTTTCACCATTATGCAACTAGTTCCATCTGATAAGCCTCCCAATTTGTGTCAAACGTGGCATCTAGTGGTTCTAGAACCACTGATGCTCTGCCTACCCCGTTAGGGATTATGGGCGTGAGCGTATGTATGTATGTTGTAAGAAATTAATATTTACGTATTTCATGAACTCTTTTTCAGTCACAACTGTTACCCACTTGACCTGGTATCTCTTTGAATAAATATGTTTATTCAATAGGGTGATAGACGGATATTAAATATTATATGTTCATTTATATGTTATACATATGCTAACAAAATCGGTAATTTAATTTGAAATTGATCAAAAATAAATAAAAACTTAGAGCCTATCAAACTTTCTTACAAAAATGAATCTAATATGTAGTTAATATGGCTGTTGGATGCTGGCTGTGGTCTGGTATTTCTCTCTCTGTCTTACTGAGAGTTTTAGACATTAGTATCTTCCTTAATGTTTTAAATATCTTACCAAGCCTATGTTCCTACTGCTGGACAATGGCCTCTCTTTTTCTCCAAGACTCCCTTGCAGTTTATTCATCTTTATGTTTTACGATTTTTTTTTTTTTTTTTATTTGAGAGTATATTCGAAGAGATTTCTAAATAGTATTGTAGAAAAACATAAAAAATAGATATATAGATAAAAACTTTATTCACTAAACAGTGCAACACAAACATTAAAAAGAAAAAACAAAACAATACAATACTCATGAACGAAGAAACAGTGAAGAAAACATTTTCTTTCATAACCAGTTATGAAAAATAGTTATGAAAATGGACCAAAGGGGATAGAATAGTAATATAACTCAAACAACCTGAATCACTCTTTCCCATCCCTACCCACTTTTATCCAGATAAATAGTTTAGAAGTTATTACCATTGGGAAGCCACCATTACATTTGGAGAGCGATAACAATGAATCGTTACAAAATATATAATGATAATAAATTCAAGGGCATTTGTCACTTTGAATTACTTTTGCGGTGAATCTTATTACAGTTAAAATGGCCTGTTCTGGAGTTTGGTAACTGCTTGAGACTTGTGAAGATAAAACTGGAATCCTTATAATGTAATTTGACTAAGTAGGAGCCAAGCTACATTTGTGTAAAGAAAAAAAAACGCTAAACACACAAAAGCCTACAATATGGTTTCCCTTGTGCCGTGGGTTCCTTAGAACACACATAAAGACAGACACAAACACCCAAGACCCGAGAACAAACATCTGCTTTTTACACATATATGTTCCCCGACTGGGAATCGAACCCACGACCCACCGACCAAGAGGCAGCGTGACTACCACTAGACCAAACCGACCTTCGAAGATCGTTAAGGTTAATAGAAAAAAGAATATTTTTCCTGCAGGTTAATAGCTTAGGTTAATAGTTTTTTAGTGAAAATAAAGATTTATTTATTTATTTATTTTTATTATTTAGAAAAGTGTCAGTAATGGGCCGTTTTTAACCCAAAAAGAGGGATGTTATAGTTTGACATGTGTATCTATGTGCCTGTGTATATGTGTGTCTGTTTGCGGATTGTAGCTCTTAAACAAATGGACGAATATTCTCGTAAATAAATGTACAATTTATCGCTTAATCTCAGCCATTTTATTAAATGCGAAAATGACTTTTTTCTAGGCTGTGCCTCCGCTGCCGGTACCGGCTCCTAAAACAGCTGCCGGTACCGGCTCCTAGAACAGCTGCCGGTACCGATAGACGATATAAATCATTATAAAACTTAAATGATAGGTAATAATAATAGTAGATAGGTACTCAATGATGTGCTGCTATGTTATATGTTACCGGAAATATATGAAACCTACAAAACAACCTAACCTAACCGAGCGGAACTGCGACAACCGCTTAACGCAACCACAGTCGTTTCTGGCACATCGCCAGCCGCTGCCGCGGCACGCTCGCTTGGCTCGCTCGGCTCGTGCGTTGGGGGTCGCAGTTCTAACCTAACCTAACCTAACCAACCCTTAACGGGTTGGTTAGGCTAGGCTACTAACAAACCTACTTGTCGCAGTTCCTTCTGTTGCAATTGAACAAAAAAGTCGAATGTAAGTAATACATTTCCGATAGTGATTTAGGAATATTCGCAAATTCAATCTTAGATAATCACCAACGCATCAAAGCACAGACCCCGATAAGAACACAAAATCAACTCATGTCAGCTGTCAAAAACGTCAAAAATTGAAACTGACAGTAACTTCCGGCAACCGTTCCAATTTTTCGTCGTTGCCGGTACCGGCAGCGGAGGCACTTCCTTTTTTCTACAAATCATAAAGGTGGAGTATGACATACCCTAACAAAATGGTCGCTGTAATTAGATAGGAATAGGGGTACTGAATTATACAGGTTTGTTGAAAAAGGGTAGCGAAAATGCCATCTTCTGACTACTAATTTAGACTTGAAATTACCCTAAGAATTGATAATAACCAATGTTTGTAATTAAACTGACTAAATTTAAAAAAATTGAACAACGATGATACATCTTTAAATTTTTACTTCAATCTCGAGGTAGGAGTTCTTTAGTTCGCCATAATTGCATTTTGTATATGCTCAAATAACAACAAATCTAAACAAAAACGCATCTAGAGCCCTAAAAAACGCACGCACCACTAAACTAATGGTATTTGCCAGTGTAAGAACGTTGCAACTCCAGCTACTGAGAGCTTCAGATGCCGCGCACGAAAATTTTTAAAAATATATAGTTTTTTCACCGCCTGGGGTTTATTACACCCCACCTGGTATGCGGAGGGTTAAATCGGTCCAATAGTTTCGGATATTAGCCCGTGCAAACAGAAAAACAGACAAACAGAGAAACAAAAAAAAATTAAAAAAATCGGGATTTGTTTTATTTCTCTTTTTACATCCCCCTGACTCGGTTTTTAGCATTTTTTTTTATGTACAGAAATTCGACCTCTACAGTTTTATTATATGTATAACTAACTATGCATGTTGAGGTGATAAAAATTTTAAAAGAAAACTAACACTGCTATTCTTGTAAATAACTTTATAAAGACAGGGAAAGGAGAAAGTCTTCTTACATCTTACAAGATTGAAACCTTCGGTCTAGAAACGCCCGCTTTTACTTAAATAAATTGAATTAAATTGTGTTATAAAACACTCTTTCCTTTAGTATTTTATTAAATTTTCAATCAAAGAATTTTTATTGAAAGACCCATAACATAAGAGAAAACCTCACCGTGAACCTTTATGTTTGTTAATGTTTATTTTTTAAAAATTTTATGTCAAATATCGTGTTGAGTGGTTTCACAACCACATATGTCGTTCTGTCTATCCCGAAAGGGATTATGAGCGTGAGTTAAATTAATCAAGATCTAATGCCTTCCAGCCAGTACCATTTCAAGTTATTACTACGAAATACTACGTCGTAGCAATGTAGCAGTTAGCTACGAACACAAACAATTAACTACTATAATCCAGCTTAGATCGAGAAGCTACGGCGTAGTAAGTCGTTGGCAGAAACTGCTAACAGGCAGCAAAGCTGTCTCGTCTTTGTTGTAAGCCGATTATTGTATTGATGTATCGACTATTTGCCAACAAATATGTACTCTATCCCTCGTTTACTTTGAAATTCGGTAAGGCTTAAGGCAGAGCTAATCTTGAGACTCCGTTTTAACTCTTAACAAAAAAGAGGGGTGTTATTAGTTTGACATGTGTATTTGTGTATCTGTATTTATGTCTGTGGCATCGTAGCTCCTAAACGAATGGACTGATTCCGATGTGTTATTTTTTTTTAAATTATAAGACGGGATAACTCTTGAACCCAATCTTGACCCAGGGCATAAATGAGGTCGACGGTGGAGCGAGTTAACCCAGAAAATGCCAATTAAGGGACTTGTACTCCCACGCACCGACGGAACACAGCAAGCTTTTTGGCGTCGGACTTCGGTAGGAGGGTGGTCGCGAACCAGACGGCCCTTTACAAAGCCTACCACGCCGCATGAGACCGTAGGACGCCACCTCAGATTCAAAACAAACTGAGGTCTCGTTGCCTAAGATTACTAGAAAGCAGGTCTCATTTGTATTTCCTTAGTTGCCTCTTACGACACCGATGGAAAGAGATGGGGTAGTGTTATTCTCAACCGATCACCACACGGTGTGTTTTTGAAGTGAAAACTTCTTTAGCGGCGCAGCGTTGTGCACTTTTTGGATGCGTAAAAAATGTTAAACTCGCGTCAGGACACGTGACCTGATCGAAAATTGGTAAGACGGAGGGAGAGTGAAAACTTCTTTAGCGTGCACTTTTTGGGATGGGTAAAAAATGTTAAACTCGCGTCAAGACACGTGACCTGATCGAAAATTCGTAAGACGGAGGGAGAGTAGACCGCAACGAAGTAATATATGCTCAAGTTTTCAGTTCTGCCGGCACTCCCGGAGTTTTTTATTTATTTAAAAGCGACGTAATCGAGATGATTGTTAGCTATTTGACCAAATACCACACAGTTTTTTTTAAACAGTCTTCCAATCAAGTTGGTATTAATTTTGCAAAAGTGAATGAATCTTCTGTCACTCATCTTTTCGAAATACCCAAACCGAGTGTATGTTTTCCAAGTGTCTCAATATTAAAATGTAACATTAATGTTTATTGAACTAAATACAATTATTTCAGAACCAAAGACACATGTAGAAACTGTTTCTATTTACACAGAAAAAAGGTAAGACTACCTACAAATATGGAAAATCTTTTGAAAAGTAAAACTTCACTGAAAGAGAAAATGTATAAAAGAAATGGGGTCACTATTACTCCTGCCATGTGTAAAAATCTTTATAATATCCCTGGGAGTCTATTCCACTAATCAATTGTAGTTGAATGACAATAGATTTTATCTGTGCCTCGATTCGAACTATCCAAATTTCGTACATCTAGTGACGGCTGCTTTGACTAGAGGCGCCACCGCCTATTGAATGTTTAGTTGCTAGGTAGTTTGCAACTTTACATTCGGTTGGCGGTCACGCTGCTGGTCGAGGTGGTTGTCAGCAAGTATATGAAAATTTAATAACTCTCAATTTCGCCACCTGAACAGATAAAATGGCCTCCATTCCATTGACACACAACTGAAGATACAGAATCGGGCCTTGTTCGGGTGTTGAAATTGAGAACTTTATATATACAGACAAAAAAAAAGTCTAAGCAACACGCACGATTTTTCATACAACAGAGGCCTATTTGAGAAGTTTTGAAAACTATTTAAGAAACGTATTTGTATAAAACCTTTAGTGTGAGCAAGTTCTATACCTCAATTTTCAATTCCTATAAATTAACTTTATCTAGCTCGAAATCTGTGAAAAAGAGACAAAAATGATAATAAAAATGCAGTTTTTCTTTGCTTTTAGTATGAAAGTATTTCCCCTTTCAAGAAGAGTTAGCGCGGTCGAATCTTGGAGACTACGCACCACTCGACCGCATAATTAGAAAGTTCAATGAAATGTTTAAGGAAAACGTTGATATCGATATTTTCTTTCTTGGGCTGAATAGTTTTAAGAAAGCGGTTCTTGATCTGCTTTCCACTCACAACAAATAACATAAATACATATACATATATCTATTTGAAGATCTTTATTGTTTATTTGGGCTATTGCATGTTTAAATGGTTCCGATTATTTGTTTAGTTTTTTTGTTTTTTGAATTTTTTTTTGTGTTTAAATTTTGATTAAGAAGTTAGTTATCTGTATTGATCTGACAATTTAATTTTAATTTTAAGCTAGCCATAAATAATTGGAGTGGTATTGAGTTTTTTGTGTTTAAAATATTTGATGTACTTGAATGTGGTGGTGTACACTCCGTTGGTAACCTAATAAATAAATAAATGAAAAAGTGATATTAAATTTCCAATTCCATATTTGATGTATTTGCTGACAGCCGTTCCGACTACGAGCGCCACTACCAGAACGCCACCTGAACGGACATAACTCTAAAATTAAAAACCTTTTTTTAAAAACAAGCTTTTCTACCATATTACCTACAAAGTACACGAATCGAACGAGCTCAAATTCGATGGAGTTGTGTCGTTTTATTGCGTTTTATTTTATGGCGGATGACCACCTTCCAGCTCCAGCATCAGATCAGCTCCTTGTCATCATAATAATGCATTGTCACGCATTATACATATGCATGCAAAACCTCAGCTCTATCTGAAACCGGGAAGTGGATCAAATTTAACTTGCAAGATTTGTCCCACACATACTAACTAACAGGGGAAGTCAAATAAAAGCTTGTAAAAATGGCCATTGTCATTCAACTGCCATTGATTAGTGCAGTGGTTCTCAACCAATGGTCCGCGGATCACTGGTGGTCCTTGGAAGCACCTGAAGTGGTCCCTGGAAGTACCTGAAGTGGTCCGCAAAGCCATCCCAAAATATGAAATGGGACGAGTTGACATAAGCACTGAAATCGACTGGATGCCAGAGCCTACAAGTATTTGGCTTTGGCTAGTACTAAACCTAGGAAGTAAGTAAAGATAAATAAAATTTTCGTGGAAAATAAAACATCCTTGAAATCAGTCCATGTAGGTATAACTGTAGAACAGGGGTTCCCAACCTTTTTTTGTCTACTGCCCACTTTAAGAATAAATTATTTTTTAACGCCCCCCTTTTTAAACATACTTAAAAACCGCTAAGTACTTATAACTGATTATTGAAACGCAACTTTATAGTATTCGGACAGAGTATCTTTTATTGAAAATAAAACAAACATAATCAATTCTTATATAAAAACTAATGTGAAGGTTGAATCTGATGCTGTTCAATAAGTTTGTTGATATCAGGTTCCAATTTACTCAAAAACAGCCGCAAGTCGCCACGTTCGGTAACACGCAAACGATTTCTCTTTTTAGTAAGCAGCGTTGCCACAGCACTAAAACCACGTTCACACAAATATGACGATGGGAATGCTATCAAGAATCGTTGAACAATTGACCACAATCCAGGGTACAATTGCAGGATCGGTTTTTGAAGCCAAAATTCTTGATATCCATTTTTGAACTTGATTTTTATTTCTTCGTTTGTTGTCAATTCTATAAGTTCTTCTTCCAGCTGAGGTGACATTGCTATGTTGACATTTGAAAACGGATCCAACACCCAGTCTGGTATTTCCAAGTTTAAAATGTCCTGGTATCGTTCGGTGAAGTCAATGTGGAGGTTTTCCAAATGTTGGCAGTAGGCAAACAAGTCGTCGTTACTGCAGGATACTGATAAATTCGGAAAATTGTGAAACTCACGTCTGCCCATATTCTTTTTGTGCAGAAGCAGTTTGGCTGCGAAAGCAGCAACGACATTTTTTGTTTTAATTAAATTTAGTTCATCGCCTTGCAGTTGGAGGTTCATGTCGTTGAACAATTTATACAGGTCTGTCATGTAAGCTGTATCATTCTTTGATTTTATGAGCTTGTTGCGCAGTTCTGTATCTTTAGTTTCCAAGAACTCTATCACAGAGTCAAACAGGTTGTAAAATCGAATCAGACAATTGCCTCTTGACAGCCAACGAACTTCAGTATGAAGCAATAAACGGTTGAAATCTTCGTCATTAGTAACACAAAGCTGATGAAATAATCTATCATTCAAAGAGCTGCTACGGATTTTATTGACTGCTTTGATGACATATTGCAGTGATTGAAATAGTCGTTCACTTAAGTTTCTAGCAACCAAATGTTGTCTATGAATAACGCAATGTATAGCAAGGACATCTGGAATTTTATTTTTTAAGTACGCTATGAAGCCTTTATGGCGCCCTGTCATAGCCGGAGCGCCATCCGTAGCAACTGATATAATATTTTTCAAAGGAATCTCTTTCTCTTCACAAAACTTTTCCAATGTATTGAATATGGTTTCGCCTTTTGTATCTGTCTCCAAATTTCTGGCAAACAATAGTTCTTCACGTATTTTCTCATCTTTAATAAACCTCACGTAAGATAGCAACAACGCTTCATTAGTTGGTAAAGTGGACTCATCGAGCTGAATTGAGAATTGACTAGTCCTCAGATGATTGCACAATGATTCTTCAATGTTTTCAGCCATTTCATCAATTCGTCTTTGCACAGAATTATTACTCAAAGGAATTTTTCGGATAATATCTGCGGCCGGTTTATGAAGCACAGTAGTTATTACTTCCTTTATTGCTGGCAAAATTAACTCTTCTCCGATGTTGTGTGGTTTGCCTTTTTGAGCAATTAACAAAGAGATATTGTACGAAGCTCGAAGTCCGTCGTCATCTTGCTTAGCAGCCGCCGAAAATAGTTTTGATACACTTGGCTGAATATTATGCTTCTTCTCTAGGTCTTGAAAATATGCTACATTCTTGTCTTTCTTATCTGGATGCATTTTATTCAAATGATCTTGCAGTCTTGAAGGCTTCATTGCTTCGTTCGAAAATGTTTTTAGACATAGAAGACACAAAGGCGACGACGGGTTTGTGGGATTTTCAATAAATCCAAATTTAATATATTCCGCAGAGTATTGCCGTCTCTTCTTTTTTACTTCCGACATTGTTTTGTTTTGAGAAATACGTAAGTGTTATAATGAAGTACTGCTTATCTATTATGCGCGAAACCGCAAATGAAAATAAAATAAATTTACGTCGTTTATATAGGATTGCATAAGCAGCACGCACCAACAGGAATAAGACAAACGTGCATAAACTCGTTTATCTCATTCGACGCCCAATCGTACTCGACAAGCAAGAACAAGTATTATAGAACCAGCCGATTGATACAGGAATGTACAAATCGGATTATTTAACAAAAACTTGTTAAAACATGATTGCCCGCGGTCTATTATATCGAACCGAGTTTGAGCTATATCTTAATTAATATTAGTTGATGTTCACAAGATGTAGTCGAGAGTCGAGAGCTCAGTCGGTGTCTAAGAGTCTTCCTAGCTAGGTAGATGAAATTATAAATCGACCCCAAAGCCCTACACAACGCCCCCTTTTTTTTCTGGGTCTCTTACCGCCCCCCTTTAGGCCTGCAGCGCCCACAAGGGGGCGTTATCGCCCACGTTGGGAAAGACTGCTGTAGAACAACCCTTTAAAATTTTTTACTTCTAAACAGAGGGTTGTTGTTGGTGGTCCGTGGCAAAACATATATTTACCGAAATTTATATGGGAAGAGGTGGTCCCATATAAATTTTATCGAAAATGATTCAGCGCTTTTAAAAAAAATCAACAAAAACAAAAGAACCCGCGCCATTTCACCGCGGGAATGTGATGTACATTGCTAGTTTTCGTGTTTTACGTTGTTGTTATTGTATTTATTGGAATATGGAGTTTATTAAAATAAACAATTAAATTTTAAAGCAGAAAATATTAAAAATATGAAATAATTTTGCAAAATTCCACTGGAAAATAATTCAGAATGATGGTCTTAATTCAGGGTTTCAGTTTTTTGTAAACCGTTCCGTACACCCTGTATAATTGAAATAATTAGGATGCTTTTCTATAGAAAAATCTTAAGTCACAAGTTGACAACAACAAAGGTCACATTGATTTTATTTATCGAACATCAAAATTATGAGTTGTTTTTCTTCCTAGAAAATATATAAATTGAGGCACAAAATTCTTACCAGGCGAGCTACGAAGCTGTTTTAACCCCCTACAAAAAAGAGGGGTGTTATAAGTTTGATGTGTGTATCTGTGTGTTTGTCTATGGCACCGTAGCTCCTAAACGAACAAACCAATTTCAATGCGGTTTTTATTGTTTGAAATCAGACGGAGTCGAAATGGTTCCTAGCTGCATCTGATCAAAATTGATTCAGTCACTTAAAAGTTATAAGTAATTGAATTTCGGGGTTGATAAAAATTTTTCGTTAAATAATTTTATTAATTACCATTTAGCATTTTCAGTAAATACGGTTCATACAGTATTCTCTTTAATTTAAAAAATGTCGCAATCCGGACATTCACAGCTTATCTAGGGCTTTAGGTATCTTTAGGTAAGTATCTCTCTTTCAACCTCTCGGGTGGTTCATCAGTCCATGAAACTGAACAACTTTACCCACGGGACACAGGTCTTCTTATCAGCCCATGTACGTCCCCACCGAGGGGCATGGGCCTCCATTCGGAACACGAAGGGGATTTAGGCCATAGTCCACCACGCTGGCCTAATGCGGGTTGGTGGACAATACAAAATGCGCTATATTTTGAACATAGATCAAAATACGAAAAAAAAAATTGAGTTCCCATACAAACTTTATCAGCATATAGCGAATTTTGAATGGGAGATCAAATTTTTTTTTTTCCGTATTTTGACCTATGTTCTTAGGGGAAAGTGGTTCAATTTCATGGACTGATTTAGCACCCGAGAAGTTGAAAGAGATTTACGTACCTATCTGTATATAAAACTGAATTGCTGTTCGTTAGTCTCGCTAAAACTCGAGAACGGCTGGACAGATTTTGATAATTTTGTTTTGAAATAAAAGTGATAGTAAGGCATTACTATCGCCGGGCCAGCTAGTAACCTATAAATAGCTGGAACAAAAAACCCCATAAAAATCGGTCTTTTTGAGCTACGATGCCAGAGACAGACACAGAAACACACATCAAACTTATAACACATCTCTTTTTTCGTCGTGAGTTTAACTCCAAAAAACTAACTAAAAATCTGAAGCATAAAATTTACATACAATTATCTGAAACGGGACACAGTTATCATTGAAGTAACTTTATGGCATCACAGAATTCACAGCGATAACCCATCTTGGATACAATATGACCAATTCAGCCTGTAAATTTGTTGTTCATTCGCGTTCAGGAACCAATAAGATATAAATCAATGGGATTTATTATGTAGCAGTATTTCAATATATCACAGGTTTAATAGAGTTTCATTGTTTGTGAGCGAGTGATGTAAATGAACAAGTTCATAAGTGAGCAAACTCAAAATCCAAGACCACATTTGATGACAGGTTTCGTTTTAGGTTAGAGGTGTTGCCGCTGAATCAAAGGTTTCAGGGTTCAATTCCCGATGTGCTTTTTAAGAAGATGTTTGACTTAGGTTTGGGTCAAACAGATACGTCTTTGTTTATAAAGACAAAATACGTGGCTTAATGATCATATGATGCTCTGTATACCCGAATAGGAAATATAGGTGCATCTGTTATTAGTACGTATCATTATAATCCTAGGACCAGTTGGCATATTCATCACACACTGGGTGCCTCAAGATAGTCATGTTGATCATAAACGCCAAGGCAGACCCAGAAAAAGGCTTCGTCACGATATTGATGTATTTAAACCTAACTAGCCGCAACTAACACCAGACCGGAATAACGTAGGCTAGAAGAAAAGGAAAGCGTCGTCACCGTCATTATCAGCCCACAGACGTCTTCACCAGGTGGCACACATCTTTTTTAACCCCCGACGCAAAAAGAGGGGTGTTATAAGTTTGACCGCTATGTGTGTGTGTCTGTGTGTCTGTGTGTCTGTGTGTCTGTCTGTGGCACCGTAGCTCTCAAACGGGTGAACCGATTTGGATGCGGTTTTTTTTATTTACAAGCAGGGTTTTTGGCGATGGTTCTTAGATACGTTTTATCAAAATCGGTTCCGCCGTTTCAAGGTCATCAGCTCTTTTGTTAGCTGCGGTAGGGTTCTTAGACTCTTAATGTGTATTTACTTTACTTTCAAACATACATGTGACCTAAAACTTGAAATACTCATGTATGCTTAATAACTATGCAGGGTTATGGAACTCTTGGTCTGATATCCAGACTGCAGCCAGGATATCCAGAACACTAGCACACTCTTAAAAAAATAATAGCAGATATGTCGTGTTTGGACTCGTTTTGTTCAGTATTTGATTCTGCATACAATGCAATGGTGGCAACACGGTGAGCTGATGCTGCGGCCAGGATATCCAGAACACTAGCACATCCTTGAAAAAATAATAGCAGATATGTCGTGTTTGGACTCGTTTTGATCAGTATTTGATTCTGCATACAATGCAATGGTGGCAACACCGTGAGCTGATGCTGCGGCCAGGATATCCAGCACACTAGTACACTCTTAATTATTTTGAAAATAAGTTAAAAATTTTGAAATAAAAATTAAATTAAAAATTTTAAAAACCCCCCCCGCAAAAAAGTAAAGCGGACATTTAAAAAGTAAAAAATAATACCTTTCGTTGAGCCATCAAATTCATTTCAGAAATACCTATATATATATTTTAATTATCGAAATCGATGGATGGCACGATAGGGTTTGCTCATTAAAATGGCGCTATAATGTCGCGTCGGGGTACCGCTTTAGTGAATCAGTGAATAGTCAATCAAATGAAGGGTCTGATTCACTAAAGCGGTACCCCGACGCGACATTATAGCGCCATTTTAATGAGCAAACCCTATCGTGCCATCCATCGATTTCGATAATTAAAATATATATATAGGTATTTCTGAAATGAATTTGATGGCTCAACGAAAGGTATTATTTTTTACTTTTTAAATGTCCGCTTTACTTTTTTGCGGGGGGGGTTTTTAAAATTTTTAATTTAATCTTAATTACTCCTGGTAAGTAAGGAACTATTCTGGACTCCGATTCTGTTGCTTCAGTTTGGTGTCGATGGAATGGTCGCCATTTTATCAATTCAGGTGGTGAAATTGAGAACAATCCAAATTTCATACATCTAATGACAGCTGCTTTGACTGGTGGCGCCACCGCCTTTAACTTTACGTTCGGTTGGTGGTGGCGCTGCTGGTCGGAGTGGCTGTCAGTTAGTGTATGAAAATTAAATGGTTCTCAATTTCGCCACTTGAACGGATAAAATGGCCACAATTCCATCGACACACAACTGAAGTAACAGGATCGGGGCCCTGGTTTTCTTGTTTGAAAATATATGTAATGTGAATAGATGCAGTAAAAAGTAAAGCTTCTAATGCATTTATTTTTATTTCAGTGTAATTGATATAATCGTTTTGGTACATATTTGAATCGATATGATGTTTCTTTTTCTTATCGTGTAGGGATAATCAAGTATGTAGCGAGCTTGACTAACCCCGGTGTTAGAGTTTTCAAACTTCTAAGTGGCATCTGACTTAGTTGTATGACTGTAGTCAATCGACAACAGCAGGGACCAACAACTTATCGTGCCCTTCGTAGCACGGAAATGCTCATGATAAACAATGATATGCCGTAAACTCGGATGAAATAATGATATAAAAGTTCTATATCTCTTTTTGAAGACGACTCTACGTTCTGAAGTCAGCAGTGGCATAAATCCGCTTTGTTTATGATTTATGAAACAACTTCGTATGAACGGGTCAATATTCAATTTGAATATATCTCAATATTCATAATATAATGTTCATAGCTTACGACATGAATGTCGAAGGTGATACAAAATAGAATTATGTTAGGTACATAAAATAAGGAAAATCCGTGGTAAGAACCCGTTATAACATGTTTAACATGTTATAACATGTTATTATTAATTTTCTGATTTGCGTCCCATTATGGAAGCAAATGTAAAGACATATTTACAACCAATTAAATCTGAAATTTTAAAAAAAATATATGACCACCGAGTTTTAAGGCCTTACCACGAAAAATAAAACTAAAACCTAGCAATGTTTATAACCAGATTACGTCTAAGAGGTGATTTAATGTTTTGTGGTGAAGTTATTTTATTTTATTTTATTTTATTTATTTGTTTGGCTGACCAACAGCAAGAACACTGGTACATGTATTACTTATGCTAACTTAATTTAGAACTAAGTGCCTTACCACTTACAGGACATATAACTCTATTGCATATAACTCTTAAAAGACTGATCCTATTTTGATTAAATATAGCTAAGCCATATTTCTACCATACCATATTTCTATTTGCTCTACTATATTTATTGCAGAATAAATATCATTTTATTTAATTTCATTTAAGAACAATCTCGAATTTCAAACAAAAATTGGCATTCGTTTACGAGCTACGATGCTACGATAAACAGACACACAGATACACATGTCAAACTTAAAACACCCCTCTTTTTTCGTCGAGGGTTAAAAACTGAATACGTTTCAATCCTTACTTAATATTATAAATAAGTATTATAAATGCGAAAGTAACTTTGCCTGCCACGCTTTCACGGCTAAACTACTGAACCGATTTTGATGAAATTTGGTACAGAGTTAGATTAGACCTTGGGAAAGGACATAGGCTACATTTAATCCCACAGCTGGGTACGATATAACCTGTAATCAACGCGGGGGGAGTCGCGGGCGGAAAGCTAGCCCTTAATTTATTAATATTATAAATGCGAAAGTAACTCTGTCTGTCTGTCTGTCCGTCTTTCACGCCTAAACGACTGAACTTACTTTGATGGTACAGAGACAGATTAAAGCCTGGGAAAGGACATAGGCTTCATTTTATCCCAACTTGTAGTCCATGTGGGCGGAGCCGCGGGCGGAAAGATAGTATAATATAAAAACATCTTTCGCACTCGCGCAAAAAAAGCTCCTAACTTTTTTATAAAAATATCCAAAATCTTTCCAATATTTCTTCTAAACGACCAAACTTAAAGACATAAAAATGGAAGTACGACTCATAATGTCCTAGGAGTTTCTAATTGCTCTTACTCAATTAAATTAATTGAAGATATCTCTTAGTATTTTTGATTTATATGACTTCGAGTGCAAAATTGCCTCAGTTAATTGAATAGATTTTCAGTAAGGACCGTTAAGTTTCAATTTTCAAGAAGTTTAAAAGTGATAACTACTTAATTGATTTATTTCAATAGTTAAGACATCTTTTGTTTGTATATAAAGTTTGAATTAAGAAGTGTTGGAAAATGTTTCTAAATATAAAACAATAATTACAAATAATTATCCATATTAAAAACTTAAAAATCAATCGTCTTCAATTTGCAGATAACCATACCAAAACATCATCCAAATATCAAGTTTTTTGTTTTATTTATATTTTTTTAAAGTGCAAAATCTATTTTGAAAAATGTTATAAGGTAAAAGTTCACAATCATATTCTTTCAAACAAAAAATGAGTTTTGAAAATCGGTCGATAATTGGCGGAGTTATTGCGGAAAAAACATTTAAAAAAATTATGAAACAAAAAATATATGTACTTAGTCGAATTAAAAACCTCCTCCATTTGTGAATTAGCACTAAATATAATTTTTATTAGAATAAATGTTAGGTAATTTCAAATTCATAAACAAAAATAAGGGATGAGATGTGAAAACTAAGGAATTAAAATAATTATTTTTTTGAAATTGTGTAATGATTTTTAAAACTCACAAATAGTTTGATTTTAATTTTAACATTTAATTTTAATCAATGTCATTGAAAAAATATTAAAAGAAAATATATATTAAAATTCATAAACTTTTAAATTAATATATGTAATAAAAAAGTCTCTTATAAAGTTACTCAAAACTAATTTGTAAAAATAAATAAGGTACAACATTTAATAGTAAAATTTCGTCTAGAAAAACGTTTATCAAATAAATCAAAACATTTTAATAAATCAAAACTTTTGTACTTACCAAAAGTCTATAATTCGTGAAAACAAGTCCACCTTAAACTAACACTTTTCAAAGTTGAAACACTTCACTTTCATTCCACAACAATTAATTATAAAATAACTGTTATTGTTTTATTTAAAAAAAAATCCTTAAACTTTCGCAGTTCCTCAAAAGCAATATTTTACGAGGTAAAAGGACCAGTTACCGGGCGAACTTACGCGTCTATCTTCTCTGACGGCTGTAGCGGTACTGAAGTGCTGAAAATCCGAAACGGTGGCTATAACTCGGCAGCTTACCCTATTTAGCACCCTTTGTTCATAGCGAAGGGAATACGATGTTAATTTTGGTTACTGAAAACTTTTTTATTATTGGTTTAATCTTTGTTTTGTGCAATCGAGAACAGATTACATGCATAGTTGTTAACTTTTTAAACCCCGACAAAAAAGAGGGGTGTTATAAAGTTTGACGTATGTATCTGTTTATCTGTGTGTGTCTTGGGCATCGTTATAGACGGAGATCCCAGGGCCGCCAGACCTTACTTATTTTCTCATTAAACAAATGTGTGGGAAATAGTAGTGCTAATATATGTGCTATTAACATATGAACAGTGAATACCAACTAAACCTGGGCCAACGGCCAATTTCAGCTACCAGGCTCTGAAGGTACTTCCAAAAATATTCACTTGTCTTGAGGTCTGGCTGCTGAAATCTTATAGAATATAATTCATTAAATAGAAAAATTAATGATCAACACCGCCAGACACTCTCCGTCGGCTGTAATTTCTACCAGAAGCTTTACAGTTCGCAAGTAAATTATGCGATTATACCTACAATCTGAGCCGTAATATTTTTATACTAGCTGATGCCCGCAACTTCGTTTGCGTGTTGTATGTATTTTTATAGACCGAGTTTGTACTTTGACATAACTACAGATACATGAATTGCCGTTTTTTATTGAAGCAACTATTTCGTTCATATTTTCGTTATATGAACGAATAGCAACTATTTCGTTCATATAAGGAAAAGCAATTTCTAAAAATATTTTTTATTTGAAAACTTGGCTAACTATGTCATATAAGGTTGATACTTAATACATTACTTTGGATCTGAAAACAAAGGTCAAACATAGTTGTTTCCTCTATCGCTTATATTTTCTATACCATTGTTACTGCTTTTGATAGATTAAGGTCCGTATTATAGAACGCGACTCAGACTCTGATCTATACTTAAGTAGCAGTCGTTTTTGATTTTTTGATACTGAGAGAGATAGACAATCAACACTTAACATGAGTCAGTGGTGCCTCTAAAACATCTTGGTGTCTTAACAATCCCACAAAAAGTGGTTAATTAATATTGTATTTCGCGTTTCTGTGAAAAACGTAAGGATTTTGTACTTATAAAAAATCAATTTTGATAAAATAAAAATATGTGGAGTAAAAAATTTCCGAAAATTGTATGTTGAAAGACCTATTACTTAGGTAAGTACAATAAATGGCACACGAATTCCTTCCTTAGTGCTAATTACGGACTTAATTTTGATTTTCAGTGGAATAGAAGTTTCTGAAACAGGTCACCTATGTCAGTATCTGTCTAAGACAACCCCCGTGCATTTGAGATTTCAGCTAGCACGCTGCTTTTATTGTGATTTGCGATAATTGTGTAAAAATGAATTTAAAAAAAAATTAAGATAGAAATGACTAAGCTTTTCCCTTCAATGGACATTTGTAGAAATAAGCAAAGGTGTCAGTGCTTGATCCAAACTAAGAAACTTATTAGAATAGTAATATTATAATATTTATCCATGGCTTATATACGCAATGCTACGCTTGATGTAAACTAAAATCAAAAAATCAATAAATAGCCCTTATTTCATGTCAGAACATCAAAACCATAGATCAAACCTATATAGACCATATTATTCATAGTGGTTTTAATAAAACAAATGTCAATTGTCAGTTTCTATTGAGTTTCCCGCCTTTAAAAATAAGAAATGCATTGAAAACACCGGCTGTACGGTCATAGATTCCTTTGCTTAAAAATAAAAATAAGCCGTTTTATTGTTTTCAAAAAGTGATATCCTGAAGATTGAATAATGTCATTTAGTTAGGGCCGAATTAAGATTTGAAGACTAAATACTTAATCAACTTCGTTCTTATTAACACTGTATTAAGTATTTAGTTTTGGCTCGTTAAAAAAGTGCAGAATAGCCGAACTATTAATGGGACAAAAGTTTCGATATTTTAGATATTATACGCCTATAATCCTCGTTGGGGTAACATAAGTCACATAACTTTACATGTCATGAAAATTTAAAAAATGGCATATTGTTTATCCCTACTAATATTATAAATGCGAAAGTAACTCTGTCTGTCTGTCTGTCTGTTACCTTTTCACGCCTAAACCGCTGAACCGATTTTGATGAATTTTGGTACAGAGATAGATTAGAGCCTGGGAAAGGACATAGGCTACATTTTATCCCACAGTTGGGCACGATATAACCTGTAGTCCACGCGGGCGGAGCCGCGGGCGGAAAGCTAGTGAGTATATAATACGTTGTCTAAATTTTGCAATGCACGGACGGCCCCAACTCAGGTTACCACACGCGTGCACTCTGTGCTGTTGTGATAAGAGCGGTTATGCAATGAAAATAGAGTAACCTGATGCGCTGGCCTCAGTACCAACAATGCAATGTATTTGGTTGGCAGCTGGCACATTCCAAATTTTTTGTTCAGTGCCAGTTCAGCATATAAGTTTTTGTTTTATTTTTGGATATTTGTGGGTCAGTTACAATAATTTTAATTTCTTCTAACTCACTTATATTCGACGATAGCTCTTAAAAATAACAACTATCTAATTATAGAGCAGCACCCTCAGATTTTCTTTATAAAGTACTTTTTTAAAGGTGAATTTATGAAGTTAGAAAAAGGTTATTATTACCTACAAAGAAAACTCAATAAGTAGCATCATGGCAGAATACCAGCGCTGCAGTCTGGTACTGCAGCAATATGCTGAGTCAGCGCCAATTTGATTGGCATGATACAGATAACACGGTGTAAAATAGTTTTATAAAATTATTTGTTTCTGTTTCTTACTCTGTTTACTTCATTGTTTGCTTGCTGATTCATGTTTACTTGTATGTTTGTTATTTGTCTATTACTGTGTTGTGCTGTTTTATGTCAATTGAATAAAGTGTCAATCTATCTATCTATCATAAAATCAATTAATTAGCACT
This sequence comes from Aproaerema taeniolella, assembly GCA_949987775.1. Classification (NCBI taxonomy): domain Eukaryota; kingdom Metazoa; phylum Arthropoda; class Insecta; order Lepidoptera; family Gelechiidae; genus Aproaerema; species Aproaerema taeniolella. Next base: position 4,162,475 of record OX465267.1, on the reverse strand, counting down.
TCACACTGTAACTTTCTGCACTAAAGTTTCCCTCGTATGGTTTGTTTGCCCAAACCGGAAATCGAACCCAGAAACCGTCGATTCACAGGCTGTGTAACTCTACTACTCAACCAAACTTCCGACAAAAAATTAAGAAAGGATCTTTTATACAAAATATCTCATAATCAATCCGGTCCTTTTATCAAATGCTACGTACTCATAGACATAGAAAAAATAAGTTAAACATCAACACTGTCTAGGGATATTGCTTAATTTTTCATGCAAAAAGGTGTGTTTGAGAAGCTATAAAAGCATACTCCAGACACATGGAGGGATATAATTTTAAGATGAGCAAGTGTTAAACCTGAATTTTCAATTCTCGTCAATGAATTTTGTTTAAATTGTTTTTTTTTAAACGTGACGTAAATGAAAACAAAAATGCACTTTTTTCTGCTTTTTGTATGAAAATGGTGGAATTAGCGCAATTTTTTTTCATTTTAGTCACGTTTTCACAAATTTCAAGAAAAATTAAATTCATTGATAAAAATTGAAAATTCATGTTTAGCACTTGCTCATCTGAAAATTATATCACTCCGTGTATCTCGACTATGGTATTATAGCTTCTCAAACAGACCTCTTTTGTATGAAAAATCATGCAATATCCCTAGACAGTGTTGATGTGTATATTTTTCTATGTTTGGCGTAAATAATAGAAAGAACTTGAGAAACATTGTAAGTGCCTATTCCATTCAAAGGTTGCCCTTAATTTTGATGGAATTCCATCAGATCCTGACTTGGTGACAATAAGACAACTTCTAGAGTATACTCTTTCGAACAAAAAAAAAGAATTTTGAAAATCGGTCCAAATGGCGGAGAAAGCGGTGAACATACATAAAATAAAGATATACAATGGTTTAAGATTTCGTAGTCTTCCTTTCATTTAATTTACCAAGTTTGTTAGAAAGATTTCGTCCTTATAATTGACCCTAACGATCGACGCAATAAAAGTACAGGGTATTCTTACAGATTTTAGTCGGTTCGATTCCCAGTTGGGGCAAGCGAATTTTCGAAAATTCTTGAATGCAGTTTTCTTTCTTTTCAAAAATAAAGGAATGTTTTCTTTGAGTACAATTTTCTATCTACAGTATTAAGAGTACTTTCCCTTCAGGTGGCATTACAAAATTCCACCCTGTATACAGTCGAACATAAAACCTCCTCCTTTTTGGAAGTCGGTTAAAAAGTAATTCAAGTGATACAGTGTATCTGCTCCGATCCAGCGGCAGTGCTTCTCGCCGCCATAGTTCTTCGTAAACAAAACACTATCGGCTTACGGAGAATGAGAGAAGTAAAGAAATATAAATTGAAGACATAGCTAAGAAATACATATATTGAAGACCTGGCTGTATGGATGCAGATTCCTTTGCCTTTGTCGAAAGAGATAAATTTAAAAAACAACATGTCCTTGCTTTTAGCCCATGTATATGTCAAAAATACGTTGATCTCTATGGTATGAGTAAAATGTTCTGAAAAACACCTAGCTTTGAATTTTTTCAGGGGTTTTTGTTGTTGGTTTTATATTTACTGGCTAAATTTCGAGATTTTATGTAGCCTAAATGTTGACCGGGGATATAAGGTACCCCTATGCAAAATTTCATTTAAATCGGTCCAACAGTTACGGAGATTAGCCCGTGCAAACAGACAAACAGACAAACAGACAAACAGACAAACAGACAAACAGAGAAACAAAAAAATCTAAAAAAATCGGGATTTGTTTTATTTCTCTTCTTACATCCCCCTGACTCGGTTTTTAGCATTTTTTTTCTATGTACAGAAATTCGACCTCTACAGTTTTATTATATGTATAGATGATGTTCAGGAAACTATAACAATACTTTTAGTAGCACTCAGACTTCAAGACAAGTGGGCCATTTTTGGAAGTACCTTCAGAACCTGGTAGCTGAAAATTGGCCGCCGGCCCAGGTTAGCAGGTATTCATATGTTAATAGTGTCGTGATTCATAATTTTCAATGTGTTTCGTGACACATTTTTAAAAAACATAGGCACAGTTCTTGGCTCGCGATTGGTAAAACGTTGACCAACCACGTGCTAAGAACGCCATTTTGAAGAAGGGAGTAAAAAGGGAGAGGGAATACGGCCGCTGGCCGAGCCCAAGCAGTCAGTTTTTAGCGAGCACACGAGTCGAACAGTTGTCTAGAAAGACATTATATTGTTAAGAAGTAAACCAAAGTTGTAATGTTACTAGTAGACAATTTGAAGAAATAAATCAAGATTATCAAGATTTACTGCTTATTTATTGAGTTCACCACAATTCAGCAGCGGGATGACTACGCTCACATCACCAAGGAAAAAGAGGGTATGTTTTTAATGCAGTTTTAAATTCATGCATTTTACTAATTGTTCTTTAAGTCACCTATTACGATCATATAATCAGAATTTGTTTCGCGGCACCTAGTTGAACATTGGATTGGTATAGCGGCTATGGCCAGGTCATGTCTGTCTAATGCCAATTTGATTGAATTGCTGAAAACACTCGGCCAGGGCTACTCTTTGGCAGTGTTTTCATGCGATAAATTGTTAGAAGCCAGCCGCATTTACACCGATGTACTGATTGCAAACGATATCTTCTTGTCAGAATAGCATTCGGTTAAGGCAACTCCTTAGTAGTGCTATTCCAGTACAATTACGTCAATTCATTGCATACACCATTGGGTCAAGGCTACTCCTTGATAATGTTGTCGTGTAATGATTTGGGGTAGCAGAAAATTCATTAAGTTGGTTGCAATCATAAATTCAGTCGGTTATCATGTGTCCGTTTTTTTTTTATCTTTCTCTCGTAAAGTAAAAACGTATAAATTGTGGCTTAAAGAACAACTGTTCAAAATTCGGATTATGTTCGTTACTTACACGATACAGGTATTACGTAATAAAAGCGTACCTACTCATATTAATTTGCTAGTACTGTACAAGATATGTGAACATAATTTAAAATTTGAATAATGTTAAATGTTGTCATACTACCCCAGTATAGAAATCCAATTAATAAATCGGTTTTTCATTCTCCCAAGGCCTGACCCGGAAATGTTAACCTGATAAGCATTATTAGACCTTCGTTAAGACAGTTTGGTTCGGGCTACTCCCGGATAACTTAGTCTAGCGATATCTAATAATTGTAATCTTCTCTTTTATACAGTTCTATAACCGGCATGACCAGTTGTAGTATTTCGGTCAGGGCTACCCTCTGACAATGCTATACTGGGCTGCAAAATAGTGATTGAACATTTTTTTTATTGCCTTGTGCGGTCCAAATAATGTTCTCACTTGAGGTTATTTGCATCGAGCTACCGTCATTCGAACTCGAGTACGAAACCCTTGTCGTTTTAATTAGAAGTGTATGACAACGTTTAACATTCTTACGACCTCTTCTATTTCATAATTATTATTTACAGTAACATTTTTAGAGAATGTAAATTAGTCTATGTGAGGTACAGTTTTGCAGTACTTATTTATATAATTGTGTAGCTAGGCGAAATTAGAGGAGGCTAAGTGTGTCTCTTACATAGTGACAGAGGAGGCCAGATGTGTCTCTTGATTAGTGATAGACGAGACTAAGTGTGTCTCTTGCTTAGTGATAGACGAGATTAAGTGTGTCTCTTGCTTAGTGATAGACGAGATTATGTGTGACTCTTGCTTAGTGATAGACGAGATTAAGTGTGTCTCTTGCTTAGTGATAGACGAGACTAAGTGTGTCTCATGCTTAGTGATAGTCGAGACTAAGTGTTTCATACTTAGTGATAGTCGAGACTAAGTGTCTCATGCTTAGTGATAGTCGATACTAAGTGTCTCTCATGCTTAGTGATAGTCGAGACTAAGTCTATCTTATGCTTAGTAATAGTTGAGACTAAGTGTGTCTCTTGCTTATTGATAAGGGACTAAGTGTGTCTCTTCCTCTTATGTGTTTAAAAGAGTATTTCTCTTATTTACTTGATAAATATAGTCAAATAAGCTGTGAGATTACGTAATCAGTACATAAAAAGGGGATGTAGAATTTGTAGTTTAACCACCTCTTTATGTTCGGGTAAGCTCAGTTACTTGAATTAAGTCGGCACTGTGTGCCATTTGAGGTTGGCCACGTGCGCCAGTGAAAACAGTCGGTTTCTTTGTTGAATAAAGACTGTGTGTCGTCAAGATTTTAATAACGACGCACAATTTAACGATACTTATTGGGAAATCACTATAATTTTATACTGACACAGAATTTATTTTCACTACATTATTAGACAAAGTTACTTAATTAAGTACTGACAGATATATCGTTTGTGACAAGAAAAGCAATATCAGCCAATCTTGCTCAATAAACTTATACTTAGCTGGATTGAGATTGTACGAGTTAAATTTTGCCCTTGTTACGAGTATTTTTCGCTTGGGAACAGAATGAGTAGCTACTTTAGTATAATACCCGCAGTACAAAAAAAAAATAAACGATTGTTATAAGCAGCTTTGATACTCAGTCAGTTTACTGTTTGAATGAGTTTAGTTACTACTTTAGGCTTACAAGGTCTTGAAGGTCTTCAGGTCAGCTATTGGAATGGATATCTACTCAGAGGAGTGTATGATTTCAGAGTATAACGCTGCCCAATGTAAGGTGAGATGAACACGGCGATGAATATATATGAATCAGGAATGGAGGTTTCTCAATAAGTTACCCAATGAAAAAAGCACGCAAAGGAAGGAACATGCGCAGTTATTGGCCTACTTTGAAGAAAACTAGCCGAAGTTATCGTTTTATCAGAGTTTTGGTAAAAATCCGCATCAAAGAGATAGACTAAGTTTGATGCCCAACTTTGTTCATTAAAGAAAAAAAAAATTAGGTATAAGATCTAGCTTAACAAAGTTATTTAAAAAAAGAGTTGTACTTTAGTTTACTTTATTAAGTTGGTTTCTTGTCATTTATCTTATATGTTTACCTAACTAAATTTTATCAAATACGAAATTGGTATAATAAAATTATGCTTTATCTTTAATAGTTCATTTGTAAACAAAGCAGATATATTGTGATTTCAACGATAAGTCACAACGTAAAGGTACTAAGTTTTTGTATATTTTTAGTATTGTCAATAAATATGTTAAGAATTGCTCATGCGGCCGGTTTTGTCGAGTATTAGTGGCGCTGCCTCTTGCCCATGCGGCCTGGGTTCGATTCCCAGTCGGGGCAAACATTTGTGTAAAAAGATGTTTGTTCTCGGGTCATGTGTGTTTGTGTCTTGTCTTTATGTATGTTCCGAGGGACCCACGACACAAGGAAAAACCTTAGTGTGGGCTTTGAGTGTGTAACGTTAATTTAATTTATGCGACCATTTTTACTATTTTATTGTTTATTGGTTGCAACAACATTAATCTTTTGTAAAGACCTGTAGTTTGCAGTTTTAGCCGTGTAAACATTTCGAGTTGCATTTGAGTTGAAAATCAGTACATCTCACGTTCCACAATATCTTTGTACAACACTTTACTGAATTAGTAGTAGCAGTACTGCATAGCTAGCATAGCCCGCGACGAACTCACGCTTCGCGTTCCTTGGCTGACGGTGATATTATACTAGGGACACAGGTAATATTACCTAGGGCACTGCCCAAGGCTTGCTCGCCCTCTGGCGTTGTAAATTCGATATTTGAATGCGACGCATTACACTAAGAAGCATGTTGAACTTGAACTGTTATTGAAGTCAATTATTACAGTAGAATATTTACGTAGAATAAAGGAGTATATATACCGAGCATAGCAGAAATGTATCCTCAGAATAAGTCTTTTAGTTCAAGAGTATAATGTAATATTGTCAGATCAAACCGATGCACCACTCATTTAAACTACATTCAATCTATGCGACATCCAATAACGCATTCTAAACTGTTTTAAAACTTCATTTAAAATTGCTTTCGGATGAGATTAATGATTTTGTCAATTCGTCTTTATCATAACTTGACCGAATAGTTTGACACAAAATAAAACTCGTAAGCTTATAACAACACGAATGGTCATTTGCTGTCACATCCAATGTTATCAGTATATAATTTATGTAGATTTTACTAAAACTATTTTAAATTTCTGTCTTTGCCACGTTGGAAATGTGTTACTTGTTCAATTAATTACAGTCATCTGATTGCGTATTACAATGTCATAATTATTACTTTTTTTTACGAGTCCAGAATATAATATTTCGGGACCAACTGAAACCACTCGACAACCATACGGATTACACGTTAGTGTATGCCGTTTGGCAAACTAAGTTAAATGCTTTTCTCAACCATATTTTTTAATCCGAAATTAAAAGTGGGTACTCATGCAAATAAAAATTCAAATGTTTAGTGATATTGAACACATTTCAAGTCTGCCTTTTCCAGTAACACATAACATTACGAAAATAAAGGTGATAGTAAGTAGGTATTGCGTTCATAACAATCCGTAGTGTAACCAAAGCTGCACAAAAATTAACCATCTAATGACATACTTACTACTCAATGGCTACGTGTATTTCAAAACGCGGTATCGAAGTGTTCCGACCACAGTATAAGTGCTACAGAGTTAGTAAAAATTCAGTTAACAATTTTGCAGGTTGAAATTAAATGAGGTCATCAAGTTTCTTTCAAGTTGTAGATTTTCTTGTTGTCAATGAATGATTGTGAAACATGTGGTGTTTTCAAACTTCAAATATATTTATTGCAATGACGATTTTAATGCCAGTCAAGTTTCAGCATTACTGAACAATGTTCCTTAATAAAAATTTAGAAGTAAAATTATAAAAGTAAATTTATGAATAAATTCTCTTAACGTGCAAGACCTTTATAAATTATCCCACACGACCCAGAGACCTGTAAGAATTTTCGTTTTGAATTTTTAACTGATTTGAGTTAGCACATTACTATACTAATAGGCGTAATAGTTTCTAAGAGGTACCTATAACTGTTACAGAAATGTAAACAGAAGAGCGCCTTATAAGTAATTAACTTTTTCGTATATGTACGAAGCTCTTTACAAAAAAAAATTCAAACAAAACGATAAAAAAACGAGATCACATCACCGAGCAGATTAATTTGCTTCGGTACCATTTATGTCCATAGGAATTTCGAAATCATCCATGATTGGAAAAGCCCTTATTTCGAGTATTAAGTTCAGGAAGTAACATCTCAAGTAATGACATGCAATCTACGCAAAAGTGTGTACCTAATTTTTATTTTTTATTTAATAGGTGTACAGTACAAAAAGTTTACAATCTTAAAAAGATAATGACATAGTTTAATTGGTTTTTAACTAAACCATAAACCTAAAGTAGTACACACAGCATGTTTTAGGTTTTAACAGCGCAAAACAAGACAAACTTCAGCAGATGTATTTTACTAGTGTAGGAGAAGTATCATGCGGGAGATAATTTCTAACTCTCGGTAATTTTTATTAAAGTATTGCGAAATGAGTGGTTAAAGTATTGCGAAACGGTATATCGAGGGTCAAATACTTCTCCATTAAAAACGCTACTATTCAAATTAGTCTCAGTGAGACAAATGCAGTCATAATGATTGTTAAGTACATTCAAATATAATTCTGATGTTTTTGATCTTATTCTATTAACATTTTGGTACATCAAAAACATTATGAAATTTATAAAGGTACAAATGTAAGCTATTTAATTATATTTTAATTCCTTGTGTTTTGTTACATAGTATTGATCAACAAAGACTTATCTTAATTGTGTTAGGCATAATCTAGGAATATGGTCACTACCTACCCACTTAATGAAGTATTCTTACGTTGTTTCGAAAAATGTTTGAGTGTTAAGTAGTAATTAATACCTTATTAACTTATGTACCCAATTTATTGGTAATTTAACCGGGTTGCGAAGTTTCGTTTCATTTGTTTACCAAAGACCGAGGTCATTTGTTTACCAAGGTCCTAGCAGGAATATTTTTATAATTACTGATTTGTATTCATTCTTATTAGTTGAGGAAAACACCATTTACCGAATGTCGTGATTTCCATAATTGTTAAATATGGTTGTTGTTATGGTTAATTAAGCCTTTAATTGAAATTTAAAAAATAATGTTTATTCAGATAATTACAATCCATTTTGTTATTATTATACAACCAAAATTTTGTGTTAAAAGTATGACCGTAGTTCATAAAAAAATTAGGACGTAAGTGATTGTTTAGATAGAATTTAGACCAAGCATTTATGTTTTTAAAACAGACATTAGTTTAATGTCGACATCATCTATTACACCCGTTTATTTTTAAGTTCATTTTAATTTGCAATCCTAGCGATGTAATAGAAAGTCTAGATCTTTACAAAAATCTTGTAATTTTCGATGTAACATTATTTATTTGAAATGCCTTTATTCCCTTGTTTCTTTGTAAGTCTAAAGTACATCATTTTATTGTATAGTATTCCAATCTATGTATTAAAATAACTATTAACTTAAACTCTTTTAAATTAAAGGAAAAATATACATTTGTTTAAGAAAATTAGTGATAGGCATAATGGTTCTAGAACCAAGCATAAACTGGATGTATTAGACAGTCGTCTTCATAAAATCACGAACTCTGATCAATGTTTTTACGTCTTTATAATAAGTTTCTCATGTGTATTAAAAATTTACCTATGGAAGAATTTTAGAAATTAATTAATAAACTAAGGGAATAAACTGCTCAGCTCTAGAGATATTTTAGACTTAGTCTAAATTAGAAAATAAGAACATTTGTATAAGAGATTTTTTTTAAAAGAGCAACCCTTAGAGTTTCTTGCCTGTTCTTCTCGGGGAATGACTGCACCTTTGCGAACAGGCGTAGAGTCAGTAGGGTCAAACTTTGACTTATTTCAAGTGACATCCTAAACATTCTTTAAAATATAACTATTTTGATTTTAAAATGAGTTAAAAAACTGACTGATTGGATCTACTAGTGCACCGGGAGGTTGCACTGTGTCGGATGGCCGAATGTCGTGATTCATAATTTTCAATGTGTTTCGTGACACATTTTTAAAAAACATAGGCACAGTTCTTGGCTCGCGATTGGTAAAACGTTGACCAACCACGTGCTAAGAACGCCATTTTGAAGAAGGGAGTAAAAAGGGAGAGGGAATACGGCCGCTGGCCGAGCCCAAGCAGTCAGTTTTTAGCGAGCACACGAGTCGAACAGTTGTCTAGAAAGACATTATATTGTTAAGAAGTAAACCAAAGTTGTAATGTTACTAGTAGACAATTTGAAGAAATAAATCAAGATTATCAAGATTTACTGCTTATTTATTGAGTTCACCACAATAGTAAGTATTAGCACTACTCTTTCTCACACTTTTGGTTCATGAGAAAATGAGTAAGGTCTGGCGCCCTGGGATTTTGGTCTATTAGCTCCTATACGGATGGATTGATTTTGATGAGTTTTTTTCTGTTTTAAGGCTGACGTACTCGAGATGGTTCTTAGCTATATTTTTTAAATTGATTCAGGCGATTCAAAACTTAACTAAAAGCTACAAATGTCGCGGGTAATACAATATTTTTAATTTTAGAGTTATCAATGTGACAGCTGCACTTCAGCATAGCTAGCACGGCCCGCGACAAACGCAACCCCCCAAAGGGCTTTTGGTAGTACCATAGTGATAAGAATCTAAATATATAAAAGGAGAAACTGACTGACTGACTGACTGACATATCAACGCACAGCCTAAACGGCTAAACGTAGGCACTTGAAATTTAGAAGGGACGTAGCTTAGGTACCGTAGAGGTGCACTAAGAAAGGAATTCCCGAAATTCCCACGGGAACGGGAATTAGCGGGAAAATCTTTTTGTATGAAAAATCTAAACCGCTTATGTTAGACGCTTGAAATTTAGCATGCAGGTACCTTAGTAAACTTAAAGCTTAGTTGCAACAGGATATTGCAAAATTCCCACGGGAACGGGAGTTAGCGGGAAAAAACTTTTGTATGTAAAAATCTAAATCACTTAAGATAGATGTTTTCAATATAATTCAATATATTTTTTGAAGAATAAAAAATACACGTAGCCCAGTAGCGCTCGCTGATCTTAACCAATCAGTGAGGTCAAGCAACGAACACGGGGCAGGGACTGAAGTGACAATGTATCACGAACGCTGCTGTGCTTCGGAGGGCACGTTAAGCTGTCGGTCCCGGCTGTTGTCGATTGACTACAGTCGTTAAATCAAGTCAAGGGCCATTGGACGGTTTGAAAACTCTGGTACTAAGGTTATTCGAATTCGTCCATTCTTGATTATACCTACACGATAAGGAGGAGGCTCTACTGGGCCCCGATTCTATAACCTATAAGTTGTGTGTCGATGGAATGATCGCCATTTTATCCGTTCAGGTGGCGAAATTGAGAACTATCCGAATTTCATACATCTAAGACGGCTGGTTTGACTGGTGGCACCACCGCCAACTAAATTTTCAGTTGCTAGGTAGTTCGCAACTTTACGTTCGGTTGGTGGTGGCATTGCTGGTCGGGTTGGAGTTTTCAATGTCACTACCTGAACAGATAACATGGTCTCCATTCCATCGACAAACAAATTAGGTTACAGAATCGGGGCTCCTAAATTTACGAACGCATAAAATCCCATTTTCCCGCTCAAACTTTACATCTCCAGATTTCAAACTGCCATTCGGAACACAATATAACCTCGTTCAACTTCCAATCTTAAAAAAAAAACATTTCGGAGTCAATTTTCCGAGCTTCAGTTTGCTAAAGAATAGCAATTCATGTGATTTCAAAAGGTGGTTGAGGTTGAAGTGAAGCGAAATGTTTCCGAGCAGATTTTCATTTCTATTCATTCATTCATTGATTAACCCCTGACAAAAAAGGGATGTTATCAGTTGACGTGTGTATCTGTGTGCCTGTGTATCTGTTCCTCTGGTGTTTTTTTTTTATTATTATTACAAGATGGGTTAACTCTTGACCTCAATCTTGACCATAAGGTCAAAGATGAGGTCGACGATGGAGCGAGTTAACCCAGAAAATGCCTATAAAGGCACTGGTACTTCCACGCACCGACGGAACACAGCAAGCTGTTTGGCGTCGGACTTCAGTAGGAGGGTGGTCGCGAACCAGACGGCCCTTTACAGAGCCTACCACACCGCATGAGACCATAGGACGACACCTCAGATTCATAAAAAAATGAAGTGTCGTTGCCTGGGATTGATTACTAGGAGGCAGGTCTCATTTGTGTTTCCTTAGTCGCCTCTTACGACACCCACGGAAAGAGTTGGGGTGGTGTTATTCTCAACCGATCACCACACGGTGTCTGTCTGCGGCATCGTAGCTTCTAAACGAATAGACCGATTTTTATGCGTTCTTTTTATGTTTGAAAGCTGACGTAATCGAGATGGCTCTTTGCTATATTTGACGAAAATTAGTTCAGCCATTTAATAGTTACAAAACAGTTGAATGCCGGGGGTGTACAGAAGGCCGCACATCAGCTTACTACACGCGTGCACTGTGAGCAGTTTTGCAACTAAAGTGGAGTAACCCAATGCGCTAGCCACTGTACATTTTTTTTAATTTTACAGTTTTTTTTACTAACACTTTGGTTTTTTTTTTCTGGTTTCTTACACAAACATTTCTTACTCGCTTGACCTCCCTAGTCAAAATTATTTTTTAGTTTAAATTGCAGTAATAAATCTTCGGTTTTGGTCGCAGGCGAGACTAATTTGTTGGTGTCTGGATCTAGGGCTGAGACAATTACTTATGGAAGACTAAATTCATCACCCTTGACACTAGACTAGGTTAAGAATAGGACAAAAGAAATGAAGCGCCTTGGTAAAAAGGCTGTTAAATAGGTTTTTTTTTTTTAATTACAATGGGTTCGCTTTTGACCACGACCTAGCGCATTTTTGCAGCAGTTTTATCCGAAACTTCGTTCCCTTGGAAATTTGATAATTTATGTACATATATTTTTCAATTTAGGGCTCAATTCAGATGTTTGATTATCTGCAGGCCAAGTTTTACCTAAATCTGTTCAGCCGTTTTTGCGTAATTGAGTATGTAATAAACGTTTCGTTAGATTTTCTCCTAAACAACTTTCTCCGATGAGGCTATATGAAATTAAAAAAAAAAAACACAAATTTCTGATGTCGTTCTTCGTTCCCAAAATATCGAGTTCCAAAATAAGAAATTCTGAAAAAAAAAATATTTTTTTACCATTTTTTTTTTCGTTTTTGACTTTCTCGAATAATTCTTTTTGAACCTTACAGCTCTCGGGAATACGCGTCTTTTGAACCATTTTTTAATTAATATCTTCCTTACTCTCTGAGATATAAGGATATCGCACTTTTTCGTGAAATAGGAGCCTATACTGGAGCGAACGAAAAGACATTTCCAATGTTAAAATGTTCACTTCCCATACAAAGGCAAAGCGGCTGATCGGAAATATTGTATGAAGAGACGAATATATTTTTTTGGTAATATTAAATATTTCACATCTACGTTCCTGAATGTTGTTCGAAACTGATTTCGTGGGCTGATTCACATCATAATTTTTGCTAATTTAAATATAAGAAGGCTGCTGTTTTTAAAATAAAACAATCCCAACTAAAATGATATCACAATACAAAATAACAATATTTTGACATACTATACCAAAACTATGCACAGAGATTCTTTCATTTAATAGAAAAAGAATGAGACTGCATAAAGGGAACTTAACCCACGTAGTTTCCCACGGGAAAAAAGTCTTATTCTCCAAAATAAATGTACGTTCAACACCCTTCATAACAGGGTTTTTCAGTTTTTTTATTTTAAAAAAATTTAAAAAAAAAAGATTAAAATGGATCAACATTTTTACTGCCTTTTTTCTTTTGTTTTATTCAATAATTTTCTAGTACTATATTTTTGTTAGAACAACACACTTAATGGTATCATTAATATCTTCTTTTTCTTCTTATCGTGTAGGTATAGTCTCAATCTCAATCTCAATCTCAATCATTTATTTGCATTTCCATATTGTGTACAAGGTCTTACTAATATAATACAAGTTTCAAATATGAAACCCTGTGAGGGCACAGCAAACATTTTTAAAATTTTTATACAATTTGATTTAAACATATCTATCTACTATTATTATTTACATTATTACTAAACTAAACTTCTTTATTACTAAAATAAACTAAATGGGATGGGTATGGGGCTGTTATTTAATCACTTGTATAAATTTCACTGTCGGAATGTATCAATCATGTATTCATTAATAGTGTAGTAGCATTTTTTATTTAAAAGTTCTTTAAGTGATATTAAAAATCTCTTATCTGATATTTCGTTTTTTATATTCTCTGGTAATTTGTTATATATTTTAGTTGACATAGCTAACGGTCCAGACGAATGTAATTTTAGCCTAGAAGTAGGTAGTATTAGCTGCTTTTTGCGGAAAGGTCTCAGTGAGTAACTAGTTTTAATGTCTTCTCGTTTGGTATATAGTTCTTGATATTTACGGACAAATTTACATAATTCTAATATATAGATACATGTTAGCGTCAGTATATTATTTTCTATAAAGTGTGGTTTGCAAGTGTCTGTATTTTGTATGTTCACTAAAATTCTTAGTAGTTTCTTCTGAGCGGTAAAAACATCGGGGGCATCAACACTGTTACCCCACATGATAACACCGTAACTCAGCCATGCGTACGCATAAGCGTAATAAGTTACAAGGGCTGTTTTCATGTCTGTGGTTTTTTTAACTTCCCGGAGAGCGTAAGCAAACTTAGATAATTTCAATCTAACTTTCTTAGTGTGTTCTTTCCAGTTGATGTGTGAATCTATTTCTAGGCCTAATAGAGTAAATCTGTTGACATTTTCAAGAGGAATATTTTTGTAAGTAAAATTAATATCAATAGGTGTTTTCTGATACGGGTGAAAAGTCATTAATTTTGTTTTATTAAAGTTTATTTCTAAGTTATCACAACAGTTTAGCCAGTTTACAGTTTTGTCGAGTATTAAATGAAGTCTATTATTTAAATCTGAATTGTCATGGCATGATGTCAGCAGGGAAACGTCGTCCGCAAATAAAACGCATGGTTCATCCATTATCTTCGGGAGGTCATTGATATAAATCAAAAATAAAAGACAAGCGATTACACTTCCTTGCGGAATTGATGCGTTTAGTGCCCTACTCTCCGATCTAACTGTTTGGATTTCTTTTGTGTCAAGGTTAAAGTATTCTATTTCTACTAATTGGTGTCTGTTGGATAGGTATGATTTGAACCATTTGTGAGTGTCTCCACGAATCCCTATGTTATATAATTTTTCCAACAAAATTTTAAACTGAACTTTATCGTAAGCTTTGGTCATATCTAGGAGTATCCCTACAGCATATTTTTTGTTATTAATAATATTTAAAGCTTCTTGTATGTATTTGTAAACAGAAAGGGTAGTTGACCTTTTCTTCCGGAAACCATTTTGGGAATCATCAAACAATATAAATTTCTCGCAAAAATTATAAATACGGTCACACATTAATTTTTCATATATTTTTGAAGCGGTAGGTAAAAGGGCAATCGGGCGGTAGTTGTTTGGGTCTGTCTTTGTATTCTTTTTATAAATAGGTTTTATTACAGAAATTTTTAAGGGGTCTGGAAAAACACTTTCATTAAAAGATTGAGTAGTTAACAAGTAAAGCGGCAGAGTTAGCTCGTCTGCACATTCTTTAAATAGGCTCGGAGGCATCTCGTCAATTCCGTGGCTTTGTTTATTTTTTAAGTTTTTTAAAATTTTAAATATTTCTACGGGTTGGACCGGGCTGAAGAACATGGTATTCTCTGTGGAATGAAGTGTGGGACGTATATTTTGAATCTGTGCATGCGCAGCGGTCGTCGACGGCGACGAAGGTGGGCGGCGCGCGGTGGTGGCGGTGGTGGCGGCGGCGGTTGGCGGCAGTGGCTCGGCGTCGTCAGTTGCAGCAGAGTCCGAGGTAGAGCCCACCTCGCCGATGGATGCAAAAAAGTTATTGAATATATTGGCCACTTGTTTTGGATCTGAATAGAGAGTGTCATTTATTTGTAACTTTAAATTATTCTTTTCTTTTTTAGGTTTTTTATTTGTTCTGTCGTTAATTATACTCCACATTGTTTTTATGACGTTACTGGAATTTTTAATTTTATACATATAGTTGATTTTTTTAGATTTGTTTACAATAGTTTTTAAAAGTTTTTCATATTTTTTGTAGTAGTTAGTAAGTATTTCATCATTATTTTTAAGTATAAAAGTTTTTAATAGTCTTTTATTTACGGATGCTTGTTTAATTCCTGCTGTAAGCCAATATTTTTTAAACTTTGGTTTTAACTGAATTTTTTGTTTTGGTATGCAGTCGTTTAGAATTTGTATTAGTGTGTTATGAAATGAAATGTAATTATCGTTAACTGATATACCGTCTTTTATTATATCATGCCAATTTATTTTATTAAGTTGTGATTTAAATAGATTAATATTTTTATTGTTGAAAATTCTTTTCGTAGTGGACCATGCAATTCGTTGTGTACATTGGGGTATTTTCATGTGTACGATAGTTGATAAGTGGTTTGTGAATCCAAAGTCCTCAGTTGTGTGTAAGTTATAACTAGTAAAATTTGTAAAAATTAAGTCCAGGCAGGTTGACGATGTTGGTGTTATGTGTGTTGCTTCTTTTATGTGTTGTGTCAGTCTGTTTTCCGACGTTATTTCTAAAAGCTGAGTAACCCTAGAGCTATTTTTCATCATATTTGTGTTAAAATCGCCGCCTATTATTACATTAGACTTAGAATACTTTTTATTTATAAATTTGAGTATCGTTTTTAGGCTATCAAAAAATACGTTTTCTTGTTTTCCATTCCAGTACATTGTTACTAATAAAATATTTTCCTTGGTTAGGTGGGTAGCGCATGCTTCAAGGACGTATTCTGTTGACATTTCGCAGATTTTTAGGATCTCTGTGCTTTCGATGTGTTCTTGCAGTAGAATACAGACGCCACCTCCAACTCTTTGTTCACGGCAAAACGATGCTGCAATTTTGTATCCAGAAAATTTAATTAAATCTAATTTTGGTTTTGAAAGCCAGGATTCTGATACACATATAGCTTGGTGGGTGGAGTCTTGGTCGATAAATGCTTCTAAAGTGTGTTGTTTGTTGTATAGGCTTTGAATATTCTGGAAGAGTATTTTAAAAGGTAAGTCTGGTTTTGCGAAAGGAATAGTTATTTGGTTTTCTGCTATGGTCGGGTCAAGTGTGTGGCGAACTTGGCTAACCCTGTAGTCAGAGTTTTCAAACCGAACAATTGCCTTTAACGTGCCCTCCGAAGCACGGAAACGCTCATGATAAATTGCCACTTTGGTCACCCATCAGGTTCCCTGCCTCTGTGTATGTTGCTTAACCTCACTGATCGGTTGAGATCAGCGAGAGCCATCATTATTAATATTATCTCTACTAAAGGTGATTAAGATTTAAATTATTTGGTTGAATCAAAATAATCACATCGGATATTTGTGAGTTATTTTCCCTTTCATACTTCAATTACCGACTGTCTAACCCCTCAGGAACGCAGCATGAGCATAATATGTAAAGGAAATGTGCATCATATATCTCTTCACCATGATTTGCTTCACCCAAAGGATATGCAGCTCATTTAACAGTTCCACCAGAGACTTACATAATAGCACACGAATATTACACTTTACACGTGCCGTTTGCTTTAACCGACTTCAAAAAAGGAGATTTTCAATTATTTTTATGTATGTTCACCGATTTCTCCGCAAATTATGGACCAATTTTCAAAATTATATTTTTGTTCGAAAGAGTATACTCCAGAGGTGGTCACATATAACTTTTATTGAAAATGATTCAGCGGTTTTAAAAAATCAACAAAAACAAAAAAAATACTACAAACCAGAACATCATCTAAATAAATGAGTTACATTTTCGTTTGTGGTTATCTGCTAATAGGCATTGTACTCAGCAAAAAATACTAGTTATCTATTTTGTGCGAACTGTTGTTGGGATTGAAGTCAGTGACTCATACGTTTTTAACGTGGAAATTTTTTGTGTTATGAGTTTGACGTGTATATCTGTGTGTCTGTCTGTGGCATGATAGCTCCTAAACGAATAAAATGATTTCGATGCATTTTTTTTTCGTTTAAAGCTGACGTAATCAAGATGGTTTTTAGCTTTAATTGATTAAAATTGGTTCAGCATTTTTAAAGTTACAAGCAATCAAATGTCGGGGATGAAACTTTTTTTTTAAATAGTTATTATATTCTTTATCGCTACAAGAATTTATAGGTCTCAGGAAGATCCTTACTAATATTATAAACTCAAGAGTTTTTATGTATGAATTTGTGAATGTATGGATGTTTGTTACTCTTTCATGCTCAAACAGCTGGACCAATTATGATGAAATTTGGTATGAAGGTACCTGACACCCTGGATTAACACATAGGTTACATAAATTTCCCAAAATTCCACGGAAACGAAGTCCCGGGCAGAAAACTAATTATAATAAAAACAACTGCCATGTTAGCGAAAGTTCACGTAAGTTCAAGATTGTCTCAAAGGAAGTGCCAGGTGAAGACAATTTTCGTCACGAAATTGGCCACTGAGCAATGTTCATTGGTTCAATTACAGATCTGGACCAACCACCTCTTAGAGAGTATAAGAGGCAGCTCAGTAAAAATGGAAACTATGTTACCTATGCCTGTTATTTATTCAGAAAACCAATAGCACCATACAAAAAAGACGAAAAAAGACGAGGGTTTGCTAAATTACCTGAACATATTTGAGAGGGATGTGCAGTTGTGCAGTGTCTAACCAAGCTACGACAATAATCAGACCATTATTCTGAAGAGTCAGGATTGTTTTGCTAGCACAGTACATGTCAAAATTATAGAGAACTAGCATTCTTTTTTTTATTTTATTTTATTATAAGATGGGTTAACTCTTGACTTCAATCTTGACCATAAGGTCAAAGGTGAGGTCGACGATTGATTCTGCTCGGTACTTCGTTCCGGTGGGAATTCGGGAAAATATGTAGCCTATGTTACTCAGGGATAATGTAGCATCCTAATGGTGAAAGAATTTTTGAAATCGGTCCTGTAGTTTTTAAGTTTATTCGTAAACAAAAATACAAATCTTTCTTCTTTATAATATTAGCGTAGATTTATAGATATTAGTAGAGATTATTGTGAATAATGATAAACTCATTACTCACAGCTGATCGGAGTAGATTTTAAGTATTTAATAAGCTGTCCCTTACACCAGTTATTAGGTTCGTTTACCTCTGTGTACTTTATTGTACACCACGTTTTAGAGCGGAGGTTATTTCTGACATTTTTGGGGTTGTTGGCCTAAAGGAATTCGGGTTATAAGGGGTGTCTTTAAATAAGCTAGCAACACTTAAGGGGTGACCTTCCAAAAGGAAACAGAGGTCGCAATGGTTGGTCCCTTAAGAGGATCGTCTCTGTGATTTTTTCTCATACAAACGGCGTCAATGGATTCCATCCCCTAAACGTCAACGGATCCCTGGGAAATGTTGGTATAATATCAGGAACACCAAAAACTAGGTCCGTACGTTTTGATTTTTGTGATATTTTTAGTAGACAAAAAGATATTTGAGACTAAAAGTCAGCATTTTTCGCCAAAAAAATTCTCAACATTTAAGAGGTGACTGTTGAAAAACTAAGAACAATTTTGGAAAAAGCAAAACGCACGAACCTCGTTTATACGCTTACAAATAGATAGAGATCAAAAACGTACGATTTAATTAAGTTTTTGGGGTAGGAATTCATTGACGCCTAAACTCATAATTTTGTAAATAAAACTCGGCATTTCGCCGGAAAGCTGCAATTGTCCCTTTCACACAAGTCTGAAGTGGGTAGTCGACATCAAGACAGCATGAAAAACAACTAAGACGCTAGTCCAAACTGAGACGCTCCTCTTAGGTGACTAAGAAAACACAAATGAGACCTGCCTCCTATTAATCCACCCCAGGCAACGACACCTCAATTTGTTCTGAATCGTCAAAATTTTAAATTTTAAACAAAATTCAATATTGTTTATAACCCCCGAAATTCGATTGCTTACAACTTTTAAACTGCTAAACGGATTTTGATCAAATAACGCCATGAACCATCCCGATCACATCAGCTTTCAAGCAAAATGACCGCATCGAAATCGGTCCATTCGTTTAGGAGCTGCGATGCCACAGACAGATGTACAGACAGACAGATACACACGTTAAACTTATAACACCCCTCTTTTTTTCAGGGTTAAAACAAAACTGTTGATGCTGAAGAAGTTTGAGAACAAGAAGCATACAGCCTTAAAACATTTACTTCATGAGGTTGGTAAACTCTACACCCACGCTGTTTGGTCTCCTTTCAAAATTAGGTTTCCAATTTGATGGTTATTGGCTTTTAACCCACACGTTCGAAATCATCTGACATTTTACTGTGCGTGTATTTTTAATAATAGCTTCCTATATAACATACAGATCAAATATTCTTTGATCTTTCTTTTATAATAGAAATTATGTTTGTTTTTTGTCTTCTGGTCATCCTATTGTTGGGAAAAAGCCGTTAGTTTCCTTTAAAACGAGAATAAATACTTTCCATTTCTTTCATTTTGGAGTCGTTTAAATCTGTGCTATAATTTTCCGGGTATAGATTGTGGTCCACCTGCTTCGTTCACCTGGGTGGACTACGGGCACTATTTTTTGCCGGTGGTCCACCTAAATGTTAGTAGTTCCTCGTTTAAAACGTAAAATCAACCGATTTCAATCCCAACAACGCCTATTAGCAGATAATCACAATCCAAAACGTCATCTAAATATGAAGTGATTTTTGAAGTGAAAACTTCTTTAGCGGCGTTGAGCACTAATGGGGAAAAAATTTTAAATTCGCGATGAACTCGCGTCAGATGTCACGTGACCGTGATCGTCAAATGTGATCGAAAATGCGTAGGATAGGGTTGCCACCTTTTTTGAAGTGAAAACTTCTTTAGCAGCGTTGTGTACTTTGAATTATGGACGGAAACCCGGATGCATGGCAGCCCTATGGTAAAATTATCTCTGTGACGGATGTAAACGATGATGTCAACGATTATTCGTACATAGTGCGCAAATACCGATAGACTATTTTACTGAATTGAAAGTTTGGTCGAGTGGAAAAGTTGCCAGATTGTAAGCAACAGGTCGAGGGTTCGAATCCTGAGAGAATAACGGACTCTTTTTGTGTATTTTGTTTTATTTCCATACTAGCTGTCCCGGCCAACTTCGTTACGCCTTTTTTCCATATTTTCTCACCTTTTAAACCTTCCCTGGACTTCCACGAATATTTCAAGACTAAAATTAGCCAAATCGGCCCAGCCGTTCTCGAGTTTTAATCAGACTAACGAACAACAATTCATTTTTATTTATATAGATTAATGCACAACATTAAAGTTCAAGTTTTCACTTCTGCCGGCACTCCCGGAGTGCAACCCGTTGTTTTTTTTCTTGTTGCTGTTTTTTTTCAAAGCGCTGAAAGTTTTAAATATCACTACATTTTATAAAACAAAATGCCCCAAGCCGCATCTGTCTATCTGAACGCGATAAACTCAAAAGCTACTTAAAGGATTTTATACGGTTTTTACCAATAGACAGAGTGATTAAATTTTTTTTTATTATAAGATGGGTTAACTATTGACCTCAATTTTGACCATAAGGTCAAAGATGAGGTCGACGATGGAGCGAGTTAACACAGAAACTGCCTATAAAGGCACTGGTACTCCCACGCATCGACGGAACACAGCAAGCTGTTTGGCGTCGGACTTCGGTAGGAGGGTGGTCGCGAACCAGACGGCCCTCTACAAAACCTACCAGACCGCATGAGACCATAGGACGTCACCTCAGATACAGAAAAAATGAAGTGTCGTTGCCTGGGATGGATTAATAGGAGACAGGTCTCATTCGTGTTTCCTTAGTCGCCTCTTACGACACCCAGGGAAAGAGATGGGGTGGTGTTATTCTCCACCGATCACCACACGGTGAAAAAGAGGAGTATTTATGTGTATAAGCATGTATAAGTCACTCTTAAAATTCTAACAGTAGCGAAATCCCAGGCGGAAAGCTTGTTATTAATAAGAGGTTATAATTGACTGGTACCTCAATTTTTTCAACCTTTCTCCGACACGCACTTAACTGAAGGTTCGTTCGAGAGGGACCTCTCTCGACTCGATAGGTTAACGAGGAACCCTAAGGGGTTTACCATCGTCGAGCGTAAAAAAAATACAAAGAATTGATTTCCCAGAGGCATACACAATTTTAGCCCGTCGCTATGAAATATGACTTCCATTGGGACGAATAAAAAATGGAAAGAAAAAAAGGTGTGCTACTGTTTCTTCTTATTATTGCATTAGCATTCTGCCTGGGACTTCGTTCCCGTGGAAATTCGGAAAAATTCTTTAGCCTATAAGTTACTCAGGAATAATGTAGCATTCTAATGGTGAAAGAATTTTTGAAATCTGTCCAGTAGTTTCAGAGCCTATTCAATGCAAACAAACAAACAATCAAATCTTTCCTCTTTATGATATTAGATATTTGGTCAGATAATATTATCACAGAATTCGAAATGACTTGACCTCAATCTTGACCAAGGTCATAGATGAGGTCGACGATGGAGCGAGTTAACCCAGAAAATGCCTATTTAAGGCACTGGTACTCCTACGCACCGACGGAACACAGCAAGCTATTTGGCGTCGGACTTCGGTAGGAGGGTGGCCGCGAACCAGACGGCCCTTCACAGAGCCTACCTCACCGCATGAGACCAAAGGACGCCACCTCAGATTCAGAACAAACTGAGGTGTCGTTGCCTAAGGTGGATTAATAAGAGGCAGGTCTCATATGTGTTTCCTTAGTTGCATCTTACGACACCCACGGTAAGAAATAGGGTGGTGTTTAATTCAATTCAATTCATTTATTCCTTAACAATAAATTGTGTTTGAATGTCAGTACATAATAGTATTAATTATAAAAATTCGATGTCATACATTATAAACATCTTCTTTCACTATATAAAAATAAGTCGGGTTTTCCTTCCTGACGCTATAACTCCAGAACGCACAAACCGATTTCCACGGTTTTGCATTCGTTGGAAAGGTCTCGGGCTCCGTGAGGTTTATAGCAAAGAAAATTTTGGAAAAATTTCAATAGAAAAGCGGGAAAATCTTTTTCGCGGGCGGAGCCGCGGGCGGAAAGCTAGTTACAAATAAATAAATTAAATTAATGTCAAAATTACAATATTACAGACAGTCTAATGTGGTGTATTATCATTTACAAACTCTTCAATACTGTAGTAGCATCTTTGTAACAAAAAAAGTTTTAGGCGTCCTTTAAACACTTTATGGTTCACTACACTTTTAAGGTCTGTTGGAAGATAGTCAAACATTTTTACTGCCTGGCTCATGACAATATGCTCAACTACTCTTAACCTAGGGACTATGACTGTGGTTAAATTTTTTCTTCGAGTATTAAGCCTTCTTTCTCTTGACTCAGACGTTTCGAATCTTTCTGGACGCCGCACGAGATGTGTTAATAAAACCAGAATATGTTATTCTCAACCGATCACCACACGGCATGAAATATAACGTATACAAATAAAACATTTTTGTCTATCTCTTTCTAACAAAACGAAATTTTGTATGGAATTTATATGGCGGTACTCAACTGTGACGTTGCCGTTTCTTATTTGCTTCTCTGTCTACCTAAGAGTTTTGAACGTTCGTATCTTTCTTATTTACAATACAATACAATACAAATATACTTTATTGCACACCAACATTACAGAACATGAGACAGAGTAAAAGTTACATTATGAACAGTAATAAAGTTAGGGTACAAAAGGCGGCCCCATTGCTAAGAAGCAATATCTTATCGGCAACCTTTGGGTATGGAGAAGATGAAATTACACCATATAAGTACAGATATAATTAAAAATTTTAAAAACCCCCCGCCGCAAAAAAGTAAAGCGGACCCTTCTCACTGATTCACTAAAGCGGTACCCCGACGCGACATTATAGCGCCATTTTAATGAGCAAACCCTATCGTGCCATCCATCGATTTCGATAATTAAAATATATATATAGGTATTTCTGAAATGAATTTTATGGCTCAACGAAAGGTATTATTTTTTACTTTTTAAATGTCCGCTTTACTTTTTTGCGGGGGGGGGGGGGGTTTTAAATTTTTAATTTAATTTTTATTTCAAAATTTTTAACTTATTTTCAAAATAATTAAGAGTGTACCAGTGTGCTGGATATCCTGGCCGCAGCATCAGCTCACGGTGTTGCCACCATTGCATTGTATGCAGAATCAAATACTGATCAAAACGAGTCCAAACACGACATATCTGCTATTATTTTTTCAAGAATGTGCTAGTGTTCTGGATATCCTGGCCGCAGCATCAGCTCACCGTGTTGCCACCATTGCATTGTACCTATGCAGAATCAAATACTGAACAAAACGAGTCCAAACACGACATATCTGCTATTATTTTTTTAAGAGTGTGCTAATGTTCTGGATATCCTGGCTGCAGCATCAGACCAAGAGTTCCATAATCCTGCATAGTTATTAAGCATACATGAGTGTTTCAAGTTTTAGGTCACATGTATGTTTGAAAGTAAAGTAAATACACATTAAGAGTCTAAGAACCCTACCGCAGCTAACAAAAGAGCTGATGACCTTGAAACGGCTGAACCGATTTTGATAAAACGTATCTAAGAACCATCGCCAAAAAACCTGCTTGTAAATAAAAAAAACCGCATCCAAATCGGTTCACCCGTTTGAGAGCTACGGTGCCACAGACAGACACACAGACACACACACACACACACACACACACACACACACACATAGCGGTCAAACTTATAACACCCCTCTTTTTGCGTTGGGGGTTAAAAAAGTGAATGTTTTTGGTCAGGAATCAAACGCGCAACCTTCAGATCTGTAGTCAAAGCCATTACCGACAGCTATGACGCCAGGCCACTCAACTATGAAAGTGCTCTCTCTCTAAATGTGATTCAAAAATAAATCATAATAAAAGGTGTGAGTATATCCTACAAGGTAACATATTCGATTTTTTTAGCTTTGAAAACAACCGTACATATGTAAGTGCTAAAATAGTAGATTACCCAACAAGTGAAAAAAAGGTGAATTCTTTTCGAGGCATTGAGTTGTATCCCGAGAGGAGCGAAGGATTCTAAAGTTGAATCCCAAGCGTAGCGAGGGATTCTAGATTAGAATCCTGAGCGGGTCGAGGGATACAAGAGCCGAGATGAATTTTTTTTTTCACGTGTTAGGTACTCTACTTTTTACCATTGACTACGAGAAAAAGAAAATAATTACTCTGTGACAGTAAATTATCAACAATAGCTGCTGCTTTAACGCGAAATGACTCTGGAACGAGAGGTTCACTTTCATCGCTGGACGTCGAACTCATTTTATGATTTTGAGACAAAAACTTTTATCAGAAACTTTTAATTGCATGAAAATTGCACAGAAAATTGGCTGAATTCCTTATTCTAAACTTAAAATTTTTAACCGAGCCATATTCCATACAGCCATTTATTACATACAGCCAAGTTTTAGTACGTTTTTTAGCGAGAGTATGCAACCTCCTTGCACATTTTCTTTTGTTTTCTTACTAAAATCAGTATATTCGCGCATGTTCCAAATTCAAAATATTTTAATCACTCAGTGAAATAAAAACAGCGTTTTATTCACTGTTTTTGAAGAATAACGGACCCTTTTTCGAGGGGCAATGGTAAAAATAAATTAAATGGAGAACTATAAATCAAGTCTCTCGTCACATTTGTTCCTTCCTTTATAATGTGTAAAATTGAATATTTATGGCGAACTAGTTTTTCGCCCAGGACTTCGTGCCCATGGTTATTTGTTCGTAAATTTTTCAATGTTTTTAATAATTATTCTGCCATTCGGGATGGAGACAAATACAACAAATAAAAAACCATGAAAATCGGTCCGGCCGTTCTCGAGTTATAAGTGTTCGAACTAACTCGTTTTGTGTTCTATACATCTTAAAGAGGAAAGATTTGATTGTTTGTTTGTTTGTTTACATTGACTCCGGTTCCGAAACTACTGGACCCATTTGAAAAATTATTTCACCATTAGAAAGCTCCATTATCCCCGATGGATAAGGGTACATAATTTTCCCGAATTCCCAAGGGGACCGAAGTCCGCTTGCTAGAAGGCGGATTGCTAGTTTTATTATATAGAAGATGCCAGTTTTGAAACCGCCAAATAGCATCTGAATGACTGTAGGCTATTTCATTAATCTATGGACTTTTTTATAATTCGAAATCGGCACGGCAAAATTGTATTACCATTGCATCCTATGTAATAGCAATACTAGAAGCCGAGAACATAGTGGGCAATGGTAATTCAAATTTCGAAGTGCCGTGCCGTTCGAATTATAAAAAGGCCCTATGGCGTCTTAGTGGAGGTAGAATTAGAGGGCTGGTTCACTCCTTGAGATTTGCTTATTTAAATTCACCCTTTACACTATAAAAACAGTACATAAAAAACAAAAAATACTTAAAATAATAAACTACACAAAAACAAAATCATTAATGCAAAAAAAGAAAAATTGCAAATAAATCCTTATTTTCATAATTATTATTTTTATCGAGAACTAGCTTTCCGCCCGCAGATCCGCCCGCGTGGACTACAGGTTATATCGCGCCCAGCTGTGAGACAAAATGTAGCCTATGTCATTTCCCAAGATCTAATTTATCTTTGTATAAAATTTCATCAAAATCGGTTCAGTAGTTTAACCGTGAAAGCGTGACAGACAGACAGACTTTCGCATTTTATAATATTAAGTAGGGATTAGGCCTTTTTAATAATCCGAAAACTGCAATAATCCGAAAATTGTACTACCATTGCCTCCTACATTCTAGGGATTTTTGTAGTTAGGAATATAAGGATTAATAAGGGATTAATAATAATTAAAATTTTGACATGCCGTGCCGTTCGAATTATTAAAAAGGCCCATTAAATACTTAATACTTGTTTTTCGCGTTAATTTCTACACGTCCCATTTAACCGTTCCAGGCTATTTGCCTACATAAAAGACAGTAAAAAGTTTTATTAAGTGCCAGAACACATTATTCCACAAAATTCGTCTTTTGGGGGCTGTTTCAAGAAGCGTTGATTTATTTCATTGGATACAGACGCATGTCAGGTTACCCATTCGCACTACGAAAGCCGGTGCTATTAGGAGCAAGATAAGGGCGACGTCAAGGTCAACATGTATAGTCTGATGTGCTGCCATGTGTACATAGTAAGGTCGTGTTTATGTACGGAGGCCAGCGCATCAGGTTATTCCATTTTCATTGCAAAACCACTCTTACTACAACAGCACAGAGTGCACGCGTGTGGTAACCTGAGTTGCGGCCGTTTGAGCACAGCGTAGTGACGTAGGATACAACTCAGCATTGGTGCCGGCGCTATTACGAACGAGATAAGGGCGATATCTAGGTCAACGTGTATAGCTTGATGTGCTGCCGTGTGTACAATAAAGAATAAACACATACATACCGCACCGCGCAAGCCGCTGACGTGAGTTACTTGCTCCAGCTAAGGTAGGTTTTTTCATCACGTAAATAAAGCAGGGTTTCAAAACATTGGGCATCTTGGTACTACACGTTCCAATCAAAGATCCCTATCCCTACTAATATTATAAATGCGAAAGTAACTCTGTCTGTCTGTCTGTCTGTCTGTTACCTTTTCACGCCTAAACCGCTGAACCGATTTTGATGAATTTTGGTACAGAGATAGATTAGAGCCTGGGAAAGGACATAGGCTACATTTTATCCCACAGTTGGGCACGATATAACCTGTAGTCCACGCGGGCGGAGCCGCGGGCGGAAAGCTAGTTTTCCATATTCCGTGGTTTGACTGTGCCGGTCTCTCTCGCGAGCTTCTGGTGGCAGCTTTCAGACTGCGGTTTGGCCACCTGCCTTTAAATATTTTTTTACATATGATGCGTGTTTCATCCTCGGATCTTTGCTCATGTTGTAAAAAGACCGAGGATTTATGGAACTTTTTAGTTGACTTTTTAGGAACTTTTTAGTTTAACCTTACCAGAGTCAATAGAGTCAAGTTTTTAGGTACAGGAGTACTCCAAAATGGAGAAGTTAATGTAAGGCTAGCTGTTCCACTAGCTCCTGAAGCTTTTCAGTTATTTTTATTTTTATTCTTTTTAAGGGGCTTCCAATGAGGCTGGCTGGCATAGACACGTATGTGATCTAAAGCCTCGTTTTCTTTTGTTAAACAAGATAAAAAAAAACATTGGATCCTTAAGGTTAAATTAAACCGACTTCAAAAAAGCGAAAAATAAATGACAATAAGTCATTTATTAAGTTTAATGTGCTACGTAGTATCTACTGATCTGTCTGAAGTACGTGTGAAGGTGGACGTACGTATAGCTTAAAGTTATTTCACTTGTTTAAAGATTTATATGACTTAAAGTTATTTAATTTATTTAATGTTGATAACTTTTTTGAAGTACAAATAAATACAATGTGCTTTCTGGAAACTAATGTTGAAACATTCTAGTTTGTGATCATGAATTTGGTTTTCCGTATTATTGCCATAAAGCGTGGATAGCCGCGAGGCAATCTGCTGACGCATAGGGTTGGGAACATCACAAATTAAGTTATCGCTAAATCCCGAAATTGTGAAATATAAACTGTTCAAACTATTTGTACTTTGAGTTATCACTTCTTGACAGAACTCCATTCAAATGATATTTAAGAATCCGATATTAAGATTGTGTTGTCATATCTTGATGGAACGGAACTAACATCTTAAATTGTTTAGGATTCTTTCGGTTATTTTCACATGTTTTTAACACATTTAAAACGGGTTCTTAACTCTATACTAATTTAAATAGAAAATATTGGTAAGAACCTGGGCCCCGATTCTGTAACTTCAGTGGTGTGTCGATGGAATGAAGGCCATTTGATCTGTTCATGTGGCGAAAATGAGAACTATTTAATTTTCATATACTTGCTGATAACCACCCCGACCAGCAGCGCCACCGCCAACCGAACATAAAGTTGCAAACTACCTAGCAACTGAAAATTCAGTTGGCGGTGGCGCCACCAGTCAAAACAGCCGTCATTCGATGTATGAAATTTGGATAGTGCTCAATTTCGCCAACTGAACGGATAAAATGGTGACCATTCCATCGACACACAACTGAAGTTACAGAATCGGGGCCCTGTTTCACGACAGTTTTCTTTGGCTTTCTATTATGTATCCTTTTTATATAATACTAGCATCCCGCTTGGGACTTGGTTCCCGTGGGAATTCGGGAAAATTATGTAGCCTATGTTACTCAGGAATAAAGGATTCTAATGGTGAAAGAATTTTTCAAATCGGTCCAGTAGTTTCGGAGCCTATTCGTTACATACAAACATACTAAAATACAAATCTTTCCTCTTAGCCTAGATATAGACTAACATATGAAACATTTTGAACCGCTGAAATTGCTATATCTGACCACATGGGCAAATAAAAATTCAACTGATTTCGCTTAAAGATTGTTTAAAATAGAGATCAACGCTCGGTTGTTCGTTCAGAAATTGATAACATTTGCCCTCTACTAACGCCATAACGGTTTAAAAAAAATATTTGGCAAAAAGTCTTGCAACCCGGCCATAAACTCCTTGAAAAAACTGTACTTCGTAGAGATAAACCTTACATCCTATTAATAACGAAATTGCCTAACTAATCGTGTGCAAAGAATGACTGCTAAGATTACTGCTAGGCGACGAGTGTTACAAAGACTTTGGCCTGCCCACCGGTTATTTTTTTATAATTGCTACCACCAACGATGAAATACCTATTTGTAATAATAACATCTTACTATAAGAGAAAAAAAAAGTAAATTGTTATTATTAAAAATCTTTCATCGGTAGACTAAGCCAGCCTTTTATTTTTTATTTTATTATAAGATGGGTTAACTCTTGACCTCAATCTTGACCATAAAGGTCAAAGGTCATAAAGGCCAGCCTTTATACTAAAATCTTATAAGCCCTTTCTTCATCACCTCGATATGATATATTTTTTATCGATAAATTGTGACAACGGGTATCCCTATCCGGCTTAGTTATTAAATTAATCCGCATTGAAACGCGTAGTTTGGATTCACCAATGTGTAAACCAGACGCGGTTTGCACCAAATATTCCACTTAAATACAAACAATTATTTGTACGTATGAAATCCATTAAATTTTCCATTATTAATTAGGTATGATCGGCATACGAGTATAATTCTCAGAATCTCTCGTTGCACAATTGCATCGACATATCGAGAGCATTTCCGGATAACCGTAATCATAGTAATAAATATATAAAAGCCATACACTCAAAGGCCCACACTAAAGTTTTCCCTTGTATTACCCTAACCCAAGAACAAACACTTGACTTTACACAAATGTTCGTCCGGAATCGAACTCAGAAACCGTTAATTAGAGGCGTTACTACTGCTTCAAAGAAAAAACATAAGTTTCAAAAGGTATCCACCACATTCAATTGATTAAATTAAGTAGATTTAAACTCGGCTTTAACTTAAGCCCGATTTAATGTCTTGTACGCCATCTATTTAGCTTAAAACTTGATTTAAATTAAACGCCAAAGTAAAATTGAGTTTAGAGATAAATCTAGGTTTGAAATCTCGATTTTCCTTATTTTGCTTCAAGATTCACACTTGAGCATTCTCACAATCATTTAAAACTTATACAATTCCTGGAAATATCTACTTTTCCAAGACCGTTCAGGCCTTCCATATATCTTATTCAGTCACGGCAAGGCCGAAATTTATTCTATCAGAAAAACCAGTGAGGTATTCATAATTTTCCACTTGATAAGCAATGGGTATCCCTCCATTACTCTGGACCTTTCCAGGAGGATCTTTTGGAGTCAACAACCTTAAGGTTTTAAAGGAAATGCTTCTGTAAACGAAGACAATACTTATTTACGGAAATTCAAACAAAAAATCCAGAAACTCTCATAACACTGTTTCAAATTATAGTGTTACAAAAATGATGACGTTTTTTCTTACTTTTTGAATATCGTTTCTAGGGCCAAAAACTTAAAAAAAAAAGTTTTATTATTTATTTGTATTGAAAATCATAAGAATAACGAGCTATCTTCCTTTTTCAACACCCGACTAAAAAGAAGGGTGTTATAAGTTCGCCGTGTGTATCTGTATGTCTGTGTATCCGTATCTGTCTTTGGCATCGTAACTCCTAAACGAATGGAACGATTTCGATGCGATTCTTTTTGTTTGAAAGCTGACATGATTGAGATGATTCTTAGCTATATTTGATTAAAATTAGTACCTCTATTTAAGATTTATAAGCAATCGAACATCGGGGGTGATACATTTTTTAAAATTTTAGAGTTATAATTGACTTAAAATCTGAATAACTCTGGAATTGAGTTATGAAAATTACATTGTGAAATCTAGTATTTCTTGAAAATTTCCTTGGAGAAAGCTGTTCAGTTTTATGGGTAGAATCATCCCATTAATTTTAACTAACTTATTCAAAATCACTTGATATTAATTTCTTCATCAATTTTCTAATCTACGAACTCCGTAGCAAAATTCTCGCAGTCAAAACTTGTTTTTGATTAAGCCGATAATTATTTATCTTTTGAAACCATGTTTGGAAACATGGTTGTTTATGTTTACGCCCAATCGAAGGTTGGCAGGCTCGTCTAGTCATGTACAGTCAACAGCACATCAGGTTATCACAAACTTTAAAATCTCCTCAATGTACAGTAAACTCTAATGCTTGGAGATAAAGTTAAAAATCGATTGAAGTTTGTCAGTTTTGGATCGCATGACCCTGTACTCGTAGCAATAGTTACTTACGTTCGAGACACGTGTATGTATTATACTTGCTAAAGATCTTTAGTTTGTTGACAGTATTCCAAAATTTTAATTATAGAGAAACTAATATACTTACTTGCGTACAAAATGTATGCGACGGTTAGTAAGGAAAGAGACAAATACCAGTATGATGCGACGCGGATCCACGCTTTGACGAAGCAAAGGTCCTCCTCATGGGCCGCAACATTGTAATTACGATTACTGTAAAGGGCCGTCTAGATCGCGACCACCCTCCTACCGAAGTCCGACGACAAACAGCTTGCTGTGATCCGTCGGTGCGTGGAAGTATTTTCTGGATTAACTCGCTCCATCGTCGACCTCATCTACTTATGACCTTGGTCAAGATTGGGGTCAACCCATCACATAATAAAATAAAAATACTTGCCATCGATTCGCTAAGAAGAAGAATCCTCCTTATCGTATAAGTATACACATTAAGAAGGTCTAGGGATATTGTACGATTTTTCATACAAAAGAGGTCTGTTTGAGAAGCTATAAAAGCATACTCGAGATACATGGAGCTCTATAATTGTCAGACGAGCAAGTGCTAAACCTGAATTTTGAATTCTAATTAATAAATTTTGTATTACTTGAAATTTGTGAAATCGTGGCAAAAATGAAAAAAAATTTGCGTAAATTCGACTATTTTCATACAAAAAGCAGGAAAAAATTGCATTTTCGTTTTCGTTCCCATCACGTTTTCACAAATTTCAAGTAAAACAAAATTTATTGACTAAATTTGAAAATTCAGGTTTAGCACTTGCTCGTCTGAAAATTATAGCCCTCCATGTATCTCGAGTATGCTTTTATAGCTTCTCAAACATACCTCTTTTGTATGAAAAATCGTGCAATATCCCTAGACCGTGTTGATGTGATATAATCAAGTACTTGACAAACCTTGGTGTCAACTGTAGTCAATCGATAAGAACGGAAACGCTTGTGATAAATTTCCACTTTGTTTATTCATCAAGTTCTCTGCCTCTTTGTACGTTGCTTAACCTCACTGATCAGTTGAGATTCGCGAGCGCCACTGAGCTATGAGCGCTTCAAAGTTATTCTACTAATCTTTATTACAGATCTATTACTTAATTATATTACAGATTCTAACTTCGCACTAATTCAATAGTTTATGAGTATGAATGGATATTTACTTCACGCAAAAACTACTGGACGGCTTTTGATGAAACTTTTCAGTAATATAGCTTAGACATCTATTTTGATGAAAAGATATAATTTTCTGAAAGATCTAATTTTCTCGTTCTTACAGGAACGAGGTTCCGATTGGAAAGTAAGTACATACAATCCCTACTAATATTGTAAATCTGTCTGTTACACTTTCACCGTATAACCTGTAGTCTACGCGGGGAAGCTGCGGGTGGAAAGCTAGTATACAATAAACAAGTCATAATTTGTTTACTAAAACGAGGGCGTTGTCTTTAGTGAATTAATTCTATACTGAATTTACATTATAATTAATCTCTACCAATACATGTTATTAAAAAAGATGTTTTGTTTTTAACCAACCGTACACAGATATTAAATCCTTAAGTGGTTTTAATAATTAAGTAACAACTGAGGCACTTTCAAAGTCAAGCTTCTTACAGTCTGATTTTCGCACGTTCTCCACAGAGCCTACAGACCCCCTCGGTTAAGTTTTATCCCCTTTCAGTGTTTAAGTTACGTGTTACATGAATTTCCTATTAGCAGCCTTAGCTGTATGACTGAAGTGTGAAGGGACATTAGATAACCAAGTTAAAACCGGGTTAAACGGTCAAAATTTATGTTCACATAAGCGCTGCGTCGAATTTTCTGAGAGCAGTTTTTTAACAATTAAGCAGCCCCAGATCTTGATATTTTTCAAGGCAAAGCAAAAACTAAAAATGTCGGTTTTTACATTAACAACATATCATTTCACTGAAGAACATATACGCCAGTCATATCGAAGACTAAGATCGCAAACTAACAGCTAGTTCTGTTTTTAGGGTTCCGTACCTCGAAAGGAAAAAACGGAACCCTTATAGCAGTGTTTTTCAAACTATGAGTCGCGACCCCCAGGGGGGTCGTGAAGCCTTACTCGGGGGGTCGCAGGTAAAAGAAAGACTAAAATCTTATACTAAACTAAGACACTTTCAGTGAAGTGAAAAGGCTGTGCCTGTATAATGATGCCTTCCGCATCAACCTGCGGCAAACTCTTTTATTATGTATATTAAAATCTCCGAAGTAGTACATAGATTTAGCCTAAATGGGTCTTAGGGTTAGGGGGTCGCCAGAACTTTATATGATCCAAAGGGGTCGCGAATTCAAAAAGATTGAAAAACACTGCCTTATAGGATCACTTTGTTGTCCGTCCGTCCGTCCGTCTGTCTGTCTGTCAAGACCCTTTTTCTCAGGAACGCGTGGAGGTATCAAGCTGGAATTTATGTCAAATCTACTGTCCCCGTAGAGCTGTGAAAGAACCAAACTTCTAAGCCAACGCAATCAAAAGATACAGCCAATCATGCCGTAAATTTTCGCAAATTTTCGACACTCGCAAGGGAACCAAAACCTACAGGGTACTTCCCGTGAACTCAGAATCTTGAAATTTGGTACGAAGCAACGTCTTATAGCATAGATAAAGGAAAAATTGCGAAAACCGTAAATTTTTAGTTACATCATATAATAAAAATATTTTTAATAATTTTAAACCTACAGGTTTGTACGGAACCCTCGGTGCGTGAGTCCGACTCGCACTTGGCCGGTTTTTTATATTGTTAGGACCACTACAAGTATCGTATATCCAAGTTTGCAGCTTCAAAAGAGCTATGCTAATGTCGGGTAAAGTACTCGGGAAACCGCGAAGTTTTCGCACTTTTTTTGGTTAAAACAGCGAATTGAATGCAAATTTCGCTGTTTTTCGAGTGCTGCAAAGTTAGCACAGGTCTTTTGAAGCTGCGAACTTGGATATACAATACTGGTAGTGGCCCTATTAACATATATAAAATCAGTACTAGCCGTGAGTTTGTTATTTTAGAAATTTCTAGTGTTAGATATGACTGGCGTAACAGGGCTCGGAAAGTAGGCCACAACAACTGATCTAGCGTTGCTCTTTCTGTGTTAGTATATTGTGAAAGATAACTCATTCACCTTCAGTATATGGAAACTTTAAAGGAAATTCTTAAAAAAAACAACAGGTTGCACTCCGGGAGTGCCGGCAGAAGTGAAAACTTGAACATTACCGTTGTGCATTAATATTTAATTTATTTTTTTCTATGCTGACACCGGATGACATCTTGACTTTTGCAGTTTTAATTTCCTATATTTATTATACACCCCTCCACCTTACGGATTTTCGATCAGGGTCACGTGACAGACACGTGACCCTGACGAGAGTTTAACGTTTTTTATCCATACTTCAAAGTGCAAACGCCGCTAAATAAGTTTTCACTTCAAAAAAAAAGTTTATATCGCATTGATTAACAAAATATAAAAATACCGCATGAAATTTTATATCGCATTGATTAACAAAATATAAAAATACCGTAGTTGAAATGACAAAAATGAAATTAAAATTAAAATCGGCCAAGAAATACGGCCGATATACGCATTTAAAACTATTAATTACGCACCGATTAGACAGAGAGATCCGACGTGGACTGTGACGTCACATGTCACTACGTCCATACAAACTCCGTGTTAAAATTCGTTTTGCTAGAAAGAGATAGAAATAAATCTTCGATGGCTTATATATTTTTTTTATTTCATAGTTATTCTAAACTGTTTATTACATGAATGAGGATTAATTTTTTAAATAAAAAAATATCATCTATATTCCCTATTGTTCTGTTAATAAAATTTCAGTTTACTATTTAGTGTAAGTTAACTTACTACACAGCAAGGACAAGAAAACCTTGTTGATCTGTGCTTATCTTTGTCTGTAAGGGATGACTGAAATAGTTCTAGCGTTTTTATTTTATTTTTAAATTTATGTTGACTATCAATAAAAAATGTTTATTACACCTGTTACATCATGGCAAGCAATAAGTATTATAATTATTTCTTTTGAGAAAAAAGATTGTATACAATCTACACTTGATGAGTTTGTACTGAATATTCTAGTCTTTTCATTTGTAGACTTTAGTAATGAGAAAAAACAGATATTCTTTAATTAACATTGGTTTTCTGATGCCATTAAAGAAAGTCACCTTTGTCAGCCCTTTTGTAGCTCTTTGTAGACCCTTTGAACCTATTGTTAGTTCTTAATAAGATTTTATTTCGTAACATGTCGGTAACCTAAAGAATGTGACAGAATTTGGTTTATTTAATATGATTTTTGGCGTGTTATTTAACCTACATGAAGGGCAACTGACTGGTTAGGTTGTTCAACTCTTCACCTTTCATAAAGCTAAATAATATTATAATTTTACTTGTAGGTAACTAGGTGGTTGGAGCGATGATTTATTATTATTATTAATAATAATAATAAAATCATTTATTTTCAGGCAATTAGGCCCATACATAAATACCTTACAGACTAACATACATAATATAAAATATAATTTAACAAAATCAAAACTTAATTAACACTATTTCCCGGGTGTTTTTCCGAGGGTGTCAAAAATATGACAAAAAAATATGATTGTGAAATATGATTGTGTTGGTAAAATATGATTTATTTTACCCCTTAAGGTTCGCTTTTGGCCACAATCTCGCTCAAGGGCAGTCGAAGAGGTATCAAGCTCACCCAGAAGAAACTTATTCAATATTCACTCGAACTTTGAAGATATTCAGAATATATGAGTTCGGAAATGTAGACGCAAGCAGAAAAAACCGTTCCTTGGATGTACGCAATCTACACTTATACAGGGTGACTTTTTAATCAGTATGCAAATTTTTCTTACGGTGTCAGTAACGTTGATAGAACGTAAACAAGGAGGAAAAAATTTGTTTTTCCAAAATTTTCAGATTTTGATACCCCTTATTAACGTCTTAGAGGATGAATTTTGTAAAACGCAGAAATATGGGTGTCACAAATTGTGTTGAAGAGTACTATTACCAAGTTTCAAGTCAATTGGACGATGTTATTTTTTTTCCATAAAAAAATATTTGATTTATTTTCATGCTTCAGACGATCTAGCTTAACTTTTTTATATGAAACGATATAAACAAAAAAATATGGATCTGTTAAATTTTCATAAAGTTCACGTACAAAAAATTTGCGTACTGATTAAAAAATAAACATGGTATATTCACATCCTTACTTGCTTATGCTTACTAATATTATAAACGCGAAAGTTTGTAAGTATGGATTTATGTTCCTTTTTCACGCTCAAATGGCTGGACCAATTTTGATTAAATTCGGTATGGAGGTAGCCTGGATTAACAAATAGGCTACATAATTTTCCCAAATTCCCACGCACGGGAACAAAGCTTTTAGCTTTTATATTAAAAATACATCTATTTCTACACTTTCATGGATAAACATAGACGTAAGGAACGAAAAAAAACGAATGAACTCAAAAACTGCTGGACCAATTTCAAAAATGCTTTCACTAATGGAAAGCTCTTTTATCTGTCGGTAAAACAAGTATAATTTTCCAGAACTCTCACGGGAATAAAGTCCCGTGAAAAAAGCTGTGAAAAATATGATCAGAAGCGCTTAGTACGAATTCGAGGGATTTCTTAAAGTTAGGGGTGGTACCTCGCGGTGCGACTAGAGTTACTTTTTTAAATAATTAAGTCCAGATTTTATGTAAGACTTTTTTATTGGATTTATATTTTAGGGTTTTATCTTAACACATTTAACGAGGCTTCATGTGAGAATTTGAATTCCCAATATTTAGGTTACGAAGTACCTAGCAACAACCGTCAAGGTACCCTACATTAAATGTATTAGGTTTGGATAGTTATAAATTTCGTCACCTGCGCGAATGTACTGGTCACCATTATCATTGAAGCTATTGATTAGTGGAATAGATGCCCAGCATGATAATCCGACAGTCCGGATGTATTTGGACAAATCCGGATAGATTGTAAACTCCATGAGTAAACGTGAACATCTGCCACTGTCAAAACTGTAATGGAGTTTCGGCCTAAATTCAGCGGTAAGCGTACCACCTGTCGTCCGAACGGATCCCATTTATCACAAGATTCACAAGCCGGAAGGAAAACATGCATTACCTGACCTCTATATAAGACGTAAGGGACAGCATAGCAAAAACTGAAACCTTGAATTCAGACCCTCATTCTAAAAGATTTTCCAGTGGAATTTCCACAGTTATTATTTTTTATTCGTACACATAAAAAACCGCATATAACACGAAAACCAGCAATGAACATCGCATTCGAAATCATTCAGTATGATGGTCTGAGTTCATACCTGTATTATTATGAACTAGCTTTCCGCCCGCGGCTCCACCCGCGTGGACTACAGGTTATATCGTGCCCAACTGTGAGATAAAATGTAGCCTATGTCCTTTCCTAGGCTCTAATCTATCTCTGTACCAAATTTCATCAAAATTAGTTCAAGAGGTTAGGCGTGAAAGACGGACAGACAGACAGACAGAGTTACTTTTGCATTTATAATATTTATTAAGGATTTATAGAACGAGTGTTATTTAAAAGTTCGTATGTCATAGTTATAAATTACAATTTAGGTATAACATGGTTTAGATACATGAAGGTATAAAAATTTTATCATTTCTCTAGCCGTTCCAACATTTCTAGAAAATATGAAACTGCATTTTCACAAAAAAAATATTATTATAAAGCTGCGGCATGCAATTAAAATCTGCAATGTATTTTTTAATGATTGGTGTAAGCTCGACTGTCCTAACGATTCCTCTCGATTTTTCAAAAAATAGGTACTTTTTTCTTTAATAAGTGCAAGAGAGAAAATCAAATGTAAGTAGATGATTATTTTTGTTTTGTTTTGCCAAATCCTTGTTTCGTCAAATCCTAACAACTTTCCCCGAGGAACCCAAAAAAGTCTAAAATAAAATTTCGCTACTTTTTTATTTTTATTTTCCTTGGAGAGAGTTATTCAGTTTCCTGGGGAAAGTCACGTTCAGTTTCGCTGACTTATCTAGTGACTATAATAATGTTTAATCGAGCGGTTCTCAAAGTATGCTCCGCGGAACCCTAGAGCTCCGCAAGGCCTCTGTGGGGCATAAATTAAAAGAAATGAAAAGAATAAATTAAAAGAATAGTAGGTACTAAAATTTGAAAAGAGTGAATTGAAGAAAAACGTTATTTTTCTATCTAAATCTAACATATGGAACTGCGAGCGCCCAAACTTTCAGCCAGGGGCTTGAACAACAGTTAACTCAACCAGTTAATTACTATGTAAAGGTAGCAAATTCAGTCAAAATTGAACACTACAGCGCAAATAACAAGATCTAAAATGCTATTAACTGCACAGATTGTAGCAAATAGAACCAGAAAGTGGTGTTAATTTATTGCTTTTACTAGCTTCATTTCGCAAATAGAAATGTTCCTTATTAAATTTTCTTGTCTTCTATTTAAAGCGAAACAGGAAATTGCTCGGGTCTTCTTTAAAAGTTCGTTCTAAACTTTTGCGATGTTTCCTAGTCTTTGAGAAGATTACCACGTATTAGTCGTTGAACTTATTAGTAGCCAGTAATAGCTCCGATCTAATAATCTATCAAATGTAAATAGATTAGTTTGCTGACATTAAATATGTTTATCAATTTTTTTACCTACTTATCTTCTATATACTATTTATAAAGAGGAAATATTTGACTGTTTGTTTGTTTGTTTGAATTGAAAAGGCTCCGAAACTACTGGACCGACTTGAAAATTTCTTTCACCATTAGAAAGCTACACGGGAAAATTATGTAGCCTATGTCCATCGGGGATAATGTAGCTTTCTAATGGTGAAAGAATTTTTCAAATCGGTCCAGTAGTTTCGGAGCCTATTCGATGCAAACAAACAAACAAACAAACAATCAAATCTTTCCTCTTTATAATATTAAGTATAGATTTTAATTAATTGACATTGGATTTCTCACATTATTTAATTTCTTTTAACTAACATTTGCATGCTTTCATAGTCTAAACAGGAATCATCTGTATTATTTGTTGACCATCTTGTATACTCTGTTTTTATGCAAATAAAGCCTTTTATCTTGTATCTCTTATGATCTTGAATTTAGATTTATTTTCACTTAGGGTTGTTATGATGATATAAGGGCGTAAGGGACAGCTTAGGAAATATTTAAACAGCAGAGTCTACTATAATCACCGGTGTTAGAGCTTTTAAGGTGTGCTATACGAATGATTTCATTTACAAATGACTGTCATTTATGCCATTTAGCTACAACCTGTCATTTCCGACAAGGCTGTCATTTCCGACGCCAAACTGCTTGATGTGTTCCGTTGGTGCGTAGGAGTACAGATGCCTTAATAGGCATTTTCTGGGTTAACTCGCTCCATATCGTCGACCTTATCGATGACCTTGGTCAAGATTGAGGTCAAGAGTTAACCCATCTTATAATAAATAAAATAAAACGAGCAAGTGCGAGTCGAACTCTTGCACGAAGTGTTCCGTACCATTACCCGTAAAAAATCAGAACTAGCCGTTTGTTTGTTAATTTATTATTCGATATGACTGGCGTATTGATACTAATCACACGCGATATCACCCCACTCACACAAAAAATCCATTAAAGATTAAAAACGGCAGAATGATATAAGACCTCATTTCTACGTTCAGCGATTAATATTCCATTTTTCATACTTTTTAATCTCCTGAAAACTGCGTGATCAGACCGACTAGTCTTTAAGTGGAAATTTGATGAAAAATATTGTAATCTGCTAGAATTGAAAGAAATTGCAAGCGAGCTTAAAGCTGCTGAAATAATTTCTTTATATCATAATGACGCTGAGTCAGCGCCGTTTTAATACACAGTTTTTTATTATTTTTCATTTATATTTTTTTGGATAAGTACCTCAGATGTTTTATTCTGTTGTTAGTAAATGGGGTGACTTTAAAATATTTAGTGAAACTGTAGGGAGTGATTTTCCCCATGAAACTGAACAACTTTGAATACCTATGAAATTCACTTTTTTTTTTATTTTCACTACAAAGGCAAATCGATGACCGCACATGTTGTATGGAGACTATGGAGAGGCGAATTTTTTTCACCTTTCAACCTATGTTATTTGAGTAAAGTTGGTTAGTTTCGTGGGCTGATTCACAAATTTAATTAGTTAATTTAAAGTTGATCAATGTAAACTGACATGAGTGAAATCCTTACGATTTACTTTCCCCATGGAGTTTACAGGTGCCCCACGGCTATGCCACATAAAGGAAAAGTACCTTAATTATTGTAGATAGGACATTTTACTGAAAGAAGACTTTATTTTAATTTTAAAAACAATTTGAACAGCATTCATACATTTTTAAAACGTTGGGAATCAAACCCGGTACACGAGAAATCAAACCAGCCTGTAGTTTTATCATACCGGCTTCAACATAAGGATTATTTTTTGCTAAATAACATGGCATCAGAAATAAAAGGAAGACCATGAATTTTTGATACGGAACCTTTTTGGGTACGGAACCCTAAAAACTTTGAAGAAACAGAAGCTTTTCTAGTAATAATAACTTAAAACATTATATGCTAAATTTTCTTAACTCAACTCACACACACATAGTCACACACACATACGCATATACACACACTCACATATACTCGTACATAAACTTAAATATTGTGTTAAAGTAAGGAAAAAAATGATTTATGTTTTTTACTTTCTATTTTTGCTTTTTTGTTTTATTATTATTGTATCTCACGTGTTTTTTATGGAAGAGCGGAGTCTTCTGACACAGGCGTACATGCTTAAAAGAATACTCCAATAAACATTGTTCATGTACGTGTATTTCAAAAATAAAGAATTTTGTATTTTTTTGTAAGTACATGAAATTTTCTACAAAGGCAAATCAACTGACTGTAGGAATTGGATGGACACGCGAAGTCGCTTTGAATGATGACAAGACTCAAGTCCTAAACCTTTGAGCTTCGGCCACGAAATAAATAAAACAAATCCGCAATCATTTACTCAACATGTCTTGTATTTCAACCAAACTCTTCCCTTTTGTTTCAGGGACAAAGAATATAGTAAACAAACAGGCCAAAGCACAAGCGCCGGAGAAAATCCAGAAAGTTCCAAAAGTTCCAATACTGCTGGTGATCATGTAGCCGAAAGCGGTGGAGACTCCAAAGCCGAAGAGCCAAGCGCTGGTGATTGTGACTGCTGATCCAATGCTTCTGACATTTGGTTGGAACATCTCACCGATAAAAGTACCTGGGATTATGCTGAATCCTGAAATAAAATCAGTTATTAAAGTAAATACCATTTTTTTATGGGTTCGCTCTTGACCACAATCTAGCTCAGGGGCGAAGATGTAGCTAGTTCACCCAAAAGATACCTAATCACTCAAACTTTAAAGAGATTTGGGTTGCAGAAAGGAGACGTAGATAGAGAATTCTATTCTTTAGCGATGTGCAATATAAAAAGAGAAGAGAAGCGCTCGGCACGGATACGGAAGAACTAAGCGAAAGTCAGGAAAGTGATGATCTGAACACTAACACTAAGTTTTTAATACTGAATAAATTAATGACGGACTCGTGGTCAAACTGATTTGTCACGACAAACTCGTGGTAACTAAGAATTAATAATCTTCAAAGCGACAATGGCAAAGTTCGTGTAATTGGAAAGGGTTGTGTAAGAAAGTAGACTTGGAAAGCGGGAAGCAGAAAAAGAAGAGATACTCTATATTACTTACCCATGTCATAAGATAAGAAGAACATAATAAGAATCAGTAGAGGCATCCACTGTATTTTCTCTACAATTGAATGGTCTAAATGATCCAGATAAAAGTAAGTCCCGAGTGTTGCCTGCAAAAAGTAAAAACCTGGTTTTATCTTCCTTTGTAAAACTTAAGAATAAAGTTGAACTAGTAACTTTTCCATACACACGCAATCCGGAAAATTTGTTTTATCATGTGTAAGACCGATCAATGGGGAGACACTTGAGGCTTACAAGCATCAGTGTTTTTGATTTCTTAGTTGTTAGTATTAACAAAGCGTTGGATAATTAAAGTTTTTTGGACAAAAACCGTCAGAGAGTGGAAAGTGACATAGTTTACTTATCACGCAAACAAAATGTCAGTACTGGTTGTTATCGACTGACTACAACAGTAAATAGACAAGACACTTTTCAAGAATGAGAATCGACCCACGAGAATTTGAGTCCCGTCTAAAACCTGACGCTTTTAATCCCTTTCTAGGTGGAACGTCAAATAGTTCTAGGATCTCTTGACGCTATATTTGACATTCATTCTAAGGGTTATTAAATAGAAAATGAGCAAGTATA
This sequence comes from Aproaerema taeniolella, assembly GCA_949987775.1. Lineage (NCBI taxonomy): Eukaryota > Metazoa > Arthropoda > Insecta > Lepidoptera > Gelechiidae > Aproaerema > Aproaerema taeniolella. The sequence continues at coordinate 4,120,137 of OX465267.1, read as the reverse complement.
GTGGTGATAGGTTACTTATACTTATACCCACTAGTATGCCCGGAAAACTTGGCTACTGGCACTTTCTAAGTTTTCCCAACAGAACTAAAGAAGTTTGCCACGCATGTACATGATAACAGCTGAATATCTCACCAAACTCAAGCAACACAACGCTGTAGATGCCAACAGCAGGACTCTTCTTCCATTTCTTTCAACAAAGAAGGGCGCAATACTACTGGACACAATTTGAGTGAGTCCAATAAAAATGGTAGCTATGTCTGGGTCTATTGAAGAACCTGCCATGTCGAATATTGTAGTGGCAAAAAATGTAACTACTATTATTCCGCTCAATTGTTGGAGTATACCTGGAAAAGAGAAATAGATTAAGAAGATTAATAAGATAGATTGAGGTGAAATTATATTGGGTGATTTTAAATTAATTTGCAAAAATTAAGGATCCTTGGGGAATGTTGTTCAGTTTCACGAGGAGGATCACCTCATAAAGTTTCACTATCTAATTTAAAGTGGGGTGACTTGTAAAAAATAATATGACTATGATGTTACAAAAACATAGTAGTGTTGATTCTTTTGAAGTGAAAACTTCTTTAGCGGCGTTGTGCACTTTGAAGTATGGGTAAAAAATGTCAAACTCGCGTCAGGGTCACGTGACCCTGATCGAAAATTCGTAAGATGGAGGGTGAAGTAAAAACTTCTTAGACCGCAAGGAAGTAAATTATGTTCAAGTTTTCACTTCTGCCTGCACTCCCGGAGTGCAACCTGTTGTTTTTTTTTATTCAGGCCCTAGTCCACCACGCTGGCCCAATGCGGGTTGGTGGACCGCTCGTCTTTTGAAAAACGAATTTTCTTGGGCAGGCGAGTTTCATCACGATGTTTTCCTTCACAATTGAGCAAGTGATAATTAGAAATCCGTAGATAAATCCAAAAAGACGAATTTAGTGGTACAAGCAAGTGTGCACCAAGATTTGAACCCACAACCTTCCGATTACAAGTTTGGTTCATTATCAACTGGGCTATCACCGTGATGTACTTATGTTTAAAAAAATTATGTGCAGCCCGAAAATTCTGAGCGCGAATACTTAAACATATAATAAATCAAATCATTTAGTTGGGGCTTTGCCCTTTGAGATCAAGGTTAGGTTGACAAATTAGGTACTCTTTATCTTCATTTCTCTTCGTATGCGCTAAATATACAAAATCATTTATGTCTGACGCTTATTGTTTGCCTTTTGGTGACTTCATATGCTGTCTACGCTTTGAAGCTGCGACACGGTCCCTAACTATATGTAGAAATAGATATCTATACATCGTTATAATTTCAAGTCAACTTCTTTTAAGCTATATCTAGCTTTATTCATGTTATATTGTAAAATCACGCGATAGCATCGTATAATCTCCTTTATCCAATCAAATCGTTATATTTGTATGTCGTATCACGATCTCGTCATAGGTGGGGTACGCACATCAATCTTTGTACACCATTTTCGCCTCTGTATTTATTAAGATTCAGGTTAATTTCGTATATATTTTATATTCTATTATATAAGCAAGTTTCTTTTTGCGTTAGTTTCAAATATTAGTCTGTCTGCAATTCATCTTCGTCGAAGGCACTTGTCCTGATTTTGTAATTATATAAATTGCAATATAATAACTTTTAAAGTTTATTTCGTTTTTAATTTCATTTGTTCCTGTAGCGAACATATGAGATATCTTGTAAGGGGTATTATTTCTTATTACCTAATGTAAAAGTGATTACAAAAGCGCGCCTATTACTCTTGATTTTGTACAGTTCTTGCCAGTTGGCTGTTATTTCTTCTTTTCCTTTGTTACCATCAAGGTTCATCGATAACAGTTTATCAACTTCGTCTTCTCTTCCTAGTAAAATCAATGTTTCTCTTGCTTCTTTTTCTTTTCCTGAAAATAACAGAAACCTAATTATCTATCACATCATACTTGGGGCGGGTTTTTTCGAATTTGAATATTCAAATTATTAGGGACTCCTAACTCCGTAAGCCTGTTTAACTGCGATTTATAAAGCCACAGTGCGTCAAAAAACTTGACATTGTTTTTATTCCCCAGAATAAGAGAAATGTTATAAGTTTGACTTGTGAAACTGTGGGTCTTTGTATCTGTGTATGTCTTTAGCATCGTAGGTCCTAAAAATTAGAGGTTTTTGTTTGAAAGCTAACGTAATCATGATGGTTCTTAGCTATATTTTATCAAAATTGGTTCAGCCGTTTAAAAGTTATGCAATCTAATGTCGGGGTGATAGATTTATCAGAAGATTTTCATCTTAAAATACAATAGACTTTATTACACACAGAAATACAATACTACCTGGATAAGTTTGAAAAAGTCAATGACCCTAACTTTCAAGTTTAATGCTAAATTAGTATGGTTACAATTTTCTTCATTAAGACCTCACGAAACTTACCCAAAAGTTTTAATTAAGAATGGAAAACAAAATTAGCGAAAATAATTAAAAATGTTCGTAGCTGTGTTTTTGAATAATAATTATCTTGAAATTTACAGTCATTGAATTCAAATGATATAATTTGTAATTCGAAAAGTTTTAATTAAAATCTAATGTGACTGCAATTGAATTAGTTCTGACACATTTTTTCTTATTAGTACATCTAGATTTTAGGTTTGTTGTGCTGCTTTATTTATTGAACTTTACTTTCTTAGATATATCCAAATTAATCCAATCCGGTTAAGCGTTTCTTAGAAGAAATTGTTCGAGGGAAGAGTTTAATTATCTTTATCTCGAATCTTTGCGGTTACATCCATACCTGCTTCAAAAAATATTTGGTTATCATCCTTTTGTTACATATAATGAATTGTACAAAGTATATACTTATAGTCTAAGATCCGGCTGCAGAACGTTACGCTCATCCAAAAAAAATACGTAAAATTTGGATTTTAGCAAAAAGGCGATGACGGTATTAATCGCAGAAGATTTTTTTTTTAATTATGGGATGGGTCATAGATGAGGTCGGCGATGGAGCGAGTTTACCCAGAAAATGCCAATTAACACTGGTACTCCCACGCACTGAGGTGATGGATTTCATTTTTATTGTCAATGTAACGCGCTGTTTTTAAACCCCACAAAAAAGAAACATATAAGTTTAACGAGTGTATCTGTGTGTCTGTCTGTGACATCGTATAGCTCCTAAACGGAGCTCTCGTCGACTATCCACTATCCCGGATGGACCGATTTGGATGCCTTTTGTTTGAAAGCTGACTTACGTATTTAGATTTTTACATACAAAAGTTTTTTCCCGCTAACTCCCGTTCCCGTGGAAATTTTGCAATATCCTGTTGCAACTAAGATTTAAGTTTACTAAGGTACCTGTATAGCAAATTTCAAGCGTCTAACTTAAGCGGTTTAGATTTTTCATACAAAAGGATTATCCCGCTAATTCTCGTTCCCGTGGGAATTTCGGGAATTCCTTTCTTAGTGCACCTCTACGGTACCTAAGCTACGTCCTTTCCAAATTTCAAGTGCCTACGTTTAGCCGTTTAGGCTTTGCGTTGAAATGTCAGTCAGTCAGTCAGTCAGTCAGTTTCTCCTTTTATATATTTAGATTTTAAGTGTCTGCTGTCCCTAAAAATGTAGCTCAGTGGACAAACTTTATAAAGTAATTCAATTGTAATTGTACTGGCTATTTGTGTTGTATTAATCGGTACATACCTTTCAAAATATAAAACATCGGTGACTCAGGTACAATGAAAAGACCACAGAGGTACACAAGCGTTATAGCTAATCCTATGTAGCTAGTGTATGGGTACGACGTGAAAGGACCCACTGAATAAACCAGCAGGGTACCAAATGTACTGAAGATGCCTGTACATGTTAGTAAGATCCCTCTGATATTTGTGGACCTGAAAAAAAAAAAGAATTAGGAAAAACCCTCACGCGTGCATAGGCGGAGTATTCGATTTATGTGTGTGTCTGTAAATAAAAATACCTAGAATATATTTTTCCTTATTTCTATGATAACTAGTGATAGTGATAGTTTTTTAATAATAGGTCTTTACCTATGAAATTGCCGTTTTTCATACAATATTTTTGGAAAACTGATTTTTCCATACTAACGTTTTTGGATTTTTCTCGGGAATGCGAAATCCAAATTTAGCAAAATTTTGTGGGTAGGTTTGGACAACATTAAGTTAATTTTTATTATACTTACTTTATTGAAAGTAATAACTGTAACAACGGTACAGCAAAAATAAGCAATGAAACGGGCAACGGATGAAACGAGCTATATTTGAGCTTCTTTTTCAGCAAATAGATCTAAAATAAATATGTATTAATTTGACTCAATATCTCCGTTGTATGGCCAAGATTTTAAATAAAAAACAATTTTAGTAATAGCTGTTCAATCAAATGAATTATGAATAAAATAAAGCTTGAGAAAAAATCGGCAATTTCATAGGTAAAGACCTATTAGATCATGATAGGTCGTGGGTTACACTTTAAGAAATTCCCGAGGAACATTTGTCTAAATTCATCTAAAAAATATGCTATATACAGCCCCTGTATTTAAAGGAGTGACTTTCATCGTCATCGGTCTATAAATATCCCCACCGAGGGGCACGGGCCTCCCTTCGAAGCAGCGAAGGATATTAGACCATTTGTCCACCAAATTCGGAGTTTTGAAAAACTCATGACTAGGTATATAGTACCCATTTTACTTAAATTTTAGATAATAAACTGTGTTTACCAAATAAAGTTTTCATTTATTCATTGACACACTGACCAAAGTGTAGACTAACAGAGAAACGGGGCCAATACTGTAGAAACAAAGTTGAGAGTGCAAAAGCGATGAAATACAACTTAAGAAAGCAAAAACTAAGCTTCTTTCAAAATAGGCGCCTAAAGTGTCCAAATAAAATAAATCTAGCAAACGCCAGCAATAATTCAACAACTGCCAAAAGTGCTGAACTGTGCCATTATTTAAACCACGGGGTTTAATTGTCGTATTCTGCCATTAATTATTTGGAATCGCCAATGGCAATGACGTTCAAATATCCTTAATGGCTGGTACTGTAATGATTGGGAGCTGATAAGCGAAAAGTTTGTTCGTCCATTATAGAGGATGACTAACTCACTTTACGACTATTTTAGTTAATCTGTTTCACCTATACTCTACCCGCGGCCCGCGGGGCCTTTGTGATTGGCCCATCTGAAGTTACAGATTTATTGTAAACCATTTTAAATTTCGCGCCGATCAGAGCTATGCTCGATATTTGTTATACAACGTTATTTTTTAATAAGTACGCAAATTTTTTGTACGTAAACTTTATAAAAATTTTACAGATCCGTATTTTTTGTTTTATATCGTTTCATATAATTTCAAGCTAGATCGTCTGAAGCATGAAAATAAATCAAAATTTTTGTATGGAAAAAAAATTACATCGTCCAGTTGTCTTGAAACTTAGTAATAGTACTCTCCAACACAATTTGTAACACCTGTGTTTCTGCGTATTAAAAAATTCATCCTCTAAGACGTTAAAAAGGGGTATCAAAATCTGAAATTTTGGAAAACAAAAATTTTTCTTTCTTATTTACGTTCTTTCAAAGCAACTGACACCGTAAGAAAAATTTGCGTACTGATTAAAAAGACACCCTGTAAGTTGTAAAGAAAACAATTCAATAAAGGATTTTTTTGAAATTCCTACCAATGAAAAGTCAAACCCGAGGCACAGATTTTCTTGAATTATTTGCAATTTTGATGTAATAAAGATCACATGTGGCGACAGACAGATCTTGATAAAGTTTTAAAAAAGTTTTTACAGTATCAAAAATCTCATTTAAACTTCTTTTTTAAAACTTCTTTTTCATTAATAAAATAAATACATCGTTAATTTGGAATTACGTTTTAAATAGGACCTTAACAAGTTTTGCTTGCGGCCCTCGACACCATAACTGAAGCGTGTTTGTAGCCCATATAAAAAAAGGTTGAATATGGCTGATCTGTTTATTAGGGAATGATAAAAGATTTGATTAGGATAACAAATAGGATAAGGAAGTTGGTGACGTAATAACAAGTGAGTTGGAATCGTATATGAGAGGTAACGGGTTCAATCCCCAGTAACGACATGTTTCAATTACTTTTTTCTGCATCTTCATGACACGAAACTCTAACGGCAACGGCGAAGCAGCTGCATATTTGAAAAACATATTAGAAAACTGCATATTAGGGCTACTTAATACCTAAGAAACATGATTAATTGTTTCCCCATTTGCAGAGTCAGAGGTCAGATTGTACTCGCTTCATCTAGACACGCGCCGGATAGTGGCAAGCCATTGTAAATTAAATTAAAGTCATCTACTTAATACGAATTATTAGACTATTCAAATGTAAGAATGTTACATGTTATTATAAATCAATTCAAGGTTTAACTATAGAACTTGGCACTTATTTATATAGATCTGTTCTTTTGACGGCAAAGTTGACTACCACGCATATAGTCTGACAACAAAAGCTGTCCACGAGAAATGGCAGCAGATTTAAAAACTCGTCCTCTGATACTAAATAAACGGAGTTAATACTTTTATTTTCTACTAATTCGATTTGATTTTTTGATTTTTGTTAGGTATATAGAAGTTTGGATTTATATGCAGAAAACAGTTTTCAGAGAACGAATTTTTAAATCTGCTGCCGTTTCTCCTGGAGAGCTTTCGATGGTCAGACTCTATCTTTAAAATTGAGCATTGCACACATTCCCACATTTATGTTTTTCAAGGGATACTTAATGATTTTCATAATTTTGTATAGTATCAACCGTATCCTAAATGAGAAATGGGACTAAAACAAATTTACGAAACATATGCCCCTTGATGAGAACGTATACGGGCGACGACATACATTTATACATGAGAAAAATATTTTCTTAAAAAGGTTTCATTTAAATAAAATGAGTAGAAGACAGGCAACGATTACCACCGACCCATGACCATTCAGTTTTAGGAAATATTTTTGTTAACATTTTTTATTTAATGATGTACTTTTTTGTGTGAATTTATAGTATATTTATTGTCTGCAGACAAGTATTCCTCTAAAAATAAATGTACGCTTTATACAATAAACTAGCATTCCGCTCAGGACTTCGTACATGTGGAAATTCGGGAAAATTATGTAACCTACGTTACTCAGCAATAATGTAGCATCCTAATGTTGAAAGAATTTTTGAAATCGGTCCAGTAGTTTTAAGTTTATTCGTTACATACAAAAATACAAATAATTCTTATTTATAATATTACAATACAATACAATACAAATATACTTTATTGCACACCAACATTACAGAACATGAGACAGAGTAAAAGTTACATTATGAACAGTAATAAAGTTAGGGTACAAAAGGCGGCCCCATTGCTAAGAAGCAATATCTTATCGGCAACCTTTGGGTATGGAGAAGATGAAATTACACCATATAAGTGTGGGTGCAAAAATACACACATAAATATACTTACATAAACTACATTACACACAAACAATATACCTAACACAAATAAATACATATAATATATATACTATACATAACATACACCTTACGGAAATACACAATGGAAAAGTAATAAAATTCTACAGAAAGGAAAAATAATAAAAACAAAAAACACATAAGGAATACTATATAGAGACAACCCAGCCGACTATCACTCGACGACAAGGAACTAATAATTGCAAAGCAGTTCAAAGTGCCTCCTCAGCAAAGTTTTGAAAATGGCCAAGGTTTGCGCGGATCTTATAGCATTAGGCAAGGAGTTCCAAAGGCGTGCGCCGTGTACTGTGTGCCGTGTGATTAGTTTAGATGAAATAAATTGCTTCACTCACAAACGAACATCCTCGTTCAGGATTGAAGCTGTCGGCTCGAAGTCGGCTTTAAGTAACTACGGAAACGATTTTAAAATATTTCGGTGTAAAAATTTTGTATAGAAAGGAATGTTGCGGTGGTTTGGACATGTGGAGAGAATAAATTTTCCACGTTAAAAACGTATGAGTTCACACAAAGTAGATATCTAGTATTTTTTGCTGACTACAATTCCTATTAGCAGATACCTACAAACAGAAATGTCATTCATTTATTTAGATGGTATTCTAGTGTGTAGAATTTTTTTTTAAATCGCTGAAATTTATATGGGACCTCTTCAGGTGTATACTCTTTCGAACAAATAAAGAATTTTGAAAATCGGACAGCAGTTGGCGGAGTTATCGCGTAACAAACATACAAAAAAAAACATATAGACGAATTGAGAACCTCCTCCTTTTTTGAAGTCGGTTGATAAGTAAAATAATGTCAAAGAAATATACAGTGCGAAAGCAGTTGAAAGGATCAGAAGAGGGAGCCCTAGACGAACTTACAGACAGCAGCAAGTCAGGTTACCCATTTGCACTACGAAAGCCAGCACTATTATGAGCGAGATGTCGGCGACGTCAAGGTCAACATGTATAGCCTGATGTGCTACCGTGTGTAATTAGACCAAATTCGTGACGTACTGAGAAAAGGCCGTGTTAGGAGTACCTGAATCCGAAGAGCATGTATGAAGCGAATTATGAATGTGAGCAAGCGAGCAACGTGGTGGCAGGCAATCCGTGGTCTCTGCCTACCTCAATGGGACAAAGGCGTGAGCTTCTGTATGTATTTGTATGTATTTTTTTTAAATCAAGCTATTCTGATTACATTCCACTTAGCGATAGGTGTACTCGTACTTACGCAATTTCTCCAATATAAACCAAATTAATTACGAAAATGATGCCAGTGCCTAATCCAGTGAATATTCGTCCAGCAAACAACATGGCCAGGTTTCGAGCTATAGCCAAAATTAGAAACGAGAATATCGTCAATATAGCTCCTAGCATCAGACATATTTTTCTTCCCTTGATATTTGAGATAAAACTTGATACGTAGGGCCCTGTAAATTAAATATTTGTATTTATTAATTCCTACTACTTAAGTATGTTTTGTCAAAATAAATTATCTCTCGATTCGGGGTGGGCTTATCATCAACGCTTAATATTTTACGGCAGCAGTTTAAGTACAACGTGAAAACAACGCGGTCAAATGGCAAAAAAAGTATCTACCTGACAACGTCAGGGCCCTAATCGCGCTAATTTTAACGACTTTACCAAAGAACAATAATCGTTATATTTTTCATTTTTGATCACGATTTTGTTCAATTTTGTTACGTTCATAACAAAAAAACAATCGTTCATAACAAAAAAAAACGGCCAAGAGCGTATCGGGACACGCGCATTGTAGGGTTCCGTAGCAGCATGGTTCAAATATGCAGCTGGCTTCTTAATTCTACGAGCATATTGACGGTTAAACCGCTAATAATGTCTAAAAACGAGGTCACAAAGAAAGAAGGTCACAAAAAATTTTAAATTCCAGCGCCACAAGGAAAATGAAAAAAAAAAAAACATCTGTTTAAGAACCACCACGCGTGGATGCAAACGGTTGTATAAAAATCGTTTACATTACGTATTCATTTAAAACTGGTATACTATCGTTATGGTCATAGTTAGAGATGAAAGAGACTAAAGTCTTTTAAGGCTTATTAAAAAGACTCGCCTCCATCTTACAGGACTTGACTCTAAAATTAAGATTGAAAGTTCGAATTTTTATTAATAAGACTTAGTCGTTTTATTAAAAGACTAAAAACTGAAACGACTCGAGTTGTTTTCAATAGACTGAAAGACTTAACCAACTCCAGTTGATTTTAAAAGACTTAAACGACTCGAGTTCTTTTATGTAAAAGGGTTCACACCGCAGCTTGTGTGTGATATTCAATAAATCTTTTGTAACCTATCAACCAAAAAGAATAATTCACTTAGGCGTGAATTATTCTACCACTAAATACAATTTGATACAATTTAACAAGGGGATAAAATTAAATATTTACGTTCTATCAACACATACCTTTTTTATATAAAGTTAATTTTGCATCCACAGACTTGTTCGTGCCCTTGTCTTGTTACATTTAATATTATTATTACCTATTTAACCTTTTTAACACATTAACTCTCCATATGTCTTAATGTATTGTGCAAAGCTGATTTGTTTAGTGTAGTGTCCATGGTGATTTCAACTTCCATTCTAGCAGCTGCGAAGCGTGGGCAATCTAGTAATATGTGCCACACAGACTCGCTTACGCCGGGATCAAACTCGCATCCGGGATTGTCCTTTAATTTGAACCGATGTAAGTACTCCGCGATCCCTCTGTGACCTGTCATACCTTACGACTGTCGCCTTCCCAGACAATGAGTCGCCAGTCTTTTAAGTAGTTTAGGGCGACTACAGCACCTAAATTACGATTTTATGATGCGTAGATAAGCATGACGCACTGCATTAAATCGAAGATAAAAAATACGGTAATATTCAGGACATAAACTAGATAAGTAGTTTGCTGAAAACATGATTCAGCACTTTTGGTTCGATAGAAAAAGCTCACAAAGTCACCTCTAAATACCAATATTGTGTATCTTTTAAGCTGTAAAAACGACAGTAAAATGCACACAGGAACTTGAATTTGCTATCAAAATGTTCGTAATTGAACACTCTTGATAAGTAGCTAACGCATTTTTCGATTTAAGCTGTTAACTTTCCATAAATCTCATTTTTCTAACTTTCGAACATGTTTTTACGCACGTACGCTTTCATAGACCGTAAACTTCGTATATGGACACTGTTCGCACTGCCGGCCCAGGCCTGTTGAGAGACGGAGATGGCACTATTCCTATGTGTGCTGCTTTTATCGGGTGCTGTAGTCGCCTTAAGCTGTTTAAGTAACAGCTCAGCTTTCTACGTTAAAAGACCTCGACTAAAGAAGCTAGTCTTATAACTAAAGGTTGGGAACTAAAAGACTGAGTCAGTCGTGAGGCATCAAAACTAAGGCGAGTCTGTATTAAAAGCCTTAGAAGGCTGAGTTTCTTTCATCACTAGTCATAGTCAATGTTAAAATCTCCAAATAATATAGTATCAAAAAATGACATTCCATTCGATGGTATCGGCGAGAAAAGAAAAACCCTTTCACGTGTATGGGAAACATCCGATTTTTTTTCCAAAATTTTATGTTGTAGATCTGTCGGCGCAATCAATATCTATGACCAAGCCAAATTTCAGCTCTGGAGTACCAAGGATCGAATATTAGTCAATGTATTTCTTATTAATCCCAACAGTGTTTCGCACTTGGTCGACTATTACTCGCAAACTTGAAGGGCCAACTTATGTGTGATAGTTTTCCTTTTAATTTCGTAGTATATTCTACCAACGTGAATAGAAACAACCGTTTAGCAGCTAAACTTTAGCTGGTAGTGTCCCCCCCGGACACTTGTTTTTAACAAAAAAAATTACTTTAAAAATATATTTTTTCGCAAACGGAGTACTGAATCGAAAAACGTTCTTAGTAAACCCCTTCTACCTTTTAAAAAGCTATCCTATGACATTCCATTCGATGGAATGCACTCGATGATATTGGCGAGAAAAAAAAATTCATCGCCCTTTCACGTCTATGGGAGACACCCGAAAAAAATTTTTTTTCTAAGATTTTACTCTACAGTTCTATTGGCGTGATTTATATGTATGATCATGCCTTTCAGCTCTGTAGTACCAAGGGTTTCTTAGGAAACCCGCGGACAGACGGACAGACGGTCATGGCGAACCTATAAGGGTTCGTAGATTACTACGGAACCCTAAAAAAGAACGTTTCAATAGGAACGTATGTGTCAAAATAACAATATTATTTTGACACATACGTCAAACAAAGAAGCAGTTGTAGTAAACATTTTTGTTGCAAACAAAAAACTATGATAAATTAAAAAGCTGAATTTTTTTTATTGAAAGGCCCAAACTGTGCCACCAATAACATTAGATCTGTAGCCCGGGGACATTCATATTACAAAAAAGGTTAGTGTTTGTCTTTGTGAAATTATTAAAGATTTCGCCATTTTATTATACTAAAAGTGAGGTCTTAATGACCGTAACCCGCCGTAACCATATGTAGTGAAACAGAGAGCAAGTTGAAGCTATTTTAGATGTAGATCTTAGAAACAAAATGAAATAAATTTAATTAAAATATTTAAAAACCCTGTATACTATTCAACCCGTTCCGAGTGAGTCGGTAAGACGAAGAATAATAGCTGCAGCACAACAAATTAACAATACTCTGACTACTTATGTTGTGAAAAGTAAAATGAGTAAAAGTATGCCTATTTGTTGTAGAAACGGGGGTAGTCTCTTTGAAAATGAACTCAAATAAATCATTTTTTTCGTGTATGTAATTTGTGTTTTTTGATATTTTTTTTCGACTTGCTCCTATTACATTGGTCCTCTTTATTTTATCAGCTTTCGAATAAGGCATAATAATCTCAAATCCCTGTGACGATTTGAAATTATTATGCCTTATTCGAAAGCTGATAAAATAAAGATGTTTTTGTGCTTGTATGTACGGAACATTGGCCAGTGAGTTTTTGTTTAAAACTCGCTTTTTTGTGTAATTTCCTCGATTTTATTGTTGAATTTTTAAACGTTTTTCTACATAGTGCTAAAGTTTATGTCAATCTAGTACATTTAATGGCTCTATCAGATTTAATGAAATATCAGTTACACAAAACTAATCAAAAAATATCAGGATACCATCAAGTAATTTTTTTATAAATTTTTATATACTTAAATCAGTTATTGATTTTTTTAAAAATAACTAACTTCCAAATTTTTCTGAAATGGTTCACTTTCAAGACTTTCGCATATGGTTCTCCTTTAGAAAAACAATGCAAATTCCATCTTCTACAGCCCCTTCAAAGGAATACCTCTAATTTCAAGTCGCCCTGTATATAGTATGTAAATATAGTAAATACTTTATCCAGCGAAAAATTCTTACCCTACCTTCGCTTTACATATTCACAACGGCGCTATTTGTCACGAAACACATGTACTTATTCACGTTGAAACGAGACAAACATGTAAAATACAATTATTTAAGATCAAAATACATAAATAATTTGCAACAAACACACTCAACGATGGAGCTGTACAGATCGGGTCCTTACTACTCAGCCGTAAAAATATATAATAAAATCCCAGAAGCCATTAAGAATGAATCTGACTATGAAATTTTCTCCAATAAGCTGAAACAGTACTTAATTGAAAAATGTTATTCTAAAATTGACGAGTATCTAAAATGATTGAATTACCTCTCCTAAAAGAAACATTTAATTTTACTAATTATGACAAGGTACTTTTTAAATTATAACTATCACATTAACCGTAATTAATTTATTTATTTAATTGCCATTTAAAATATTAGAATACAATTTAATTTGTCATTGAATTTCGTATTGAATATTATTACTATTGATTATATTAACATACCTTGAATTTATTAGAATCTACCACATTGACTTAGACTTAGAAAAAAAAAACTGACATAGATGATTGTATATAAAAATAATAATAATGAGAAAATATTGTATTTTTTAAATGACTATAAGTTTGCTGTACCTTGTACAAGGTTTCAAATGATGAACTTGATAATTAGCTTAAGAACTTATTGTACCATTTCAAGGCAAATAAAGAAATATGAAATATGAAATATAGTATATATAGTAAGGAAGTAAGGATAAACAACAACTATAAGGTAAACCGTGCTGACACATTCCCGCCCACACCTCTCTCGGCCCCCTTTACTGCGGGGGCTTAAAACAATTTACGCTTAAAAATTAACAACAACAAAAACAAACAAAACATAACAACAAATGAAAACCCTCAAACTGCAAAATTTACTGATCGCACTCGCACACTTGTCAGAGAAGAGTGACGTTTGACCTGTGCCGTGACATTTTATGTTTGCAACCTCTGGCTTCAATGTTTTTTGTTTGAAACTTCAAGAATGAAGTCTTTTATAGGTTAAACTTTTCGAAATGAATATTTTATTTGTATTAATTTAAGTTTCGTAGTATAAATTGTAATTACAATGTAATATTATTAAAAATATGAATAAACACTCACATTATTGGGCATTTAGAACCTAAAAATATAAATTAAAAATATAATATGCAATTATTAGATTTTTTCGTTCGCCACACATTAACGTGACAGATGAAAGACTCAAATTTTACAAGATTCTAATGCTAAAAAAATGAAACGTATAGTTGTTTTTAAAAGTTTATTGCGGCGACCTCATTTGCTCGATTTCTAAAAAAGAGGAAGGAAAAGAAGGAAAAAATATTTGCTTTGTAGTGGGATTTATTTGATGATGCAATGGAAGAGGATGCGGCAGCGGAGAGAGCCGCAACACGGCGGAATAATAACGCGGCCAGGGAAGGGCTGCCTGTGATTTCTGAGGCGAAATTCGAAATTCAGGAAAATATATCACCTCTCACACCAGCAGTTCCTAGAACTGGCCGAGGAAATAAGGCCACGTATGTCTCCCGTCTATCGCTCGGATGCACTAGACATGGAGACTAAGGTGAGCGTTTGTGTTAAGTACCTTGGATTATCCTAACTAAGCACCTAAGTTCCTAAGCATGAATAAAAATTATCTTGCTCCTATCCTGATGGATCAAAGAAAACACTACTAAAATATACGTAGTTGCCCATTCAACATTTAAAATAAATTTAAATATTTTATTTCATAAACACTTTAAAGACAATTGTATTAATAGGAATAGGGAACTCCTAGTAGGCAATTAATTTGCCTGATGTTGGAGAACCCGGCTCTTCCATAGCTCTTAAAAACAACAAAACGAAGAGAGTAAAAAGTGCAGTACACGTATTGCTCTTAATTTACGCGTTGTTTTTTTTCAAGAAGTAAAAATTTGAAGGTATATAAAATCATATAAATCATCATCAAAGCTCAGTTTCTTAAAGTAAGTCTTTTAGTAATAGAGATTCAAAGTGGCCGAAAAAGCATACTGTTATTATGTTCGTGTTTACATGGGCGATGTGATGCTGATTTGAACATCAGACTTCTCACAGCCGCGGTCTTCCCATGATAGTAAGGTTTGGGAGAATAATTACCTGATATTTAATGTACAAAGGCCAGCGCATCGGGTTACTTCATTTTCATTGCAAAACCGCTCTTATCACAACAGCACAGAGTGCACTCATGTGGTAACCTGAGTTGAGGCCGTCCGTACAAAATTACATTATTATCTAATGTATTTTTATTCATAGGTGATGTGGGGGGGGATCCCTTAAGAAAAAGCATGATGATTCTAATTTTTAATGCAGAGCCGGAATCCCCAGAAAGTTATTTCACGGATCTCCACGTTTCTGTATGTTCCTTGGTAGAGCGATGCATAGGGGTGCTGAAGGCTCGTTGCAGGTATTTATATAGTAATTGAATAAACTTTCATTTGATTAAGGGACTTACTAAACTACTTATTTTCAAAAATTATATATTTTTTAAGGTGTCTTTTGGCTGACAGAAAACTCCATTGTGCGCCAGCGACTGCAGCTCAAATCGTTAGTGTCTGTTGTGTTCTACACAACATTGCACACGCAGGGGGCATCGAATACGAGCCATTGTCGGCTCAAGAAATACACGGCGAGCGCGAGTTAACCGCAAGGGCATCGTTCCCTCCACCTCGAGTATCCCGCTCCCTCCGTGCTGGGAAAACAATCGTTCAGAGTCCAGCAATTTACAAACACTTTGTTTTTTGAATAAAAAGTTATCCGTAGTTGATGATTAAAAACATTTCCACATTTCTTGTAAAGTGGGTTTTATTGCCTTTGATTTATTATGTTTATCTATTCGTATTCGCAAAATATTAAAATAGTTATTTCTATTCGGATTCGTATTCGTAAAAGTGGTATTCATTGCATCACTAGTTGATAGCTCTGATCCAAAGGTTGCAAGTTTAATTCCCGACTCACATACATATTTGAAAATCGTTTTTTCAAATATATATATATTTGTGAGGGGTTTAGGTAAAACCCACCTAGCATTCCATCTAGGACTTTAGTCCCATAGCAATTCGATAAAGTTATGTAGTTTATGTTATCCAGGCATAATATAGTATACTTTGTGAAAGATTTTTTTCAAATCAGTCCAGTAGTTTCGGAGCCTATCTATTTAATGCAAACAAACAATTAAATATTTTCTCTATATAATACGTATTAGGGAACGTACCCATACTACGTAACCTATTTAGGGGGGGGTGGGGGGTCTTAAAAATACTACGATCAGTCACAGGAGTGTGGGGGGTGGCTTAGATTTTTGTCACGTAGTCGATTTCACTGGGAGAAACGTCCTGTTTTTTGGACTATCATTTCCAAAAAACAGTTTTTTGGACTCTTTTCATATAGAAACTTTTAATAGTTTATTAAAAGTATAGAAACTATTAAAAGTATAGAAAATTTTAATAGTTTCTATATGAAAAGAGAGAGTTTCATATAGAAACTATTAAAAGTGTTTGTTTTTAAAATAAAACATTAGTGTGTTCACATTTCAATGATCCGTGAGGCAAATTGTTATTATTTGTTACACTTTCTGCTTGCAAATTGATTAAAAATCATACTTGTCAATACTACGTAAAAACTTGAAGGGGGGGGGGGGGGTCTTGGCATATCCTACGAGTGGTTACCGAGGGGAGGGAGGGGTCCAAAAAATAAAAAAAATAGGTCACGTAGTATGGGTACGTTCCCTTACTGTAGATGTAGATATTAATAATAAAAAAACGCTACTCACTCAAATTATATTCCCTTGTGTTGTGGGTCCCTCAGAACATACACAAAGACAAATACAAATACCCGTGACCCGAAACATCTGCTTATTACATGATTGTTTGCTCCGACTGGGAATCGAACCTAGGACCCGTTGATAGAGGCAGCGCCACATACCAACCAACCAAATCGGCCATTGTAAGTAATGTATGTATTTACAAAAAAAAGTAACGCACCAGTACCAATCCTTGCTTAGTTTCAGATTTTAGATGGCACCGTGTAATTTGTCCAGGATCATCTCATTACCCCCGACAGAAAAGAGGGGTGTTATGAGTTTCACGTTTGTATCTGTGAGTCTGTGTATCTGTGTGTCTATGTCTGTGGCATTGTAGCTCCTATACAAATGGACCAATTTCGAAGGCAGTTCTTTTGTTTGAAAGCTAACGTAATCGAGATGATTTTTAACCAACTTCAAAAAAAGGGGGTCTCAGTTTGACCTGTATGTACAAATACAAATATACTTTATTGCACACCAACATTTAGGGTACAAAAGGCGGCCCCATTGCTAAGAAGCAATATCTTATCGGCAACCTTTGGGTATGTATGTATGTATGTATGTTTGTTCGCGATAATTTCGCGTTTGTTTGAACCGATTTTGATGTGGTTTTCAGAAAAGTATTTGTTACATTCAGGAGAAGGTTTTAGTATATTAACCGACTTCAAAAAAAGGGTGTTCTCTGTTTAATCAGTGTGTACGTAAAATAAATTATACATTATAATGATTCGCTTAAACTTTTGCAAAGCTTACACTTCGTTTTATTAACCGACTTTAAAAAAGGAAAAGTTTATAATTTGCACTAAAAATGTCTTTGCACCGACTTCAAACAGATCAGTAGGTAGGTACTACATAGCACATCAAATGATATTGTATTTATTTTTTGCTTTTTTGAAGTTGGTTCAATTTTTTTATAAAAAGTTTTTATAGTTACATTTGATCAAAATTGGTTTAGCCGTTTAAGAGTAACCTATAAGCAATAAATGTAGGAAGTGACACAATTTTTTTAAATTTATCCTTACTAATATTATAAATGCGAAAGTAACTACAGACATAGTCTGTCTGTCCGTCTTTCATTTCTAAACTACTGAACCGATTTTGATGAAGTTTAGTACAGAGATACATTAGAGCCTAGGAAAGGACAGGCTACATTTTATCCCACAGTTGCGCACGATATAACCTGTAGTCCACGCGGGCGGAGCCCCGGTCGGAAAGCTAGTAAATGATAATAATGTTATGTACCATGGTTATGTACCATGACTATTTCCATGTAATTGATTCCTTTACGACACCTTATCTTGTACGTGTAACTCTCAAGGTAAATTATTTTGTTTTGATGATTGAAAGGATGTTGAAAGAATCATTGTTTGATATGCTAATTGACCATTAATATGACCTTAAGGTTATCTGCCCTAAATTTGGCATAATTATATCATTGTTTTATTGTTTCAAATCATATATAAGGCAGATCCCTTGGAGTCATGAACCATTCGGACTGCTTCGTTTGCGCGCCGGTAGAACTACCCGCATTGTTCGGTCTACCCGCCCACCAGTTTTTGTCGTCGAGAGGGACCTACCCTCTCCGACAATTAAATAGCTGCTGCCTACCCTCCAAGCCTTCGCCTTTTAGTGGGTACCTGCGGAGCAATATTTTTGACTACCCACCCCCGGCCTCCCACCAGCGGGTCTCACCGGGGAGGTCAAAGTATTGTTCCCGCTCCCGCTAAATGGCCTAGTGGACGCAAGGCAAACGACCCGAGGACATCAAGCCCGTGAAAGCCGTAGGGGATGCCGGCCTACTAAATGCCGCCCCCTATCGCACCGAAAACGAGCCGGAGGAGGAAGACGAGAATCTTCCTCCCCACCGTCACCACCAGCCGCCAGGCAGTGGCGCACCTGTTGAGCCTAGGCGCAACAGTGGCCCACTCCACCGCCCCATCCGCCGCAGGCTCCTCGGCCCCCGCCACCCCAGGTGGAGGCCAGGAGTTTTACAGCCCCTCGCGTAGCGCCCTGACGCCCTTCGCAAACTTGACGAAGCCCCAGCCGCCCCCGTCATCGCCGCTGAACCGCGATGCCCCTCTTGCGCCCCGCGACCCACGAGTGCGCCACAAAGAAGCACAGGAGAGTGCCTTGAAACGCCCTCTCCCCTTCTCGCCGCCGGCACAAGCGCCGAAGCCTGCGCCCCGCCGCACGCCACCACTGTCCATGCCCTCCTTGGACATGGACACAACGTCGCCGCCCCGCACCTACGCGAACGCAGTGGCAGCGCCCCAAAGACCGTGGCCGTCCCCACCTGCGCTGGGGATGGCAGCCGGTCGGGCGAAGGCCACGACGCCACGCACCCGGATCGACGTGACGCCCCCGGCACGGGCCACGAAGCTGACCCCCCCGTCCGCCACAACCTCGACGACCGCCACCGCCGCCCCTGCCACCCCAGTGACCAAGAAGGCCCGATACCCGCCTATTGTAGTGGAGCGCCTACCGGATTGGGCGTTCCACTTCAAGAAGCTGAAGGATGCCCTTGGCCACGCACCCAACGCGCGCCCCTATGGGAAAGGGGTGCGCTTCACTCCCAAAGAGGACCAGGAGTACCGCCTAATCCAGAGGTACCTAACCACCCTGGAGAAGGAGTCTGGTATCTCCTGGTTCTCCTACTCGCTGCCGGCTGAGAAAAGCCTGAAGGTGGCGATCCGAGGCCTCCCGGTGGACACCACACCCGCCGAGATAGAAGAAGAGTTGCGTCAGCTGGGCTTCACACCGGAGTTCGCACGACCGATCCGAGCACGCCAGGGACGCCCGGGGTGCATCTTCTTCGCGCAACTACAGCGCACCCCCAACTTGATACCGGCCATATACGAAATAGACGAACTAATGTATATGCCCGGTGTCAAGATAGAAGCCTGGAGAGGACGTCGCGGGCCAGCCCAGTGCCACCGATGCCAGCAGTTTCGGCACAGCTCGGAACACTGTCACCGGAAGCTGGCCTGCGTCAGATGCGGAGACAACCACTTCGCCAAAGACTGCCCCCGCCCCCGCGAAGAACCAGCTACGTGCGCGAACTGCGGAGGCGACCACCCCGCCAACAGCATCTCGTGCCCCGTGTTGCGCCGGGAACAGCGCAACAAGAAGGCGGGCACGACCGCGCTCACGGCCACCTCCAACGCCGAGCCCAGGACCGTCACTGCCGCACCGACCGGCGAGCGAAACGCGGCGAGCTCGCTCATGGCCGCGGCCAACGACAAGCCGGCTGGGAAAAAGAAGAGGAGGAGGAAGAAGAAGACGCCTAAGCCCGTATCGGAAGAGCCGCGTCAACCGCCCAAAGCCCCCAGGAAGGCAGTCGCCGCTCCTATCAAGGAGAAGAAGGCGAAACCGCTTGGGGACAGGTCCAAGGACCGTGCAGCCTCCAGCCACGAGCCAGACGTCCTGGAGGAGATAACCAATCTCCTAAAGGACATACTCGTGGCAATCAGCAGCCATCAAGACCCCATGGCAATCATACTACGGGGTCTCCAACGGATGCAAGAACTTAGATGGCCTCCCCTCGAAGACGAGGAAGCTGCTCAGGGCGGTGCTCTCTGAGCGCAAATTAGACGCGGCCTCGATACCGGAGCCGACCTACCGAGCTAGTCACATCGGTTACTCCACGTCGAGTAACCTAGATCGTGGCTACCAAGCGGGGGTCGGCTCTTAGGCAAGAAGCCCCACACCACCCCCGGAAGGAACAACGCCGTCGCTGACGTGTGGGTCGCTCGCAAGGCAGCAGCCCGGCGGGCTTGACCCCGCCAGCGACGCAAGACACGTCCACGACACCAGGGGATAGCCCCCGCCACAAGGACTCACCCGCGTCTACGGGTGACGAAGGAGCCCGCTTAAAGAGCCCAACGGCTCGAAAAGCCTCCCCGGCCCCTTGCGGGGCCGAGAAGACTTCCCGGAGTTCATGAACCATTCGTATTCTTTACCTCTTCGTGTTCACATCTTGAAGTAACCTAAGTCACCGCCCTCTCTAACAATTATTGTATTGAGTAAATTAATAAATATATTTATTCAAAACATTCGACTTTTGTCTCGGTCATAACAATAAGAAAAGATAAATGGTAAGTGCCAAGATTAAGAGTTCAATTTAGAAGTCAAGAGGCCTACTTAGTCATTTCTATTCTACACTATAAGCCAGTATTTAAATAGTGCCCGTATTAAAAATAATTGTAATTTTTCTGGGTACTTTGTGAAAGATGAGTTACAAGCCTTATGTTTAGACAAATATGATAGATTAAAAGCATAGACTTAGGATTATATACCAAACTTATTAAGTAAATAGATTTAATAAGTTTGGTATATATTTTTTTTTATGTTTAGACAAATATGATAGATTAAAAGCATAGACTTAGGATTATATACCAAACTTATTAAATAGATTTGTTGAATAAATAATGAAAATAAAATTTACCTTACTTATACTATACCTAATCCCTAATTATTGTGGTTTGTTTACTATGTCGAACATTTTTGATAGTTATTAAAGGCTTTTATGTTATTGAATTTTCACGTGTTCTATGTTATAATTTAATTAATACATTTTCTTGATTTATTATGTTAAATAAATTATTTTATTCAAACCCTCTGTATCCTGGATAAGTGTTGTAATAGCTTCTCAGTCAAAAATCTTGAGGGCTTAAGTCGTTATCGAACTGCTTAATATACACCTAGGTACTTAATGTTCTTAACTTAAGTCAAATATTTCTCAATTTACCCCAAAATAGCAGAAAAAGCACTTCAATTGTACCTATTTACCCTTCTCAAGTAAATATTTAGGTATGTGAAAGGGGATTTTCTGCTGTAGTTACAAAAAAACCAAAGTATATAAATAAAGACATTGGTAGTAGAGATTAACGTTGTGTTGTGCGATTTCTATGGTTAAGCCAAGAATTGTAAACCTCGTCAAATCCATGCAAGCTCATCCATCACATTCCCAATAAGTAGGTTCTACTTACCAAATACCTTTTGTATGATTTTTGTAAAACTTTAATTAGCATTAAAAATACTTATTTTGTTATTTAATACTTTTTTATTCTAACCTAATAATCTGGACTGGAGCATGGGGGACGCGGAATTTGTTTTATGGTCGAAAGGGGGCGCGTCTCAAATAAGTTAGGGAACCCCTGTTCTTACGAGTACTTAAATCCTTGTTAAAGCTATGCTAATACCTACCCACAAATAGTGAAGAAATTTGATATTATATTGACTAGTTTCACTGTCTTATCTAAAATATGTGAGTTTATTTGGTAGGAAATAACTACTAAACTGATTTAAAAGTTCTTTCACCAAAAACAGCTCTTTTATCAGCGGGTGACATAAACTACATAATTTTCCCGAATCCCCATGGGAACGAAGTCTTGGGCGGAAAGCTAGTTATTAATAGTATTTCACTATGAAAACTCAAGATTTGGCTTTCTTTAGCCTTCATTTAAATTAAGACTTTGAGTAGAAGAAATTACTTAAGAAAGATTTGGCTGTATGGCTCCGACCTTTGCCTATCCGGATGGATGAAAAAAATTACTACTCAATATGATCGTTACGTTGGAAAAGTACCTCTTGATGAACTTTTACTCTGAGCAATGTAATCGTTATTTTGACGGATAGTGAACGATTAAAACTATCCCCCCCTTTCTTTTTTTTGAGGTTTTTGGCCTGGCTACCAGACGTTTGGGGATAATTTTGCCACTTTGCTCTGTTTTTCGCGAGAAAATACGGGTCTGTTTATTTGGTTAATAAAATAACCATTGGTTTGAATTTTTCACAGCAAAAAATAAATCCAAACGATTATAGATTACTATTTTCTCGTTTTTCATCTTTGTCACACCCCGGTGACAAAAATGAATACGCAATTTTAAACCAAACGAACGATAATCGTTGTGCAAAATACCGCGATTAGGGCCCAGGGCGAGCAAGCCTTTACGCGGTGTGTCATGTGAATGACGTAACGCACGAGTTTGTCGTAGGCCGTGCTAGCTATGCGAATGCAAAACATAAAAATTCATCCAGTTGTTTTTCAGTGAAGGAGTACATTATACATACATAATACGCTCACGCCCGTAATCCCTAACTTGGTAGGCAGAGCATCAGTGGTTCTTAGAGCCACTAGATGCCACGTTTGACACAAATGAGGGTTATCATTATCAGATGGAACAAGTTGCATAATGGTGAGAGGTGGTCAGCCTTTCGCCCATTATAGAGAAAAGACCTCGCATCCCTCTTACCGACTTTTGCTGTGTATCTGGGAAGAGGAAGAAACCTAATCAACAAACATCCATCTATCCATTCTCAAAAACAAACATCCTATTGTATCAATAGGATTCTATTCTACTCTGTTTTATTCTTCAAAGCCTTACCAGTAATGGTCCCGATATACAAAACAGATCCTACCCAGGAGGCTTGCTCCTGAGTTATAGCTGCTGGTAGAGGAGTTTCTTCAGGGTCCATCAGCTTTGGGATCATAGGAGCCGTCCAGCCGAGGCCAAAGCCAACCAGCATTTGGCCAATATAGACTGGAAAGCAGAAATGAAGGCTAGTCTACAAAAAAATATGAATCTCTGTTGCCCTTGGTCATCGCATCACGAGTGCGGATTGAACAATTTCGCTAATTCTTTTTTTGTTGTGTTCGTTATTATCAGGAGAAGGTTCTTAAGAAAGCAAAAATTAAGAAAGTTGAGCGGAACATTCGAAAAATTTAAGACAGGACAACGTCTGGCTGGTCAGCTAGTAAGGAAAAACAATAAATTGTTAGGATTTTATACTCATACCACTTTATATTGCGTGATTTTAAAATTAGTTAGCGAAAATTAAACATGTGAATCAGTCCACAAAACTGACCAATTTTCCCTAAAAAACATAGGTCGAAACACGACTAAATTGTTTGCGCTTGTGCGATCAGCGATTTGCCTTTATTTGGTAACCAAATTTTTTTTTGAGAATTTCATAAGAGGATACTTCGGTATGTTTTTTAAAGAAAGTTGTTTAGTTAATGTGGAGAATCACCCCTAGTTTGGCTGACTATCTATATTTTTTTTATTATGAGATGGGTTAACTCTTGACCTCAATCTTGACCAAGATCATAAATGAGGTCGACGATGGAGCGAGTTAACCCAAAAAATGCCTATCAACTGGTACTCCTACGCACCGACGTGGAACACAGCTAGCTGTTTGGCGTCGGACTTTTGGAGGAGGGTGGTCGCGAACCAGACGGCCCTCACAGGGCCTGAAATTGAGGTGTCGTTGTCTGGGGTGGATTAATAGGAGGCAGGTCTCATTTGTGTTTCCTTAGACGCCTCTTGCGACACCCACGGAAAGAAATCGGATGGTGTTATTCTCAACCGATCACCACACGGCAAATCTAAAGTGACTAACCTAAAGTCATCCCATACGTTTCTTTACTAATATTATAAACGTGAAAGTTTGTATGTATGGCTGCTTGTTACTCTTTCACGTTCAAACGGCTGGACCAATTTTGATAAAAATTGGTATGGAGGTAGCTGACAGCCTAGATTAACACATAGGCTACATAATTTTCCCAAAAGCTAGTGTCTTAAATATCTAAATATAGTTTATTCAAACAAATCTTGAAAGGTACTTACTGACAACAACAACCGAAAGTTGTCTCCTCAAATACAATTCCATATTTTCACCGAAACGTAAACACAGGTTTATAGACGAATATCGATAAACTGATTATATTAACACATGGTCGATAGCACGTAAAAAGCAATCCTTGTTTCCCAGATAAATAGCGATAAACTGTCAACTCGGTAACTACATTTTCTTATTAACTAGGACAGTATAAACTCAGCACAAAATCAACATAGATTTCCACAAAATAGCTTCCAAATTGGTATAAAATTCATAATTAAAAGACAAAAAATCTGAATAAAATTGTATTCATTTTTTATCTAAAGAGGAAGTCGGGTAAATTGGCCGCAGCCGGTTTCGTTTTTTGAATCAAATATTTTTTTAATTAAGTTTTTCTACAGAAAGATTAATGGTTTTGGTGCCAGTTTGTGCCACGTAAATTATCGTTAATTAAGTACGTTTAAACGTTTAGCGAGTCTGAATCGATAAAGTTCAACATCAGCGGTTGTGAATTGTGATGGGTGACCGACCTTACAAGGGACTTTAACTTTAGAGGGTGATTTTTACCATGAAGCTGGACAGCTGCATATCAAAAAAAAATTTCGACCACTCTGAGTGTAAGTACCTACTTAGGCAATTCAGCTGATCACTCAAGTTGTATGGAGGCGAACTTGTTTTAACTGACTTCAAAAAAAGAGGAGGTTCTATGTTCGACTGTATGTTTTTTTTTTGATGTATATTTATGTTCACCGATTTCTCCGACAATTATGAACCGATTTTCAAAATTCTTTTTTTGTTCGAAAGATTATACTCCAGAGGTGGTCCCATAATTTTATCGAAAAAAACAAAAAAATACTACAAACTAGAACATCATCTAAATAAATGAGTGACATTTTCGTTTATGGTTATCATAGGCATTGTAGTCTGCAAAAAATACTAGTTATCTAATTTGTGTGAACTGTTGTTGGGATTGAAGTCGGTGACTCATATGTTTATTAATGTGGAAAATTAATTAACATTTCGAACTATATTTCTTGGGGAAAGTTGTTCAGTTCAGTAGGCTAACTCAGAATTCACGTACTACATTTCCGTTAACTAATTTAAAGTCACCAATTATTAACTTCCAAACCAGCATTTCGTTTTTAAAATAATTTATGAAATTGGTAAGTAGGTAATATTTTTTGTTATTATGTGTAGGTGGTTAAGAGCGTCGGTGGTCTAATGGCTAGCAAGTCAGACTCATAAGCGAGAGGTGCCCAGTTCGATCCCCAGTTGCCGCCATGTACGGTCGGCCAAGAAAGTGGTCTATTAGTTTTCATAGAACTTCCCGTGTAACCGAAATATCGCTAAGGTTCACAATGTAACAAAGATAGAGGTAGAATGACGACGTTTTATGATGCAATTATAATGATATGACATATGGAGTCAAACTGTCAGTTCAATATTGGAAGGGAAAATCAACCTTGCTGTTTTATGTCACGCAAACGAATTTCAACCTTAGAGTGGTAGACACAATGTACCTACATTAAACCATATTACGAGTTGTCTATGGACAGCACGTCAAGTCAGGTTACCCATTTGCACTACGAAAGCCGGCGCTTACGAGCGAGATAAGGGTGTGACGTCAAGCTATAGCATGATGTACTGTCGTGCGTACGTACATTAACTAATACTGTTACGGTAAGAAGGAAAACATCGTGCGTGGACGTCGAAACATCAGAAACCTGCACATTTAGGTCAATCATCAACGCCCACTCTTTCATGCTGGACTGGGACGGGAAAAACTTAGAATGTACACTTACCAGCTGCCAACTCTTCCCAGGCTGCCAAAGTCAGTAAGGTTTTGCTGTATTATGGGCGGAAGGCTGACAACCTCTCACCATTATACATCGTGTAGTCCTAGAACCACTGATGCTCTACCTACCCCGATAGGGATTATGGGCGTGAGCGTATGATGTATCAACGCCCAGCCCAAACCCTTGTACCTAGAACGCTGAAATTTTGCACAAAGGATCCTTAACGGTGCTAACAAGGAACAATAATTTTACAAAATTCCCACGGGAACGAGTCCCGGGCATTCTTTAATCCATTCGAGTCCCCTACCAAATTATAAAGAGAAAGTAACTCTGTCTATTTAGCTTTCACGGCTAAACTACAGAACAGATTATGACGTAATTTGGTACAGAGATACTTAGATTAAATCTGGGGAAAGGACATAGGCTACATTTCTTCCCACAGCTGGACACGATATAGCCTGTAGTCCACGCGGGCGGAGCCCCGGGCGGAAAGCTGGTAATTACAATAAAATAGCATTACGTATTCGCCTACTCTACTCTTAGTGATAAAAATACGATAATTAAATACTCCGTCTGATAACATTAGATAACAATATTTAAATATGTATCACGATTTTGATAACGTTTTACATCTGATTACGTATAAAATTGCATATGAGGCCAATTTAGATTAGTTAACGAGATCTAAGTAGGTATTTAATCGATATTTAAGGCGACTACAGCACCTAAACTACGATTTTATTATGCGTAGATAAGCATGACGCACTGCATTAAATCGAAGAAAAAAATACTACGGTAATATTCAGGACATAAACTAGATAAGTAGTTTGCTGAAAACATGATTCAGCACTTTTGGTTCGATAGAAAAAGCTCACAAAGTCACCTGTAAATACCCAATATTGTGTATCTTTTAAGCTGTAAAAACGATAGCAAGATGCACACAGGAACTTGAATTTGCTATCAAAATGTTCGTGATTGAACACTCTCGATCAGTACTTAACGCATTTTTCGATTTAAGCTGTTACCTTTCCATAAATCTCATTTTTCTAAATTTCGAACATGTTTTTACGCACGCACGCTTTCATAGTCCGTAAACTTCGTGTATCGATACTGCTCGCACTGCCCGCCCAGGCCTGTTGAGAGACGGAGATGGCACTATTCTTATGTGTGCTGCCTTTATCGGGTGCTGTAGTCGCCTGAGATTCAGGATATGTTGTGATTTTGGTAGCGAAACTTTAGGGGGTGTATCTCTATAAAACTGTACAAGTTTCCCCAATAATGTAAAATTCTCTTCTCAAAACAAATTTTTCGACTTTTCATCTGCGCTCAATGTCGGTGTAGCAATTTCCCTTCACTTCACTTTTCATACCAAAGTCAAATCAACTGATCGCACACGTTATTATGAAGTTTTTTTTTTCGACCTAAATGTTCCTTGGGAAAGTTGTTCAGTTTTGTGGACTGATTAAAATCTTTAATTTTCTCCAAATAATTTAAAATCACCCAAGTAGGTAGACAAGAATTAATGTAAAGTATGTTTTAAATGTGTTCTAAGTTTGTGGTGTACCTATGCATTGATTTTTAATAGAGCAGTAAGTAACAAAAGTTGTTAAAAAACGCGATATTTTGGACATATGGGGACACCACTGTGGTTCCATTTTTTATTATGATTTATTATTGATATTTTACTATGGTTACCATCATAATGCGTATTTTCAGAAAATTTGGACACGCTGTCTATAATAGTTTGAAAGAAAAGAAGGCCTGGGACTGAAACACCAAACGTAATATCAACTAGCGGACGCCCTACAGTTCGTTCCCATGGGAACTCTACTTATATATTTAGAATGCTTTGGTGTTGTTCAGTTTTTTTTTAGTTGTTTTTCCTATTTTGTTTTGTTATTACAGGTTATGCTGGGCAACGGTAGAATCAATTCAACGTTGCCGTGACTGGTCAAATTTTTTCAGTTTGTTTTCCTCGGACTTGACACTGGCAGTAATGGTCGCATGTTATGCTCGACCGGTTGCCATTACTTAAAAAAAAAACTCTGTGTTATCTCCATGGACTTAGTATATTTTCTCTTTTAAGTTCTTTTTGATAAGCTTCAGCTTCAATAGTTTGATTTTGCGTGGAAATCTTAGTCAGTGGGTAAAAAAGTCCGATTTATTTACCCATTGACTATTTAAAAAAAACTCGTTAAATTACGTTTAAAATATTTATTTTCACAAACTCATAACTAGGTACCTACCTCAATTATGCTTTAGTACTTATTTAATACTAAGAACGTTGTAAACTGAAAATAAATTTCACGTCTACTGATTTTTCTGAATAAATTCGAATTTCCAAGTTTCAATGCATTTCGGACGAGAGTATTGACTTCGCTGAAATTAATGATATGTTATATGATTAAGGAGAGGTAGACACTTGTCCAAAAGAAATAGTAATGAATGGAATAAGAGACGAATTTGTTTCAAGAAAATGTGTGCTTGTATATTGGTAAGTGTCGTCGTAGAGCTTTATCGTTATGTATAAAATAAAAAAATTAGAGCTAGAAAGTTATGTATTTAGGGCTTCTTTTCTATGAACTGTAGAGACGAATAAAGATACGGGAGAGTGGCTAGTTTTTAGAGTATCCGTCTTCCATGTAACCCAAGTGGCAAACTAATGTCTTAAAAAGGTGTTGCAGATATCTTTAAGTTAAGTAGGTAGATGAGTTTTATTTGTCTTGGCCAAAATGATGCGTCCCTCAAGATCCCTGAGGAAAGCTTCCAGACATGGCTTAGTAAAAAATATTTTAGGAAAATTAAGGTAAGAGCAGACGTCCCTTGAGGCAAATTTCAGTCCTATTTAATAATATTGGTTAAGAAAACTCTTAACGGACTTCAAAATATCTTGCAGGTTTACTTTAGAACAAACAAAACCACACCTTTCAATAACAGGAACCTGAAAGTTACCATTATCACCTGAATAAAATAACATGTACCTACAATGTGAAAACCAATGCATCAATTATTTGCCTACCTTTAAGTAATTATTTTTAATTTTTAACCCAATTCTGATCCCTTCAACAAACATTTTCGAGCATATTTTTAAACTATATACAAAGCTTCTAAATTCTTGTTGTTTCGACAATCATTGATTTTCCAAATGCACAAGTTTCTAGGAATTAATAGGTTTATCACCCACAATTAAAGAGAGACAATAAGAAAATAAGAGCACTGTACCTCTTTTTCTGATAAAATTATTGGTAAAATCACAAACAACTTTTCAGAAGTTTCCTATTCATAAAGAGTTATACTTACTTATATTGAAAATTCATTGAACTTTATAAAAGGCTTCTTAAAAATATTTTTTGGCGTCAATAGTATTGCTTGGAATTTGGTTGGAATATATCGTTTGAAGTGGCGGTAAACATGTCTATCCAATTTGCAATAGGTACACAAAACATCATATAAGGTTGACCCACTTTGACCTTGAGCTCGCTCGTTATAGTGACCGTTTTCGTAGTGCAACTGTTTAACCTGATGTGCTGTAATGTGTACATCTATACTAATATTATACAGAGGAAAGATTTGATTGTTTGTTTGTTTGCATTGAATAGGCTCCGAAACTGCTGGACCAATCTGAAAAATTATTTCACCATTAGGATGCTATATCTTGAAAACATTGGTCCAGCCAGCCTGATATCCGACTGGCTGAACCATTTGTTTTTCGTCAATTTCTCGCTAACTAATGCGTTTAACTCTAAACTTTTTTGATTAATTAAAGGAATAAAGGAATGTGACACGACACCAAGCAGGTTTGAACGCCCGTAACGCATGCATTTTTGAAATATTCCAAAATATATACACATACGATATGCTATCGACCTGATTAAGCGAGACCTCTCCGGGAGATATGTCTCAGCTGTCCTGACCTACATGAACTGTTGGCCAAGCTCCTGGCTTTTTTTTGTTTCAAAACTATTTGCAAGCATTTTTCACAATTTCCGATATTTTAATGGAACCCCTTCACAGGCCTTGCGAAGCCCTAGGGTTTTGTGGAGCACCTTTTCAGTATCTCTGACTTATAAATGTTTTTAATTATATTAATCTTATTTCTCTATATTTTTGCGCACGTCTTATTCTTTCCAATCTTCGTATCTTTTTCCTGTAAGAAAGGGGTAGGTACAGTCGTTAGAACATCAGATTGCCACAAACTGTCAAATTTCTCCAATGGATAGTAAACTCTAATGCTTGGAGATAAAATTGAAAATCGATTGAAGAAATTTGACAGTTTTGGATAACATGATGTGCTGTTGACCCTGTACAATGAAAGAGAGGAGCACGTCAGTTTATCCATTAGCACGACGAAAGCCGGCGCTATTACGAGCGAGATAAGGGCGACGACAAGGTCAATGTATAGCCTGATGTGCTGCCGTGTGTACCTAGAATAACTTTGGTTTTTGGTTGCCATTTTGTTTTTTTTTTTTTTTTTTTGCGATAGTAAATAAATGGGGACACGTACCAATAACGCCGTAAAGTGACGCTTTAGTACAGAGGCCAGCGCATCAGGTTACCACATTTTCATTGCACAACCGTTCTTATCTTAAACGGCACAGGTTGCACGCATGTGGTAATCCAACTTCCAGCCCTCTGTACTTGCAGTTGTATTATTCCGCCGACAAAAAAGAGGGGTGTCATAAGTTTGACGTGTGTATCTGTGCGTCTGTATTTGTGTATCTGTCTGTGGCATCGTAGCTCCTAAATAATTGGACCGATTTCGATGCGGTTTTTTTGTTTGAAAGCTGTCGTAATTTATATTATATAATTTACATACGTATTCATTTTTTATTTACATATTACAGTAATTACTGGTTAAATACTTCATTCTATCTAAAACACCATTACCTTGCCAATATTTCATCAATTTCACTCAAACTCTTTCCCTTCGTCTCTGGCACCCATAATACCGTGAAGATAACAGCCAACAAATTGATGAAAGCGTATAGCCAGAACGTGATATGGCTGCCCATAGCCGCGACCATATAGCCGAACGTCGCTGAGAACAGGAGGCCGACTAGCCAGCCAACTGTCATGGCAAGGGATGATCCGATGCCTCGAATCTTTGGACTGAAAAGTTCTCCGAGTAACGTGTTGGGAATTATGCTTACTCCTGAAAGAATTGAGTTTTGGATTAGTCCAAAAATCTAACGGGAAGAAGTAAAAAATAAGGTTCAATGCTAATTAAAGGTAGTGTTTTAAATCAAATTCACATAATTATTGATTTGTTATGTTATGTAAGATAGTTGTAAGTAGGTACTAATTTTGATTTTGAAATAAAACTATTATTAATTTATTTTTGAAATGGAGAAGGTGAAATTTTTGAAATTGAAATTTTTTGCTGATATTTATCTATACCATACTAATATTATAAAGAGGAAATATTTGTTTGTTTGCACTGAATAGGCTCCGAAACTAGTGGACCGATTTGAAAAATTCTTTTGCTATTAGAATTCCACATTATCCGTGATGAACATAGGGTACATAGTTTTCCCAAAATCCGACGGGGACGAAGTCCCGAGCGGAATGCTAGTATTTAATAACTAGCTTCGTTCCCTTCCTCTTGAATCGCTCCAACTCCAACCTTTGGTGGAAACTGTATAAAAATCCGTTCAGTAGTTTTTGAGTTTATCGAGTTCAGATAGACAAAGGCAGCCGGGGATATATTTTATAATTTTGTATGATTAAGGATTCTAGGATTTTTTTGTGTGTGTAGTTATTTTTTTATCATTTTTTAAAGTTCAATGTTACGCTTGATCGCACCTTAGTGGCACTTTGTGAAATTTTCCTTTGCCTGAACAATCCTATACTAATATTATAAATGTGAAAGTTTGTGGAGATGTATGTATGGATGTTTGCTAATAAGTATTTCACGCTCAAACGGCTGGCCCAATTTTGATAAAATTTGGTATGAAGGTAGCTGACACCCTGGATTAACACATAGTCTTCGTAATTTTCCAAAATTCTCACGGGAACAAATTCCCAGGCCGAAAGCTAGTAATCAATATATAAATTGATTTTATTGACCAACCTTTAGAAGACTTACCTATACTAAATGTGAATAAAGACACAACCAGGGAAGCCAAGGGTAGCCAGCCTATGAATTGGACTGACGGATGCTTTATCAAATCCAGGTAGAAATAAACTCCCAAACCAGTCTGAAAAGAAAACAGTATTTATTTATGTCAGCTGAGAAGAAAACAGTTTTTATTATTTTGCCGTGTGGTAATCTTCTCTTATCTCTTATCAGCCCATATACGTCCCCACCGAGGGGCACGGGCCTCCCTTCGAAACACGAAGAGGTTTAGGCCATAATCCACCACACTGGCCCAATGCGGGTTGGTGGATCGCTCGTCTTTCGAAAATGAATTTTCTTGGACGGGCGGGTTTCATCACGATGTTTTCCTTCACCGTTGAGCAAGTGATAATTAGAAATCCGTACATAAATCCGAAAAGACGAATTTAGTGGTACAGGCCCGCACCAGGATTTGAACCCACGACCTTCGGATTACAAGTCTGGCTCATTACCAACTGGGCTATCGTGGTAATCAGTTGAGAATAATTAACACCACCCTATTTCTTACGAAGATGCGACTAAGCAAACACAAATGAGACCCGCCTCCTACTAATCCACCCCAGGTAACCACACTTCCATTTGTTCTGAATCTGAGGTGGCGTCCTATGGTCTCATGCGGTGTGGTAGGCTCTTAAAATACCATTGTTTATTTATTGCGATTATACAATGGTAAATTAAGATGGTACAATTAAAAGTCCTTACATTGTAGACCCTGCAGGGCACAGCCATATTAATAATAACTTTCACTTTTGTGACATATGAATTGTTTACATAACAATCACTTCACTTAGATAATATTAATTACTTTTCAATGGAATAATATATTTTTTCGAGTAAGAATAGTTTTAGGTGATTTATGAATTTATTTTATTTTTTTATGTTTTTAATAGTATGTGGCAACTTATTGTATATTAGCCTATGTTCATCATCATCAGAGATAATGTAGGATTGTAATGGTAACAGAATTTTAAATTGGGTCAGTTGTTTCGGAGCCTATTCAATGCAAACAAACAAACAATCAAATCTTCCCTCTTTATAGTATTAGTGTAGATTACAAAGGATTTTAATCCAAATCTTCATTCTACTAATATTACGTCCCCACCTAATATTAGATAGATACGAGATAGATAGATAGATAACATTAGTAGGATTAAGATTATAAAAGAACGTGTTTTCCATGCATTTTGGAAAACTGATTCTTCTTCTTATCGTGTCGGTATAGTCAAGTATGTGGCGAACTTGGCTAACCCTGGTGTCAGAGTTTTCAAACCGCACAATGGCCTCTTAACTTGATTTTAACGACTGTAGTCAATCTACAACAGCGGGACCGACAACTTAACGTGCCCTCCGAAGCACGGAAACACTCTTGATAAATTGCCACTTTGGTCACCCATCAGTTTCCCTGCCTCTGTGTACGTTGCTTAAACAGATTTTTTCTTACAAATATTTTTGAATATTTTTCGGAGATATTAAATCGAAATGTAACGAAGTGGGAATTTTAGGACCACATTCAGCTAGTAATTTCCAGATTTAGTTTACTGAAAGTGCCAATAAAAAATTTGAGCAAAAATAATCATTTCAATGGATATCCAGTCGAATGAGCTGTATAGCTTAGTCATCAGTTAAAAACCAAAAGCATAAATGTATACATTGTACTCAAAATCTCTATAATTTAATCAAATCAAGTACCTATTAAAATCATATATATATTTGGAAGTAGCTGCTGAATCAAAAAAACCGGCCAAGTGTGAGTCGGACTCGCGCACGAAGGGTTGCGTACCATCTTTCTTATATATAAAATCTTTATATATAAAATTGCAAGTTCTGATTCACTGACTCATCAAGGCCAGGCCCAAACCCTTAGACCTAGAAAGCTGAAATTTGGCAAAAAGGTATTTTTATGACGTAAGCAAGAACTAAGAAAGGATTTTTCGAAATTCAACCCCTTAGTATGTTAAATGGAGGTTCGAAGTTTGTATAGAGAAAACAATTTTTTGGACATTTTGACTCGAAACTTCGTCAATATATACCTTGAAGCAAATAAACGGACACGTGTTTCACAATTTTTCGAAAATCATCCCCTAGGGGGTCAAGAATGAAATGGGTGGATAAAAGAGTTCTTTGCGCGAGCGAAGCCGCGTGGAAAAATCTAGGAAAAAGCGTGGAAAAGCGTCTACAGAAACGGCAACAAAATCACGTTTGTTGTATGAAAGCCCCATTATATATTTATTTTATTCTTTTTTTAGTATTTGTTGTTATAGCTGCAATAAAAATACATCATCTGTGAAAATTTCAACTGTCTAACTGTCACGGTTCATGAGATACAGCCTTGGACAGACATTCTATAAAAACGGAAAAAAATCTTGTAGGTCGAGACAGTTGAGACATTTCGCATATTCAGGGCGATAGCAAATCGTATGTGACGACAAACAAGCTAACTTTCATCGTTTGTGACGGTATACTTTCGCCACATCAGATTTCAGCTCTTGAAGGGTTTTCAGGGTTCGTTCCTGATCAAAAGGTATGTGATAGAAACCTGAACTAATTTCACCCATCGTGATGCAATACTTTTGGAGAAATCTTGAAAAACAAGTGTCCAGCCAGCCTAATATCCGGCTGGCTGAACCACTTGATTTTCGTCGATTTCTCGCTAACTAACGCGTTTCACTCTGAACATTTTTGATCAAAGGTATGTGATGGCAATGTGACAGGATACCAAGCAGGTTTGAACGCCCGTATCGCATGTATTTTTGAGATATTCCAGAAAACTAAGTAGTTCAGCTGGAAAAAAGTCAGGCCAGCTGAACCACCTGTTTCTACCACTTCCAGGTGCGCTACACTCGAGAAATCTAGATCAAAGGTACGTGACAGAGATGATAAATACGATGGTTTGATTGTGATGGCTCAAAATGCAGCCAAAAAAAAGTTATAAGCCATTCTTTTATTCCATACATTGATCAAACTAGGTGACCATGCTTTCAGTATTGCAAGGACAGTCCCTAATTCAATTAAATATTGAGGCATTAATACCGTCACAAACGATGAAAGTTTACTTTTTTGTCGTCACATACGATTTGCTATCGACCTGAATATACGAGATCTCTGCGGGCGACCTGTCTCAGCTGTCCTGACCTGCATAAAAATCACGTTTTTTGTATGGGAGGCATGGGAGCCTCCTTAAATATTTATTTTCTATTTTTCAGTATTTTTTGTTATAGCGGCAACAGAAATACATCTGTGATAATTTCAACTTCTTACTATCACGGATCATGAGATAAAGCCTGGTGACAGACGGACGGACGGACGGATAGCGGAGCCTTAGTAATAGGGTCCCGTTTTTACTCTTTGGGTACGAAATTACGAAACCCTAAAAAGGAAGTATTAACTGAGAAAAAAAAGCAATTTCATAGGTGGTATAAAATACCCAATATCATAAATGCTAGTTTTTAAGTACGAATGGAAGTTTAGCTACTCTTTCACCTAAAAACTACTAAACGGATTTTGATGAAACTTAGAAATCAAAATAACATTCAGGCTACATGTTGGCGTGTTGGAAAAGGGGCAGCCCAACCCTAGTCTAAATTTCTTACCATGGCAATAAAGCAGAACCCATTTGAGATGATTAGCAGCACTTTTCTGCCACATTTTTCAACAAAAACCGGCGCAACAATAGTTCCAAAAAACGCAGTCAATCCAATTATGATTGTAGCTATATGTGGTGGTATGTATGACCCACTGTTTATAAAGATTGTTGTAGCAAAGAATAACACGGCACCCATTCCATTGCTCTCTTGAATTGTGAATAAGATCATCAAAATTATAAAGGCCTTTCGATTACTTTTGACTGTGAATATTTCGGATAATTTAGTTTTCTTAGAGTAGTTTTGCACATGTTCTAGCATTAGCTTCATTTCGGTCTCTATATACTTGTCTCGGCCCAATTTTCTTAGAACTTCTTTGGCTTCTTCCTCTTCACCTGAAAAATTAAGAAACAAAACGTTTTCATTCGACTGATTCTGACTGATTAATGAATGGCAATGTGGTTTTATTAGCGTTAGCGTTTGGCGCTATATAGTTTATGGCAAGAAGGTTAGATACGGTCGTAGTAAACTCAAAGCTTGTGTTAAATAATGGTTAAATATCATATGAACAAAAATAACCAAAAGTTCAAATCAACCGAAATGTAATCAATTTTTTTTAAATTTATCCCTTTCGGGAAAGGCAAAGGAAACTATGTCCATGCAGCCTCGTCTTCAGTGAAAAATCTTCTTTCTTCAACTTAACCTAAGCCTCATGTTCTGCGTAAAACCGAATAGCGTCTGTTTTCCGAAAACTGGCGGCGAGAAGCACAACCGCGAGGATCTTTGTCGGTACCAAACGAAGCAGAAACACTGTTATCACTTGAAGTTTTTTTCACTACACGAATTTTAGTCAATTTATTGCATAATAAACTATCACTATTACACATTAAACAACTTTTTAACGCAGAAAACGAAAATTCAATTGACAAAGCAACTGCTCACGTCGAGTTCCCGCCAAAGACCCCGAAATGTCATCAATGTCAATGTCACAATTCAATCCCTTTTTTTAGCGGAAAAGGCAAACGAAACTTAGCACATACAGCCATGTCTTTGGTAGTGAGGTAACAAATTTCTAATAATCTTCTAGACCATGGATTGTGCAGGACCTCAAACAAGATTACAACCGACTTACCCTTAATAATGTGATAAACTGGAGACTCTGGTATGAAGACATTTCCAAAAAGACGAATTAGTGTCATTGCTATCCCGATATATCCGCATACTTTGTAGGAAACGTAAGCACCAACAGAATACACGAATACCCCACCAAGGGCATGAAATACTCCAGTAAGAGTTAAAAGTATGCCTCTGATTTTTGGTGTTCTGAAATAGGAGTAAATAATAGAGAAGTTTTGTGTCGTGGGTCCTTTGTCAAACAAGACAGATATAAACTCCCGAACTTGATTTTGCCCCGATTAACGAGATATCGAACTCAAGAACTGTCGATTGGGAGGCAGCTCTACTAACTATTGAACCATTAGGCTGGATTCCATTTACCGTGATTAGTGTGAATTCCACCTTTTGTGTAGATAGATAGTATGTTTTTTTATAGTCACATTTCCCTTGATAGTGCTCAGAGACCTGCACTGCTAACATTTATTAGCACCCCCCTCCCCCGTACTACATTCCACATAAACAAAACAAAGTGAATGTCTTAAATAATTTTGCTGATACTGTGTCAAGCTTATCACCGCTTTGTTATCTGCCTAAACAGACTATTTTGTTGTTCAGCCTTATTTTTTCTATGTCTATGCTACATTCGCATCACATACGCGCCGTCCCACTGTCAAAAAGCAAAGTGCATTACTGGTTTTAATGGTTTGCGCTGAAATATCTTATTCTTATTTTTTATTTTTTTTATTAATTAATTAATTGGTAGTAATGCAAACATTATTGCGTTGTAACCCGCACCACATCTGTTTCTCTCTTGCCATCTCTAAGGTAGACTGGAAGAGATCCCTTCAGGGATAAGTCCGCCTTTGCACATATGTATCTTTTGTATTAGTCTATAAGAGTTTGCAATAAAGAGTTAACATACATACATACATATGTCAATTTTGATTTTGAAATAGCGTGTATTCGAATTAATCATTTAATTTTAAACCAGAAAATATTAAAAACCATGAAAAAACATTGTCAATTTTCCTGAAGAAAATTCCTCTGGAAAAAAAATGATAATAGTCTGAACTAATGAAGCTAAGCTGTCCCTTCCATCCTGTATATGCTGTTCACGACGCGCTTAACATCTTAATACGTATAATATCGTCTCAAAACTTAGATACTAGTAAATAGCTAATACTTACGCTTGTAGCCCAGTGGCGCGCGCGATCTCAACCGATCAGTGAGTTAAGCATCGTACACAGGGACAGGGAACCTAATGGGTGACCAAAGTGGCAATTTATCACGAGCGTTTCCTTGCTTCGGAGGGCACGTTAAGCTGTCGGTCCCGGCTGTTGTCGATTGACTACAGTCGTTAAAACTAAGTCAGAGGCCACTGTGCGGTTTGAAAACTCTGACACCAGAGTTAACCAAGTTCACCACATACTTGACTATACCTAAACGATAAGAAGAAGAAGAAGACTTACGCTATCTCTCCAATGTAAACCATATTCACTATAGCAAAGAAACACATGCCAAATCCACATATCCAACGTCCTGCCAATAACATAGGTAGATTCAAAGGCCATGTTATTAAAAAGTAGCTGATCAAGGTGACGATACTTCCTACGATCATCGTACGTTGTCTGCCTATGCGGTTTGAAAGATATCCGACTATAAACCCTCCTGGAAAAAGCACATTTTATGTAAATAGAAGAACAAAATTTAAATAAATAAATAAAAACGCTACACACTCAAAAAATACAAAAATATTTATTTTCAAAACACTTGTTTACAATATACTGTAATAGGAATTACAATATATTATATTGTATAAATAACACCTCCTATTACAATCCTTTAACAAGGATGTGTCGCTCTTATAAAATGACCTTTGCAAGGACCTTGATATATTTAACCCTGAACAAAAATTATTAAAAAAATCTGTTTCAAAGATCCTCAACCTCACATAGAATAGTATCTTCTTGCTTTAGTATGTTAAGTCACATTTTATGTTGTTCAAATAGTGTATCTCTTACTCAAAAGCCTATTTGATTAATCAAGCTGTACGTCCACGCCCAGGTTCACAATTTAGAACTATAACAGACATATGTATGTTTTATTTGTTTATATAATTGTGTACTGTTGTGAACGTCTTACTAAAAAAAAATAGGAATAGGGAACTCCTAGTCGGCATCAATGAATTCGCCTGTGACAGGAGCTCTTCCATAGCTCTTAGAAAGTAAACACAAATAGAGTAAAAAAAGTCCCCGCTCGCCCGCTCTACTACTGCCATTATTATTTACGTTTGAATGGATGGGTTTATTCAACATAGTAATGAAAAAATATAATTAAAAAATTTTTCAAGACCTTTTAAATTTAATATTATGCTTTTGTTTTTTGACTCAAATGATATATTTTGAACTACACAATAACGTTTTAAAAGAAAAGTGACTAATAAATTAGGACCTTATATATAAAACATTTTTTTTTTGTTTGTTTTGCGTGTGTGTGTGTGTGTGTGTGTGTATGGCCCACATTAAGTTTTTCGCTTGTATCATGAGTCCCTTGGTACATACATAAAGACAGACACAAACACCCATGACCCGAGAACAAACATCTGCTTTTTATACAAATACATATTTGCCCCGACTGGGATTCGAACCCAAGACCCGTCGATCAAGAGCCAGCGCCACTACCACTTGACCAAACCGGCCGTCAAAATATAAAGTACTAGCAATTCGCCCGGGACTTCGTACCCGTGGGAATTTGGGAAAATTATGTAGCCTATGTTCATCAGGGATAATGTAGCTTTCAAATGGTGAAAGAATTTTTCAAATAGTTCCAATAGTTTCGGAGCCTATTCAATGCTAACAACAAACAATCAAATTTTTCCTCTTTATAATATTAGTATAAATAAAATATTTCGGCGCCGACGTCAAAAAAAACATTCCTCTCTATTTACAATATTCCGCTATGAATTCACCTAAGTATTTGCTGTTTTATCCGTAACCACTACTTACTCGTGAACATAGCTTTAAAAAAATATTTCACCCTTTTTGAAGGCGGGTCAAGTTTTTGTTAAAAATATTATATTTTATTCTTTTTAAAGGTTATTATTTATCTATACTAATTTTATAAAGAGGAAAGATTTGTATGTTTGTATTTTTGTATGTAACGCCTCCGAAACTACTGGACCGATTTAAAAAATTCTTTCACCATTAGGATGCTACATTATTCCTGAGTAACATAGGCTACATAATTTTCCCGAAGTCCCACGGGAAAGAAGTCCCAAGCGGGATGCTAATCATTCATATAAATCCCTCGTAGATTTATTATAAATCACTCGAGATTAAAGAGCGATATAGTGATCAATTAC
The DNA here is from genome assembly GCA_949987775.1 of Aproaerema taeniolella. Classification (NCBI taxonomy): domain Eukaryota; kingdom Metazoa; phylum Arthropoda; class Insecta; order Lepidoptera; family Gelechiidae; genus Aproaerema; species Aproaerema taeniolella. Next base: position 4,079,822 of record OX465267.1, on the reverse strand, counting down.
TTTCACCCCACGGAAAGATATGAGATGGTGATATTCATAACCAGTCGCAAGATGGCAAGAAAGATACGAGGTAGTACAATTCTCAAACCGATCGCCAGATGGCATGAAAGATATGGGGTGGTGGGTGATATTATCAACCGATCACCAGACGGCAGGAAAGATGTGTGGTGGTAATATACTCTACCGGTAACTAAAAGGTGTCTTGGAGCTACCTACTCTACCGGTCACTAAACGGTGACCGGTAGAGTAGGTAGCTCTAGGACACAAAGGATCCCCAAAAAACAACTTAAAAGTCCCAGGGAACAACTTCGTTTTTGCTTCGTTTACATTGATGACCTATTATCATCCACATTATGACCGTACATTTCAGTATTTTTTGATTTTTGACCTAAACTACTGAAGCGATTTCGATAAAAATTTTATGGGACCAATCTGGAAGTAGATGCTTCCGAACTAAAAAAAAAATTTTGAAATCAGTCTACAAATGACGGAGTTTTCAGGTAACAAACATTTAAAAAAAAAACACCCGAATTGAGAACCTCCTCCTTTTTTTTGAAGTCGGTTAAAAACTAGACAAAGTAAGTTTTAAGTAAATAAGGAAGAAGTTTTTTGGAAAACAATTTTTTCTTTCTTTTACTTAACATGACCCTATTATAACCGTCCGTTCCCACTAGTGCTATTGGTTGTTCCGTTGATAGAACTGATCGAGAGCTGAACTTTGAATTAATACTAAGGTCCGTATTACAGAACGCGACTCATAGACTCTGATCTATAAATATTCTGGATAACAATAGATAACAGCTTGATTCACTCCAATAACACTCAACAAAACACATAAACAAAGCAATGTGAAAAAGTGATACTTCAGTAGCACTCGTTTTTGTCATTTTGATAGCGAGAATGAGAGACAATCAACACTTAAGTATTTTTGGCGCGAATGGGACTTGAACCCACGACCCCAGGATTAGATCTCCTAGTGCTCTAACCAACTGAGCTGTCGTGCCTTTAAGTCAAGCGGCGAAATTTCTCATTTCTTTACCAAGCTTAAATCCCCAGGAACCCTAGGATCTAATCTTGGGTCGTGGATTCAAGTCCCATTCGCGCCAAACATTTTTATTTTCTTAAAAAAAAACATTTTGGATTTTTTTTTCTAAAAAACTCACCAAAGCATCCCAAATACATCATCATAACGACCAGAGATGCTTCAGTTTCTGACACCACATACGGCAAATGAGTTTCTTCTGAATTCATGAGTTTAGGCATCATAGGCGCTGACCAACAAACACCATATCCTATTATTAAGTTCCCGAAATACACTGCGAAATGAATGACAGTTAAAATTATACAGGATGTATGGGACAGCTTAGTAAATATACACATCAACACGGTCTAGGGATATATCACGATTTTTCATATAAAAGAGGTATGTTTGAGAAGCTACAAAAGCATACTCGAGATACATGGAGTGCTATAATTTTCAGACGAGCAAGTGCTAAACCTGAGTTTTCAATTCTAGTTAATAAATTTTGTTTTACTTGAAATTTGTGAAAACGTGACGAAAATGAATCATTTTCATACAAAAAGAAGGCAAAAAGTGCATTTTCGTTTTAGTTTCCGTCACGTTTTTACAATGTTGTCGTATATTTTGTACAGTTAACAGCACATCAAGCTTGACAATGGACTGATGCTACAGCATACTAAGTCCATGTGCTACAGTGTTTCATTGTAGTTTGACTAGCTTGACATTTCAGTTGGTATATACCTTGCCTGCTGATATAAGGAGTTTGGATTTGATTCCCGACCTACACAAATATTTGAAAATCATATTTTCTGTGACTTTCAAGTAAAAGAAAATTTATTGACTAGAATTGAAAATTCAGGTTTAGCACTTGCTCGTCTGAAAATTATAATGCTCCATGTATCTCGAGTAGGCTTTTGTAGCTTCTCAAACAGGCCTCTTTTGTATGAAACATCGTGCAATATCCCTAGTGTTGATGTGTGTACTTAAATGGTGGAACCTTCCCTTAACTATAATCAGCTACAAGTATTTTTTTCCCTGGAAACTTCAACTTAAGCAGTAAATTTACTTTATTTAACTACTTAAGCGCTACGTAATGTATTGCGAAACCGCGACCCAAGCGCCATCCCCCTACGCCGTGCTATGTACACTGCTGGTTTTCGTTTTCTACGCTGATATTATTATTTTTTAATGCAAATTGGACTGTATTGCTTCTGAACAAAATTATTTTCTCTGGATTTCAAATTTGTCGTAATTCGACTTTGTTTTACAGAATAGACCGGCAGTTCCACTTCTTCAAATGACACTTTCAGAGTACAGTAAACAGCAGATAAGGTTACCACAAACTGTCAAATTTTCCCAATCGATAGTAAACTCTAATGCTTAGAGATAAAATTGAAAATCGATTAAAGAAATTTGACGGTTTTGGATACCCTGTACAAATGCTTTATTATAACAAAAAAAAGGTATGAACTTACTCCATGCTGCTATAGACAATTGCTTCCAAACATAGGGCTCCATCTCAAAAATCTTAAGAAACACTAATAATATTAAGAAATTATATTTTAAAATCACCTGTATTTATAAGGTATGCTTTAAGAAACCTTTGGCTCACAAAAAGAAAAAAAAATGTTATCTTTATCTGGTGAGCTATTAAGTTCTGAAAATGTTAATGAGACTATCTATGTACAGTAACGAGCAAAAGTGTTAATCATAAAATTCAAACGTTCTATTGGAGGAACGAATCGAGGACTTGTATTTTTTTATCCAGTCTCTTTTCTTGTCATTTCAGTCCCATCTTTACAAATTTTGAGCTTAACGGTTCATTAGGCGCTGTAGAGTCAAAATGGTAAGACAGAATTTCATATTTTCTTATTAAAAGAACTCTGAAATACGGAGAAGAACCAAATTGACCGATATAGCAAATTGAAAATGGAAGTGGACAGGTCACGTAATCCAGAGTAATGATCAAAGACGGGGCAGAAAAGTACAATGCTTTTATTTTGTTATTATAGTTTCGGTGATCGGTTGAGAATAACACTGCCTCATCTCTTTCCGTAGGTGTCGTAAGAGGCGACTAAGGAAACAAAAATGAGACCTGCCTCCTAACAATCCATCTTAGGCTACGACAACTCAGTTTGTTTTGAATCTGAGATGGCGTTCTGTTGGTCTCAAGCGGTGTGGTAGGCTCTGTAAAGGGTCGTCTGGTTCGCGACCACCCTCCTATCGAAGTCCGACGCCAAACAATGTGCTGTGTTCCGTCGGTGGGTAGGAGTACCAGTGCCTTAATAGGCATTTTCTGGGTTAACTCGCTCCATCCTCGACCTCATCTATGACCTTGGTCAAAATTGAGGTCTTGAGTTAACCCATCTTATAATAAAATAAAAAAAACATGGAGTGCACTGGAGGAGATCTACTCTCACTCAGCATTAGGTAGTTTGAAGAAGAAGATACACCTATTAAAAGATGGAGAGAATTTTTCTTAACAAATCATTCTTTTTTTTCGCCTTTCTGCAAATGTAAGACCGCTATCATTGTCAGTACCTACCTAAATAATCTAATCTTTTTTAAGCAAAGAAAAGATTCACTTCGTGAATCTGTGCTAGATTATTTCTGCTTAAATCAAGAGTCGTAAAATTTTACAGTAAGGTTATGCCAATAACTACGTAGCAACAGCAACCATGGGCGTAGCAATGGGGGGGATCAAACCCTCACGAAATTTTCAAAATCATGATCATCTCCCTGCCCTTATCCATCTACAAAATACAGTAAAGTAGTATCGGCATTAACTATATGGTGTGTTACCTCCAAATTTTGCGACCAGTTCTGAAATTGACAAAGCTACACACTCAACGCTACACACTCAAAGGCCCACACTAAGGTTTTCCCTTGTGTCGTGGGTCCCTTGGAACACACATAAAGACAAACACAAACACCCATGACCCGAGAACAAACATCTGCTTTTTACATTGTTTTTACACAAATGTTTGCCCCGACTGGGGATCGAACCCAGGACCCGCCGATCAAGAGGCAGCGTCACTACCACTCGACCAAACCGGTATGTACTCGTTGTCGTCGGCGATTTGTATGTACTCATCAGTGCTTCCCGTAAGAAGCACATCTGTGGTCTAAGCAGAACCTTAAGTGTGGAAAGTTGGAGTGTGGAATTATTTAAAGAAAAAAAAGAATTAATGCGTTTGAGTTCACGTGAATATAAATGTCATTTCATATACATTGTTGCTGTATCTTTCTTAAACACCCCCAAAACAAAATTCTGGCTACGCCCGTGGTAGCAATTAATGGTTTGACAAAACGTGTAATGACGTTAAATTAGTTGACGAAAGTTTAGAGCTTGAATCTCATTATGAAATAAACCACATTCCCTAGAAACCCTTGCGAAATTCTCCAATTATTTTTACACAATCCATAATCCATCCATCCATACCAAGGTTATAAGAGTTCTAGAGCTGATATAATTTTTTTTATAGGGAATGAAGTCACAAGCAAAGTAAAATAGCTTTATTTTATAGAACATTTAATTTTAGGATGTTATTTAAAACAAGTCAAAGTAATTTAATAAATACATTAATTTAAATAAAATAAAAATTAAAGCAATACATTTTATGATTTTGACAAATAAATACAAATAAAAAATTAAATTGAAACAATAAACTTTATGATTATGAGAAGAATATTTAATAAGAAACTCAGAGTGGTGTAATTTTTTTACGAATGAGCTCAAAACCAGCATCGATTTGATTTCATAAGGTTGTTAGCGCAGAAATGAGTGGTTTTTTTAACTAAGGATATATTTTTTTAGATATTTTGCTAAGTGCTGGTAGTATTGAAATCGGTCTAAAGTTGGTAGGTTCAGATGTACTACCAGCTGTTAACAGAGGAATTACTACACTATGTTTATTTGAGCGGAAAGCTATGCACATACAGGGTGTAGAGAACAGCTTGGCGAATACTTAAATGGTGGAAGCTATGATCGGCTACAAGTATTCATTTTTTCCCGGAAACGTCAAACGAAGGAGTGTTCGTTATTTACCTACTTTGGTGCTAAGCAATGAACCGCGCTCCTTTCACCCTGTATAAGCAAACGAACGGATGGCAGCAACTGGTTACCACACGCGTGAACTCTGTGCTGTTGTGATAAGAGCGGTTTTGCAATGAAAATGGAGTAACTTGATGCGCTGGCCTCTGTACCTACCCACCTGTCTTTCATACAAACATATAATACATACACATACTCGTAAGCTAAAGTTTACCCGATTCGATTTAGACGGAATATTGAACAGAACGAAGTTGTTTCGGAGTTCGCGCGTCTCAAATAATATGTGGCATTGTGCCGACTTGATTGCTAATCTAAGTTTGCCAGTTGCGTTGCGTTCAATTTCGGGATGAAAGAGCGTGTTTTGTTAGCACGTTTTACATCACAACTGGATGACAACTAGCATAATAAGCTGCATAGGTATGCTGCACACGTGTCAAGGTACACAATTAATTGATTAAAAATAATATATCGATCAAATTAAGTATTTCATTTATTTAAGTACACCATTGGAAACCTATTAGAAAACAAAGAGTTGAATAGAAAATAAATCCCAAGCATTTTCATTAGTATTCCAAATCGGATCTGGCAGACCTCTTCTCTCCATCAAACATATCATGTTCACTTTCGATTTGAACACTTTTACTAGCCTTAGAAGTATAATCACTGTATTCATCTTGATTCTGTTGACAAAAAAAAATACTAGCAACATTTTTTATTAACAATGGAAAGGGTGAAATCACGTAAGAGCGACTATAAAAATAAAAAGGGGTTTGAAACTTTCTGGCATATCCAGTCACCCCTTTTTTTCGAAATCGCGGCGCACGATTAAAGTGGTATGTATGGGTAGAGGACACATAAATGAACAAAAAATGTCAGTAACATAGTATCCTAAAGTGTCACGTTACCGAGATATTTGGAAGTAAAGATGTCATTGTACTCATATGTCGATCTTAACTCCCAAAAATCTCTTTACTCCAAAAATCTTTAGGATCTATCTATCTATCTATATATCTATGGAGGGGACGCCCGTCAGGCCCAGGCGGGTGATCAGTCCACTTATTTGGGACCATTTCACTCAATTCCCCACAACAGCGCATGAGTTTTACCTCTGCACTGACAGTTCCACCTCTTTGAACCTACCCGAAGCTTTAGCAAACCCGATTATATCCTTTATGTTAAGCTCTTGTATTTGTTCTTCTTTTACCTCATCCATGCCTATTGTCTCCCATCTTACCAGCGCGTACATTGGACACTCAGTCTCTTCTTTAGGATACTATGTTACTGACATTTTTTGTTCATCTATGTGTCCTCTACCCATACATACGACATTCATCGTGCGCCGCGATTTTGAAAAAAAAATAACTTGCGGCGGGTGGATATGCCAGCTTCCATACAAAAAGTTTCGTACTCCTTGGAAAGATGGGTTAACTCTTGATCTTAATCTTGACCATAAGGTCAAAGATGAGGTCGACGATGGAGCGAGTTAACCCAGAAATCATTGCATCCCGACAATCATTGCTTATGGCTGAACTAATTTTAATAAAATATACGTCAGCTTAAAATAATGTCCAACAATCGTGATTCTGCCAAAATGTGTGAGTATTTTAATCAAAATTATAACATAGAATGGCGAAGTCGCCAATATCAAGTATAGGAATCCTTTAAGGGTCGTAATAAGGGTGCACCGCTAGCAGGTAAAGGATTTTGATGCGGTTTTGGACTCACATAAAAATCGGTTCATCCGTTTAGTATCTACGATGCCACAGACAGACACATTGATACACAGACAAGCAGATACACACGTCAAACTTATTACACCCCTCTTTTTTATCGGGGGTTAATTATAAATCCATGGCTGATACTAGTACTCACAGGTTCACTGCCGTAGCTTGCACATTGAGTATGTTTCTGTAGAAAATAAAAATCAAATTGTACTCTCGATACACAATAAAGATTATGATTTGGAGTTTTTTTGCACAAATCATCAGAAGTGAGGAGATAATGATTAAACGTAGCAACTAGCAATGTCATAACATCACTCAAACTAAATTAAAACTGGACAATGCACATTTTTCGTAGAACTGATGATCGTTGGAGCATATGTCTTCGATTGGTGGTCGCGTACCTTTAAGGGACAGACTAGGAAAGCCTCCCAAAAGGACCGACGATCTAGTTCTGCGAGAAAGCTGCTAATTGGGGGTAGCACAATATCAATCATTATTGAATCTTTTTGTTTAACCCTTTGTTTACGCCGTTTGCGATAGTAATCTCGTACACCAGGTGTACATTTGACGCGCGAAGGTTAAACATTTGCCACTAGTTAAAGCTATGCAGCTGATACAATTTAAGATAAAGAACTATGGAAATAGACAATCTTTTTGATTTTAACCAATGCTCTCAGGGTAAGTGAAAAGAAAACATCGTAAGAAAATCTGCACACTAAAGATCTAAATATTACCATGATTTAGTTAAATAAGTTTTTCGGCGATCAAATGGTAGTCTGAAGTCTGCCATATCTTGGATCATTTTTTTTTTAAATTATGAGATGGGTTAACTCTTCACCTCAATCTGGACTTAGGTCGAGGTCGACGATGGAGTAAGTTAACCCAGAACAGATTCCTAGTAAGGCACTGGTACTCCTATGCACCGACGGAACACAGCAAGCTGTTTGGCGTCGAACTTCGGTAGGAGGGTGGCCGTGAACCAGACGGCCCTTCACAGGGCCTACCACACCGCATGAGACCATAGGATGCCATCTCAGATTCAGAACAAACTTAGGTATCGTTGCCTGGGGTGGATTAATGGGAGGCAGGTCTCATTTTCAATTCCTTTGTCGCCTCTTATGACACCCACGGAAAAAATGGGGTGGTGTTATTCTCAACCAATCACCACACGGCATAGTTCATGCATGATTTGATAAAGCACAGCTAACACGGGTGCGTGATATAATTTTGTCGTATGTATCTTGGCACACCCTCCCTTATCATAGCGTCAGTACGGCAGAACAACATCTACATGACAAAATATTATCTCACACGTCTATGCTAGCCCGGTAGCACAAACCAAAGTGATACTTTCATCAGGACTATTGCATAAAGATAATCACAAATGCTTTCCAACCTTATTGTATGAATTTTGATCCCGCGAAAAATGATCATCATCTTTTATCTTACTCCTCAGTTCATTTATTTGGGCTGTCAATTCTACCACTTCTTTAGCCATTGCTCTTATAAGGCGAGTCTTAGGATCATCTGTTAGGTCATCATAATCACCAGTCTTAGGGTCATCATAATCACCAGCAGTTGGGTCAGTAAATTGTATGCAAAGGTCTCTTTCAGTATGATCAGCATATGGGCCATAATCAGAGCAGGGAGATTCTATAACCCTGTTAGGTTGATACTTTTCGCAGATCCCTGGAGCGCACATTCGGAGGGATCCTGGCTGTCTAGAAAGAGGTGTTCTACATCTAGTTTGAATATTTGCTATACAATCGGGTTGGTCGCAACAAGGAGGGTTATTAGCAGGACAGGCAATATTATCACAAGCGAAAGGCGGGTCCGCAAGAAATTCTTTAGGTTGACCAGACTTGCAATCAGGACAAGGACACGTAACCTTTATTATACCCATTTCCACGTCGCGAATTTTACCTGGAGTATAGTTTAGACATTCGTAATGAACCCAGCATTTGCACACACCTTGGCACTGTATGCCTGTTCTAGAGGTTACTGTTTGCAAGCAAATCTTGCACGGATTCGGTACACGATAGCATAATGACATGATCAGGTATTATTCGGAACGAAATATCAGTCCGTGGGTCATGTCAGCGTGCTAAACGTGTGTAACCAATTACAAAAACATAACTAAAATGATTTATGTAAGCCAAGCTGTTTTAGGTTTTGTAGTTAAGTTTACATTTTATTAGATTCCATATTACGTATTCTCCATTTTGCTATTATTAATTAATTTAGACATTGCTTTTGAACACACTTCAACACTTTGCACGAACAAAGTGCACGACTTTTGAATTTGTTTTTAAACATTTTGATTCTACATTGAATCACGACATTTTCTCGTGTAAAAAAACGTCAGTATCATCTACCTAGTCTGTGGTAAAAAAGCTCGTGTTTATATTCTCTTTGTAAAAAAGTACTCTGTGGTGTAGTATGTCCTCTTTGATTTCTTCACATCGAGCTGACACTGTCGGTCGTAGACAAATTTATTTTGGTGGCTTATTTGCTTAATAGACGGAGATCCCAGCAGGGCCGCCAGACCTTACTTATTTTCTCATTAACCAAATGTGTGGGAAATAGTAGTGCTACGTCCTAGTAGCGTATGAATACCAGCTAATCGGGTTGACGGCCAATTTTCAGCTACCAGGTTCTGAAGGTGATTCCAAAAATTACTCATTTGTCTTGAAGTCTGGCTACTGATATCTTATCTAAATATATAAAAGGAGAAACTGACTGACTGACTGACTGACATATCAACGCACAGCCTAAACGGCTAAACGTAGGCACTTGAAATTTGAAAGGGACGTAGCTTAGGTACCGTAGAGGTGAACTAAGAAAGGAATTCCCGAAATTCCCACGGGAACGGGAATTATCTGGAAAATCCTTTTGTATGAAAAATCTAAACCGCTTAAGTTAAACGCTTGAAATTTGGCATGCAGGTACCTTAGTAAACTTAAAGCTTAGTTGCAATAGGATATTGCAAAATTCCCACAGGAACGGGAGTTAGCAGGAAAAAACTTTTGTATGTAAAAATCTAAATCACGTAAGATAGATTTCAATCTAGCATGCATGCATACTTTAGTAAATATAAAGTTTAGTAAGGGCTGTATTTTGGAAAATTCCCATGGGAACGAGAGTTAGCGGGAAAAAGATGTTGTATGAAAAAATCTAAACTGCATAAGTTAGATGCTTGAAATTTGACATGCATATACCGTAGTGAATGCAAAGTTAAAAATTCCCCTGGGAACGGTAAGCGAGTTAGAGCTTTGTCTTCAGGTCCAATGTAATACAGTACGGCCAAGTTTTGAAATAAAAAAACATGTTTAGAAATCAACGAAAATATGAACTAAATGGTGCTTGAAAAAAAACGTCAATTTCATGTATAGTTCCATCAAGGTTCCATCAATGTAGTGTCTATTCTATAAAAAAAATTAAAACGCAAACGAAGTTGCGGACATAAGCTAGTTAAATATAAAAATTAATGATCAACACCGCCAGACACTCTCCGTCGGCTGTAATTTAATGAAAGACGCTTTACAGTTCGCAAGTTAATTATGCGATTATACCTACAATCTTAGCCGTGATTTTGTATATGATGTTCAGGGGACTATAACCATACCTACTTTTTATAGCACCCAGACTTCAAGACAGTGAGCAATTTTTGGAAGAACCTTCAGAACCTGATGGTAGCTGAAAATTGGCCGTCGGCCCAGGCTAGCTGGTATTCATATGTTAATAGTACATATTAGCACTACTCTTTCCCATACTTTTGGTTAATGAGAAAATAAGTAAGGTCTGGCGGCCCTGGGATCTTGGTCTTTAAGCACAAGTCGTGTTGTATTTAACTTATTTTTTTTATGTCTATGGCCACGCCATATAAAAAAAAATTGTGGCTGACACCTTGGTGACACTGTTCTCTATCAAAGGCGATGGACCACGATGGACCCAATAAAAACATTACTATTATTAGAATAATTTGGGACCTAATCTGGGGGCACGGCAGTGCCCCCACCAAGTCGAGCAAAAAAGCGTCACGGCCGTACCATCCTTTTCTCGAAGCAATTCAGACCATTTTCGACCCCCTGTAACTTCGTTGTGGATAAAACTAGAAGACTGAAATTTTCAGTAACTATGCAGGCATTGTAAAGACACGGTATATTTCAAATTTCATTCAATTTGAACCAGTATTTTCAGAATTATAACGGGTCAAATTTCTTAATTTTGTCACTCACTGACTCACCGATCATCAAAATTCTAAGGCACTTCTAGCAGACCTAGAAGCTTCAAATTTGGAATATAAGTAGTGTTTCGTGTATGAATCAAGGAAAAACTAAAAAATCTAGAAAAGACCGCAAAGAAAATTAAGCCCATACAGCCAAGTCTTCAGTTAAATTTTTCAATATTGGCTTTATTTGTAACGATGTTTTACGGCAGTTATTATTATTGCGTGCGAAGCCGCGGGTTTAAGCTAGTCCCATATAAATATTGGCGCATGGTAGTGCCCCTGCCAAATCGAGCAAAAAATGGGTATTCCCGTCATGAAAACACGTGTAAATTAAATTATTTAATGCAAAAAACGTACCTACGTGCGTATTCGTACTTATTACGAGAGCGTAAGGTTGTAAATTAATTATTATACCACGCGCTGCGATGCTAGCGAGTGAGCGCGGGCCGTTACTACTCGCTGCGCGGTGCTAGCGCGAGGGCGCGGGGAGGGGACAGTGGCGGGGCGCGCGGAAAGGTGAATGTCGCCGAGCGAGCAGCAGCCACGCTCATACGCGCGAGCGACCCAATGCTGTTCGGATGTGCCCAGAATTCTCACCTATAAGTTTGCGATTTTCATTGATAATTTCGATTGCTATATTAGTTTGACGACTAAAGGCTACTCTCATTGGTTTACTGATATTATTTGCTTACAATTTGGACGTTGTTCGGATAAATAATTTAAAATAAATATTGATACTTTAAGTACCTAAGTATTTATAAATTTCTTATTACCTAATAGTATTTCTGCATAAAAATAACTTTGCAATCTAACTTGTAGGTAGTCGCAATGGATTCAGTAATACTGTATGTGAATGATCAGCCTTATCCACACTGGGTTGTTCCTATACCTGGTGATGGTTCGTGTTTATTTCATTCTTTGTCATTCTCTATGTATGGGAATATTGAGTCGTCGTATGATATTAGACTTGCTATAATCAAGTATGTGGTAGCGCATTGGGATGAGTTACAAAACCTAAACCTACTTTTCTTTATATACAATAAGTAGAAGGTACCGAAAAGGAAAAAAGTAGAACTGTCTACAAAATACAAAAAGAAATGAGATCCCAAAAACAATACTTGTCAAAAAAACCAAGTCTCGCAACTCAGTTGTTCTGCGGTAAAAAGTGGTGAGATCCATGTAATACCAAGTCGGTTATTAATTTATTCAGTCTCTACTTAAGCGACTTTCTGTCTTAATACGTCCAGTCTCTAAGACCACGATCGTGGTCCATAACAATTGAAAATCAATTGTGTCTGGAATCTCCGTACTCGAAGCATTAAGTTGTTACGTAATAATTAACAGCATCTTATAGTGACGCATATCAATATTAAAATTCTTTAATGTTTTATATAAATATATTGAGACTTGGCCATCGCCTGAAAACACGTGTAAATTCAATCGCCTGAAAACACATGTAAATTCAATTATTTAGTGCGATGGCCAAGTCTCGATATATTTATATAAAACATTAAAGAATTTTAATATTGATATGCGTCATTATAAGATGCTGTTAATTATTACGTAACAACTTAATGCTTCGAGTACGGAGATTCCAGACACAATTGATTTTCAATTGTTATGGACCACGATCGTGGTCTTAGAGACTGGACGTATTAAGACAGAAAGTCGCTTAAGTAGAGACTGAATAAATTAATAACCGACTTGGTATTACATGGATCTCACAACTTTTTACCGCAGAACAACTGAGTTGCGAGACTTGGTTTATTTGACAAGTATTGTTTTTGATGGGATATCACTATTCATAGGCTAGTAGTTTACGTCCATGGTCGTCCTATGTCTTATTCAACTCGTTCAAGTTATTTGATTAAATGTTACTTTGATCAAAGAATCACTACACTGTTTTGAGATCATTTACTGCACTATACGGCCGGTTTGGTCGAGTGGTATTCTAGAGGCGCTGCGTCTTGATCGACGGGTCCGGATTCGAGTCCCAGTCGGGGCAAACATTTGTGTAAAAAGCAGATGTTTGTTCTCAGGTCACGGGTCCCTTGGAACATGCATAAAGACAGATACATGTCTTTATGTATGTTCCAAGGAACCCGCGACACAAGGGTTTCCCCTTAGTGTGGCCCTTTGAGAGTGTAAAGACCCCCACCCGTAGACAAAATACTTAGTAGTTTTCTTTTATCCATTAGGATAGGCAAAAGACAGAGCCATACAGCGAAATCTTTAATTACTGAAATAAGACCACTAAGCACTTTAACCATAGACATAGAAAAAATAAGTTAAATACTTTAACCATACTTTAACTTATTTTTTTTTATATCTATGTGAATACTAACTACAATATTACTAATATTCTAGCAAAAAAAAGTCTAGCGGACACACCGTCATGGACGTAGTCCATGCACACTAAACAAATACTACATACTCAAAGATGCACACACCATTCATATTATGCACCATGACATGGAATCAAGGTCTTATGTAAATGTTGTGATCATTGCCATGGACCTAATAAGATCATTGCGTAATATACACTGACCAAGAATGCATTGCAGATAATTTTTAGCTGATAAAATTATTATTGCATTTATAGCTGACCAATGCTGTAATATTGGGAGACTTAAAATTATTTAGCGACAATTAAGTATATGATAGCCCGCGCGATATGAAAGCGATAATGAGCCATACTTGTAATCGGAAGGTTGCGGGTTTCAAATCCTGGTGCGGGCCTATACTTCTAAATTCATCTTTTCGGATTTATGTACAGATTTCTAATTTTCACTTGCTCAACAGTGAAGGAAAACATCGTGATGAAACTCGCACGTCCAAGAAAATTCATTTTCGAAAGACGAGCGGTCCACGAACCCGCATTGGGCCAGCGTGGTGGCCTAAATCCCCTTCATGTTTCGAAGGGAGGCCCGTGCCTCTCGGTGGAGACGTATAGCTGGTAAAAAAAAGGAAAAGTATATGAATCAGCCACGAAACTGAACAACATTCTTTTAGGAACATAGGTCGAGAAATTCTCACCTTCCACACAAATTATGCGATCTCCTGCGTTGCCTTTGTAAGGTTGGCTGCTAAATAATGTCATTAAGCATTAGGGCAATTAAGTTAAAAATAGATGAAACGCCGGATTTAATTTTTGATGCATTTCAGGTCTCGAGTACCTACCTGCTCACAAAGCTTAAAAATTTACCTAAGTACTAACAAGTTTCATGGGGTTTTCGCTTAATTTAAGTGACAAGATATGGGGAAGATTTTTTCTGTTTTTGAGTCTTAAAACCCAGACTTAAAATGTAGTACCTATACATTATTTATATAGGTAACTACGCTTTTATTTGCCCTATTAACTTCAAATAAAATTTTATTACTTAATTATCTACTGTATTTTTTAAATTTAAAAACTTTGTTGCAACTTTTGATGTTTCTAAACCTTTAAGGTTTAACTTCATTCACACCTCAAATCTGGAACTTCCATCCGTTTTATTTTTTAGACCTATAAAGAACGTCCTAGGATAGTGAGAGTCGAACAAAGTGAGCACACCAAAATACATCTGTGGGTCGGAAATTCAAACAAGGAAATACTTCAACTGAAGGAAACACTTTATTGCTTCTAAGACTATTTACAGACAATGAACAACCTGAATTAAGTTGCTGATAAACGTTGTAGCAAAAGAGTATACACTTTAACATTACTAGGTGTAGATGTTACAGGAAAAAAAGATATCACTTCCTGTATTTAACAGATCTAAGTAAATTCTTGGTATTTTCAATATTATAAACGGCGTCAAAATATTATTTGTTGGCTCATTTGATAAGTTTAGACAGCATTAAATTTAAAACATCTTTTGTTATGGCTCTGTACTCACGAAAAAGGTTGATCTGTTCAAGACCATAACATACTCTAAATCATCAATCAACATTTTTCAGATGAGTAATTAACTACTTTTATTTATGTCCTGTTTTGATTATAACTGTTACCAACTACAATAGAATTACTTAAGGCCGATCCTCGAAAATGGTCATCATTCTGCACATGAGATCTCTGAACTGTGTGTGGAATTGTCCCATAGTCTCATACATCTGTTCCATCGCAGATATGAGCACCCTACGGCGTTCAGAAGGAAAGCTCACTTGTGAATCTGATTTGCTTGGATGGGCTGGCTTTAGAATATTTTCTGAAATTAATAAACAAATGTTCAGTGTAACATAATAGTTCAACGTACTCAAAAATCCTTAATATGAACAATTTTCACTTCCCATAGAAACATGGACAGCTTAGCCATATTACAAATATTCTAACAAATTGGACTAGAAGAAATCCCCTCGTGGGATAAATCAGCCTTTGTAAACTTCCTATTGTAAACTCGTTATTCTTTGTGTTATCATTTTGCAATAAAATATAATGAATACATCACATCACACTAATGTTATTAAGGCGATAGTTTGTGAATTTGTGTGTTAAGTTTGTTCTCGACCAATTTTAATAAAATTTGGTACGGAGGTAGCTGATACCACATATGCTACATAATTTCCTCCAATTCCCACTTTAACGAAGTACCGGGCGCAAAGCTATTACTTGCATACACTGTAGACTTGGACCCAGATTTAGTCAAATTTACCAATTTTACGTTATAGGAGAATGGAAGGAATGCGCATACTTTTTTTAACAAATTCGATTTCCTGTAAGAAATACAATTAGGGAAAGTTTGGCCGCGGTATCGAATACGACGAAGGGCTCGTTATAGGCCTATAATCCCTATCGGGGTAGGCAGAGCAACACATGACGCCACATTTGACATAAATTCCGAAGGCCGTAAGATAGAACATGAGTATAGTGGAGATGGGTTAATAGCCTTTCGCCCACGATACAGCAAAACCCTTGCGTCCCAGTTACTAATTTCTACAGTATATCAGAGAAGAGTTGGCAGCTGGCACATTCTAAGTTTTCCTTTCACTCCCAGTCCAGCATGGAAGTCATGGAATGCTCTTATAATGTGCACGAAGAAATATTATATCCATAAAAACTTACCACTTATAGATAGACAGGACATGGATAAAGACGTTAAAGTCTCTTGACGCGAATAATTCGTTCTATTACTGATCGTTTTCATTGATACGTCGTCTCGACGACTGACTAAGGTTGACGGACTACGTGGTGTCTGTGGCGACCTAGGCGTTACTGAACAAATGGGAGACGTTGGAGTCATAGGAGTTAGAGGAGTTATAGGAGACATAGGACCAGCAGAAATATTAGGAGTAGGAGATGCAGGAGATACAGTAGTAGCAGCAGCTGTAGCAGTGTTAGAAGTCCCCAAGGATAAAGGAATCCTTTGTACTAGAACCTCTTCGCTTATTCCTGTAACATTAATAGCAGGAGATGCAACGAAAGACGGTGTCTTAGTATTGATTTCTTGACTTTTTCGGTTATCAATACCCTGATTGAGCATTTGATTAAGCTCGCACGTATTCCGGTATTGCTTTTGATACATTTGAGTCTGCATTTGTTGGTTTTGAGGGATCAGTTGCAAATAAGGAAGCGGTGGATAGGTTTTCTGTTGTGTTCTTGGTATTCGCTGGTACTGTGGTGGTGGCGTTTGAGGTATCTGGTATTGCGGGTAGGGTTGCGCATACTGTGGTATCTGCACGTATTGAGGTAAGCGTGGGTCATGTAATGGCTGTTGATAAATTGGTTGACGAATCAAAATTTGTTGCTGCGGTGGAAGTAGATGCAACTGTGGATTTTGTTGCTGATATTGAGGAATTTGGCAAGGAATTTGTATTTGGCGATATGGTTGTTGTTGCTGAAGCTGCTGCTGAAGTTGCTGAAGTTGCTGAAGATATTGCTGATGCGATTGTGGAATTTGTGGTGGAGGTTGAAGTATTTGCTGCTGTTGTTGCTGCGATTTAGAGATTTGTTGCTTTTTCTGCTGCTGTTGTTTCGGTTGAGACTCTTGCTGTTTTTTCTGATTGTTTTGCTGTGGTTGAGAGGTTTGCTGCTTTTTCTGTTGTGGCTGGGGGATTGGCTGTTGCTGATTAGGTTGGGAAATTTGTTGTTGTTGTATATGGTCCATTATTTGTTGTTGCTGATTCATTGTATGTGGAACAAGAATCGGCAAAGGATATTGCAAAGGTAGATAACCATTTCTTAAAAGATTTTGATTTATATCAGCCATCTGCTGGTTGACATTTTGCTGATATGGCGTTTGTCCTACTTGAGATTGATTATTATCCTGTTGAATACGGTATTGAGGCGCTAAAGTTTTTAAATGGGATGCAGATAAACTTGTAAGTACGTCTGGATACGACGTATACATTGAAATCGGGTGTTTAAGTTGAGGTTCCATAACTTGGTCAGAAAGTAAATCAACCTCATTCTGTTTTAAAGCATAGCTATTATTCAAAGTTTGTTGTGAACCTTCGTTTTGTGAATTATTTTCCAGGAACACTGGATTTAGCGACCATTGTCCCGTCTGTGGTTCATTTTGTGGATTCTCTAATATTATGGGTGGCAAAGTTTCTTCAGCATCCAGTCTAATGGCAGATTCGATAGACATCGATTCTAAATCTGTGGATTTATTTTGTAGATTATATAGTTCATTATGAGACATTTTTGTAGCGGCCCAGTGGTGTTGTGGCTGCCTTAAGTCTTGAGTAGGAAATATCGCATCCATGGTGTCCGTTGGATTTGGCATTGGATAATGTTCAAATTCTGGCGGACAATGCTTATGCATCTGAAGCTGTTCTTCAAGAGACTTTTCTTGTTGTGACCCTGATGTCTGGGATTCAGGACTTTGCATATGAGATTGTTGAAACTGTTGTTGAGGTATTTGAGTTGGCGAAGTATCTAGAGTACGATGACGCTGATGTTGGTGTCTTTTGTGCGGAAAATACGGTGGTTCTGTATATTTTTGAGGTGACTCAGATTGTAACTCAAGAGGTAACGGTATTTGCAATGGACGCAGTAATTGCGGTCGTGGACTCTCCGGTTCATCTGATACTGATTCTTTTATTTTAATCGGGTGCGTTTTCCTTGGTTGAGACCGTTTTAAAATTGGTGATAACTCATGATTAGAAGAGCGTTTTGGGTAGTGTTTACAGCATCTGGGCTTCTGTTCTTCATGTATCGTTTCAGACATGTGTTGTATCTCATTTTTATGTATTGTTTCCGGAATAGGTTTTCGTTTGTGATCTAAAAATTTCGACTTGTTTGCAGGACATTCGACTTTGTCACAAGTTTGTCTGATTATTGTTTGATTATCACAATTGGGACATGGGCATGTTATTTCTATTTTACCGGTTTGTATATCCCTGATTTTACTAGGGCTGTAGTTCATACAGGAAAAATGAACCCACCTCTTGCAAGCTCCTTGGCATTGTAGTCCATATTTTTCACCGACTGCATTAAAACATACTGAGCACGGATGTTTAACTCTCTCTCGTTTATCTTTTTTGGATTTCAACATTTGGATATATTATCATGATGATGTAGGCGACGTTTCTATTGTAACGGCTTCATTGTGGTTTGTAGAATTTATGTAAGATGTTCTTGTAAATGATGGCAAATTAATATTTTGTTATAGAATTTTACGATGGTTTTACGCAGTTTTATGCCATGATTTGGTCCACAAATTTATAATAGTAATGTGTTTGGTCCAGATTTAACTTATTTTTGCTGTCTATGGGTCTAGAGAAGTGTATTCATAGAATTTTGGTGTTGTTCATAGACATAGAAAAAATAGGTGTTGTTATATTTAAAATGAAGACTTTGAATGGAAGAAATTAAAGAAAGATTTGGCTGTATGGCTCCGACCTTTGCCTATCCGGATGGATAAAAAAAATTACTACTACTACTCTTTGGTAGAGAAAAATACTAAGTCCATGGAAAATGTACGATGGGGAAAGTCACGGATACTTTCCAAAAAACAAAGAGAATTTTAATCACTACGCAAAATAAAAACCAAAAAATACAGCTAAGAGGAAAGAACTTAGGTACCAAACCAAGACACAAATCAAATCAAAATCAGGAAAAAGAATTGATCTCAGCTACAATTTTATGTTATTGTCAGAGATAAAGTTAAGGAGGATATTAAACATAATATTATTATCAGGTAGAGACAACAGAAATGAAATATTTAAATGGTACCTAATCACTGGCGTAATTTGGTCATGAACAAAAAACTCAGTGGCCACAATGACAAGATTCCACACTAATAATGAATGATGGATGTAGTGTATTGGCATTATGTATTTACTACCCTTGTCTCGAGTGCATACGTCACAGTCGGTGGAAGACTAGACCTGTCATGGCCGCCGGCAGAAGATGTTGTGGTGATGCATTGCCGAGCCAAGATTATTATGGAAACAAGTGTATCCTACAATGGTCACTGACATAAAAAGTGTATGGACTGGCAGTCCTCTATAAATTACAGCATTTGTCTCTAGGATGCATTGAAAGTGATTAATTCGCCGGTATTTTGACAAATTGAACGGAACTTGACGCAGTGAAATGTAAACAATTTGAAAAATTTGAAAATTTTATTAAAATTTTAAAGACAAAGTGTATTTTTGTATAAAGTTTTATTAGTATTCTATTTTGTGACCATGAAAAAATGCGTGGTTTGTAAATATAAACAGAAAAAAGGAGATAATCGGTCAATGTACAAGTATGTTTTTTACCAACTGTTTTATTGAAAAATATTGTTTTAAAACGTCTTAGTTCTACTTTAAATGATTAGAAATTGTCGGGAAAACATTCCTCTTTTTCTAAGTATATATATAAATATATACTTTTTCTAAGTATATACAAACATGTTAAAATGACTATAAAAGATTAAATTTTCGCATTTTCAATTTTGCTTGATTCGGCTGCTTTATTTCGCTATTGCTTCCAAAGATAAAAACAATGTCGATAGGAACATGTTAAAGGTATATTAGTGTAAAATATTACTTAATGTTACGTACAATGGCAAACAAAACCGTTTTTATTTTGTTGAGTACCCATGATTACTTTTTTAGGGTTATGTAGTAGACTACAAAGTTATAGTTTCGCCATATCCGTCTACTCGCAATTTTCTAAGAGACCTTTGATACTACAAAACTGAAACCACACCTTAGTACCTAAGCTTTTCAAGATAACAAGTAATGTTTGATTAATTTGCGCGTCGCTCGACACGCTCTTGACTGATTTTAAATAATATTTAAGAGTTTACTAATCTTCATAAGAATTCAGTAATACAGAATACCTAACCAACCAAATTTCTTACAACAGATTTCCAACCGACGATGTTTTAAAAAAAATGGCTTCAAAGTATGAATGTTTCATTGAACTGGACACCAAAGAAAAGCCACGAAATATGTTCGAAACATTTGGACCCTAAATGTTTTATAGGAATTAGGAAATTGTGGAAATTTGGTAGTGTTCCTACAATAATTGAAGAAAATGTTCAAGGTAAAAGTTATACATAAGGGTTACTAAAAACATGTCACAATCCCGCTAAGGGGTGGTAGTAGGCTTTATGAACTATTGAATAATATTTCAAAACAAAAAAAAGTACCAGTTTTGAAAAATTACATACTTTAACTTTTTATAAAGTAACACAGCTTTAAATATTAATGTTTTTGAAACTAACGCATTTATTTGTTTTATTTTTCATGATTGTAGTTAACTTACTCCCTCTCGTCATCAGCCCATATACGTTCCCAGCGAGGGGCACGGGCCTCTCCTCGGAAACTCGAAGGGGTTTTAAGCCATAGTCCACCACGCTGGCCCAATGCGGGTTGGTGGACCGCTTGTCTTTCGAAAATGAATTTTCTTGGACAGGCGGGTTTCATCACGATGTTTTCCTTCACCGTTAAGCAAGTGATAATGATAAATCCGCACATAAATCCGAAAAGACGAATTTAGTGGTACAGGCCCGCGGCAGGATTTGAACCCGCGACCTTCCGATCACAAGTCTAGCTCATTACCAACTGGGCTATCACTGCTATTAATAAGTTACCTCGAGTTTAGAGTCAGTAGGGTCAATAGAACGAATGCGTATGTATGTATTAAAATCCTTTTATGTTTGTTTGTATGTATTTCATGTAATCTTGACTTGTTTTAAGTGGCATCCTGAATGTCCTATAAAATAAAGATTTTTTTATATTCTATTCTATTCTTAGGTAAATCTCTTTCAACCTCTCGGGTGGTTAATCAGTCCATGAAACTGAACAACTTCCCCAAGGAACATAGGTCAAAATGCGAAAAAAAATTTGATCTCCCATACAAAAAGCGCTATATGCTGATGAAGTTTGTAGATGAAGGTTGAAAGAGATTTACCTAAGACCCTGTATAAAATCAATATTTGTACTTTTGTATGACGACCTAAATATATTTTTCTGTCTACCTAAATACACCTAAATGCACGTTCCACGTAAGATAAAAATTGTAATTTATTTTTAATTTTAAGAACCAAATCGATTTTTAGATTGAAAACGGTTATAAGTATTTTTAGGATGTCTTAGAAAGTTTGAACCTAGAGTCGCGTCTGTTGGTGTACATAATTTTTTTTGCATTTGTTTCGGGTTAACCCTTTGTATAAACTTTTATAAATCCTTTGTAGTTTTGGGCTACTTTTTATATTTTATTTAACTATACATTACAAGCGCCAGTTGTAGGCCAAATAGTAATCTAGAAAACGGTCTCTCAGCTACTTGTAAATTTTTTTCTTTACTTTTACTGCTAGTACTTTTACTGGTAATTTAGCCGCCTATGCGCATTTTTGTTTTCTTATTATTCGACCGTTATCAAATGGTAAATGTTAGAAAATAAGACACTAATGTGAGAAAATGGTTTTACTGTTTACGCAAAATTGACGCTCTGCTATAAGAAAAACAAATCTTATACTTACATACTTTAGGGGAAAAAGAAAAAAAATAAGCTGTACCTATTCCGCCATAAAACATAAATAGTCGACTTATCAACTTTTGGTCCTCACTAATTAAAGTACAACTTGAGCTGATTACCTGCCTACCCCGTTGGGGAATACATATAGTTTGTCGACTAATCGACATTTGGTCCTCACTACATCGAGTTCGGTTTTCTGCCGCTGCCGCCTACAGCGCCAAAATGGCGAAAATCAATTGGTCTCGTTTTTGATTTGACAACAGCCAGTCTAGTGGGTGGTATTTAACTTATTTTTTCTATGTCTATGATGATGGTAAACGTAAGTGGTTACCTTTACTCTGGCCAATGGCCTTTGGCATATTCTTTTAACTTATTTTTAGGGTTCCGTAGTAAACTACGAACCCTTATAGTTTCGCCATGTCCGTCTGTCCGTCTGTCCGTCTGTCCGCGGGTTTCCTAAGAAACCCTTGGTACTACAGAGCTGAAATTTGGCATTATCATAAATATTAACTACGCCGTCAGAACTGTAGAGTAAAATCTTAGAAAAAAAAAATTTTTCGGGTGTCTCCCATAGACGTGAAAGGGCGATGAATTTTTTTTTTCTAGACAATATAATTAAATTGGGTGTCATAGGACAGCTTTTTAAAAGACAGAATGGGTTTACTAAGAACGTTTTTCGATTCAGCACTTTGTTTGCCTAATATAAATTTTTAAAGTGAAAATTTTTGTCAAACACAAGTGTCCCCCCCCTCTGCCAGCTAAACGGTTGATTCTAAAAGAGTGAAAAAATTCATGGTGGTAGTGTATACAATGAAATTATAAGGAAAACTATCACACATAAGATAGCTCTTCAAGTTTGCGAGTAATAGTCGACCAAGTGCCAAACTTAGTTGGGATTAATAAGAATATATTTACTAATATTAGATCCTTGGTACTACAGATCTGAAATTTGGCATGGTCATACATATTGATTGCGCCAACAGATTGTAAAAATAAAATTGTGGAAAAAAACAATTTTTCGGAAATTTCCCATACACGTGAAAGGGCAATGTTTTTTTTTTTCTCGCCGATATCATCGAATGAGATGTCATAGGATAGCTTTTTAAAAGATAGCAGGGGTTTACTAAGAACGTTTTTCGATTCAGCATTCCCTTTGCGAAAAATTAATTTTTAAAGTGAAAATGTTTATTTAAAACAAGTGTCCCCCACTACAAGCAAAACGATTGTTTTTAAAATGTGGAAAAATTCATGGTGATAGAATATACAACAAAATTAAAAGGAAAACTATCACATATAAGTTGGCCCTTCAAGCTTGTGAGTAATAGTCGACCAAGTGCTAAACGTTGTTGGGATTAATAAGAATATATTCACTAATATTAGATCCTTGGTACTACAGAGCTAAAATTTGGCATGGTCATACATATTGATTGCCCTGACAGATCTACAAAATAAAATAGTGGAAAAAAATTGTTTTTCGGGTGTTTCCCATACACGTGAAAGGGCGATGGATTTTTTTTCTCGCCGATATCATCTAGTAGGTTATCATAGGATAGCTTTTTTAAAGATAGAAGGGGTTTACTATGAACGTTTTTCGATTCAGCAATCCGTTTGAGAAACATTAATTTTTATAATGAAAAAAATTTGGAATAATTCACGAGGGTAGCATTTACGACCAAGTGTACCCCAATCCAAAATGGCTGCCATACAAGGTTCCACGCTTAAAGTGAGGCGAGCCGAAAGCCAAGCTGTAACATATTGACATTTCAGGTGTCGTTTAATAAGTTTTTGGGGGTGCTAATTACGAAAATGACATCAAAATTATACACGATCACCACGCGACCTGCTATAGCAGCAGCTCGATATTATTATATTATGCCTAACAATAATATTATCGCAAAAAATTAAAAATAAAACAAAAACCAAAGAAAAAAAACTAAAAAAAAAACAAAAAAAAATTCGCGCTCGCTTCGCTCGCGCATTAAATACTTCCATTTCATTATATTTCTTTCATTTTTTTTTCTCGCCGATATCATCGAATGAGATGTCATAGGATAGCTTTTTAAAAGATAGAAGAGGTTTACTAAGAACGTCTTTCGATTCAGCATTCCCTTTGCGAAAAATTATTTTTTAAAGTGAAAATTTTTATTAAAAACAAGTGTCCCCCACTTCAAGCAAAACGATTGTTTCTAAAAATGTGGAAAAATTCACGGTGATAGAATATACAACAAAATTAAAAGGAAAACTATCACACATAAGTTGTGAGTAATAGTCGACCAAGTGCCAAACGTTGTTGGGATTAATAAGAATATATTTACTAATATTAGATCCTTGGTACTACAGAGTTAAAATTTGGCATGGTCGTAATATTGATTGCGCCGACAGATCTAAAAAATAAAATGGTGGAAAAAAATTGTTTTTCGGGTGTTTTCCATACACGTGAAAGTGCGAGGGATTTTTTTTTCTCGCCGATATCATCGAGTGGGTTATCATAGGATAGCTTTTTTACTACGAACGTTTTTCGATTTGCTGAATCGAAATCCGTTTGGGAAACATTAATTTTTATAAAAACAAAATGTGGAATAATTCACGAGAGTAGCATTCACGACGAAGTGTACACTAATCCAAAATGGCCGCCATACAAGGTTCCGCGCTTAAAGTGAGGCGAGCCGAAAGCCAAGCTGTAACATATTGACATTTCAGGTGTCGTTTAATAGGTTTTTGGGGGTGCTAAGAACGAAAATGATATCAAATTTATACAAGATCACCACGCGACCTGCTTTAGCAGCAGCTCGATATTATTATATTATCCCTAACAATAATATTATCGCAAAAAAATTAAAAAAATAAAAAACCAAAAAAAAAAACTAAAAAAACTATTAAAAAAAAAATTTGCGCTCGCTTCGCTCGCGCATTAAATACTTCCATTCTGTTATATTTAGGCCAAAACTACAATTGTTTCTGAAACTACAAACTTTTTAATACTATAGTATTTGGGGATTTTAACATCGACTATGACAATATGCTCGTAGAATCTTAATTATATTTAAGATTCTACGAGCATATTGAACCAGCTGCATATTTGAACCATGCTGCTACGGAACCCTACAATGCGCGTGGCCCGACACGCTCTTGGCCGGTTTTTTTTTAATTTTTTTACTTTTTTAATTCCTCGACCAAATAAAAAAAACAAAATCGCCCGTGACGCAATAAACGCGCTTTTGGTTAGTCGTCGCGTAAGTGGTTCGTGCCAAAACTCGGCATTGTATGGGAAGCTAAAGATAAGTGACCTAGCATTTTGTTCGATTAAAGAAAGAATCAAGAGTCAGTGTAAGTAGGTGGTTTTGCTTGCAATAAAATCTGGGTTATAGTAGTGTCTAAAATTGAAAGAAAGTCGCATAATTTTGTGAATATTTAGATAAATTTACTGTTCAAGTAATGGGTTATAACTTTGTACACTTGACCCAATAAATGAAAGACGTTCATCTTCTGGAGAATTTGCATTATTTTACTGATATTATACCGAACAAACTAGTTCACGTACCTACGTTGAAACTAAACGATTAAAATGAAACTTGGATGAAATATTTATTTACAAACCAAAAGTTGAACGTCCGTTTTTAATGTTTAGTTTACTTTTCGAGGTTTTGTTTTAGTATAAAATCAAGAACTTACCGTTCAACTTTTGGGTTGTTAGCCAAAACTTGAACTAAGAAATATTTTTATATTTTTTTCGTTCATCTTTTAGAGGTAGCGTCATAAAAATGAACATTTCTGTGAACTTTCCATTATTTTTTTTATTATTATTAAGAATGGGTTCGCTCTTGACCACAATCTAGCTCAGGGCAAAGATGCGGTCGAGGATGTAGCGAGCTCACCCAGAAGAAGCCTATTCACTCGTACTTTAAAGATATTCGGGTTGTATGAGCTCGGAAATACAGACGCCGGCAGAGAATTCCACTCCTTGGCAGTGCGCAATACAAAAGATGAAGAAAAGCGCTCAGTACGTATCCGAGGTATCTCGACAAGATAAGGGTGATACCCCGCAGTGCGTCTGGACGTCCGATGGAAGAAAGGGGCAGGCGGAATGAGCTCATGCAGCTCCTGAGCACACTCCCCGAAGTACATCTTATAAAAAACACATAGGCAAGCTACTTTGCGTCTATGAGCTAGGCTTTGGAGCTTATCCTTAACCAGCTTTTTATCACCAATGAGCCTCCCGGCTCTGCGATCCACCGAGTCTAGTGCAGCCAGTTGGTATTTGGCCGAACCATCCCAAAGGTGGCTACAATACTCCATGCACGATCGGACCTGCGCCTTATAAAGGGTAAGAAGTTGATCTGGCGTGAAGTATCGCTTAACTTTGTTAAGGATGCCCAGCTTTTTGGCCGCAGTTTGAGCTTTAGACTCGATGGAGGTGCCGAAGTTAAGGTTGGCAGATAACTTCATGCCAAGGAGTTCCAGCTCATCGGTTACAGATACAGATGCACTCCGGAAAGTAGGAGTCAAGTTGAATGGACTCCTCCTTTTTCTCCTCTCCTTTTAATTTATTACGTAAGACGATTTTGGGGGGAGGGGGGTTGACCATGTCTTATTTTTTCTTACAAGATTCTATTGGAGGGAGTCTCAATAGTTCTTACGTAAGATCACAACGCAAGCAAAGTGATTAAAACCAAATTTTATGACAATCAAAAAATTAAAAAATATTAGTCCCTTTTTAAGTATTAATTATTACTTTGAAAAATAAACATTAAAACTAACCAAACGTGTATTCATTTTTTCCTTTAGATTCTAACGTACCTAATAAATATTACATGGGCCGTCCATTAATCACGTGAGGCTTGAAAGGGGGGGTGGGTTTAGCAAAAATCACGAAATATCACAAAGAGGGAGGGGGGGTTTGTAAGATATCACGTGTATTTATTTTTTCGTCTAACGCGCGATTTCTAAACCAAAAAGCGGCGTGTAGTGTGGCTTGATGAAACCGACGTTGATCTTCAACAAAGCACAGTGCCAACAACTGACTTGCAAGATGCTTATCCAGTTGTTAGTGTTGTAGAAAATCTTGCTAATCTGTGGTCCAAGGACAATGTACAGTTTGTTCGCTCAATTAGTGTGCATGGGTAGCTGTCAGCTGTCATCTCGAAATGTATGGCGGTACAGGGAGCAAGAAAACTTGAATGGTAATTCATATCTTCTATCTCTTTCTACTAGTTATAATACGAAAATAATAATATTTTGTGGTCTCTGTAAATATTATATTTACATGGATTAGTATAGCTATTTTTTGGAAGAAAAATATTCGTACCTATTTGAAAATAAAATTACTTAACTGTAAATAAATTATTGTATGTGTTCATTGACACTATCGTTAACATTTACAAAATAATAATAACGTATATTTCCAAAAAGAAGTAATTAAGGAAGTTAGTTCTGCTAAATTATAAATTACAAAGGAGGGTTCAGATAATTCGTCCTGTAGGTATTACTTGCATTACAAATACCCAGTTGCAGTAACGGTCATTAGAATAAAAGCTTTTCGGTCATTATGTGATATTCATAGATTAATTTATTTTGTAAGGTTCCGTTAAATATTTTAGCAATTTTTGCACTTTATTAAATATTTTTAAACGTTTAACTTAAATTAAATAGTTCGATGAATGACTCTTTCCGGTACAACTACTGGCAGACAAAACAGTAGCAAAGTTTAGTGGCTAACTTCATGCGAAATTCAAAACGGGAAGGGGAGTTTGGCTGACGGGGACATTCGTTACCTGGCAGTTGAAGAGAGTAGTCGTGTCCTTAGAAAGTGTAGTTAACGGAAGTGTCCGTTAAAATAGTGAGATCTAAAATATAATTAAATTGTACATTACCACGAAGTGGAAATATATGTTTAAAAGAGGTCTGGTGTTTCCTTTGGATTGATGCACGTCTTAAACCTCAGAAGCGGAAAAGGACAACGCATAAACGCGTAAGTAACACGCCTTAATTGTTTTAAAGGAAACCCTTTTGATGTAGATATTTCATGTATAATTAGATACAACGGCAATAACCGACCTATCATAAAAGGAAATCGTTATGAAGGTAGATGGTTAACTATTTTTAGTTATTTTAAAATTCTATATTTTGGCAGAGCTATTTTTACAGCTATTATGTGCAATTGGTAGAATAGTCCCTTCTTTTACATAGAATGACGTCATCGATGTCTTAAGATACCGACTCGGTACCTGGGAATTTATTTATACACATATAAATGTACTTCTTTGAACAATAATTTTGAGTGCTTTGAATTTTTCTCTCTACCTACATTCAATCTATGATCGAGAACAAAACTGTAACCGACGGAATCAAATATGCTGGCACCGGATTACTCGAACTGTGTGTAGGGGTTTCTTAAAGGGGGCTCGAAATTTGATTATTTTTGCGCTAGGAGCAGCCGTTTTGAAGATATGACTACTCTTTTTGAATTCCTTATATATTTCGATTGTTTTTTTTTCTAGTTTGAATTTTGTTTGTGTGTTCTACATTGAATACATTCGTAACGTAAATGTAATTTTATAAGCAGTTAGAATGGAGGTTTGCGTTTTGTTTTTTTTTTGTGAGTTTCAGAACGTGGCAGGCAGCAGGGAGCACGCGCGGCTCCTGCCGCAGTTTGGGTGCTCGCAGCCAAGGGAGCGTCCGCGGCCGCGGTCGCAGCCGCTGCCTGCGGGAGCGGGTACGCCGGCTGGAACGGGGTCTGGAGATGGCGCGAGATGGCGGGCATCGGAGGCAGCGGAGCGGGCGGCGTGGCCAGCGGAGCGAGCGGCGTGGTTAGCGGAGCGAGCGGCGTGATCGGCGGAGCGAGCGGCGTGGTCGACGGAGCGAGCAGCTTGGTCAACGGAGCAAGCAGCGTGGTCAACGGAGCGAGCAGCGTGGTCAACGGAGCGAGCAGCGCGGTCTAAGCAGCGATGGCGCTAGACTGGAGGGACGCAACGCGCGGGACTTTGCGAGCGCCGGACACCAGGATAAAAGGTCATGTAGCCCTTCATTTTTCAACTAATGACTTGTTACAAATTGCAAAGTCTATAAAAGATTTGCTACCATCTCAGCGGTCAAATTCGATCAATAAATGTGCATCGGTTTATGGCTGGGATGAGAAGACGACCGTCCATTTACCATGCAAAAATTAACGGGACTCGCTAAGACTTGGTATGAGAGTTTGAATTGATCGACGGGTCCTGGGTACGATTCCCAGTCGGGGCAAATATTCGTGTTAAAAGAAAATGATGTTCTCGGGTCATGGGTGTTTGTTTGTTTGTATGTATATTCAGAGAGACCCACGACACAAGGGAAAACCTTGATGTGGGCCCTGAGTGTGTAGCGTTTATTTATTTAACTTTTGTTAGAAATTTGCTCTTTTAAATCAGTGTAAAATAACGGGTAGGCACGCATCATCCACAGTATCGGCGATCGAAAAAAAAAAATTAGGTTAGGCACACTAGATTTACGGTGCGTTAAACCAGATCAACTTTTGAATTTTTTACTTACGTAGAAGCCTAATTTAAAGCACAAATCTGGAGCCACTTCTGAAAGTAGGTCCAACAACAGACAGAAGAACCAGGCTTATTAGTTATAACTGCAAAGAAGCTGGCCATATTCCAACTGTCCCAAACCTCTAGTCAAGTGTACCCAATGTCAGAAGATATAACACACTACCGAAACCCGTCGAGTTAAAAAGGCATCGGAATCGACGAAGGTTTCCACAATCCCCAAAAGTCATGGTCGAAATAGATATATATATTTCCTTTATAAATATATATATATTTCATATATTTTCCTTTATAAATATGAGACGGGTTAGCTCTTGACCACAATCTTGACCACGATCATAGATGAGGTCGACGATGGAACATTCAGGATGTTATCTAAAATAGGTCAAGTTACAATAAAGGATTTAAATACATTCATACATATTCGTTCTACTGACTCTACTCCTAAGGTCATCTTTCCCAGAGAAGAATAGGCAAGAGCGCTCTTGTAAATCTCATTACAAGTCTCATTTTCAAATTTTGACTAAATCTGAAATAACTCTAGAGCTAAGTAGTTTATTCCCATGGCTGCAAAACTATGTGCATTTCAAGTTCTGGTCCAAATGAAATATAGTGAACATTGACGGCACAATCCTGGAGAAGCATTTATAGATTAACGTAGGGAAATAACGTAGATTAAACAAATAAGTTTCGCGAAACTGGGTGTTTAACACGACAGTGTTCCTCTAATGATGAAAGGTTGTGGTTATAACCTTGTACGGTCACTTGGATCAGATTTGTGTCTGTCGATTGACGGTGCTGGTGCAACGGTTTCGTGTATGTCCCAAAACGTTGCTCGAAAAGCCAATGCTGATCGGAAAACCAAGTTGCAGTTTTTGTATATCGGTGTCAAAATGCCAGGCTCATTATTAGAATAGATCGTTTATTCCTACATTATCGATTTCATAATTACAATGGATGTCAAAAAGTAATAAGAATAACACTCCCGTCAAAATAAAAATAAAAATGTATCGGCAAGGGTGACGAAAGGTTGAATCAAATTATGATGGTGGGACACAGTAAGCTTTTCGGTATGACAAGCGTTAGAGCAGCGACCGAAACCCCTTTTTCTGGCAGCTTAAGGTTAGATACGAAGATTGTAAGGAAACCGAATGATCAGTATGTTGTAGTAGTATACACGGTCAAAAATGTTTCCTTTTCTGTAACAGTAACTCCATGCTCTAAACCGCGTAAGCTTCAGGAAAACTTCGTTTTTCCTCGGGCTAAGAAACTGAAGGATATACATAGGACTTTAGAGATCAGCCAGACTGTTAGAACTTCTTCAACGCTATGACCGACTCTGAAACGCAAAATCCAGTAAAATCTATGTTCCACTTACGTTGAGATAGATAGATAGATAGATAAAACCTTTATTTAACTGACACATTACACACAATTACAAAAACTAAAAAAATAAAAAAAAATAAAAACATTTATATTTTAACGATTGAGTTGTTTCCCTCACTATTGTTGCTTTACACGTTATATACATAGATTAAACGACTTGACAACCCTTACTCTCAAGTCTCAAATATATATATTTCATCTAGGTTCATAAATTTAGAGTAACTAAATTTAATTTGTACCAGTTAGCTTCCTCTGATTCACTAGCCTAGAATATGTGCAGTATTGGGTTGGCCTTGTGTGCCGCTTTAGGAAGGCCTTGTGTGCCGCATTAGGTTGGCCTTGTGTGCCGCCTTAGAAAGGCCTTGTGTGCTGCTTTAGGCTGGCCCTGTGTGCCGTAGTTAGCTGGCCCTGTGTGCCGTAGTTAGTCGGCCCTGTGTGCCAAAGTTAGACTGGCCCAGTGTGCCGTAGATAGACTATCCCTGTATAACCAGCATGACCAGTTGTAGTATTTCAGTCGGTGTAACTCTCTGACAATGCTATACTTGGCTGCAAAATAATGATTAATAAAAAAATAATATTGACTTGTGCGGTCCAAATAATGTTCTCGCTTGAGGTTATTTGTTGTTATAATTAGAAGTGTATGACAATATATACATATTAGTCTAGAATATGTGTTTCTTTACATATAAACCCTGTCGGGCATTGCAACAATGGAACGGCAGGCGGACTGGCATTATTGTTAATTTAATTGTTTTATTTATTAAAATTAATTTGTGCCTAATTCTAGAAAAGTATATCTATGTTTTTGCCATCGCTATGCTAACTGTTTTTCTGACTCCCGCATACAAAGGTCCGTATCGTGTAGTAAAAGTTATAGGTAACAATTGGTACAAGGTTGCTTCTACATCTGGATTTAAAGGGATGAAAAAATAAATGTACGACCATGGTTGCCACTGAGAGAATGCAGTCGTGGATACATATAGCGGTACTAGAGGTCAATGATAATGCGGACGAAGTCGATACTGTAGATGAAGAAGTTGTCTATTATAAGTGAGGAATTTTTACTCTAGTTGATTTATACTTGTGTTTATTATATTATTTTGTTTAAAGTTGGAATATGATACTTAGTCCACTTATGTATTTGTTTCAGGTCATTGGCGGATGTCGAAAGGATAAGGCTACCGTCTGGCCTGGGACAAATACACAGATATAACGGATTGGATGGATAATTGGATGGATAATTTGATGGATAATTTGATGTAAAATTGGATGGATAATTGGATGGTTAATCGGATGGTTAATCGGATGGTTAATCGGATGGTTAATCGGATGGTTAATCGGATGGTTAATTGGATAGTTAATTGGATAGTTAATTGGATGGATAATTTAATAGATAAATGGATGGATAATTTGGATATATATCGGATGGATAACTTGATGGATAAATCGGTTAGATATCCGAATAGTTAATCGGATAAGGAAATGGATAGACATTTTGATAAATAAATAGCCATAAGTGTACCTATTTGAGTATCAAGTTGTTTATGACCTTTTGTAATTTAATTCCAAAGATATATACTTTATCTTACGTTGTATATTCACAAACAAAATTATCATTAACAGCTAGTCACCTAATCATAATTATGGTTGGATATGTCAGTATTTGTTTTGTAAATTGATTTAAAATTTTTGGTTGGATTAGATGTTGCACTTTGTTAAGTAGCGGTAATTTATCTAAGCTATTGAATTGTAAAATTTTGTTCGTCTATACAGCATTCTGGGGTAAGATAGATTAAATTTATTTTATAGATTGCTATTTTATTTATTTATTGCTATTTATTGTTGGACTTTGTTTTTTTTTACGTTAACATTTAATACATTAAATATATATACTTTTGATACGTACTTGGATACATAATAGTAGATTAAGCAACAAGGGGATAAACAGTGTAATATGTCACGGGCAGCATATTAAATTCTGAGCGTAATGAATGAGTCTGTAGTTAATTAAGATGTTATGTTAAATCCTGAATGAAGCGAAGGATTCAAGTCTGCCTAGGACTAAGACACATACACCTACTGTGAGGTTAAATAAAAAAAAAATTATAAATTCATCCCATCAATAATGTTTTGAGCCTCCGTTTCTATGTCAGAGTCGCTGGAATTACATCGAGTTTTTATACTAAATATTTTTAATAAGGCAATAAGGCTGCCGGATTGTACACTACATTATGAACATTTGTTTTTGTTTAATGTTATGTTTATTTTTGTGTGCAATAAAGAGTATTGTATTGTATTGTAATAAAAGTAAAATCTGTTTGATGTGTCAATAGATTTTACTTTCGAAATTATTTTTGATAGAAGCTTTTGTTGAAATTTTGGCGTTCCATATTTAAATGTCACTAATGCCCAAGGGAAGTTCCATAAAATTTTATTTCCCTTAAGCTATAATGGCTTACTTTTAAATATAGTGTATAAAAATATTTGTTATTACTGGTTAGGGCTAGAAAATCATTATTAGCTAAAGTACAGGGATGTCCTAATCAGCCAAGTGTAAGGTTTACAACGGTGCGTGTATGAGGGCATACACGTTATCAGGATGGTCGAGTGTAAGGTTCCGTTAAATATTTTAGCAATTTTTGCACTTTATTAAATATTTTTAAACGTTTAACTTAAATTAAATAGTTCGATGAATGACTCTTTCCGGTACAACTACTGGCAGACAAAACAGTAGCAAAGTTTAGTGGCTAACTTCATGCGAAATTCAAAACGGGAAGGGGAGTTTGGCTGACGGGGACATTCGTTACCTGGCAGTTGAAGAGAGTAGTCGTGTCCTTAGAAAGTGTAGTTAACGGAAGTGTC
This sequence comes from Aproaerema taeniolella, assembly GCA_949987775.1. Taxonomy (NCBI): domain Eukaryota; kingdom Metazoa; phylum Arthropoda; class Insecta; order Lepidoptera; family Gelechiidae; genus Aproaerema; species Aproaerema taeniolella. The sequence goes on along the minus strand of OX465267.1, from coordinate 4,046,121 downwards.
CGTTAAAATAGTGAGATCTAAAATATAATTAAATTGTACATTACCACGAAGTGGAAATATATGTTTAAAAGAGGTCCGGTGTTTCCTTTGGATTGATGCACGTCTTAAAATTTATAGATAGATATGAGTTTCGACATTTATTATTTGAATTTCTTTCAAATACTGACATTGGCAAAATCACTATGCGGAGGCCATATTTAAAAGAATAGGCATAAGTTCAATAATAAATTTTGCTATTTTATTTATTGGAGTTGAGAAAGGGCATTATTAATTATAGTTGAGAATGTTGGAGGAGACTGGCAATGACACTGCGAATAATGACAACAGCGGTGGTACGTCTCAAGACGATAACGCTCCAATTAAAAAAAGGAAGACGCTTTGTAAAAACTGCAAAGAAATAATTTTGAATGTTCATCAATACTGCGTCAACACAATGCCGCCTGATAATGATAAAGAGATGGAATTTAAAAATTATCCAATTATTGGGACAGTTTCGAAAATGGTTAATGTGCATCGAAACACTGTCGCCAAAATTATAAAATCAGGACCAGTTTCTCCCTTAAAGAGAGGAAGTCAGACGAAAAAATTCTCAAAGATAGATGATTTTGAATGCGATTTAGTTCGACGCACAGTATATAGATTCTATACAGATAAGAAACTTCCAACACTCGATATGATATTGCAAGATTTAAAGACAAATACGGACTTCCCATATCAACGTACTACGTTGTATGAGCTTTTACGTAAACTTGGATTCAACTATAAAAAAGTGAATAAACGCAGTGTGTTGCTTGAGACGCCGCGATTCCAAGTCTGGCGTTATAAATATATAACAAAGCTCAGAGAAGCACGTCAAGAGGGGCGAAATATAATCTACCTGGACGAAACGTGGTATGACACACATGATACCGTCAAAAAAAGTTGGACTGATTGTAGTTGTCACTGCATTTCAGATTTGCCTTCCACTCGTGGGAAACGCATTATCATATTGCATGCTGGATCCAAAGACGGTTGGGTCGAAAATGGACTGCTTCTATCTGCGAAACAGATTAGCGATGCGAGCGCTGATTACCACTGCGACATGAACTCAGTGCTCTTTGAAAAGTGGTTTCAGGAGCAATTATTGCCAAACATAACACCAAATAGCCTAATAGTAATGGATAACGTTCCTTACCACTCGCGACTATCCGTCAGAATTCCAAACACCACAACCAGAAAAGGGGAGATCCTTGATTTTATGAGACAGTACAAAATTTCCATTCCAGAGCCAACCCCAACCATTCCAGTGCTGCTGGATATTGTGAAAAAGGCGGGCATAGAAAAAAGATATGTCATTGATGAAATAGCAAAAATGAATGGTTGTGAGGTGGTGCGTCTTCCACCATACCACTGCATTTTTAATCCGATAGAACAAGTGTGGTCTAAAATTAAACATGACCTTAGAGCCAACAATTGCGACCCCAAAAACAGCAGTGCCGTATGTCAATTGATCAGGCAGGTCATGTTGAACGTAACATCTGACTTGTGGGGTAAATATATTGCCCACGCAATCAAAGAAGAGAATAAGTACTTTAATGTAGACCAGCATGTTGATGTTAACGGAGACACTTTCATAATAAACACACAAAGTGATACAGATGACTCTGATTCGGAATAGCTAGATTGATTTTTTATACTTATGCTACAAAAATAGCATATATGTTTAAGTTGTAAGATGGCTATTTAATTTTAATTTTTATTAAAAAATTTGCATTTGTGGACGAGTCACATTTAAGTTAAAGAATGGTCCCAATATACCGTGCGCCTGTACTGCACACTAATTGCCCGAACGAACTGTACCTACCTACATTAAATATGTTCATGTACCTACTGGTAGAATATGTTTTTCGCATGATTACACCAATCCTTTAGTACCTATTATTTTTATTTCTTTCTAGATAGGTATTAAAAATTACACGTGATTTTGGGTGGGGGAGGGGGGAAGGGGTAAGTCTTACACCTCACCACGTATCACCAAGGGGGAGGGGGTGTTGAAAAATGCTGAAAAAAACATCACATGATTAATGGACGGCCTATTCTTATTTTTTATTATAATTGGGGGGAGGGGGTCAAAAACTAGCTTAGGTACCTACGTAATAAATGAATGGCGCCATAACAAAGGAGTAAAAGAAAAGCATAGAATGTGGCAGCTGCCTACTCTTCTCAGGAATACCTACCTACTGTAAAAGTTAAGTTGGACGCGAGGGTTTGGCTCTATTGTAAGCGAAAGACCACTTACATCATCTTTTATCTTACCTATAACCCTTCGAATGTACGTCAAACGTGGCATCAAGTGCTTTTAAAACTACTGAAGCTCTGCCTATCCCAATGGGAATTATTAGGTGTGAGCGGTATGTGAAAATATTGTAATGTAGATGCTGCTTATATTTTTTATTTATCCCTTTCGGGAAAGGCAAAGGAAACTATGTCCATACAGCCATGTCTTCAGATAAGAATCGTCTTTCTCTAACTTAACCTAAGCCCTAAGCTCCTCATGTTCTGCGTAAAACCAGATAGCGTCTGTTTTACGAAAACTGGCGGCGAGAAGCACAACCGTGACGATCTTTATCTTTATCTTATCGTACCAAACGGAGCGGAAACACTGTTATCACTTGAATTTTTTATCACTACACGAATTTTAGTCAATTTACTGCATAATACACTATAACTATTACACATTAAATAACTTTTTTTACGCAAAAAACGAAAATTCAATTGACAAAGCAACCGCCCACGCCGAGTTCCCACCAAAGATCGTAGATGCTGCCTAATAAACGCGTTTTCAAACGTCTTTTATTTTGACGTTTCTGTAGTGACAATTTTGTTTGACGTTTAGGTTCACCATAAGTCTGAATTTGAGGTTAAATTACGCAAATTTTTTCTAAAAATCCGATTCCAAAATGCCTTTCATGAAAGGAAGAGCTCCGATTCGACGCACATTGAACTACTTAAACTCTGGAAAATTAGTGCTAAAAGATAAAATCAAGATATTCTCCGTGGCGTACAACACAAGAGGTGAAAACAATACTGGTGCTAAAGAGTTCGTATTTTGGTATTTACCGCAAATCCAATACAAAAATCCAGATGTGCAAGTCGCTACGTTGAAAAACTTGACTCCTTCGCCGTTTATCAAGTGTTATTTTGAAGATGGGAGGCAGATTTTGGTCGATGTAGACAACAAATCAAAAGAAGATATTCTGGAGCATTTATTGAATACAGTGGGAAAATCTAAGGAAGTTTTAAAGGCCGAAACGATAGCTGCTGAACAGAAGGACAATCCAGCGAACTTTGGCGTCGGTTGTGAACGTCCATGTATATGTGAAGTGTATAATCAAGTGCCGTGCCCTGGTGTGGTGCCATTACCTAAATTCATGAGAGGGAAGTACAAAAATCCAGCTAATTAAACAGTGTTTAAGTGTAAAGTTATAGGTAGGTTTTAGTTTATATTTCTACTATTAAATATTAATTTTATTGCCAGTGCACAAATGATTTATTTTTCTAAACAAACCTAAACTATTTTAGTGTTTAAAGAGGAATTATTCCGCCTCTAAGATGACCCTCTGACCGAATTTTCACAAAGATTTTTTGTGAATTATTTAGGTACAGAGGCTACGGCACATCATGCTATCCAAAACTATCAAAAATCTTCAATCGATTTTTAATTTTATGTCCAAGAAAATTAGAGTTTACTATCCATTGGGGAAATTTGACAGTTTGTGGTAACCTGATGTGCTATTGATTGTACCTATCTACCTATTTATATAAAGAAAATTTTATAACTATACATAATATGACATTATCTTTACACGGGTATCCCTAAACCGATAACACCACACATGTACATCTATATCTATCCATACCATGTATACAGAAGAACGATTTGATTGTTTGTTTGTTTGCATTGAATAGGCTCTGAAACTACTAGAACGATTTGAAAAATTCTTTCACCATTAGAAAGCTACATTATCCCCGATGGACATCATAGGCTATATAATTTTCCCGAATTCCCACGGGAACGAAGTCCCAAGCGAAATGCTAGTTCATGATATATACAACACATATTAAACAATATCATAATATTAACACAATTTAAATAAGGAAAATAAAATTATCTTGCTGTTATTTTATCGCACAAATGTTTTATAGTGGATTCTGTGCATCTTTTCAATGAGCTATGACAAATATCAATCTCTTTTAAAACTTAAGGCAATGGTATGAGCTGGAGGAGGCCTTTCTTGCAAGAGATAAGCAAACAAATGAAGATTATTAAGAAGAGTATGAAGATAAAGATTATTAGAAGATTATTTATTTATTTATGTAAAAAAATGAAATGATTTTGTTTAAGAAATTTTGTAATTTTAATTTTATTATCATACTAGCATTCCACCCGGGACTTCGTTCCCGTGGGAATTCGGGAAAATGATGTAGCCTATGTCCATCGGTGATAATGTGGCTTTCTAATGGTGAAAGAATTTTTCAAATCGGTCCAGTAGTTTCAGAGCCTATTCAATACAAACAAACAAACAAATAAACAATCAAACAAACAAACAATCAAATCTTTTCTCTTTATAATACCTATGTATAGAAAGGCAACAGTCATAATAAAGTTCTAAATCTGGTTCGGACAAAAGTCTGTTTTCAGAGCACATTCCGGCCCATATACATTTCCAACGCAAGGCATAGGCCACCCTTCGAAACACTGAATAACTTTCCCCAAGGAACATAGGTCTAAATATGAAAAATATTACCCACCCTGAAATTTCGCTAACTTATATAACTTCTCATTGGATTCATATATTTTTATTATTATTATGAGATGGGTTAACTCTTAACCTCTATCTTGACCAAGGCCATAGATGAGGTCCACGATGGAGCGAGTTAACCCAGACAATGCCTATAAGGCACAGCTGGTACTCCTTTGCACCAACGGAACACAGCAAGCTGTTTGGCGTCGGACTTCAATAGGAGGGTGGTTGCGAACTAGATGGCCCTTTACAGAGCCTACCACACCGCATGAGACCATAGGACGCCACCTCAGATTCAAAACACTAATCCATCGTTGCCTGAGATGGATTAGGTAATAGGAGGCAGGTCTCATTTGTGTTTCCTTAGTCGCCTCTTACAACATCCACGGAAAGAGATGGGGTGGTGTTATTCTAAACCGATCACCACACCGCTAAAAAAAAATAATCTAGATAAAAAAATTAATTAACACCTGTACAGATGCTCAAAAATCCTACAGACCTATTAGTCTAATGTCCTTCTTATTTAAAACCATGGAGAAGGTAATTGACTCCTACATCAGAGAGGCCCGTCTAGGGCCCAAACCTCTGCATGTTAGGCAACATGCCTGCCAAAAAGGAAAGTCCACTGAAACGGCACTTTCTGACCTGGTAGACACGTTGGAGAAAGCCATAGAAGACAAGGAAATAGCTCTGTGTGCTTTTCTCGATATCGAAGGGGCATTTGACAACACCCCAACCGATATCATAGTGCGCAGCATGCACAGTCGCAACATCGAGAATACCATCACTAGATGGGTAGACCACATGCTGCGGAATAGGATTGCGTCAACCAGCCTACTGGACACGACACTATGGTTCAAAATTACCAGAGGCTGCCCTCAGGGGGGAGTGCTCTCACCCCTCGAGTGGTCCCTGGTTGTTGACGGCCTGATATGCGAACTAAATGAAGCTCGGTTTGAGACTCATGGGTACGCAGATGATTTAGCGATAGTGATTGTGGGAAAATGCCCTAGCACTGTCTCTAACCTTATGCAAAGGGCACTATACATTGTAGAGGATTGGTGCACTGAGAACCAATTGTCAGTCAATGCGGGTAAAACCATCATAGTGCCATTTACCAAGAAAAGGAGGCTTGAAACCCTAACGCCTCCTTCTCTTTTTGGTACCCCCATCTGCTTTTCCAAGGAGGCTAAATATCTAGGTATTATCCTAGATAACAGACTCACTTGGAACAAGCATGTAACTCACATTGTAAGGAAAGCTAAAATAGCAATGGGCGCGAGCAGCAGACTGGCTGGGATGCGTTGGGGCCTTAGCCCTGAAATAGTACTTTGGCTGTACACCACTGTAGTCAGACCAGTGGTCACCTACGGTTGTATAGCCTGGCACAGAAAAACCCTTCAGTCTACCTATGTCACCTTACTTAATAAAATTCAGAGACTTGCCTGCCTTATCGCAACAGGTGCTCTTTCGTCCACTCCGACGATGGCAATGGAGGCGCTACTCAACCTGACTCCATTGCACATCCAAGTACAGATGGAAGCGAAAATGACACTAATACGCGCTAAAATAGCAGGCCGGACGAGATGGAAATCGTCTTTCATGAGAAATGCCTACACACATCAAAAAAAGTTTGCGATCACTTGGAAAAGTGCTAATATTTTTTATTGTAGAAGAATAAAACTTAATCACTTTTTATCTTTTGATTCCTTATTTAAAAATATGAAATTTAAATATAAAATAATTTCGTAATTCAAATGTTTTTTTCATTTAAAAAGACAATCAACCCTTGCTTGCTTTCATTCAGAAATCTGACATAGTCGCAACTTATCAATATTTTCAATTTATTCAAAAAAATTAAGTTGGTAACGATGCCGAGAGGATTAACTGCAGTTTTACGAGCCAGAATTCTAACTTTAAGTGGAGAAGGCTATTCCACGAGGGAAATATCACGCAGAGTTCATGTATCCCAATCCTGCGTGGTGACCACGTTGGAGAGGTATCAGGGCATGGAAGATTTAGCTGATCGACCTCGCAGTGGTCGCCCAACTGTTCTTACTGCAATTCAGAAGCGATATATCAGATTACTGGCTGCCCGTGACCCAACAATGAACGCTACTAAAATGAAAGCAGAGCTGCGAGCTGCCACCGGCCGCGAAGTTAGCACCCAAACGATTAGAAATTGCTTACACCAAGCTGGATTACGAGCAAGGAGATCCTGGCGAGCACCTCTGAACTCACAGCAACGGAAGCGGCGCAGATTGCAATGGGCTAGGCTCCGTCAAAATGAAGAAATTGAGGACGAAAGCATCTGGCAGAACTGCTTCTTCGTTGACGAAACGCGGATCAGTACACATCCAGATAACCGACGTGTCCGTGTCTGGAGAAGACCTGGCGACTCTGAAAGGCAGAGAACTGCCACTGGAACCGTTCAGCAGGGCGGGAAATCAGTGTCCTTTTGGGCCAGGATAATGATTGGGGCTAGGACGCCCTTAATCCCGTATCAAGGCACCATGACCGGAGCCATGTACAAAACGATTGCAATCGATGGATACGTCAGACCATTCCGCATCAACCACGGGCGCCAATTCATAATGGTAGATGATAATGCGCCCGCACATCGAAACGGACGTGTTGATGCTGCTCTCCAGCAATACGACATCACCAGGTTAGACTGGCCTGCCGGCTCGCCTGACTTAAACCCGATCGAGCATGCGTGGGATGCTCTTAAGCGAGCTGTTTGGAACCGTCAGCCACCTCCGCGAACAGTGTCAGAAATCAGGGCAGCTGCTATTGAAGAGTGGGACAGGTTACCACAAGAAATGCTAGATAACTTAATTCTTAGCATGCCCAGAAGGGTTTCCGCATGTGTGCGAGCCAGGGGAGGAGTCATTTTATACTAACTATTAATTTTTTCGTAATAAATTTTGTTTGTTTTTTCATTAATTCAAATTTTTCATTACATTACATTTAATCCAAAATTGCATTTCCTAGCTTTTGTTAATAAAAAGTAAATAATTAATAATGATTCTTTTATTTACTTAGTGCATTTTCATTATAAAATCATAAAACGTAAACAGTTTCTTTAAATAATTTATATTTTAAAGAATACACCTGATTTTGCTACTGATCGTAAACTTTTTTTGATGTGTGTATGATGATCTCATGAAATTTCCCATCATTAGCATGCCCTCAGATGCAATGACCAAAGAATATAACTTTACCAAGCTATACAACGTTCTAATTGCAGATAGATCTGACTGGGAGGTAGGGGCTCCCGGTGATGTCAAACCCAATGACGTCGTCTGGTTCACGGATGGGTCCAAGAAGAACGGGGTGGCCGGAGCAGGCTTCGTTGGAGGCCGCCCCACGGCCAGGAAATTTGCTAATCTCGGGCCGTATTCCACCGCGTTTCAAGCCGAGATTTTCGCAATCATCGGCTGCGCTTACGAAAACATAGAAAAAGCGTACTCTGGTAGGAGAATCCTCATCTTCTCTGACAGCCAGGCCGCTCTGTTAGCCCTCAAGGCGAATATAATTAACTCTAAATTAATAAAAGAGTGCACCACGATACTCAACAGGCTTGGCACAAACAACCAAGTCACCCTTGGATGGGTGCCGGGCCACAGCGGTATCGCGGGTAATGAGGCGGCCGATTGCCTGGCCAAAGCCGGCGCAGAGAGTGCAACCATGGGACCTGAACCCATCTGTGGCATTCCTCCGTGCGCAATCAAACTTGCACTTAGACATTGGGGGCATAGCGAAAGCAACAGGCTTTGGGCTCAGACCCCAGGACAAGTGCAGGCTAAATCGCTCATTAAGGGCTTCGACGAGAAATTGTCAAAGTCAGTGCGCGCAATGAACAAAGGCAACGCTAGAATTCTCACTAGGATTCTAACTGGCCACAATAAACTAAACAAACATCTACACAACATGGGCCTCACCGAGACCAAGTTGTGTAGATTCTGTCATGAAGCTGACGAAACGTCTCTTCATGTAATCTGTGACTGCAGCGCACTGCACTGCAGCAGGAATCGGTACCTTGGAGGCCACAACTTATCCTACCAAGATATTAAGGATGTGCCCGCTAAGGACATAGCCAGATTCGCGGTTGGCATAGGACTCCAAGACGTACTGTGATAACACAGAAGGGTACTGTTACAATAGATCTGTCAAGGTCGCAGTGACACGGGGGCTTGCACGCTTGACCCCAACCCTTCGAACCCCTTAAATAATAATAACAGATGCTCAAAGGTTTACATTCACAGGGCTGCCAGACTTTACTTATTTTGTCAATAACAAAAAGTATGGGAAGATAAGTGCTAGTAACAGTAATAACACATGAATACTGCTAGCCTAGTCCGATGGCCAATTTTACCTACGGGGTTATCCATATATTACGTCACAGCGTATGGGGAGGGGGTGGTCATACCAAACGTGACCATACATATTAAAGGGATACCAAAAAAGCGTAGCAAGCTGAAGTGGCAGTGGACTGGCCATGTCTGTCGCAGAACCGACGAACGTTGGAGTAGACAGGTTCTCGAATGGAGACCACGTCTTGGCAAACGTAGTGTAGGACGCCCCCCAGCCAGATGGTCAGATGACCTAAAGAAGATAGCGGGTAGTGGCTGGATGAAAACAGCGGAGGATCGTGCAAAGTGGCGCACCTTGGGGGAGGCCTATGTTCAGCAGTGGACTGCAATAGGCTGATATGATGATATGACTAAAAAAGCGGGACATACGGGGGGAGGGGTTCAAAAACTCGAAATTTTGCGTGACGTTATATGTGGACAGCCCCTACTAGGTTCCGAAGGTACTTCCAAAAGTTACTTACTTGTCTTCTGGTTGCTGATGATTTATAGAACACATATAATCTATACTTAATATTATAAAGAGGAAAGATTTGATTGTTTGTTTGTTTGCATTGCATAGGCTCCGAAACTACTGGACCGATTTGAAAAATTCTTTCTCCATTAGAATCCTATATTATCCGTGATGAACATAGGGTACATGATTTTCCCAAATTCCCGCGGGGATGAAGTCCCGGGCGGAAAGCTAGTTGAATATAAAACAATAAAACACAGCCAAACACTAGCCCTATCAGGCTAGAATGGGCAATTTAGTCAAATTAAAAAAAAAATGACAAAATTTGTAGCTTTTTAATTGGTAATTATTTGCCAAAATAACGATTTTTTGTTCAAGCCGATCGCGAGAAATCGCAAATTATGCTACCTTGATATATACGTAGCAGAGTATCTCAATAAATTGCATATTTTTCTCTTGACCATGACAGTAGATTTTGTTGCTAATTAGTTGCGATAAGTGAGAAATAGCGGAAAATTCAAAAAAAATTTTTTTTTCAATTTTTCCGCTCCATGCTACCTTGAAACCCGTTTTTCCTTGAATAATGAGTGCTCTCAATTTGTTGCTGACTGAGAGAGCACTCAGTTACTCCTAAAGAACCAGCAACAAAATAGTTAAAACCGATCAGCCGATTTTTAATTTTTTTTTCGATTTTCCTGGTCCTTGCTATCTTGAATACAGTTTTTCCTCGAAAGTAGAGTGCTCTGATTTTGTTGCTGACCGAGAAAGTACTCAGTTACTCATAAAGAACCAGCAACAAAATAGTTGAAACCGATCTGCCGATTTTTTAATTTTTTTTCGATTTTCCTGGTCCTTGCTATCTTGAATACAGTTTTTCCTCGAAAGTAAAGTGCTCTGATTTTGTTGCTGACCGAGAAAGTACTCAGTTACTCCTAAAGAACCAGCAACAAAATAGTTGAAACCGATCAGCCGATTTTCAAAAATTTTTTCGATTTTCCTGGTCCATGCTATCTTGAATACAGTTTTTCCTCGAAAGTAGAGTGCTCTGATTTTGTTGCTGACCGAGAAAGTACTAAGTTACTCCTATAAAACCAGCAACAAAATAGTTGGAACCGATCGGCCGATTTTCAAATTTTTTTATTTATTTTCCTGGTCCATGCTATCTTGAATACAGTTTTTCTCGAAAATAGAGTGCTCTGATTTTGTTGCTGACCGAGAGAGTACTCCGATACTCCTAAAAAACCAGCAACAAAATAGTTGAAACCGATCTGCCGATTTTCAAATTTTTTTTCGATTTTCCTGGTCCATGCTATCTTGAATACAGATTTTCCTCGAAAGTAGAGTGCTCTGATTTTGTTGCTGACCGAGAGAGTACTCAGTTACTCCTAAAAAACCAGTAACAAAATAGTTGAAACCGATCAGCCGATTTAAAAAAAAATATTCTTGTCATTTTTTTTATTTATTTTTTATATTTATTATAAGATGGGTTAACTCTTGACCTCAATCTTGACCATAAGGTCAAAGATGAGGTCGAAGATGGAGCGAGTTAACCCAGAAAATGCCTATAAGGCACTGGTACTCCCACGCACCGACGGAACACAGCAAGCTGTTTGGCGTCGAACTTCGGTAGGAGGGTGGTCGCGAACCAGACGGCCCTTTACAGAGCCTACCACACCGCATGAGACCATAGGACGCCACCTCAGATTCAGAAAAAAATTCAATTAATTATTTATTTTTTTATTTCAAAGACATGTTCTGCTAAAGCATTTGCTATTAATGCAGCAACAATATATGGCATATTTTTGTAAACTTCAAAGGTTTTTGAATTGTCACTGTAAAAAATGTCATCATCAACCTCCTTTCCGCGAGGCAAAGTATGGATAAATATATATTCTTCATCTTGAATGTCCTGAAATAAAATTTAAAAAAAAATCAGCATTGCTCCACAATATTAAGCTGAGATAAAGCCCATTCGCAGCATGGACTTTGGCTCAGCTTAATGTTTGTCTCAGCATTATTAACTTTTTTGTATTCATTTATTGCTACTTTATTTAGTGTTGTATGTTACACTCTCTCTCTCACACACACGACACACAGACGGGACCAACAATTTAATGTGCCCTATGACCTATGAAGCACAGAAATGGTTGTGATATGACTCTGAACTCCATCAGGTTATAGAGTTCAGAGTCATATCACAACACATGTTGACTTTGACGTCGCCTTTATCTGGCTTGTAACAGCGCCAGCTTTCGTGCTGCCGTCTGTACATACAAAGACGTTACGAGGAAAATTCAAATAACGCTTTTAAATAATCAAACCTTGCACTTGATGGTAAAATCTGGTAATTTTTCCTTAAAAGAAGTAGTAGGTCCAGCAATAATAACGTTGGCGTCTTTAAACACTTCTTTTCGAGACTTGCAGTGTATACTCTTAGTGTGAGCTTCTTTTGCCATTCTGTCGCTTTCTTTTTCCAAGACCGGTGAAATCGGAGATTTCTGAGTAAGAAAAAGTATGTATGTTGCATTTAAACACTTTATTACACACTAGCTTTCCGCCCGGGAATTCAGGAAAATCATGTAGGTACTCTATGTTCATCACGGATAATGTAGGATTCTAATGGTGAAAGAATTTTTCAAATCGTTCCAGTAGTTGCTGAGCCTATTCAATGCAAACAAATATTAGTATTAATCACAAGTACACAACAAGAGATAGATACAAATCAATCTTAATGCTTTACAAGGGCGAGCTTATCCTTTAGATGGATGTAGGAGAAAGGAGACTAATCGCACGATCGGCGTACTTGCGCAATAAGCCAATTTTAACCAACTTTTTACTTAAAAGTCATCATAGGCTTCCCCTAAGGCTATCCACATTAACAGGTCCTATGCCATCCAAATCTAGCGCTTTTCCACAGCTTTTGCCAGATTCGCGTTGTGGCGGGCCTTCCTATTCTGCGCCGAAGTTATATGGGGTCGCCATTTTCTGCCACAACGGCCAATAAAGATTAAGTTAGAGAGGATAGAATAAAATCCAAACGGAGAATCTAACCCCTATCAGCAGGGTCACAGATCACGGGCGTAGCCAGAATTCTGTATGGGGGGGGGGGATTCACGAAAATAAAACAACACTTCTTTCGGAAAGCACTGACGAGTACATACAAATTAGTCAATTTTAAAACTGGTTGCAAAATTTAAAGGTAACAACAGATAATGCCGATGCTACTTTACGGTGTTTCGTAGGGCAGGGAGATGATCATGGTTTTGGAAATTTCGTGGGGGGTTTGGGGTTTCAAAACCCCCTGGCTACGCCCATGTCGCATATTATATGTTACTTGGCAATACTCCATTGTAATTACCTGATCTACCTAGATACAGCGTGGCCTGGGGAGCATACCACCTAAGCGTCGATACCGGTTGAACGAATGGAACTTTGTAGATTGCTATGTTTGGTTCATGTTGTAAATCAAGGTCTCTTTATAAAGAAGCAATCAACAGCATTCCATTCGTTTCCGACTTCGCTTACGTGGTCAAGCCTTGGCCACAGCTTTGTAGAGTATTTTCTGTACCGCTGCGAGTAACAAAGTCAGAAACTGCTGTTTGCTGTTGCCCCGCAACTCTGAACGGTGACCAAGATCTTATAGGGAAAATCGCAGTATGCTGTTCTAACGTGCACTACCTTGAGTACCCTATACGGCAATCAAAACTTACGTCACAATGGCATTTGAATCTGATATCAGCTCCTAACATTGGGGCCAGCAGTAGCAATGAATTGAGGATCGGATGCATAGGCCCGAGATATCCAATACGAGCACAATTCATGGAGCCAAATTCTTCCTGAAAGTTAAATTTGGGTTTTGTTCAATAGGGAACTGACAAAGTCGGAAGCGAAAAGTTCGGTTTTAACCACAATTACTCCTGTTAAATTGTGTTTTTACTAGGAAAGTTCTGGGGTAGTTCTGATTTTTTCATTCTATATGTATTTTGGGGTACTAAATCCGAATCTGAGGTTTGCGGACAAAATTTCGTGGCGAAACAATGAAAAAATCGCAAAAAAGAGAAAACTTTCTGCTTTTTCCGATTTTTTGCTTAATACTCGAAAACTATTAACTTTTAGTAAATAGTCTGTTTGCGAAAATTAAAAATAGTGATATTTGTAGAGAGTTTTAAGTACTCTAATTTTTGCAAACAGACTATTTACTAAAAGTAAATAGTTTTCGAGTATTAAGCAAAAAATCGGAAAAAAGCAGAAAATTTTCTCTTTTTTGCGATTTAATTTTTTCCGCGAACCTCAGATTCGGAAAAAAAAACATGGAAAAATATGAACTACCCCATAACTTTCTCACCAGAGGCTCTTTAGATTAAAATTTGACTGAATTAAATCTAGCGCCGCGTAGATAGTAGGGGCAAAAATATGACCGAGTATGTCGCAAACTTATTTTACCACTTTATCGGGCGGATTTATATGTATGACCATGTCTTTGACAAGATACAGTCAATATGTTTGTTTACCTGCTTAAGCAATTATCTTAGATGAACCACACAACTCTTTTTTCGCAAAACAAAAATCAAGTAGGTAGATGGCAGCGGTCCGACTCCAGAGCAATATACCGTAAGACATGAGACTGTGGAAACAGCTAAAATATACCAGTGTTTCGGTAGGAACATCTGTAAGCTTTCTTATCTTTTTAATGGCATACGCTGCAGAGCTAAGCCGTCCTGACAGCAACTCGATATGTGGGTCCCACTATAATTTGCTATCAAGTGTAAAACAGACATAGCGAAACGTTAAGGGTTCGTAGTTTATTAAACGCATACTAGTACATTATATCTGCAGCTCTAGCACGATAACGACATACTCGCGCTCGGCTCACGCTGGAACTTCACTTTGATTGCGCGAGGGTCCCGCGCAAAGGCTTCCTCGCCCTATGGCGTTGTCAATGTTGTCATTTTTACGTAGGACTGCAGTGTTGTCGCGGCGCTCTCACTATCGTACAATAAAACTTAGTACAATGAAGGTCAAAATATGGATCCTGTTTTCTTGAATGTAGAAGAAGCAGGTTTGCTAGGTAGAACCAATCAAACAAGTGACAATCTCAAATACACCAACCACGGTGCGTAGAAGAATGAAAATAATATTCTCATAATAAAGGGACTTACAATGATAGTCATAAGCGTAGACATAGCTTGCATAGCAGCATGTGTCCGGGACTTCATAGTCAGGACTGGAACTCGTGAGTCGAGCGCAAAACGGCTGAGACACCAATGAGTGTTCGTGGTCACAAATATGAGGTCCACCATGTAAGAGTATATTCTACAAGAAAAAAATGTTATTAAGTAATGATATTGTCGATGCTGCTGTGCCCGACGTCTGCCAGAGTATTCGACTCGGACTTACTTAGGACTTATCCATCGAAGGTTCGGTTGCCAGTGCCTCTTTCTTTGGTTAATAGTAGGTACCGCGGGCAGGTAGGATTGGCATTTGATGGCTTGTTTCTGTGGAATAATTTAAGGCCAGCGTTTGGTCACCATCAATTAAATTGTGTGCCCGTCTAGGACGCTGGCAAGTCAGCTTATTATCTGTATTGGAAACTTTGCTTCGGGATCCATGTCAAACTGTTGAAACCAGTTAATGTCTCTGAACAGTTTCGTTCCGATAAATCACTTTGTTAGAGGCTAAGGCGGTTTGAAATTCTTGACACCAGAGTGAGCTTTCGCTAAAATGGACGAATGATTCTAAGGAATTTCGCTTAATGGTGTAATCTACAATAGACGAGGTGAACCGAAGACGTTTCAATCTCGTTAACTGACGTTGTTCTGCATTAAGGTCTGTTCGATATTGGTCGCTACTCTCGCAAACCCTTTGCCCAGTGGTCAAGTCAGGAACAGTAGCTCAGTCGGGTACACTGACTCGCGCCTGCATTTCCTATGTAGAGCAACAATGTCTATTTGTCTCTTTCATTAACCGGTGTTTGAATATCGAGCGCTACCGATGAATGAAAGAGACAAATATATATTGTTGCTCTACATAGGAAATGCAGGCGCGAGTCAGTGTACCCGACTGAGCTACTGTTCCCGACTCGACCCTAATCAAAATAACAGGTATTTACAAACCTTCCTAAATAATTTGTGTCCCACCCGACGTTGTCAACAATGGTGACGTTACGAGCTCCTAACATTGCACAAGCCTTAGAAACAGCCATTCTAAGAATAGGATTATTCACCTCAAGCAATGTCATTATCCTGTATTCTGGGAACATGTCCTGAAAATGGAAAAATTACGGTTTTAACTTCTACGCTACGCCAACGAGGGAAAGAATTGTGAAGAAACTCTGACTGACTGAACGTGGAACTGTGCTCTAATTCGTGAGAAACGTCTTTTTGAAGGATCTTGTGATCCTTCTGCAAAACTAAAATGCTCCAGTGTTATGTTACCTATTAGGTTCCCGAATCTTGGATTCAAGCCATTTCAAGCTTAGCTGAGATCAAACACATTTTAAAAAACTGCTGGGTGTTAAAAACAAACTTATGCCCGTATTACAGAAGGACACGACTTAAGTCTTGATCTATACTTAAATATTTATGGTCTACTCTCACTATTAAAATTACAAAGACGACTGCTACTTAAGTATAGATCAGAGTCTGAATCGCGTTCTGTAATATGGGCGTTAGACTCGGCAGTCTTCTGCCGAGTCTCTTGAAATCGCAGCTGCTGTGAATAGAAAACAAAACTCTTGGAAGTTTGGTCGCTTTGATGCAAGAGCAGTTTTTAAGTAGACATGCATTTTTTAATGGAATGCACCTACTGGCAAAAAAAACGGATATCTCACTGCGCTGGAAAGGGCTTTGGTGTGCGATGCGGTTTTTTAGGTAGGTACACATTGACGCCGCATCTTCGCTCAAAGTAAAACACCGCACAGCAACGCGGAGCGTTTTTCAGCTCAGTGTGATATCCACCGAAAGCTGTCGTTATGCCGTGTGGTGATCGGTTGAGAATAACACCACCCCAATTCTTTCCGTGGGTGTCGTAAGAGGCGACTAAGGAAACACAAATGAGACCTGCCTGCTATGAATCCACCCCAGGCAATGACACCTCCATTTGTCCTGAATCTGAGGTGGCGTCCTATGGTCTCATGCGGTGTGGTAGGCTCTGTGAAGGGCGCCGTCTGGTTTGCGACCACCTTCGTACCGAAGTCCGACGCAAACAGCTTGCTATGTTCCGTCGGTGCGTAGGAGTATCAGCAGTACCTCATAGGCATTTTCTGGGTTAACTCGCTCCATCGTCGACCTCATCTATGACCTTGGTTAAGATTGAGGTCAAGCGTTAACCCATCTTATAAGAAAACAAAAAGCTAGGAAGTTAAATTCATTTTTTTTATTTTGCTAATAATCAGGTTACATAACCATATTACAAAATTGACTAAAGTAGCAAAATACTTTTCATCCCTTCTATTCGAAAAGTGTCGCTTTGTTCCTCTAAGTGGGAGCAAAAGAGCTCATTTCTGTTAAGACCTCTTTGGCGGCCGTAAATGAGCTTTTACGCCCGCCAATGATTTTCTGGCAGGCCTACATTTGAATGTAGAACATGTGTCATTCAT